>CM060439.1:35696704-36406704 GCA_030545235.1 Helianthus tuberosus | reverse complement strand
GCACCCAGTTCTCGCTATAATACTGCCCGAAGACATAGT
Source organism: Helianthus tuberosus (assembly GCA_030545235.1). Classification (NCBI taxonomy): domain Eukaryota; kingdom Viridiplantae; phylum Streptophyta; class Magnoliopsida; order Asterales; family Asteraceae; genus Helianthus; species Helianthus tuberosus. Next base: position 36,406,665 of record CM060439.1, on the reverse strand, counting down.
TGCCGTCCCAGTATGATGACATTTAAGTACCTGTAATGAAAGAAAAAGAAGAAGCAGAACGATGAATAAGAAGAATAAGAAGAAGCAGAAAGATGAAGCACATTTAAATGTTGAATGCTCGGGTGTTGACAAAGCATAAACTGTGTGTTGCACTTTTTCATAAGTCTTAGACGCCTCGTATAGCTCTATACCCCTCGTATACCTTTTAGTCACTTGTCAAATGTACAGTAAGCAGCCACTCAAGACGCCTCGTATAGGACTATACGAGGCGTCTGAATACCTCGTATCCATCCCTCGTACAGACCTATACTCCCCGTCTGATGTGACTGATTTGACATTGTGCTTTGGTGCAGAGCTGGTCGGAAAAGTAACCCTATACGCCTCGTATAGTCCTATACGAGGCGTCCTGAAGGGTGTCAAAATAGGCAGTAAGGTGTGTGAATATGTACACCCATTTTATATATGTATTTAAAAAAACCTATATATATTTACTTTAACTTGGCCAATCAGTTTTAATACTTGAAGTTTAAACCATTTTAAAATGTTCAAATAATAAAACCCAAATTAATGGCCTACTCAGTTTTAGATATTTGAAGTTAACCCATTTTATAATGGCTTACTCAGTTTTAGATATTTAAAGTTAATCCATTTTAAAAGGCTCAATTTTCAAATCTAAATTAAACTAGTTTTTTTACCCATCTCGCGTTGCGGCGACGTTTTACGCGTGTAGACGACAATCAACCTGACTCACTTCCAAATTAAAGTTACGTTGAAACATAGAGTAATCCGAATTCATACTGTTGAATGAAAATGTATTTTAATTGACCTGACTTGTTTACAAACAAAATTTACGTCTAAACAGAGACCAACTCAAACCGTACATAAAATAAACACGTGTGTACGGGTCGTACGCGGTGTGATAAAGTATAGACTACAATCGACCAGAGCCGGCTCTTTTCCGAACCAAATTTACGACGAAACGTATAATAACTCAAATTTATGTTCTCGAATGAAAACGTATTATGTTTGGCCTAATATGTTTCCAACAAATTTACGTCAAAACGCACCTAAAAACAATAAATCATGAAATTGACTCGACTTGTTTCCAAACCAAAATCACGTTAAAGCGTAGATATACACCAAAATTGTGTTAAAGCGTAGACGAACTCGAATTTATCCCAAGACATACATAAAATAAAAATAAAAACGTTGCAAGAAATTGTTTACGGGTCGTACGCGGTGTGATAAAGTATAGACTACAATCGACCAGAGCCGGCTCGTTTCCGAACCAAATTTACGTCGAAACGTATAATAACTCAAATTTATGTTCTCGAATGAAAACGTGTTATGTTTGGCCTAATATGTTTCCAACAAATTTACGTCAAAACACACCTAAAAACAATACATCATGAAATTGACTCGACTTGTTTCCAAACCAAAATTACGTTAAAGCGTAGATATACACCAAAATTGTGTTAAAGCATAGACGAACTCGAATTTATCCCAAGACATACATAAAATAAAAATAAAAAACGTTGCAAGAAATTAATTTTGGAGTAAACCTCAAACTTTAGGTTAGGGGATCAAAGTGACATTTCAAAGTTAAGCACTAGTTTTGATACTATTGCAACGTTGCGATAAAATGAGTATTATAAATCAAACATATTACCACTAAGCACTACATAAATTACAAAAATACCACAAACCACTATTCATTTAGTTCACCTATTAATAGTATACAATATACAATATTATAGGGTGGTGGCCCAACTTTCTTTTATCCTCCCAGGAGCCAGGACTCAAAGTTTGTTTAAGGCTCATTCTATACGCACCCCCCTTCCTGATTATACCCCCCCTTGTGAGAGGAAAACTGTCGGTCCCACGCGGGCCCCACCTGTAAGTATGTGAGAGGAGGGGGTGAAAAAAGTAAATAGAGGGGTGTAGAAAATAGCACCTCTGTTTAACATTCTAGACCCTGATTATTAGTATGAGGGTTACCAAAATGGATCAAAAACCAACCACATTACCAATGTATTAATATTAGTTTATAAAAAGTAAAAAGAAGTTGAGTAATATTATTCGCCATTGATTGTATTGTCCTTTCTTAAAACTTCTCATAAAGTAATTCTCATCTATATGCATGCAATAAATTTAAGAGTAAATTACAAAAATCGTCCTTTATGTATGTCACTTATTGCAAACTGTGTCCTTTGTTTTCAATAATTACAGAAAACGTACTCGATGTTTGCAAACCCTTACAAGTTATGTCCTTTAGTCCTAACTCGGTTAATTTTTCTGGTTAAATCTGACCAAATGGACCCCACATGAGGGTATTTTTGTGGTTAAATCCGACCAAATAGATCCCACATTAGAGTAAAATGACCAAAATACCCTCATGTGGGGTCCATTTGGTCAGATTTAACCACAAAAAAATTAACTGAGTTAGGGCTAAAGGACATAACTTGCAAGGGTTTGCAAACATTGAGTACGTTTTCTGTAATTATTGAAGATAAAGAACACAGTTTGCAATAAGTGACATACATAAATGATGATTTTTGTAATTTACTCTAAATTTAAAATATGACCCCAATACATATTATAATTATATCATAACTATAACAATTTGCAACTCGCGTGAAGAACAGTATTTACTACATATACATTTCCCAGATGGGGAATGGTTTTGTTTTGTTGTTGGCCAAAACTGGGCGGCAAGGGTTTTTTTTTTTATAAGTTAGCATATAATAGTTAAAATTACGAATTTGCCCTCAGTTTAAAATAAAATTTTGATTTTGCCCCAAACTTAAAATTACGATTTTGCCCCATTTCAAAATAAAATTATGTTTTTGCCCCCAGCTATGGTCTTGCCAAATTATAATTTTATCCCTAATTTAAAATTACGATTTCGCCCCAGTTCAAAATAAAATTTTGGTTTTGCCCACAGCTTAAAATTACGATTTTGCTCTCGGTTAAAAATTACGATTTTGCCCCCAGTTCAAAATAAAATTATGGTTTCGCCCTCAGTTCAAACTATGATTTTGCCTCCATTTCAAAATTACGATTTTACCTAAGTTAAAAATTGCAATCTTGCCATCGTTTTTTTTTTTTTTTTTTGACAAAACTATGGTAGTGTTTTATTTTACTTGGTTGACTCAGTGTAGTTTTTGTTCGTGTCAATCAGTTGTCTAGCACTCGCTAATTGGTCCTAACAAATTATTGTTTTGCCCCTAGCTCTAAATTACATGCTTGCCATTGTTTTAGTTATTTTTTTGGCAAAACTATCGTAGTGTTTTGGTTTAATTGGTTCACTCGATGTATTTTTTTTTGAGATTGTGTTATAAGTAGCATGTATAAGTGACCGAAATAAAGGCGTACATGTTATTAAATTAAAAAATATTCGGTTGAGCGTCTCGCAACGCGGATGACGCATAGTTTGAATATAATTGGTTGGTGGCTACAAGGTGACAGTCACTAGCGTAATGTATTTTTATTTGGGTGTGCCTATTGGCACACCAAACCCTAGCAAAACTAGGGTTTATATACGCAACGTATAGGTCAGTACGCAGCGTATAGGGTTAACCCTCTACGCTGCGTATTGACCTATACGCTGCGTATATAAACGATCTGAAAATTTGGGGTCATTTTGGTAGGTTTGAAGCATCAGTTTTTCACAAGGTTTATATATGCTGCGTAGAGACCTATACGCAGCGTATATAAAGGTCTGAAAATGTCCTTTATACCCTTGTGTTGAGGCTATACGAAACCAAATACAAGGGTATTTGTGTCATTTTTGTCTCATACGCTGCGTAGGGATCTATACGCAGCGTATATAAAGCTCTATTTTTGTATTTTTTTGTGTATTCCTTTGTTTATTTATAAAAAAAAAGAAAAACATTTATAAAAAACAATATTATTGGTAATACGAATATAAATTATAAATATTATGAATTATAAAAATTAAAAATAATACAAATATTATGAATTATAAAAATAAAAAATAATACAAATATTATGAATTACAAGACCTACAGAGAACTTATACGAGACTTACACTATACGATATGATACGATACGATATAACACCCGTATAGGCCTGTAGGCGTGGTTTAGGTCCCGTATTGACCTCGTATAAGCCTAGAAGTGTGATATCGTATCGTATAGGTGTGGTTTAGGTCTCGTATTGACCTCATATAAACCTATAAGTGTGATATCGTATCGTATAGGTGTGGTTTAGGTCTCGTATTGACCTCGTATAAGCCTATAAGTGTGATATCGAATCGTATATGTGTAGTATAGGTCACGTATTGACCTCGTATAACCCTATAAGTGTGATATCGTATCGTATAGCATAGTATATGTCCCATATTGACCTCGTATAAGCCTATAACAGTGATATCGTATCGTATAGCGTAGTATAGGTCACGTATTGACCCCGTGTAAGCCTATAAGTGTGATATCATATCGTATAGGTGTAGTATAGGTCACGTATTGACCTTGTATAAGCCTATAAGTGTGATATCGTATCGTATAGCGTAGTATATGTCCCGTATTGGCCTATAGGTGTGGTTTAGATCCTGTATAGGCCTATAGGTGTGGTTCAGGCCTATACGGGACCTATACGGGACCTAAACCACACCTATAGGCCTATACGGGTGTTATTGTATAGTATAGTATCGTATCGTATCGTGTCATATAGTGTATAGTATAAGTCTCGTATAGGTTTCCTATAGGTCTTGTATATGCATATAGGCCTATACGGGACCTAAACCACACCTATAGGCCTATACGGGATCTAAACCACACCTATAGGCCTATACGTGACCTATACTACACTTATACGATACGATATCACACTTATAGGCTTATACGAGGTCAATACGGGACCTATACTACACTATACGATACAATATCACACTTATAGGGTTATACGAGGTCAATACGGGACCTATACCACACCTATACGATACGATATCACACTTATAGGCTTATACGAGGTCAATATGGGACCTAAACCACACCTATAGGCCTATACGGGTGTTATATCGTATCGTATCGTGTCGTATCGTATCGTATCGTATCGTATCGTATCGTATCGTATCGTGTATAGTATAAGTCTCGTATAGGTTCCCTGTAGGTCTTGTGATTCATAATATTTGTATTATTTTTAATTTTTATAATTCATAATATTTGTATTATTTTTAATATTTATAATTTATAATTTATATTTGTATTATTTACCAATAATATTGTTTTTTTTTATAAATAAACAAAGGAATACAAAAAAAAAAATACAAAATGGAGCTTTATATACGCTGCGTATAGATCCCTACGCAGCGTATGAGACAAAAATGACACAACTACCCTTGTATTTGGCTTCGTATAGCCTCAACACAAGGATATAAAAGACATTTTCTGACCTTTATATAAGCTGCGTATATGTCTATACTCAGCGTATATAAAGGGTAGTTTTTAATTTTTAACCACAAACCTGTGGTAAAATTATCTTTTTAACCCTTATAGTGTATATACGCTGCGTATAGACCTATACACTATACGATACGATACGATATAACACCCGTATAGGCCTGTAGGCGTGGTTTAGGTCCCGTATTGACCTCGTATAAGCCTAGAAGTGTGATATCGTATCGTATAGGTGTGGTTTAGGTCTTGTATTGACCTCTTATAAGCCTATAAGTGTGATATCGTATCGTATAGTATAGGTGTAGTATAGGTCACGTATTGACCTCGTATAAGCCTATAAGTGTGATATCGTATCGTATAGTATAGCGTAGTATATGTCCCGTATTGACCTCGTATAAGCCTATAACTGTGATATCGTATCGTATAGCGTAGTATAGGTCACGTATTGACCTCGTATAAGCCTATAAGTGTGATATCGTATCGTATAGGTGTAGTATATGTCACGTTATTGACCTTGTATAAGCCTATAAGTGTGATATCGTATCGTATAGCGTAGTATATGTCCCGTATAGGCCTATAGGTGTGGTTTAGATCCCGTATAGGCCTATAGGTATGGTTTAGGCCCCATATAGGCCTATAGGTGTGGTTTAGGTCCCATATAGGTCCCGTATAGGCCTATACGTGACCTAAACCACACCTATAGGCCTATACGGGACCTATACGAGACCTAAACCACACCTATAAGCCTATAAGGGACCTATACTACATCTATAGGCTTATACCAGTGTTGTATGGTATCCTATAGTATCGTATCGTGTTGCATTGTATCGTATAGTGTATAGTATAAGTCTCGCATCGTATCGTGTTGCATCGTATCGTATCGTGTTGCATCGTATCGTATAGACCAATAGGCCTATACGGGACATATACTACACCTATAGGCCTATACGGGCGTTATATCGTATCGTATAGTGTAGTATATTCGAACCGTATATACGTTTTCCAAAACAATTTAACGTTATATAATATTATTTGTATAACATTAACGATTATATATTTTAAGCGATTTAACGTTGGAACCGGGTGAGAATTTATACCACAAGCACATCAAAATAGCAAAAAAAAAAAAAAAACTTATGGGTTATATACGCTGAGTATAGCTCTATACGCAGCGTATATAAACCCTTGTTTTCTGTGCAATGATTGCTGATAAGGCTCTGAAATCCATGGTTTATATACGCTGAGTATAACTCTATACGCAGCGTATAAAGGTAACCCTATACGCTGCGTATAGACCTATACGCAGCGTAGGTAAACCCTAAGTGTGTAGATAGCCAACCAAGGTGTGTAGATAGTTTGGCCCTTTTGTTTTCCTATTAAAGATTTGGTATCTCTAGTTCTCTACGGGGAAGGATCCACTAAAAAGTGGATTTTGCCTAAGTAGCCTAAGAAGGATTGTGATGATGACATGTGACACTCCTAATAAGTAGGAATCAAGGGCATTTTGGTCCTTATAAATAGAAGTGAAAATGACATATGGCACCCCTTTTGTTTTTTCAAAATACAAAAAAAAATCTAGTACTAAAAAATCTAGCACAAAAAATCTAGTACAAAAAAGCACAAAAAATCTAGTACAAAAAATATAGCACAAAAAATGTAGTACAAAAAAATATAGCACAAAAAAATCTAGTACAAAAAATATAGCATAAAAAAATTCAGCAAAAAAATGTAGTACAAAAAAATCCGGTACAAAAAATTGAGAAAATAAACTTTTTATTTGATCTTACCCCAATTCTCTACATTCTAATTAGAGTTATATACCTATTTGAAGGGTGGCGCAGCGGTTATTTTTCTACTATTTAACAAAATAACCTGGGTTTAGATCTTTTCATGCCTCTCATTTTTTTTCACCCAAACCGGTCCGAGCATTTCATTTTTTCCTTAACCACTTTGATAAAACAAAGAGAAAAATATTATTTATTTATTTTATGTTTTTGTCTTTCTTTCTGCTTTTTTTCTTTTCTTTTTTTCCCTTTCATTATTAAAATTTTAATATTTTAATTTTAAATTTATTTTACTCACTTTTGTAACGTATGTTTTCACAACGCGACATAGCTTTTCGTGCCTTCCGAATATAGTATTGTTGATCAGTGTGTTTGTTTTGATTTTTAAAAATGACCTGCCGTAACGCGCCACGAAAAAAGCTATCCTGTTGCGTAGCGTGAGTATAATTACTAGTTATTTCTATTTTATAAAAGTGAAAGATCTACCACAATGGGGTGGGCCTTGATGAGATTGTTTGCCTGTGGTTATGACTTATGACTCGTCTATTTATTTGACTCTCCCAATAGGTGGCCAAAAGTGTTCCAAATAATGGTCAGTTAACCCTTTTTAAACAACGTTAATCCATCTTTAGTGCTCCATTTAAATTGTTAAACCTAATCCAGGATATTAGAGGTCTTTGTCTTTCTCAAATCGCTTCTCGCAAGTGTCGCTTGGCGTTTATCACATCCTGATTTGGTGTACTTGGAAGGGGCATAATTGCCTCCTCGTTCATGCTTCTAAAGATCAAATAAGCAAATTCTAAAGACACCTTCACTTATGTACAACATTCTAATCTATTGTTTGAATATGTAGTTTTATTTCCTGTTATCATGGGTGTTGTCGGGTGCTTCCTATCCATATTGTACATTCTAGACAAATTATTTTCTACACTTTTATGCAAACGAAATGATGGTAATGAAGAATCAAATATGAGGATTCACCAAGTCAATGCCTACTTATTTCCATTATGTTTCATAGCAATAAAATCTTATATCTCCTTGGAAAGCAATAAATTTCACACAAAATGTCCCCTAGTATAGTCCTACCTTTTCCTTTTAGGGTTATGTTCCACTCTTTCTAATATTGGTTCATATGTGAATTCCCTAGTATAATCTTTATGAAAAAAAATCTTTTTTTCTAATTAACAAATCACTTAGTTTTTTATTTCTCTTATGGCTTTCACTTTACAATCAAATATGAAACTGAGATTACTGAATATGAAATTAAGATTACCAAAATTTGTTCTGAACCAACCCCCTTATTAGTTTATATAAAAAGAAGAGTTAAATGCCATTTTAGTCCCTGTGGTTTGGGTCATTTTTGCCAGTTTAGTCCAAATGTTTCATTTTTCGTCTGTGGGTCCAAAAAGGTTTCATCGTTGTCATTTTAGTCTACTAGGTTAACTTCATTCATTTTTTCTGTCAACGAGAGAGCGCAATTCGGTCATTTTATATGTAATTCTGTTAATTAGAAGGGCAATTCAGCCATATAAAATGACCGTCTCGTTAACAGGAAAAATGGAATGAAGTTAACACAATGCACTAAAATGGCAACGGTGAAATCTTTTCGAACTCCATGCAAAAAATGAAACCTTTGGACTAAACTGAAAAAATGACCCAAATCACAGGGACTAAAATTACATTTAACTCTAAAAAGAACTTTGAGTAATATTAGCCAATGCCGATGGCATTGGCGGGCCTACATAATGGTCAGGGTGGGCGGCCGCACCCCTTGAAAAAAAAAATTAGTGTATATTTTAGGGAAAAAACCCGACCGCACCCCTTAAAAATATGGTTGAACACCTTATCCGCACCCCATCAAATAATTTATGGGTCCGCCACTAGCCGATGGACGATGGTGTTATCCTTTCTTACATATTTGTCTTTCTAAAATAACTCCCACCTATATGCACGTAACAAATTTAAAGATAAACCCAAGCATCACATTCAATGCAATAGATACAAGTGTTTATGCAATTTTCATAGTTTCTATTTAAAGTTGGTTATGTATTGAAGATATTCCATAAAAACATAATCATGATAGGGAGAAACTAAGTCTGTTACATATCCTTGTATGCATGCAATGAATTTAAAGATAAACCCAATAAAATATAATTTATAAAAGTGGAAGATCTACCAAAATGGGGTGGGCCTTGATGAGATCGTGTGCCTTGCAAATATTAGGGTTTGACTCTCGTTAATTTACTTGTCTCCCAATCGGTTGCTAAAGTGGATTAGCAAATTTAACCACACATGCATTCGAAAATCGTTTCAAATATATAAACTTAAGCACGATATGTATATTCGTGGATTGACACAAAAATAACTCGTGTAACTGGACTTTTATTATTTATTTGTTACATTTTAATTATCTAAAGTTATAAATTTTTGTAACTAAAAATGCGTTTTGGAGGTGAGGTAAGGGTTATGGACCATTACGTCATGCGCTGGTGGCATGATGATACTCCAGTGGTCCGTCAGTGATCTAAATTTGTCGTTCAAAAAATAAATATAAAACATAAAGGCCTATAATACTATTATTATTATTATTATTATCTATTATTATTATTATTATTATTATTATTTTATTATCTATTAATAGATGAAGTGAAATGAATAGTGTTTTGTTTGTTATGTGCAAATGGTGTTTAGATTGAATTTCAACTATTTCCCAGTTTTAGAAGAAAAAAGCTAGATTGTTGCTTTGTCCTTGTATCTGTTGCAATCAAGTGGTAGGGGTGTAAACGAGTCGGGCCGAGCCCGAGCCCGACTAGGCTCGTGCTCGGCTCGTCATGTTTTTATGAAGCTCGAGCTCGAGCTTGGTTCGGTTCGCGCCTACTTATTTGAGCTCGAGCTCGGCTCACGAGTTAAACCCAAAGCTCGAGCTCGGCTTGAGCTCACTTCAATATCGCTTAAACGAGGCAAAGCTCGGCTCGCCAATGTTATCATCATTATATATATATAAAAAGTAAAATTTTGTTTGGGCTTGTTTAAACTCGCGAGCCTAAATGAGCTTTGTATTTTAGGCTCGAGCTCGATAACTAAACGAGCTCTATTAGAGGCTCGGGCTCGTTAAAACTCGGATCGTTCGAGCTTTTAACCGAACCGATAATGAGTAGCTCTCAAGCCTCTGAGCTTGTTTATACCTCCACCAAGTGGATTCATATTGAAACATCGTTAGTTCGGTTCTTGCTTCTCTAGGAAAATCTTGGGAGGTTGGTGATTTACAAATTTGTGGTTTCTCAAACCGCTTCTCAAAGTGTTGCTTGTCATTTGTTACATTATAACTTTTGTATTTGGAAGCGCCTTAATCGCCTTGTTTCTAAAGATCAAAAGCAAAAAAGACACCTACATATCTAATGTTTGAATGTGTAGATTAGATCTAGTTCATTACTTGTTATCATTGGTATGTGGGTTGATTATCCACACATAATGACCATTTGTTGTTCCATATTGTTCATTCTAGACAAGTATTATTTTTTACATTTTTACAGAAAAGGAATGATGGTGATGAAGAATCAAATATGAGGATTCACCAAGGTCAATATCTACTTATGAAACAAGTTACACTATGTTTCAATGCAATAAGAATAGTACAACGACCTAGAGTAGGATAAATCATGTCTAATGGGAAAGCAATAATTATAATTTTCGCATAAAGTATCCCCATCTTCGCGTTATGTGCTTCACGCGTGTAGCAAAGTCGTACTTTTACCTTTAATGGTATGAAACTTGTAATGTCTGGTCTTTCTAACAATGGTTCATATCATCATCATCATCATCATCATCATCGTCATCATCATCATCATCATCATCATTATACTCAGTAAATCCTACCAATAGCAAAGCTAAGGTAGAGTCTGAGGAGGTTAAGATGTAGACAGCCTTACCTCTACCCCGTAGGAACAGAGAGGCTACTTCCAGTGAGACCCCCGGCTTAGTTTATAAAAAATGTATCTTTTTAGTTAGCATACTACTTAGTTTATTTTTCTCTTGTGGCTTCTAATATATAATGTATTCAATAAATTTGGATACATCGTTACTAGTTTCTCTTGTATGCATCATAATTGTATGTTTCAATCTCACAACATATCCAAAACTATTATATGGGATACAACTCAAATTGTTATAAAAAAAATTATAATGGTATGTAGATAAAAACAAATAAGCCGTAAGAGTATATTCAAATGCACATGAAAAACCTTACATATTTATAAACTATAATGGGGAGTCTGGTTCGTGGAATGATTTAGAATTGGAATTGGAATTTGTATAGGAATTAGAATTTGAAGGAATTGGATTTGGAATTTAAACATTCCAATTGGAATTGGAAATTGTTGGAATTGGAAATTGTTGGAATTGGAATCTTAATTCTATTTTTGTTGTGTTTGGTTGTCAAATGAATTGGAATCCATCACCCCGGCACCCACAACCACCAGTTCGGGTCGAAACTGTTCGCGTCGAAACGATTCGGGTCGAAGCGGTTCGATTCGAAACGGTACCGGTCGAAACGGTACGGGTCGAAATGGTTCGATTCGAAACGGTACAGGTCGAAACGGTACGGGTCGAAACGGTGCGGGTCGAAACGGTTCGGTTCGAAACGGTACTGATTGAAACGGTACGGGTCGAAACGGTTTGATTCGAAACGGTTCTCGTTGAAACGGTACGGGTCGAAACGGTACGCGTCGAAACGGTACGGGTCGAAACTGTTCGCGTCAAAACGGTACGAGTCGAAACTGTCTTGGTTTAAAAAAGCGCGCCTGAGGCGCGCCTAGGCGCGAGGCGCAGGTCATGGGGCTTTTAGGCCTGAGGCGCGCGCCTCCTGTACCTGAGGCGTTTTTCCTGCATAAAAATGTTGTACCTTGGATTTTTTGACTTGTACATGTAAGTAAAATGGTATAAAAGCCTTATTTATAGCTATATTTTGGTTAAAGGAAGCTATTTTGGTTAAAGGAAGCTAAAAACCTATGGGATGTGTATGGGATATATATAAAAAATTATATAAACACCTTGCGCTTCGGGTACGAAAAGCCCACCGCTTTTGCGCTTTGCGCTTCGCGCCTCAATTTTAGACCTCGTCGCTTTTGTGCGCCTCTCGCTTTTTAAAACCAAGGCTCAAACTGTTCGCGTCGAAACGGTACGGGTCGAAACGGTACGGGTCGAAACGGTTCGGATCGAAACGGTACGGGTTGAAACGGTGTTGGTCGAAACGGTCGAAGATTACAATGAATTTACTTTAATTCATTCACATATAGGAAGGATTTTGAATTCCTTTAATTAAAGGAATTTGAAGGAATTAATGGCTAATTCCAATTCCAATTCCATTCTCAACCAAACACATAAAGATTGGAATTGGGATTCCAATTCCATCAAATTCTGTGAACCAAACATCTTAAGAGATGGAATTCAAATTCCATTTCCCTTAAATTCCATCGAATTCCTGCGAACCAAACCTCCCCTAAGAGAATAAGCCGTAAGAGTATGTTCAAATTTACATGAAAAACCTTATATATTATAAATTTATAACAGAAAAGATATAGTAATATGTTACATGAAAACATAAAAAAAGATAAATATAGTGAAACCAATAATGTTAGAAAGCAAACAAGTGTGTTGTACACTTGTACCATAAAAGGGAAGTGCCATGACCCTAAAAAGAGGAGTAGAGGACATTTTGTGTGAACATGAAAAGATACAAAATCACAACTTCAGGCAAATCTTTTTTGTTTTCATAATTTTTACTAGTTGAAACATACCCCAAGCACCAATGAATGATCAAGAAATGATCATGGGTTTTAATTGACCAAGATTAGATGTGTGGTCAGGAAATGTTTTTAGTTATGATTAATGAATTGGAATGTAGCTCCAAATATCAACTCCTCTTTTTCTTTTAGGTCCATTTCCATTATCAATAATGGGCTTCTGTGATTTTCAACCCACAATCTAATGTGGGCTTCAAACTGGAAAAGCAATCTCAGGAGGGTCCCACATAGGACTATCAATATCATGTACATGTGAGGAGATATATAGCCTATTATATCATGTGTTGAAAACCAGAACTACAAAACATAATGTATAGATACATAGTAGGCAACAAGTAGTTGATTAAGATCTTGACATAACATCACAAATGAAACTATATACTGTCATGATGTCTAATCTTTCCAGCGTGCCGCAACAAACCATATGCGTGTAATTTGACCCCTTTCTACCTTACCATATGCATAAATTCAAACTTATAATATAGAGCCCGGTTGAATTAAAAGCAAACTAGTGGAATCGAATCCAACAGAAATCATATCCACGACGACTTTAAAGTGGAAGCAAAAATGTGGGACATGACGCCGACACATATCAAGCAACTTACATACGGTTAGACTTGTGATACCTACAATATTCAACTTTTACCACGCTTTCTTCCATTTCACGGGTTTCATATTCATATATTATCACATCGAACAATTTTGAATTCACACATGGATGAAAACTATCTTAGTGAATGTACATGTAAATGGGAAGGGATGTCTAGTCAAGAATGCACTTAATGGTGGAAGGCAGCGTACCTTATAGCTCAGAAACCATGCCTGCAAAGATTGCATATACCATAGTCAAGTTCATAATAATGGTACAAAAATATTCATATCCCCATTGCAGAAACTAATGGAACCAATAATATTACATATCCATTTGACTTTCAAGTGTCAAATGAGTTGCTCTTTGACTTCATAACTATCAGGATTGATCACTAAATGAAATAACAAACCAAAAGTAGTGTATGCCGGTATTAAGCGTTAAGAAGCTATATTACATGACAAATGAGTGCTTTTTAGCTATCCACTTGGCTCATACATGATGTAGTGGACAGTATGACCCCCCCCCCCCCCCCCCCCCCCCCCCCCATATCTCTTAGGTTAAAATAACATCATTTACCTATCTAGCATATATCATAGGCATATACCAATATATCACGATCCATCATTTACCATTCACACAAGAAAAGAGGAATATTCGACAAAGAATGGTAATTATAATCATATCAATCTAGTCGGATGATTGACAATTAAAAGCTAGATGTATGGAAGCGAGCATTATACGATCAGAAGACAACCATGGGGACAAATAGAATCTATACAAAGTCCTCTTAGAGCAATTATGTGATCATGGAACAAGTTAGAAACATCCACCTTAGTCATCCTTATCTTGTACTAACAGTTTCTATGAAGCATTCAGTCTCTCAACCACGAATCATATCAAACTCACACTCCACTAACATTGGAATGTAAAATCATTTTCTAATCTGTCCCCAAACTGATAACGGTCGGCATAGGAGCACCCTTTGTGGGATTTGAAGAGTCAAATCATTTAGAGTCTTCATTAACACGGACCTTAAGGTAGTGAGATCCACTTAGAATAATGTTTCATGCGTCAAAGAGAGTTGACATGATTTAAAAACACTGACAAATAAGATGCTTAGAATGAAAAGAGTACATGCTTTATAGATTAACTAATATGAAAGTTTCTAACGTATCACTGATCTCAGCATCCTATTCGTGAGTTCCAGTGAAAAGAAGTGTTGTAAGTCATCCTATTTGATGCCAAACTTCTTATGGGTCATGATGATGTAAATGGTTTAAGATTTGAGTGGTGAACTTTTGTAAGATGAAAAATCTCATTAAGAATGATTAAAGCAATTCTTATGTTATTAAATATTAATATAGCATCTGGCTCCTCATACCAACCAATACTTGTCCACTAAAAGCTCACGACATTGTTTTTGATTACCCGAGTAGAGACTTCCCTGGAAGTCACCTGTGAGTTACCCCCACCCAAGAACACTTAAGTGTGGAATTCTCTGGTCATCCACAACATTGATGGCATGTGAGGTTGCACATTCCTTGTGAGCCCCACCATCTCTACTGTCCATGGCTGATGTAGGATTTGCCTAGGATAAGGGTGTTAGTGTGTTAGAATTAACCCTAGTCAAACTTAGTAAGACTCTCACATTGCCAACTTCTTCAAAGATGGAATTCGTAAAAGTTAAAACCTCATGTTCAATGTTGAAACTGGCTTCAAGTGCAAGATGGAGTGGCTTTCCCACAAAATATATACTCATATACACACATGTAATTCACTCTCGTTTTTCCATCACATATACATAAAATGCAAACAATAATTGTACAAGTATCTCAACTCCAGATTGATCACGATCACATTTAATTAGGATGATAAACCACATCTATTCCAAGTCCTAATTTGACACCTACTCCACTTTTTTTTGCCCTCTATCCAAAGCAAGTGAAGATCGACTAGGAAGAACATTGGAGCTAAACATTTCGGAAAATAACTGTAACCATTCTCATGTTTGCAATCTAAACTGTATCTGGGAGACATTCACTCTACCACAAAAATATTTCTCACATAATAATGTAACGAAAGGGGGAAGAATATATGTTGCTGGGATAACCAAACTTCACTACATGGCCATGAATCTTGACGCCTAAATGGACACTTTTTCACATTTGCAGAAGCTGTTATTACAGAATGTCAATGAAGCAGGCCAAACACCAGAACACATATGAAGAGAAATAAAGCATTGTCTCTCTTCCCGGCTAGATCAAGACGGTCCAAGATATCACACTCTTGCTTGGTATCTCATGAAACAATCTCACACCATCTTCCATTCATAAAATATCCATAAATCATCGTTTATGCAGCTAGTCATTCAAAAGCATCTCCATGAACAATTGTTGGCGTACTCGGTCATCCCATATATCAACAACCTACTTACTATTGTTGTCCAAGAAACCACATTTCCTTCAAGCATTTCATCGAACACTTAAAAGACGCTTCCCGATCCCCCCTAAACAACCTTTTATGGTTAAAAAAATTACATAGTGCACTGGAATTTCCTCCAACAGCTTCAAGGCGCATCAGCCATGAAGCCAGTTGTTCCTAACATAACCTCAAATTCCGATAATTACGCAACCTTTGTGTGATCTATAAACAAACACCTGAATGTATGCAAGAGTACTTAATTTGTAAGAGTAAAATGCACGGATAGTCCCTGTGGTTTGGTGAAATTTCACCTTTGGTCCCTAACTTTTCAAAATTACACTCTTAGTCCTTGTGGTTTGACAAATTGTTACTCGGATAGTCCCCAGAGCGGATGGAGGTTAGTTTTTCTGGTTAAGTGGGTGTGAAATGACAAGGACTATCCGAGTAACAACTTGTCAAATCACAGGGACTATCCGAGTAACATTCATTCGCTTTAGGGACTATCCGAGTAACAACTTGTCAAACCACAAGGACTAAGAGTGTAATTCTGAAAAGTTAGGGACTAAAGGTGAAATTTCACCAAACCACAGGGACTATCCGTGCATTTTACTCAATTTGTAATTAATTAATAAACACATTTCACAATATACCTAGCACTGTTTACCTACTTTCTCTCTCTAGATATCTGTTCTAAGTTTCATAAAACTTCCATATGATATCAGAGCAATCGATCCTAAACAGTTCGAAAATTTAATCTAGTTCTTAGGAATATTACCTGAAAGAGCTCCGATCGACTCTGCGACGTGTTAATAAGTTTAACGCTGAAGATATCCGTGATCCGATCCTAAGTTCTCGCCCATTACTGCTAGTAGAAATCGCTAAAAATGATGTATCGTTAATTTGTGTTTCGAACGGATTTTGTTTCTAGATTTAAGCCTCGATTAGCGTTTCGGATTGTGTGCCGATCGGTGTAGAAAAAGAATACGGCGGCGGAAAGGTGGCCGGAGTTGTGTTAACGGCGGTAGAACGGTGGTTGGTATCACCGAAGAAGAAACCCTAGCGATCGCGACATAATTAGGGTTTCCGATTTCGTGATTTTCGGGTCGGATCCATTTCAATTTGAAACTGAATTCAAGTAGTTTTTGAGTTCGTTTATCTTCTCAACTTGGCCCACTAAGTACATTTTGGGTCAATACGACATTAGCATTTAGCAGTTACACGAGCCCAATATTAGTTAGTTAGTAATGAAAACTTAAAATTATAAAATGGTATTATAAGATAAAATATGATTGACGCTTTTAAGTAATTTGTTTACGATTAAGAAATAGAATACGAGGGGTGAAATAATGAATTTGTTTACGATTAAGAAATAGAATATGAGGGGTGAAATAAAATAATTATAATGTTGGACTTATAGAATTTTAACACGTGGTACAGTTAGTTACTTATTTAGTAGGTATTGATTAATTAAGAGTACCATTTATCGATAAATTTACGGGACTCTATTAATATCGTCTTTAGCCAAAGAATCACTAAAAATACAGCTTACGCTAAAATTGTGTTTGATTGTGCAAAACTTTGTATAAAAGTATCAAATCTATGCAACTATAGTGGACTATTGTATCGTTTTGTGCAAATCTAATGCGAACCTTGGTGCGATATGGTGTTGATACTGAACCCGTTATATATATTATGGCTTTTGATACCATTGGTATGCAGGGACGGTTCTTTTCATGGGCCAGACAAATCTCTGACCCCCATGTTTTTTTGTTTCATGGTGTAAACTTTACCGAAAATTTCCTAAAAATGTTATATGTAGTGTAAAATATTGGATTCCCCCCCCCCCCCCCCCCCTCCCCCTTCCTCCCAGATTTTACCGAAAACTAAGTTCAATATCCACCAATATTGGTTTGTAATAAGAAATTGTACTGTTTCTCATTTCTCTAATATTGTGATATTGCAAGTATTCGAAGTATGTTAAATATTTAAAAAGTTGGCTATGAACGTGAAGTTTCGTATATTTACAAAGTTCGATCGAATTTAAACTTTGATAGACTTCTTTTTTTATATTAATAAATGTTATATATTCACAAGTATAGATTCTTTTATATCATTTGTATACAATTACATGAGCTTGAAGCTTCATTATCTTTTACTTCTTTTAACAATATTTTACTAGAAAGTAAAGTGGATGACAATAAAAGTAGAAACCCAACACTTTCCCTTTTTAATCTTTTTCAATCATTCTAGAGAGAATTAATATAAAGAATGTTTGAGCAAAAGCCTTACCAAAGAATATACCATCTTTTGACTTGCATTACTTGCATGAAACACTAATACTACCATCCTTAACATCCTTAACAAGCAAAGAACCCTTAACAGCCTTTACAACCCCACAATACCCTTTGTGGGGTTCAAAACACTAATACTACCATCCTTAACAGCCTTTACAACCCCACAATACCCTTTGTCACAAACATCCTTAACAAGCAAAGAACCCTTAATTAAACAAATAAACATTCTAATATGAACACAATTGTCTATAAAAACAACAAACTTCAACCATAACCTAAGTCACACCAATATTCGACAATCTCGTCTTCAAAAAAAAAAAAAAAAAAAAAAAAAACCTAAAAATGGCTAACGGGCAAATGAGATCCGCGGTGTCACTACTTTTGGTTTTGAACTTTTGCATGTATGCAATTCTTTTAGGCATCGGTGGTTGGGCGATGAACCGAGCCATCGACCATGGTTTCATCATTGGTACTTGTTAACTCTCTAGCTAATTCTTTTTTTAATTGTGTATGCATACATATAAGTTACTAATGTTTATATGTGGTATATATAGGTCCAGAATTTAATAAGCCGACTCATTTTTCGCCAATTCAATTCCCAATGGGAAATGAAGCGACCGGATTCTTTGTAACTTTCAGTTTGATCGCGGGTGTTGTTGGTATTGCATCGCTTTTAGCTGGACTTGACCATTATCGTTCTTGGGATGCAACTAGCAGGCCTGCTGCAGTATCTTCTGCTCTAATTGCATGGGCCCTTACTGTTCTTGCCATGGGGTATAATACATGATTCCCTCTAAATGCTTATGTTTTTTTTGCACATATATTACGACACATTATTTATCGTAGGGCGAAAGCATAAATAAATTAAGAAAATGTACACTCTTGAAGGAAATAGATATAATTATTGGATAAGCTCAAATGTTAATCTAAAATAAAATTTTAGAATTTTACATAAATATAATTTTTGTCAAGAAGATGATATCAAAGCGAAGCAACTCAAAATACCCAAACCGAAAGTTTATTAACCCTAGAAAAGTATTTCAACTGATACAACGAACAGATAGATAAACTGAAATAACTGAACAAATTCTCACAACTCTCACAGGATCATCTGCTTGATGAACTTTAACAGACAAACACCTAGAATTACCAGATCTGTGAATCAACTAGATTCACAGTCAAACCCTAATTTGTCTCGATGTGAGAGAAACGAACAGAACACTTTAGAAAAAAAATATCTCAGTTATGAAGCAACTGAAACGGACCAACTGAGTTTTTATATTAGAGCACATGCGGGTTACCCGGGTTGTTATAACAACCCGGTCTTCAAACATCTTCAACAGCAGCCAAGCTTTCTAGTCCAGCCCATTAACCTTGTAAAGCCCACTTCTCTGATCTTGATAAAGCCCAGCAACTCAGCCCAGCAACTCAGAACTCAATAGCCTCACAAAACAACATAAAACATAGTATAAGCAAAATACTTGTACGATAGAAAACATATAAAAGTGATGTTTCAACAATTTTACCCTCAAAAGTGTGTAAATGTAAATATATATGATTTATTATAGGTTTGCATGGAAAGAAATTGAACTCGAGGGAAGAAATGTTCGTTTGGTGAGTTCATTAATTATTATTAATTATTATTATTATTATTATTATTATTATTATTATTATTACTATTACTATTACTATTACTATTACTAATACTATTACATAAAATCTCATGATGGAATGAATAGTAGTTTGATAACTAATGTGTTCTTTGCTTTGTAATTCAGAGAACTATGGAGGCTTTTACGATCATCCTTTCAGCAACTCAACTCGTATATGTAGCCGCCCTTTACGGGTGATCAGCGTCTCGAGGGATCGTCAAGAGATCTCATCGTATGTATGTCTCGGTGTTGAAGAGTGTTCGTGTCTATAGACTTGTGCTTGGATTTGTCTAACTTAATTTCCATGTTTTGTTTTGTTTTTGTGTTTGTTCACATTTTTAATGATAACTGATATGATTGTATTTGTACCTAGCAATTTGATTTAATAAAAGAAATTTGTTTTGTGTTTTTTAAATGGCTAAAATCACAACACACCTACCTTGAGGAGTATGTTTTTATGTAATCATAAAAATTTGATTTGTGAGGTTAATTTGTGGTTGTAGTGATCGATTTGATTTAATTTTTTTACACAACACGAAAATATGATTACCGGACCATGTTATTCTTAAAAAAAAACTTTTGTTTCTTTTCATTTTGGGTTTTTTTTTTTTTTTTTTTTTTTTTTTTTTTTGCTCAAACACATGATTTTATAAACATCCGTATAATACACAGGGTATATTAAAATATAACAAGATATAACTTTTTATTGATTGATATATAAAATTATATGTGCTTAACCCATACAATACATGAGAGTCTTAAAAATGTAACTTTTATTATTTAATATATAAAATTAAATTTACTCAACCCATATAATACACGAGTTTTTTAAAGATATAACTTTTTTATTATTTAATATATAAAATTACATTTATTCAACCTATGTAATAAACGAGATTTTTAAAGATATATTATTTTATTATTTAGTATATAAAATTACATTTAGTCAACCCGTATATTACATAGGGTTCTAACCTAGTAATTATGTACATTAAATCAAATAACCAAGTAATTAATAGAGTAAAATGCACGGATAGTCCCTGTGGTTTGTTGAAATTTCACCTTTAGTCTCTAACTTTTCAGAATTACACTCTTAGTCCTTGTGGTTTGACAAGTTGTTACTCGGATAGTCCCTAAAGCGGATGAAGGTTACTCGGATAGTCCCTGTGATTTGACAAGTTGTTACTCGGATAGTCCCTGTGGTTTGACAAGTTACTCGGATAGTCCTTGTCATTTCACACCCACTTAACCAGAAAAACTAACCTCCATCCGCTCTGCTCTGGGGACAATCCGAGTAACAATTTGTCAAACCACAAGGACTATGAGTGTAATTTTGAAAAGTTAGGGACCAAAGGTGAAATTTCACCAAACCATAGAATGGACCCACTTTGTAACTTTAGGGTTCAACTAGAAAACCTCCTGGTATAAATTTTGGGTATAACTTCTGAGCTATTTTGAAAATATATAATGCACTTGTGTTAAGTATAGTACCCCTCATTCAACCTTGTCCCTATGTCACGAGACAGAACCCCAACAACTTAGTAGGGCAGAGCCCTGACATACGTTATGAGGCTCAGATCAATCGGAAAGGGTAGCGGTGATCGGGAGTTACAACACTTAAAACGGGGCATTACTTCTGAAGTAATTTAAGTGAAATACTACTAAAAAAATTAGATATAAAAAGAGACAGATAGGGCGAAAAATAAGTGAGCAACTTCTCAAATGAATTTGATCCTATTTATAGAATTTGGAGTTCTTACACGTCTTCTAACAGTAAACACGTATACATATCAAGATTCCATGTCTTCTAATTTTTCTTACACGTACAACCTATATTAATTGCAATATGACATCTTGCATTTGGATGTTTAGTTGATTTTGATTGTAAAAGAGTACACGTATACTCATAGGAATTTAACATATAGAATTTCATTTTTTTTATTTTATATATTAATTTAACTATTTTACTTATTTTGGCGTGTATAACTTGTAAAATATAACGTTTTAGAAAATAATAAATATGTCATTAGAACGAGTATATTTTTGTCTACATTTGGGTCTAAGTTTCATTAAAAATAGAGTAGGTTCAAATATAATGTATTTTTATAGTTTAATTATTAAACGGTTACTAGGCCCGTCTAAATACTTCATATTTCTAACCTTTAACTTACCCGTAATCTACCTGTCTAATAGTAAAAGTTTTTATATACTTTTATTTTATTTAGAAAGGTCACTCATATTCGGGCCAATTTTAGTATAATATTTCAACCAACTATAAAATATAGTTTAAAACTATTTGGGTTGAATATTTATATTAAAAATAAACTAGTTACTAGTTACTAGTGGTTAATAAATTTAACCAAACCTATAATTCTTATGATAAAATTAGGGATGCTACATTCTCCTCACCTTGTTTTAAATCTCGTCCTCGAGATTTGGGTTATGATATTTCTTTAGTTAATAAAAACAATATTAAAGTAGATGACACAGAATCAAAATATCAAATTTTGTGAATACGAGTTTGTAAAAATAGGTAGGACTCAATGGTTCAACTGAGTTAGTTCAAGAAATTGATGACAAACGAATGAGATGAAATGATATAATTTCCAAGATGACTAGGTTCAAGCTAAAAGATATATGATCAATAGATTTTAAAATGAATGTGAAGAATTTTTTTAGAATCAATAAAATTCTTTGTCAAAAGAAATCTTACTTGGATTGGCAACCGAGGAAGACTTAAAATTAACAGGTTCCAAATAAAATAAAAGCATGAAAAATGATTTGTCAAATATTAAATTATGATATAAGAAAATCAATGTGCTGAGATAAGTGAATTGTAAGGATACACGAAAAGACAATAGAGTTAGTGTATCATTGTTTAGAGTTTCAAGTTGTTTTATTTGTGAAACAATGTAATAGTACACTATTAGTGACCATATTTTTTCATACTATATCCTAGAGATCGAAATATAATAAGAACAAGTTGTTTTGGCATGACCAATTATTATATTATTTTTGTAAAGCAATTGTAATATATATTATTTGTTACGGATTTTTACTATATGTAAATGGTCACCACTTTTAAATAAATTTTAGTATTTTACCATACTATGTAAAATAACTTATATTTACTATGTAATATATATTACAAAACACCGCAATGAAGTTATTACATTTACAAAGTATTTTAGTATAAAGAAATCACTATTATTTATAACGTTAAATGAAATTGGTAAATAAAGGTGTAAAAATATTTATTGTACAAAAGTAATTGTAAAATATTTTGTAAATATATAATACTTATTGGGTCGATTCTAGGTGATTACTTATTCCCATTTTGAAACCGTATAATGTTGTGAATGTATTTACAAATGGTGTAAATAAGTGAAAACGGAGACTATTCTTATATATTACAATGGTCTCCTAACCCAATGTAATTGATGACTACCATATTATTCTTATATGGTCATTTTCTTGCCAGAGCGTTACGGTACATAGTTACCACAAAACATGTGATAGACAATTATTTATATAATTTTATTCGTCCCTCTAATTCTTGTATTATTTTATGAAAATATATATTTTCCTTACAGTACAAAGTAAAATATTTATATAAAAATATATTTTTTATATATAATTAAAATTTACTAAATAAGTATGATGACTTAATTTATATACATTAACTAGTCATTATCATGGTTGGATATTGGTTAGTGCTGCCTTGTTTAAGCATAGGTGATCAGTCCATGCCTAACTGAGGCTAGGCTATCCAATACCTGCCCCTGACAATAACCCTAGTACCAAATAATACTAACACTTCTGTTATTAATTTATTACTAAAAATAAAATTATTAATTATAAACTTAATTTATATATATATATATAAAATATAAATTCTTTACCTCAATGGTTTAACAAAATTCATTGACTTGATATCAAAGAGTCACCGTTTTGCAAAAATGCGGTTCACAGTGCAAAAAGCGGAATGATATTTGAGTTTGGATAAAACAACAAATTAGAATGAAGTCCTCCAGTGGTCTTCATAAATCAAACGAACCACATGCGCAACAAACAGTGCATGTGTAATGTGTGAATTTACCAGGAAAGGAAATAGATCAATATTTGCTACTCTTGAAAGAAATCCTCATGGTATGATGACCATTAGAGGAAGTAGAAACACGAAAGTCAATTTATTATATGCAGAGGTCAGAATTTCAATGAAAGAAATATAAGAACTTTTATCTGGAATTTCGTGTGATAACTGTTGTTAAGTGACATTACCAGGGAATGTCGAATAAAATGAAATAGGGAATTTGCAAAGGTATGTGACTCCTTTTGCAGTGTTAAGAATTAGATTTAGACTACACACCGATTGTTGTGAAATCTTGTTTCAACGTACCTTAGCGATATTCATGTCGTTTGTAGGATTACGTGGCAAAATGCTTCTTTTTAATTAGTAGTTCTTCTACTGAAGGAATTAACATTGGTATCATCGTGCCCAATTTATATTTTCCAAAGGTCTTGCCTTGGAAGTCGTGTGTGATATACTTTGACGTCTATGGTCGTATAATTTTAAGTTTCATGTGTTTTCTTGTGCACTAGCACAACTTTACATGCTTCTTACTTGCGTTAATAGTTTTATGGTAACGCAATTAGAATTTTTTTTTATACTTTTGATGATGTCTCAACTTAAAGAGTTTCTATTGTTTATATTGTCGCACGAATTACGAGGCAGATGATCAAACGAAATAATGTTTGATATCGGAAAAGAGATTCCTAATAAAGAAATCTAGACACATATGCTTGTGCTTTATTCCAAATTGACTTTTGGAATTTCTTATAGATATACATATCTATATAATCACATATTTCATATGCTATAATATACATACCATCTATCAGGTCAATGTATTTAACAAATTCATAATTCCAATAACAAGTCAGACATCAGGTCATGATATTATTTAGGGAAATCTTGTCACTTGTTTGACATATTATATACCCCATCTTATCCGGTTCGCGCCGGAGAGGTAATCCCAGTATATCCGAACAAACTGGAGAGTCTGCTACACCATACCCAGTCTTGCCGGAGAAAATTTTCTATTTCCCATAAATAGTATCTTTTCAAGATTTTAAATGTGCCACTTTTATTAGGGCTTTTATCCAGAATCAAGGAAATTTGTATTTCCATAACATGTCTTATTATAGACCAAGTAATATCAATAAGCAATAATTACTATTAATTCTTGCTTATTTATCATATCTTGTAATATTCTAATTACCATTCTTATGGTATATCAAAACCCATCATACTTTATTTACACAAGTACTTAGCTTATCTCGAAGCTGATACTAAGGCATCTTTTCTTAAGTTCAAGTCTAAATGCTATCAGGTGTGCTACCAGTTAATAGCAATCTCCTAACTCTTTTATATAAACTTAGGTATTATTATCACAACACCTATAGGCTTAAATCAGTGGCTCTGATACCACCTTCTGTCACGACCCCCGACCCACCCTGGTCGGAATCGGGAGTCGCGAACAGCCCAGTGGTACCGGTGATTATTTTGAAAACGTTGCAGCGGAAATTTCATTAGGACCGTGAGTTAGGAAAAATATCAGAGTTTAGAAACACCGGATTTTATTTATTAAATAGATGGGATAAACCCATGTTTTACAAAGGTAGCTTTAATAAGGGATAAACCCAATTACATAAAACAATATTTCTTAATTTGATTTAATTTAATAAAATAAGCCACTTCTTGATGCCTTTCAGTGCCGTATCCATTTCTTACTCCAATCTACTGTAATTACCTGAAACATGTTTGAAAAAGGTTTTGTCAGCGGGAAATACTGAGTGAATCATTCTATTTAATAAAATGACACATTTGTTATAATTTACAGTATTAAGAGAGATTACAATGTTTCAGATATCAAACCAACTACCCACAGTATTTGTCACTCGAACACACACTGGCTATCTCGTTGTCCAATGGTGTCTGTGACTATGGTCATATCACCCCTTGGCTAACTCATTGTCCAATGGTGACGATTATCAAATAATGTATACAAAACCCCACATACCGGCTGTAATATGGTGACTACAAAGACTTAATCCCTGTAATTATAACTTTGAAAATAAACATGCTTTTGTAAACAAATTTGTTAAAAAGAGAATGACTCACATATAATCATGCAGATTCATACGGCCAAAGTTTAGTCTTCAGATAATCCTTGATATATTGCAGATTTATACAGGCAGAGCTTAGCCTATTGATTTAGCCTTGTAACCTAGTGCACACGAACGAGGTAGGTAACTTAATACAGCAATTACGATAACTCACGAGATCAACCCTCAAAACGAATGACAAAGTGCTATGCTTAAACATCCATCGAATTAACGATTAATGACAAAGCGTCACCCTAATGTGGGCAGCACTTAAACATCCATTGAGTACATTGATTGATCGGACAATGAATCGTAATAGCGATCGAGTTAATACCCGGTATCGTAGCAGAATTCGAGCTAATGTGTGTTTGGTAGTAATCAGACGATATCTCAAAGTGTAAAACAAATTTGCTTGTCGCTCCAACGCAGAAAATCAAGTCCCACGGCCCTCTATTTATACTGAAAAATCGTCCCCCTCGCGTGGCGCGAGGGGTCTTCTTGTTCCCGTCGCGTGGCGCGATGGGTCATGTTTCTTTATATGGTTGCCACGTGTTTTTGTAGGTTAGCTGAGTCGACGGAACGAGAAAATTCGATTTTGATAATAAACTGTGATGATAATATCGAATGGGAAATGCCCCCCTGAGTTTTAGGGGCCCTGATCCTGATTCTGATTATTATGAAAATTTTAAGGTTTATGCAGAATTACTTAGGTGTCTCAATTAGAGTTTCTTAGTGAATAAAATATAATAATAATAAAAATAAAAATATAATAGTTTTGATGAGAGTTGTTATGGTTTGGGACATTTTTGAATATAATTATATTATAAAGAAAAAGGAAATAAATAGTGAGAAAATAGAATGGACTCACTTTGTAACTTTAGGGTTCAACTAGAAAACCTCCTGGTATAAATTTTGGGTATAACTTCTGAGCTATTTTGAAAATATATAATGCACTTGTGTTAAGTATAGTACCCCTCATTCAACCTTGTCCCTATGTCACGAGACAGAACCCCAACAACTTAGTAGGGCAGAGCCCTGACATACGTTATGAGGCTCAGATCAATCGGAAATGGTAGCGGTGATCGGGAGTTACAACACTTAAAACGGGGCATGACTTCTGAAGTAATTTAAGTGAAATACTACTAAAAAAATTAGATATAAAAAGAGACAGATAGGGCAAAAAATAAGTGAGCAACTTCTCAAATGAATTTGATCCTATTTATAGAATTTGGAGTTCTTACACGTCTTCTAACAGTAAACACGTATACATATCAAGATTCCATGTCTTCTAATTTTCTTACACGTACAACCTATATTAATTGCAATATGACATCTTGCATTTGGATGTTTAGTTGATTTTAGGGGTGTTCATGAGCCGATCCGATCCGAGCGAGGGTCTGCTCGAGATCGGATCGAATTAAAACCGAGCGGATCGGTTCGGTTCGATTTTGTAAAACCGATCATAAAAGTGCTGCTCATGATCGGTTCGAATTTAAAACCGAGCGGATCGGTTCGGATCGATTTCGATCGGTTTCGCAGCACCTTTTAGGCTGCATTATGACTTGATAAATGTGCAGCAACAATAACAAAAAACTGAAATCATGACTTAATAAAACATGTCCAGCAGCACCTTTTAGGCTGCATTAAACTATAACAAAAGCAATACATAATTGAAATCACGATCCTAAAAATGTTCTTAACAATATCGAATCCAAAGCATAAAAATATAGTGCGAAATACAAATTGAAATCTAGCTCAAAAACCATAAACATCTTCTTAAAGCTTGGTCATCTCCATTCTCCATCCACAAAATTCCACTTCAAATCAACATACATATAACCTATTAACACAAGCGTTAAACAAAACCATTAAGTTCTACACATTTGACATTACATGACAGTTTTATGGTTTGTTAATTATAAAAATACCTTTCATTTGTTATCCGACCCGTCTGGAGTCAACACATCAATTTCCAATTTTTCTTCATCTCTTGCAGCTTGCTACACATTAAAAAAACAAAATATAAATGTTAATGCATAAACTACAAAAGTATAAATAGACTATAAATGTAATAAAATCTTACTTTCAATGTTTTTAAGGTTGTTTTTGAGCTCGCCTTTAACCAATCACTTCCACAAACAAGAAGTTCCACCATATCCTTTGAAAGAGAGCTTCGGTAGTCATCCAATATACGCCCCCCAGCACTAAAGGCTGATTCGGAAGCCACGGTAGTGATCGGGATGCCAAAAATGTCTTTCGCCATTTTACTCAAAACCGGAAACTTGTTACAATGTTGGCAGCCCTATCGTTGTTCGATGCATTGTCTAAGGTGATGGTACCTATTTTGTCTTGGATACCCCATTTTATTAGACACTCTAAGATACCATCGGATATAACCTCACCGCTATGGGGTGGTGCTAGCTCATTGAAACCTATAATGCATTTTTGCAATTTCCAATCACAATCAACAAAGTGAGCCGTTAAACACATGTAACCAATCGTTTGGTTAGATGTCCAACAGTCACTAGTAAGTGATATCATCTCAGCCTTTTTCAAAGTTTTCTTTATCCTCGCTTTTTCTACATCTACAACTTTTATGCAATCTCGAGTGATTGTAGACCTACTAACTTTTTCAAATAGAGGATTCATATACTTCATTAGGCGATTAAACCAATGGTACTCTACAAACGAAAAGGGTAACTCATGTGCTATTATCATTTTTGCAATTATTTCACGAACTTTCAATTGACTATAACCCCCATTCGAATCAAAACCCTCAAAAGCATCACAATCATTTCTACCACCACCTAATGACTCAAGGTTGAGGCAACCGAATTTTTTACCTTGCGCTTTTTTGAATATTCCACATTCTTGAAGGTGTCGCCTCATACTTGTTGTGCTCTTCGAGTTACCACTTACATATGAATGCTTGCAATAGATGCATTGTTTTTTTGGCACCATTTTCCCTTTGTACAAACCCTGAACATCTACAAAATGTGGATGCACATCCGAATAATTTTTTCTCTTTTTTGAACAAGCACCTCCGGTCGCTGTATCAGCCATATCAGCATCACCCGATTCATCAATTACTGGGTCGTCCTCTCCATCAGTCAAGTCAACATGAGCAGCCGGATTCTCGTTTGATTCTTTACAAGAAGACATTCTACAAAAACAGAAACGAAACAATATAAAGAAACAATATGGTTAAGTTGTTTTTATGCAGAAACAGATATTAAACAGTTAGAAAGGCCCCTGTTAAACAGTTGTGTATAAATAATAACATCTTATTCTATTGAACAACCATGAATACCTCTGCTTCTAAGTTGTTTTTATTAAACAGTTAGAAAGGCCCCTGTTAAACAGTTGTTTTTATTGAGAGGATATATGAAATTATCCATTTATTTCACAGAATCGCAATAAACACCTCCTGACAATTACCTCCTGATTCTAGTCGCAATAAACAGAGGCTATAATTAAAAAACAGAATCGTTTACAAGATGCAGACATAAATACCTCCTGACAATTAAAAAACAAAAAACCATCATATGGTAATTTTAGTTATTACAAACTAAGAAGAGGCTATAATTAAAAAAAGCCAAGTAGAGACTAGTTAGGTGTTAGATCATTTAATACAGAATGTGGAACCATGATCAATAAGCGTGAATATGCATACATCCAATGCACTTGAGATTAACAAACAGATTTAGAGTTAACACAAGCTTGAAACATACCGATTAATTGAGTCGGAGACACTTGAGCCGACGATGAATTGTCCGATGACTTGAGCCGACGGCGAATGTCCGATGTCCGATGACCGAGAGTTGAGAGCGGACTTGAGAGTTGAGACAGAGCGGCGATGAATGACTGAAGTCACTGAATAGATTTAGGGTTTGAAACTTTGAATTTTTAGTATATGGGCTAATATTATTTGGGGCTTGTAATTATTTTGGGCTAATATTATTGGGCTTGTAATTATTTGGGCTACCTTTTTTGGGTTTTAATCTATAAAATATATAATATACATATACATATATATATATATATTAATTATTAATAAAAAATAATTCGAGCGAAACCGAGCGATCGTCGAGCGAGCGGAGCCTTGCTCATGCTCGGATTGAATTTGAATCGAACCGATCCGATCGGCTCATTTACAAACTGAGCGGGAATCGAACGAGCATTTTTCGAGCATTTTTCGAGCGATCTTCGATCGTCGAGCAGTTTGGACAGCCCTAGTTGATTTTGATTGTAAAAGAGTACACCTCATAGGAATTTAACATATAGAATTTCATTTTTTTTATTTTATATATTAATTTAACTATTTTACTTATTTTGGCGTGTATAACTTGTAAAATATAACGTTTTAGAAAATAATAAATATGTCATTAGAACGAGTATATTTTTGTCTACATTTGGGTCTAAGTTTCATTAAAAATAGAGTAGGTTCAAATATAATGTATTTTTATAGTTTAATTATTAAACGGTTACTAGGCCCGTCTAAATACTTCATATTTCTAACCTTTAACTTACCCGTAATCTACCTGTCTAATAGTAAAAGTTTTTATATACTTTTATTTTATTTAGAAAGGTCACCCATATTCGGGCCAATTTTAGTATAATATTTCAACCAACTATAAAATATAGTTTAAAACTATTTGGGTTGAATATTTATATTAAAAATAAACTAGTTACTAGTGGTTAATAAATTTAAGCAAACCTATAATTCTTATGATAAAATTAGGGATGTTACATCATGTAGTACTTGATTCTGTGTTAATTGAATACGGGGAGAAACTTCGAGCGCAAGTTAAGAGGCATTGAGATGAGCATGCAAGTCGCCTTATTATCATGGGTGCACACATAATAATAACGCGAGGTGTATGCAAGTCCCAGTGAGGCTTAACAAGCGTGAGAAGGATTCTTTCCTATTGCGTGTGAACTTGGTAACCTATAGATTTCAATGTGATACCTGATTATTTTCCCCATTCTCGACTCCTAAATTCGTTCCCTCTCCTTATATAGAATCTTGAACGGACGTGGCGGACGAAATGGTGGACGTGGAGGTGGCCGCGGCGGTGGACGTGGCAACATCAATATGACTCAGGCCCAGTTGACAGATCTGATCAACGAACGCGTGGCTGAGGCATTAGCAGCCTATCAGGCTGGTACGTTATGTGTCAAAAGTTTCTGTTATTCGCGTGTCATATGCAAGGTTCTTACCTTTGTAATTGTATTTCCTTACGTCCATTAGGTCAGCCAGCGCAACAGAACAACCCGCCCGTCTGCACATTCAAGACATTTATGGACTGTAAGCCACAAACCTTCAGTGGGACTGAAGGGGCTGTGGGACTGCTGAGATGGTTTGAGAAGGCTGAATCCGTTTTTGCTATATGTAACTGTCCTGCTGGGGATAGAGTGAAGTTTGCTTCGGGCACACTCGAGGATGCCGCTCTGACATGGTGGAATGCCCAGGTTCAGCTGTTGGGTATTGAAGAGGCAAACGCCACCACTTGGGATGACTTTAAAGAGTTGATCAGGGAGGAGTACTGTTCCCGTGACGATATTCAGAAACTAGAAAACGAGTTCTATAACTTGAAGATGGAGGGGTCAGAGATAGAGGCTTACACGAGGAGGTCCAACTAGTTAGCAATTTTATGCCCCAATCTGTCTAGACCTCCACCTCTAAGAATCGAACTGTATCTCAAGGGATTAGCTCCAGAAGTTAAGGGTTACGTCACTGTAACAAACCACAACAATCTGGCACAGGTTTTCCAAATGGCACACAAGATTACCGATCAAGAGGTTGAACGCGGCAACTTACCGGCTCGCAAATCTGCCGCTACCTCTACTGCTACGACACCAGCTACTACCCAAGCCACTGACAGTAAGCGTAAGTGGAACGATGTGGACAAGGCGTCCAATTCAGTGCAGTCGCAGAAAAGGACAAACACTGGCAGTACTCGCAGCTTTAGCCAGTCGTCATCAGTTAATCAGAATCAGGGTTCTTATGTTGGGAAGAAGCCCCAGTGCAACAAGTGTGGCTATCATCATTTTGGGCAGTGTGCTTGAACTTGTCGTAGGTGTGAAAAGGTAGGCCACGAGGCCAAGGATTGCAGGGCTCCACAGCCAAAGCAGCAGAATCAGCAGTATCA
Organism: Helianthus tuberosus; assembly: GCA_030545235.1. NCBI lineage: Eukaryota > Viridiplantae > Streptophyta > Magnoliopsida > Asterales > Asteraceae > Helianthus > Helianthus tuberosus. The sequence continues at coordinate 36,374,380 of CM060439.1, read as the reverse complement.
GCGACAGCAAGGGCAGCCACCTCAGCATAATCAGGGTTTCAGAAAGGGGTGTTTTCAATGTGGAGCCGAGGGTCACATCAAGCGAGACTGCCCTCAGCTGAATCAGAACATGGGTAACAACAACACCGGGAACAACAATGGGAACAACGGGGGCAATGTGGCGCGTGGGCGCGGATTTACTATTGGAGCTGGTGAGGCGAGGAATGACGGCAATGTAGTTACTGGTACGTTTTCAGTGAACGGTATATTTACATCTATTTTATTTGACTCTGGTGCCGATTGGAGTTATGTATCTTTGGAGTTCGGTAGTCGTTTAGGGTTGAGTCCTACACCTCTTGTTACTAAACACATAGTAGAGATAGCTGATGGTAAAATGATTGAAGCTACACACGTTCTTGTTGGTTGCAAACTAGATCTCATGGGTCAAGTGTTCGACATTGACCTACTCCCTATTACTCTTGGAAGTTTCGATGTGGTTATTGGCATGGATTGGTTGTCCAAGTATCAGGCAGAAATTCTTTGTAAGGAGAAAATCGTGCGTGTTCCTCTCCCTAGTGGAGAATCTTTATCAGTTCAGGGTCATCGTAGTGGTGCCACAGTTAGTATTATCTCAGCAATGAAGGCTCTGAAGTGTCTGCGTAAGGGCTATCCTACTATTTTGGCTCTTGTTACTGATTCGCAGACTGACGAGAGGAAACTCGAAGATCTTCCAGTTGTTCGAGAGTTTCCTGATGTATTTCCCGAAGAACTCCCTGGATTACCTCCACATTGTCAGGTGGAATTTCAGATCGACCTCCAGCCAGGAGCAGCACCGATTGCCCGTGCTCCTTATCGCCTTGCACCAGGAGAGTTACAGGAGTTGTCAAATCAGCTCCAAGAGCTGTTGGATAGAGGCTTTATCCGACCTAGCTCTTCGCCCTGGGGAGCCCCTGTATTGTTCGTGAAGAAGAAAGATGGGTCCTTTCGCATGTGCATTGATTATCGCGAGCTCAACAAGGTGACGGTCAAGAACCGTTATCCTTTACCACGTATCGACGACTTGTTTGACCAGCTGCAAGGGTCAAGTTTCTATTCTAAAATCGACTTGAGGTCAGGTTATCATCAGGTACGAGTCAGAGAGGAGGATGTACCCAGAACAGCTTTTCGAACACGGTATGGCCACTATGAGTTTTTGGTTATGCCGTTTGGGATGACTAATGCACCAGCGGTCTTCATGGATCTCATGAACCGCGTGTGCAAACCGTACCTCGATGACTTTGTTATTGTCTTTATTGACGACATCTTGATCTACTCCAAGAGCAAGGAGGACCACGAGCGACATCTACGCCTTACTTTAGAGCTCCTGAGGAAGGAGCAGCTGTACGCGAAGTTTTCTAAGTGTGATTTCTGGATTCGAGAAGTACACTTTCTTGGGCACATAGTTAACGAGATGGGTATTCATGTAGATCCTGCCAAGATCGATGCTATTCGGAATTGGGCGGCACCAAAGAATCCTTCGAAGGTGCGACAATTTCTTGGTCTTGCAGGATATTATCGTCGTTTCATTCGGGATTTCTCTAAGATCGCTCGACCTCTCACCTCCTTGACACAGAAGAAGGTAGTCTATTCTTGGGGAGCGAAACAGGAAGATGCCTTTCAGCTATTAAAGCAGAAATTGTGTAGTGCACCGATCTTGTCCCTACCGGAGGGTACGGAGGACTTCGAGGTTCATTGTGATGCGTCGATTCAGGGTCTTGGTTGCGTGTTGATGCAACGCGGCAAGGTGATAGCCTATGCTTCTCGACAGTTGAAGGTACACGAGAAGAACTATACGACTCACGACTTGGAGTTAGGCGCTGTGGTCTTCGCATTGAAGATTTGGAGGCATTACCTGTACGGTACCAAATGCACCATCTATACCGATCACAGGAGTCTCCAGCATATCTTCGACCAGAAGGAATTGAATATGCGGCAGCGTCGTTGGATCGAGCTTTTTAATGATTATGAGTGTGCTATCAAGTATCATCCGGGTAAAGCCAACGTTGTAGCAGATGCTCTCAGTCGCAAGGAACCGAAACAGAAGCGGGTTCGTGCTCTACAGCTTACTATTCACTCTGATCTACCTGCTCAGATTCGTTCAGCTCAGATCGAGGCCTTAAAGGAAGAAAACATCGAAGCTGAGGGTTTGCGGGGTATGCAAAAGAAGTTTGAGCAACGGTCTGATGGTATCCACTACATTATGGAACGGGTATGGGTTCCTTTAATTGGTAACCTTCGAGAGCTTGTGATGGACGAAGCGCACAAGTCACGATATTCTATTCATCCGGGGTCGGAGAAGATGTACCAGGACCTAAAGGTTTTGTACTGGTGGCCGAACATGAAAGCTATCATTGCTACATACGTGAGTAAGTGCTTGACTTGTGCTAGAGCAAGGCGGAGTACCAGAAACCTTCGGGTCTACTCCAACAGCCAGAGATACCGATGTGGAAATGGGAGCAGATCTCCATGGATTTCGTCACAGGGCTACCGAGAACCCAGGCTGGGAACGATACTATATGGGTGATTGTCGACCGTCTCACGAAGTCAGCGCATTTCCTAGCAATCAAGGAGACAGATAAGCATTCTCAGCTCGCAGCCGTATACCTTAAGGAAGTGGTTTCTAGGCACGGGGTGCCAACTTCTATCATTTCTGATCGAGATCCTCGTTTTACTTCAGAGTTATGGCAGGCTATGCATAAGTCGTTTTGGCTCACGTCTTGATATGAGCACGGCTTACCACCCACAGACTGATGGTCAGAGTGAGCGCACTATTCAGACACTAGAAGACATGTTGCGAGCATGTGTCATTGATTTTGGGAAAGGATGGGAGAAACATTTGCCGTTGGTCGAGTTCTCCTACAACAACAGTTATCACACTAGCATCAAGGCAGCTCCGTTTGAAGCATTGTACGGGAGAAAATGTCGTTCACCTCTCTGTTGGGCTGAAGTGGGTGACAGTCAGATTTCAGGTCCTGAGCTGGTATTAGAGACTTCGGAGATGATTGTTCAGATCAGGAAACGTATGGCCGCAGCTCGTGATCGTCAGAAAGCCTATGCCGACAAACGTAGCAAGCTGGTAGAATTCGAAGTGGGTGACCGCGTCATGTTGAAAGTTCCACCATGGAAAGGTGTTGTACGTTTTGGAAAGCGTGGCAAGCTTAATCCACGCTACGTTGGGCCGTTTAGAGTTCTTGAGCGCATCGGTACAGTGGCTTACAAGCTAGAATTACCTGCTGAGCTAGGTAATGTTCACGATGTCTTCCACGTTTCGCAGTTGAAGAAGTGTTTTGCAGACGACCCGCTAGTGGTACCATATCAAGAGTTGAGGATCGACGACAAGTTGCAGTTTGTTGAAGAACCTATTGAGATCATGGATAGGGAAGTCAAAGTACGCAAGCATAGTCGTATTCCGATTGTTCGAGTCCGTTGGAACTCGCGGCGGGGACCGGAGTTCACATGGGAGCGAGAAGATCAAATGAAGCTCAAGTATCCTCACCTTTTTCCTAAAGACAAACTAGAATCTAGTAGAGCTGGTGAATCTCGGGACGAGATTCCTCTTCAAGTTGGGGATGATGTGGCACCTGAGCAAAATCCGCAACAATCTTGATTTATCACTTCACTCCTCTGTGCATACTTGTCAAATTTCGGGACGAAATTTCCTTCAAGTTGGGGATGATGTGACAACCCGTATTCCCAAGGTTAGTGTCATTTAACTTAACGATCCTAAATCCTCTTTATTTCTTTATTTCCGTCTCGTTAGAGTTCGACGCATTAGACCAATTGTGTTAACTTTAAATTTATATTATAACTGATTGCGTTGGGCTGCGAATAATTCATGCCGCGTTTTCTAGAAGCCCAAGGAGGCCCAATCGAGCCACCCCCAAATATTGTTTGGCAGCCCTATCGGTTATGGTGGCAGCCCAAGTGTAATGGGCTCAAGCCCACTATCGGTTAAAGGGGGTGAACCACCTTAACATGTATATATTATTAGGTTACGTGACATTATGGCTGATTAAGTATTAAACTCACAATCCCTAGACTTTCATAATCTCATTCGGCAGTGGTAGACCCCCCCATTCGAAGAAAACCTCCTGTACGGGCATCAAACTTTTGGTTAGTGATTTCTGCTCGAGATGTTTATGGTTGTTAGTATTGCTATATGTGATTTGTATTGATGATTTAGGTAACAAAGGTGTATATGTGCTACATGATGATGAACCGCCTTATATGCAGATTATACCTTGATATCTCTTGCATGAATTTTGAAAACCCTGGTCTGATCTTGTCGCGTATACATAGTTTAAATTTCTGTCGTATATGTGCGGTTTAAATATTTATGGGGTGATGTAGGTTGAGATGTAGTTTAAATTTCTGTCGTATATGGTGTGTTATTAGGGGGTGATGTAGGTTGAGATGTAATCACATGATAAAATAATGGATATATCACTAGTGTATCGGTCCAATCTAATTGAAGGTGTGGCCATGTGAGGACTGATAGAGTTGGTAATCATATAAAATCACTAACTTTGAATTTGCAATGGCGGCCATGTGGGGATATAGTCAAACAATGTGGTTATCATAATAGTGTGTCAGTATGCATGCATGATGTAATCTTAAGTGCACAGACTAATGATTAATCTTGGGTCATTAGGGAAACAGTAGTGGGCTAGAGGCTGCCATAATTGTAAAACATATGCAAGTGATATTTATGATTTGGGCTAACACATGAATTATTAGATTAACTAGGTATTGGGCCGCAACATGTAAGAGGCTGCCATAATTGTAGGTTCGAAATCTGAGATATGTGTTTCAAATAAAGGGTGCGTGTATTTGGTGATGAGTTAATGGACCAGATTGTGTTCGTGATGAATTAATAATTCATGGGCTATGGCCATAAGGTGCATAAATTATCTATGGGCTTTGTATGGCAGTTGGGCCGCATTATGTGATGTTGATTTAGTTAACAGAAGGTTTGTAATATGTGAACTAGTAACATGAATTTGTATTATGATCAATAATAGGATTTGAACACTTGCCATGAGTTGTGATATGATATGTGTTTTACTTAATTGAAATCTGTGTAATGCATGCAAAGAACACATGAGTCACGTGTACACGAACTAACCGTTAGTGATGACCACACTAGGATCTGGTTAACCAATTTGGAATGGATAGTAAAATATAACATACCGAGCAAATCAAAGGTGAGTTCACTGCTTTTCTCAAGCATGCATCCCGGGGAGGGATATCGGGTAACGTTCCGGGGAGGAACGCGTGTTTATTGGGATGTTTGTTATTGTACTCAGTATCTATCTCGTAAGACCCCTTACATCTACCGACAGTTGCCGAGGAGGCAACGAGGTTATTAGTTGATAGCGCTATTAGGTTTGGCACCCTCACACCGTACCGGGGAGGACGGTCGTGAACTAATTTCCTTAAAGCATGACCAATGTTTTGATAGAGACATTGGGGTTGGGCAATCACATATCTTGTAGCTATTTGGTAATCGAGTAATAACAACATCAAAACGACGAAACATCAAATCAACAAATCATCTTATTAAACTGTTTTACACATGTGACTGGTAACTAAACTCGGTAACAAAACTTTGAACTCACCAGCGTAGTCTGACACACTTGTTTGCATGCTTGTAGGTCGTTAGCTGAGATATTTTGGGGACTTGCTATCTGGAGCAGCTGGAGTGGGCATGGTCTTGCTGGACGTATTTATTTTATTGGTTTATTGATACATTACTTTGGTTTTAAAACTGGTTAACTTTGCTTCCGCTAATACTTTGGTTTTCATTCAAACTTACAGACAGTGTTTTATTTACAATCAAGTACTTTATCTTTTAATTGAATGCGTTTGATATAATTAGTGGCTCGTTGTTGGATTCGTCGCACTCCTAATAGGGACATACCCTAGGTGGGAATTTGGGGGTGTGACAAATTATACATGAAATACTTTTACTTTGCCAACTTTTACATATTATACATATATATACATACGTGATACTATCAGGATCGATTACTTAAACTAGCTTATAATACTTTTACAAGTATACATGTGTGTGTTTGTGTATACAATGAGACTCCTTTTAATGACAAAAGTTGTATCAACTAAGACTCATAAATATTATTTTTAAAATATACAGTAATTAGAATTTGGTGTTATGTTTTCCGACAAGTTTCCGACAAAGATTTTTTTCTTCTTTTATTCTTTTTTTTTGGTCGGAACTTAGTCGGAAGTTTCCTTCAAATTTCCGACCATTTTTTTTGGTCGGTAAATTGTAGGAAAATAGTCGGTAAAACCAGATTATTTTTTTAGTTGGTATTTTGTCGGAAAATGGTCGGAATTTTCCGACAAAATTGGTTTTGTCGGAATTTTTGGTAGGAAATCCCCCTGTTTTCTAGTAGTGTGTGGGAGTGATAGTGTATGCAATGTGTTTTTGTATTTGCATTTTGATATTTGGAATCATGGTGGAATCTCCTGCGCAACGCGTGAAGAGGAAAACCTAGTTAGATTTATAAATGCTTTGTTAATTTAAGATTCATGAATATTCTTGACTGGTATTTATTAGAGGATTCACAGTTGGGTTTGGCCATTTTAACGGAAATTCTTGGTTGAACCATTAGATACGGTTTCAAAAGTTTCAAAACAAACCAACTCGGTTTAGACGATTTAGGCCATTACTTTTCAATACCTATTAATATGGCTGCAAACGAACCGAACGAACACGAACACAACCTTGTTCATGTTCGTTTGTTATGGAACTAATGTATTCATGAACACTTACCGAACAAGATTTTTTGTTTGTGTTCATTTGTTAATTTTAGGTACCTGACAAAAACGAAAACATACGAACACAAATAAAGGCGAATAAACACAAACAAGTGTTCATCAACATAAACGAACACAAATCACCCCTATCATGTACTGTGAATGACCAAGAACATGAACGCAAAATCCCTGAATCGGAGACAGGAATGAAAGCGGAGGTGTAGTGTAACACCTCGTAAAATCGTGTCCAATGATGTGTTGACCCGTGTAATGAACCCTAATAAAGTTAAACGTTGACTAAGAAGGACTAATTTCATCAAAATCGAAAACCTTGATTATAGAAGGACTGAAAGTGTCAACATGCCTAAACTAGGCCTCTGAGTGACCTAATACGGTGTCCGTATTCTCAAATGAGCCACTTGTTGGACGAGAGGAGCCGTTTGCGTAATTATTTGAAAGTTTACGCAATGAAGGGTTAAAAGTGTCAACATGTTAATTCGTACCTCTAAGTGACATTTTAACGAACCTGAAGCATTATGATGTACTATCATACTCTCGAGGATGCTTAATATGAGTTACATAGGGCTTTAATGCTATTAAATGATAATACACGCAAGTTTTCGCGTTAAAGGGACCAAAAGCGTCAACGTCTAAATCTACACCTTTGGGTGACTATCTAAGCGAACTGGAGCATTGTAATGTTTAGTCATATGCTCGAGAATGCCTAGTATGGGCCTTGGAAGGCTTTGATATCGATAAATGATATTAGGCGTCATTTTACGCGTTAAAAGGACTAAACGCGTCAACGGGTGAAACTACGCGTTTAAAAGGTCTTTTGATTGAACTGGGAGCTCCGCAATGCTTAGTTATATCGACAGGTGTACCGAAGATTGGACACTAAGGGTTTTCGCACTCTATGCTGAAATATATGAGTATACGAAAATAATGTGCCTAAAATGTCAAATCTTGAAAGTTCATATGTAACTAAAAAGGTTCAGGGACTGATGTTGTAAAACCTGAAACATGTTACGACTGATTTGGGTTTAGTTACGGGCTGCAAACCCATTAGGCTGACCCTTCACGAGTCGCTTAAACAACGAACAACAGCTGATGTGTTCAGTTTTGAATAAACAAGAAAGACAGGGACCAAACTCGCCATTTACCAAAGCTGGAGCTGGGCCAGATGCCCAGGCGGGCTGCTAAGGCCTGGGCCGGAATTCTACGCGGGCCGCGTGGCCCATATCTGCAGTTTATTTTTTTATTGTTTCTTGCTTGTTCATCAATCCAAATCAATTCTAATCGATTCTAGAGGCTATTGGATGGTTTTGTAACCTGGTTTTACACATGTAATCATCTTATAATCCCTCTCAAACACTTGTCTTGATCCAAATCACTCTCAAAAACTATATATAGGATGGAAGTTCATCCATTTTAATTGCTCATTTTCATCCTATCATCTCTTCTCTCAATTTGGAACTTCCTGATCTGAAAGGGAACTTATTCTTAGTAGAAAAGATAGCTAGGACCCTTTGTAAGTGTCTTAGCCCTCTCTATAGTTCAGTTTTATATTTTAAAAACCGAAAAGTCAAGTTATCGTAAATTAACTTTGACTTTTAGTTTAAACTCAAATGGTCCAGCCACTGTTTGAAATGAATGTGGTTGTGTGACCATAGTTAGGTAGGTGATTAACCCTTAAAAGGGCACCTTCTAATTCTTTCATTTGCTTAGTTAATTGTCGGGTCAAACCATTAAGTTAAAAAGTCAAAATTGGCAAAATTATGAATAATAATTAAAACCAACGAAGCAGAGGTTATAAATTTTATTTTAACACTCTAATAACTTGGTAATTTTTATTAGAACATGTCTAAGCATGTTCAACCCGACAATTCTGAGTTTAGGGTCGGTTCGCAACCGAAAGTCGCAAAAGCTTGACTTTTGCTTTGACTTTCAGCTCTGACCCAATCTAGCTTAAAACCTTTATGTTTTAAGCTTCCATTAGGACCGTATTATGTTGTAGTGTAACCCCCTAAGGTTATATTACCTGGTCCTTAGTAGTTTGAATTATATGCTAATCTCCGTTATTATGCTTATAAATGCCCTTTTCGCCCTTTTGACATATAAATGAGAATTTTGAAAATGTGAGAGGACAAAAACCTTTATTACTGATATATAAGTATGTCCCGAAAATTTCACATCAGTTCTTGGTCTCAAACAAGAGTTATGCTCGATATCGTAAATAGAAGCTTTTTATTAATTAAATTGCGATATCTTGCATAAGGCATGTTTAAACTTGGATTTTGACCCAAAACTCATTACCTACTGTTAAGATATTATTTTTAGGGATTTCTGGAATTTTTATCAGATTATAATCTGATCGTATCATGGAGTTCTTGTGTAATTCGGTAAATGACGATAATACCCTTTTCATGCATAAAATGAGATTAACAAATAATTTGAATGCCAAACCTTTTCCTACTGATTTCATACATTAAATAAATTATTCTGAGCATTCAAAACTGATCAAAATCTCAGATTTCCATAACACGCCTTAATTATCGTCAATTAGCGATTTTTACGCTATTTAGGTGCATAGTATGGTTTTAAACCAGAATTAACACCTAAGACTTGTTACGTACTGAATTTTTAAACAAATCTTAATATCTGTTGGACCGTTGTTTGACCCTAAAACGTCAGTTGAGAAAGTTCATCTTCACATACGAAGGCGGAATCAACATAAATGAAGTTACACAGCTTTTCCTATTCAATTCCTTCTCTTTTATTGCTTTCTGAATCAATTTTGACAGAGTTCGGTTACACAAGCAATGATCTGATTCCGCTCCAAGTTACATATGAAGTCACACAAGACTGATATTTATAAGCAAGCTGATTTCGCTTATATGGACTGTCCATATAAGTGGAATCACCATGTAACATATAAGTGGAATCACCTAGTGACTAATGAGCGGAATCACCTAGTGACTAATAAGCGAAATCACTTGAAACCTATGTACATAAAAGCGAAATTAACAATATAAACCCTAATCTTGAATTTCAAGTTCCAATCTTGATATATCTTGACCTAAGACTTGATGTAGATGAAGTCAACAGACATTCTGTGCATCAACAGACTCCCCCTTGGATGTTGACGAAGTCTTCAGCTCCGAGTCTTCAGTCTTGGTCTTTTCTTCAACTCTCTGTCTTCACATCATAAGCATTCAATCTTCACAGGTTCACAATCTTGTCCTAGCTTCATCTTCAGATTTCCCTTTGACTGTTGATCCAGACTCCCCCTTTCACAGACTCCCCCTTTCAGTATGCTGGGATCTGAGGTATTTATCTGATTCAAGCTTTGACATTTAGCTTCCGTAGAAATAATGAAGTCCAAAACCTGTGTCTCAACCATCAAACATTACAAACTATCTTTTCAACAATAAATCACAAACTCAGTTTTAGAAATCCACTCAAGTATTCAGGTCCAAGTTAATGACCCTGATCACTTGATTAATCTACCAAGTCCAATTTAATGACCTCGGTTGATCATTTGACGAATGAAACTGATTTAAAACAACAATTTTCACATTTTCTGAAAATAACAAGTATCAAGTTAATGAACTTGTTTTTGACTTTCCAATAAATCAAACTTCATCAAGATAAGCTCTCCTCATTCTTCAGTCCAGAATCTCCTGCATCTGCTTCAAACATCTGAGAATCCAACAATCAACTCTCCACTTTGGTTTGTCGGAAAATAAAGCAGAAATAAAATCTTTTTGGATTTTATAAAGTGTTCTAAACTAAGAAATGAAATACAGAAAACTTAAATTGCAGAAAGTAAACAAAGTAAACTATTTACAAACATATTTTTGGCGAGCGTGTCAGGGAATCATATCAGCTATCAGACAAATTACAAGTACCATTAAGCTTCATTTCATACTCAGATTTAAACAATTCACCTCGATTGTCGATATACTGATCCATCTTAAATTCTCACACAAATTTCAATTTACTCAGGATACGAATTAGATGAATTATGAACTTAGCTCATTCATGTGTCCCACCTCTTGAATATACTCCCGTATCCAGAATCCCAATTATTAGTCTTACAGCTGAGTATACTACAATGATATCTGTACATAAATTAGGTAATGCGAGGGCCGAGGGATCTCAGGTCGATACTTCCGTATACGCAGAGAGATATCAGCTTCGACTTTACGGTATGTCCCCTTTAGAGGATCTTTTTGCTACAACAGCAGCGACTATCAATTTTATTGTTTCATCGGCATGCTGAGGGTTTATGCTATGTTTCAAGCATTGCAGAAAGTATTAGCCAAGGACTAGGTCAGAACTACCGTTCAGCAGAAGTCCTGGAATAATACCCCAGACATCATTGAGTATAAAGACCTAGTATATCAGATTATGAGACCTTTCAAACGAGATTTCAGGGGTTACCTATATATCCAAGTAGTGTTCCCCACGAATTTCACAAGTTTGAAATTTTAGGTTTATATCCCGAATAAATCTACTAAATGTACGAAAACCTATCGACACATCATTAGTGAGACTGTTTAACTCATTTAAACTTTACAAATCTTTAGCATACTGTAATTGTCTAGCCGATGTACTATCATTTTCCCTATATACACAAGCTCTTTTTCAGATTTTATATTGTTCTTGTATTTTGAAATTTTATCATGTTTTTGTATTTTCTGAAAATATATCTATATACACCTATCTACTCCCCCTAATTTCCAAAACATGTAAAAAATTGACAAACCATTGCAGATTGTTTCTCATCTTCATCCGCAACAGTACTTTCATCAACGCCCACAATTCCATCCGACACCGAAAGAAGCTTCATACCGTTCAGTTTTAACAAATATTTAAACCGATTTTTATCAAAAGCTTTGGTATGTAAATCAGCTTTCTGTTCGTCAGTGTGGATTTTCTCAATTCGTATCAACTTTTTCTCAAAGCAATCACGAATAAAGTGATGACGAATTTCTATGTGTTTAGTTTTAGCGTGATGTACTGGATTCTTTGTTATATTTATTGCGGCCTCATTATCAACAAAAAGAGGTGTGTTAAGAAACTGCAAACCGTAGTCGCGCATCTGTTGCTGTATCCACAGGATCTGAGAGCAACAACTGCTAGCAGAAACATACTCCGCTTCACATGTAGATAGCGCTACAGACGTTTGTTTCTTACACTGCCAGGTAACTAATCTAGTTCCAAAGAACTGGCATCCTGCAGTTGTTGATTTTGAATTTACTTTGCAGCATCCGAAATCCGAATCGGAACACCCTTCGAGTGTAAAATCGCCTTTCCTAGGATACCACAACCCCAATGAAGGAGTTCCTTTCAGATAACGCAATATCCTCTTCACAATCACCATGTGCGAAGCTCTCGGGTTAGATTGAAATCTTGCTGCGAGGCACGTTGGGTACATGATATCAGGACGTGAAGCAGTTAGGTACATTAAAGAACCTATCATGGAACGGTAAAACGTTTCATCAGCCCCGTCTCCGGTGAGATCTGGGTGAATCCCATGATTTGTTGCAAGTGGGGTAGTAGCTGGAGTAGAACTTGACATCCTAAATTTCTCTAGAATATCATGAACGTACTTCGATTGATGAATGAAAATTCCCTCAGGAAGTTGTTCAACTTGTAAACCCAGAAAGAATTTCATCTCCCCCATTGATGACATTTCGAACTTTTGCTTCATCACTGATTCAAAATCTTTGCATAGATTTTCATTTGTCGACCCAAAGATTATATCATCCACATAAATATGAACTATCAGAAGATGACCGTCGACCTCTTTAGTGAAGAGAGTGGCATCCACTTTTCCACGAATGAACTTGTTGGCTAGTAGGTGTTGAGACAAAGTCTCGTACCAATCTCTCGGGGCCTGGTGTAAACCATACAACGCTTTGTCCAATAAGTAGACCTTGTTTTTGTGGATTGGATCGGTGAAGCCCGGCGGCTGTCCGACATAAACCTCCTCTTTGACCTTCCCATAAAGAAACGCCGATTTTACATCTAGCTGATATACTTTGAAGTTCTTCCAAGACGCAAATGCAAGAAAAATTCTGATTGCCTCTAGTCGTGCTACAGGAGCATAGACTTCTGTAAAATCAATTCCCTCCTGTTGACTAAAGCCCTGAACAACGAGTCGAGCTTTGTTCCTTACAACAAGTCCTCTGTCGTCTGTCTTGCACTTAAATACCCATTTTGTATTAATTTTTCTGTGACCATCCGGCAAATCAACTAACTTCCACACTCCTAATTTCTTGAATTGACTAAGTTCCTCCTGCATTGCATTGACCCAAGAGTCTTTAGTAAGCGCCTCTTTGTAAGTTCTTGGTTCAACCTGCGAGATAAAACAACTCAATGAAAATTCAGTTTGCAAAGGAGCAACTTTTGTATAGAAACATGTAAGCCCTTTATCAATCTGTCTTCGAGTACGAACGCCTGTCTGCAATTCTCCTATGATCAACTCCTCTGGATGATATGAAAAAGTTCACGGAATCACTTCACTTGGAACATCTACACTTCCCTCCAGATTAGTAACATTCTGCTCTGCATCTTGTTCACCAACTTGGTTTGTTTGTCTTGAAATCTGAATTTGCTCCCCCTCAGAATCTGAATCACCATGATCAAAGACTGGCATGTTTTCAGCTTCTTGATTATCATTCTGAACCGACTGATTATCCTGAGCAACTTCATTCTGTTGGACATCATCATGTTCTCCAGCATTACTCGGACCTGCTTCATCATCATTTGAAGTTTCCCGTAGTCTTCTAGAATACTCAGCTGGGAACCTTAGCTGCGAATCATATTCACGTAAAATATCCAACTCATCAAAGAAATCTTCATCATCCTCTGATTCTTCTCTCATGTCAAACGAATCCCAAAGTTTGTCATAATGATAACGCCATGAATCTCCAGGATTCTGTGGCGGCATAGTATAACCTTGACATTCAACATTTGCAGCTTCAATAATCTGCTTCTCACTTGGAACGAAGACACGTCGCATCGGATTTGCATAACCAACAAATATTCCCTCAATGCTCTTCGGACCAAACTTTCCATGGGGCTCTATAACAGTACAGGGTGACCCGAATGGTTCTAGATACTTCAAATTCGGTTTGCGGTTATTGATTAGCTCAAAGCATGTTTTGTTGAACTTCTTGACGGTGAGAACCCTGTTGAGCGTATAGCATGCGGCGGAAACAACTTCAGCCCAAAAATTTATTGGTAACTTTGAATCTGCGAGCATAGTTCTAGCCGTCTCAATTAGTGTCCGGTTTTTGCGTTCTGCGACTCCATTTTGCTGTGGAGTGTATGGAGCACTAAACTCATGCAACATACCTCTTTCATCACAAAATTCTTCCATCTTGCTGTTCTTGAATTCAGTACCATTATCACTTCGAATTCTTTTAATACGCCTTTGGTACATATTCTCAATCTTTCTGAACAACGCCATCAAACTGTCAAATGTTTCATCTTTCGTCTTTAAGAAAGAAACCCACGAAAATCTGGAATAATCATCAGTAACCACAAGACAGTAGAGATCCCCTGTAATACTTTTGACGTTTACTGGACCAAACAGATCCATATGTAGTCTCTCTAATGGTCTGGAAACTGAATTGACTTGCTTTGTAGGGTGTGCCTTTTTCTTCTGCTTGCCTTTAACACAGCTAATGCACTCCCCTTCCAAATGAAAACCTTTGATATTAACTCCAAGAACCAAATCATTGTGCACCAAGTGATTCATCTTCCTTAGGTGAATATGCCCCATCTTGCGGTGCCACAATCTCAATTCTTTCTCAGTTGCTCTAGAAACAAAACAATGTTCTTGACCTGTTGTTGTAGTTGCTACATTCATATCCAACACATATAAATCATTCACTCTAGGTGCCCGCATGATAATCCATTCTTCAGGGATAACAAATCCTGGTTTCAATATCAAACATTCTTTATCAGTGAAGTGAGTAGTATACATATTGTCACAAATCTGCGAGATACTAAGCAGATTGTTCTCCAGCTCAGTAATGTAGTTAACTCTTTCAAACGTCACAATCCCATTGGATAACGTTCCTTCACCAACAATTCGACCACCTTCATGACCAGCAAATCCCACATAACCACCATTGATATTTCTCACATCATACAGCAACGCAGTCTTCCCTGTCATATGTCGAGATGCTCCACTATCCATGATCCATCTGGATACAAGTTTTGGAAGATCCTGCACATAACAAACTTCAAATTAACCAACTTCAATAAAGATGCCGATTCATGCTTCGCGAACAAGGAAGCTCCGGCATTTCAAACTGTTTAGTCGAACATAGAGTCCACCCAGGCCTCATCAGCCTTAGGTGTAACCTTGACTCTCGCAATTTGAATTTTGAAATTTTCAGCCTTCAAAGGTGGAAAATTCGCATCATAATCAACCGAAATTGATTCTTCAACCTTTTTCACTTCAGAAGTTGAAATTTTCATCTCTGTTTTTACCTTCCAAACTTGTTGAGATAATGCAACCCGTTTATAAAACTTGTCATTTTTAGTTACCATTTTCTTTACAGATTCATTTTTCACTTTGGTATTATCATTTTTCACACTCTTTTTCTCAACAACGATTGGTGCTTTACCCTTTTCGTCAACTTTATTCTTTTGAATCTTCACAGTTTCAGTCTTAGGCTTCACATTGGTACACTTTCGTGCAATGTGACCAACTTGATTACATCTAAAACATGTTCGACTATCAACAACTTGACTTGTGCCTTCAGACTGATACTGTGAAGCTCTTTTCTCAAAGAACTCTTCATTCGATTTTAAAAAAATCACTTTCTCTTCATCAGCAAGTGAACTCGAACTGTTCACAAACTTTTTCTCTTCAGCAAACCTCTTGTTTGGAACATTTCTTTTCTGATAATTCTTACCACCCCGATAAACACCCGACCAATTGTTTTGATTGTTATTGTAAAAACGTGATGGATTAACAGATTTCTTGTAATATGATTTATTTTTCTCAAAACTCATTTTTCTCTTTGTTTGACTCAGATTGTTCACTTCTGACAACTCAACTTCAACCAGCTTGAAAACTTTTGTCAATTTGTTCACATTTACATTCTCAATTGGAAACTCATAATCCAAATACAACTTATCAGATCCAGCCATCTTGTACATCACAAGACCCGGTTCATCATTTAAGTTGTTTTTGGATTTTGGTTTCTGAATGTACTTGTCCAAGAAACACCCATCTTCCTCAGTAGTGTCACTATCCATTTTTAGCACATTTTCAACAACACCTTTTACAATATCATTTTGGACACTATCGTCATTGGAAGATGTGAACGTGACATCAATGTTCTCCGGAAGTTTAACTTCACTTTCTTCCTCAATTTCAACCAACCCTGATTGCTTTTTCGGGTAATTATCAAGAACAGGTGGTGGAACTTGATGAAAACCCACCCCAGTTCCATCACAATACACATCTTCGCCTGCTTTGTCTTTCCCGATGGGGTTGGGAATAATGTGTTGTAAAACAAAGCTTGCGGAGCTGTAACTGTTAAGCTTCAACTGGATTCGCTCGTTTTCAATTACAGCCTCTTGAACTTTAAGTTTCAATTTAGCGATTTCATCCAGTTGTTGGTTGATTGATTCTTCTTTTACTCTAAGCACAGCTTTTAGATGTTCATTTTCTTTAAAAGTTTTACCATTTCGATCATCACTATCTTTCATTGTGCTTTTGAGTTTTTCAAACTTCTCAGAAATCTGACGGTTTTCAAGAATCAACTTTTCATTTTCTTGTTTAATTTTGTCATGATCAATTTTATCATTTTCAATTTTGCTAGTTAATTCTCTTATCCGTTCATTTGAGCTTTAACTGTTTTGTCACGATCAAGAATCTGATTCTCAACGCTTCTGACTTTTGCTGTCAGATCATCAACTTTCTTCCCGTTGAGATACGTGACTGTGCTACAAAATTTGCACTCTCTGTTGCAATTTTTGCAATCAGCATTTCCATCAATTTTCTTACCTGACGCATTTGTTGACAATTTTGAATTGACCTGGCTTTTTGACTCAGACACGGAGTTAGAGTCTACCTCAAGTGCTTTAGCAGCCAGCACTTTGTCAGCCATTTTTCCGAGATTCTCTTCAGTCAACTCCTGCGTTGTGTCAATAACTCCAGTATCAACTTTCTTTGATTTCTCCTGCTCTTCTTTCTTCTTTTTCTCTTTCTCGTCTCCAGTTCCCCACCATTTATTCTGCCAGTGCTCATCCTCTTCTTTGTACTGCTGGATTATGGCTTCGATATCAAGCGTTTTGTCATCAATCGCAATATTTCCATATTCATCAAGATAACATTCTCTGTCCGGATCCCATCTATTTGCTCTCCTTGCTTCCAGAAAGATACGAGAAATTCTAATAATTTTGTTTTCAGCAATCATTTTTCTGTTTTGATATTTCTGCTCTTCAGTTCTATCGTCTTTCCACGGAATAGGTTCATCGTTTTTCGCCATGAATGCGTAACCAACCGCATCTTCCTCCGGTAGAACCTCTTGACTCCAATCGTATCCTTCATCATCATAAATCACCGCAAGAGCTCTAGATTTCTCTCTATTGTCTTCAACCTGTTTCAACCTAGGCGGCTCGGATTTATTCTGATGATATATTGCCTTCTTGTAATAATCATCTCTGAAAGGGTTCTCCGACTCATCAGCATAAGCGTTTCTGCATTCTCATTTGAAGTGACCTTTCTGTTTACACTTGAAACACGTCACTTTGGACTTATCGAACCCCAGCTTGGTAGATGCACCACCAATTGTCTTCCTGCCGGTAATTTCCATGAAACGCTGTGCTCGACGAACAGCACTGGCCATAGCCCAACGAATATCGATCAGCTCCATTTCCTCAAGATCAATCTGATCATAATCTTCTTTCGTCAGATTGGTGTTGCCTATCTTCCCAGCTACTAACCCTTCATACGATTCCAACACAGATGCTAGGAAGATCATCTGCTGTTTGGCCGACTCCTCATCAAAATTCTGAGCATTCTTTAAGTCTATTGCAATGTTTCATTGAAAACGATTCTTTGCATCAGAATGACTTCCAGATGATGAAGATCCACTGTGATAACCACTGTGACTTCCACTGCTTTGACCACTTTGACTTTCTTTGCTTGCTGTGGACACATTCTCAGCAGAAAATGCAGTTTTTGGAGAATTTTCTTTTGGCATCATGCTCTTTGGATAATACAAATCCAAATTCTGCTGGTAAGATGAGTGATTGACTTTGTATGTCTTCTTCAGTTCCAACTCGTGACTCTCGAGTTTCTCAATCAGCAAATCTAATGTCAACTTTTCTGGTGCTTTGATAGTATTCTTCAGCATCAGTGCATAATATCTCCAATACATCTCGTCAGGCAATGAATCAAACAATTTGTCGATAAGATCTTCTTCAGGATATCTGATATCATGTCTTACTAATTCCAGCTTCAGATGACCAAACCTTTCTATCATTTTACAAACTGACTCGTTCTTTAAACACCCAAACATATCAAACTCTTTCTTAAGTAGTTTCTTTTTGTTTTTCTTGATTTCTTCACTACCTATACATTTCTTTTCTAACTTTTCCCAAAGATCTTTTGCATTTGAATAATCGATCAAAGCAATAATGTCTTCCCGAACGGATTGAAATAACAATGCCACACACTTTTGTTAAGCTACAAACGAATCAATCTCCTCAGCTGCTCTTAAAGTTTCACCATTTTTGTTTCCATTGGCATAACCGTTTTTCAAACTCTTCCAACTGGGAAATGCGAATGCCATCAACCAATCTTCAAACTTTCTTGACCACCGACTGTATTCCTCGATAGCCATTAACTTTGGAGGTTTATTGAACGTTCCGAATGCACTTTCCGATTCCCAAGCTTCCTTTTTCTTCTCTTTTGGCGTATTCTCATTCGAATTGCTAGACGAAGAATCACCGTTTCCGGAATTTCCAGCAAATGCGTACATATCGCTAAACGGGTTCAAGAATATGTCATCCATCTTGAGTGTACCTGCAAAACCAGTCAAACACTTAGAAAAATTTTCGAAATTTTGAATAATACTGACAAATAAGCGAAATCAGCTTGAAAGTGACAGATGAGCGAAATCTGATGTACAGATAAGCGAAATCAAGCACAATCTGTCAATGTTCGAATAAGTGGAATCACAATGTACGAATAAGCTGAATCACAATGTACGAATAAGCTGAATCACAATGTACGAATAAGCTAAATCACAATGTACGAATAAGCGGAATCACAATGTACAAATAAGCGGAATCACAATGGTCCATATGAGCCAAAATATACGGCCGTTTGAGCGAAATTAGATGATGTCACAAAAGCGAAATCACCCAATTTATGTCCGTAAGAGCGAAATCAGGCAACTAAAATGTCCTAATCAGTTAAATAACTTCGAAGTCCGAATAAGCGGAATCACGTTTTTAGGTAGTTTGATCCAATTTTAGGTCGAATTTTGTCCTGAAACTTTCAAGGATTGTTCTACACACAATTCCGATCACAATGATATGTATAATGTTCAATTTCGTCCACTAATTTGTTGTAAATCTGAGATTGAAGTTTCTGTACGTGTGAATCAAACGAACTGATCGAATTTTGTAAAAATTGATTGAGTTTTACTTTGATTTATGATCTAATACTTTCTAGGGTTTGTTATTACAGAATTTAACACGTTATACTCGAATTTTAGACCATTTCAACCGTAGGAACCAATTTAAATCGAAAAAATATGAGAGAAAAAGAGTAGAAATGAGAGAATAATGTCGAATCAGCTGTAGTAGTATGAACTCCTCGTCCTGAAGCTCTGATACCACTTGTTGGACCGTTGTTTGACCCTAAAACGTCAGTTGAGAAAGTTCATCTTCACATACGAAGGCGGAATCAACATAAATGAAGTTACACAGCTTTTCTTATTCAATTCCTTCTCTTTTATTTCTTTCTGAATCAATTTTGATAGAGTTCGGTTACACAAGCAATGATCTGATTCCGCTCCAAGTTACATATGAAGTCACACAAGACTGATATTTATAGGCAAGCTGATTTCGCTTATATGGACTGTCCATATAAGTGGAATCACCATGTGACATATAAGTGGAATCACCTAGTGACTAATGAGCGGAATCACCTAGTGACTAATAAGCGAAATCACTTGAAACCTATGTACATAAAAGCGAAATTAACAATATAAACCCTAATCTTGACTTTCAAGTTCCAATCTTGATATATCTTGACCTAAGACTTGATGTAGATGAAGTCAACAGACATTCTGTGCACCAACAATATCATTTCAGTAGGTATAAGTTATGAACTCAAACTTCTGAAAATGTCCTTAAAAGCATATGTGAAATGACCAAAATACCCTTTCGAGGCATAGTTTGGCCATAAATGGTAAACCTCACATATGAATGATATCTTACTGATGTAATGTGATAAGTAAATATTTTTACTGATTACCAAAGACCAGAACCTCAGTTTGTTTTAAAACCTCTTTTATAAAGGGTAAAATAACCAAAATGCCCCTACGAGACTTAATTTGGTTTTAAATACTTTTTGGGCATATATGTTAACATCCTACTGATGTAGTAACACATTTTAAGCATAATAACATATGGGACTTGTATATGATTCATTTGGTTACCTGTTACGCATTTACGCGTTCGAATCAGTTTACGTAACTAGTTTACGTAAGTTTGTCGAAACGGGTTTAACTTTATCATTTTTACTTCAAAATCCAGAATGTACTTAGTTTACCCATATTATACAAGTCTTCGTACTTGTTGGTTCTAAATTACATTCTATTCCGGTCATCGCTTAATCTAGCGTATCGTACCGCCTTAGATATTTTTAAGCTGGATGGTTTAAGTCTACGACTTAAATACGACTGTTAGCATTCTGAATTGGTTATATATTACCATCACTCCATACTAGAGCCACCTGGTAAAAGCTACCTGCATTTAGATAGATTTGATACGACTGAGTTATTTTGCTGTGAATCAAGTATTAGCTCAGGTAAATACTTTTAACTTATTTTCCTTATACGGGCTTGGGATATGGTATTATAATAATACCACTTGGTCGGGTATGAAATCATTTAATCGGATTGTGATTAATAAATTTATATAACCCGTTTTTATTTGTCTTGTTTGATAACATAAGCATTGGGGGTTAATACGACCGTGTCCTGGATATCCTCGGCTCATTTCATTTGAAAATGGCCACGACCTATGCACGGGGTGTAGGCATACACCTGACATATGCAAATTCTAATATAACCCACATGTTGGGGATAACTCCTTTGTGGGTTCTATAAGTGGTGAGTCAGTTAATTCATGACCGGCTTCCAAACCGACCCTATATGTAAGACAAACATGTAAATCTGTATACAAGATTATCTTAAATAATTGTCCCAAGTTATAAATGATTTGTGCCTTGTGCACTTAAATCAATTTTCATAAACTCATTTCAAAAGAGTCAGTTAATTGTATTTACCAGTGAAAACTGACGTATTTTCAAAAGACTAAGTGGCAGGTACTACTCGAAATAGGCTGGGAGTTGCTCGGTGTCGAAAAAGAGGATCTTGCAAATCCTTAAAGATGCCATAAAGTCTGCTAAACTTCATTTGTACATTCTGTAATGATCCACCTGTGGAATTGATATTACAGGCTCGTCTATAATAAATATTTTGATAATTTCAGACATTTGAGTTTGTAATAATATTTTATATTCCAAGACTTCCGCTGTGCTATTCTAGGTATGTTTGACCACGACGATATCAATCTTACGTCACGATACTCCCTACCGGGCCCACCGGTAATATGTGGAAATATCGGGGTGTGACAGGTTTGTATCAGAGCCAACATTGAGAGAATTAAACACTAGTCCTTTGTGTTTAATCTCAATGACACAATAGCATATTCCTTAGACCTTTTGAGTCTAGGCTTAACATAGGAATGCTCGCATCCCTATTAAGTAAATATTGTTTTCAATTTTATGTATTTTGAATAAGTCAAGCCGTTGATGGTAGGGGTGTTCATGAGCCGATCCGATCCGATCGAGGGTCCGCTCATGCTCGGATTGAATTACAACTGATCCGATCCGAGCGGATCGAATTTGCAAAACCAAGCGCAAAAGTGATGCTCATGCTCGGATTGAATTTGAATCGATCGGCTCGGTTTCGCTCGGTTTTTATCAAATCCTAATAAAACCGAGGGGATCGTTTTTGCTTGATTGAATGATAAGGCTTCGTTCAACAAAAACAAATTCTAACTTAATTAAAACATGTCCAGCACTTTACTAACAAAAGCACATAACTCAAATCATGATTCTAAAAATGTTCTTAACAATATCAAGAAGCACAAAATAAAGTACGAATACAAATTTTCATTTAGTTCAAAAGCCATAAACTTCTTCTTTAAGCTTGATCATCTTCATCCACAAAATTCAACTTCAAATCAACATATAACCTATAAACACAAGCATTAAACAAAACCATTAAGCTCTACTCATTACATAACAACTTTTAGGTTTTATTAATTATAAAAATACTTTTCATTTATTATCAGACCCATCTGGAGTCAACACATCAATTTTCAATTTTTCTTTATCTCTTGCAGCTTGCTACACATTAAAAAAACAAAATACAAATGTTAATGCATAAACTACAAAAGTATAAGTAGATTATAAATGTAATAAAAGCTTACTTTCAATGTTTTTAAGGTTGTTTTTGAGCTCGCCTTTAACCAATCACTTCCACAAACAAGAAGTTCCACCATATCCTTTGAAAGAGAGCTCCTGTAGTCATCCGACGATGTGTGTGAGTGTGACTGTGGACCGGAGAGTCAAGCGTGAGAGTCAGAGACTAGAATCAGATCACTAGAGCGGCGATATGAATATGATACGACTGAATATTGTTTTAGGAACAAGATTTAGGGTTAGATTTTCATATTAAATATTAAGTTGGGCAGAATATTATTTGGGCTATTATATTTTCACTACTAGAAAATCTGAAATTTCTTACACCAGTTTTCCTAGGAAATGCGTCACAAAACTGGTTTTTCTATGCATTTATGACAAACACCTGATGTAGGAAAACTGCTCGTAGGAAACCCATTTTCAACGCATTTCCTACGCAACTTCCTACACATTTTCTACGAAACTACTATGTCGCAAATTGCTACGAATCTCCTACAATATATTTAAGTATTATCTTTTAGGATTTATTTTTTTGGCTACACATTTCTGACAAAAAAAAAAAAAAAAAAAACAAAAAAAATTAACAAATTTTAATACAACATTATTTGTGACCCATTTCCTACAAATAAATTAGAAGTGTTGTTACAAATTTTCTAGGAACTGAGTATTTTTTGTGTCCCACTTCCTACAAATAAATTAGAAATGTTGTTACAAATTTCCGAGGAAAGTGAGTATTTTTTGTGACCCATTTTCTACAAATAAATTAGAAGTGTTATTACAAATTTCCGAGGAAACTGAGTATTTTTTGTGACCCATTTTCAACAAATAAATAAGAAGTGTTGTTACAAATTTCCTATGAAAACTAAGTATGTTTTGTGACAAATTTCTGACAAAATAAAGAAAAAAGGTCTACTGTTTTTGATCGTTTTCCGACAAAAGCTATTTATGTTGTGACATATTTCCAACCACCTAATTTATTAAATAAAAAAACTGGAAAAAAAATTAATAATATTTCTGCATTTTTCTGGCGAAAAATTCCAGAAATAATATGCAATACCAAAAACCTGTTTTACAAAATTCACCGAAGTTACAATGACATAAATTCAAAAATCATGCGTTACAAAACAAGTTCCAATATGTTTAAACCGTAAGCTAATACAATTCAACGTAATTCCAAAAAGATATCAAAAACTACAACTAATTAGAGGGAGGACGCCAATTCTTTATTAACTCTTGAAGTTGTTTTTGAAGTTCTTCCCTTGCTTTCCTTTCTTCGTCTAGACGAGTTGCAAGTAGATCCCTTTCTTCTTCAAGACGAGATACAAGTAGCTTCCTTTCTTCTTCAACCCGAGCTTCAAGATCAACCATTCGGGTTCGCATAACTTGAGCCTAAAAAGTTGTTAAAATATATATAGTTATAACTAGTAAATACATTATATAAAGAAATGTTTTGAGGCAAAAGAAAAGGTGTTTATTAGTTTGATTTCCAAAGATAATAATGCATGCATACATACATACATACATACATACATACATACATACATACATACATACTAGGGTATTCACGGTTTGGTAAAACCGCGAACCAAACCGTTAGATCTTGCAAAACACAACCATCTCAATGGGTCGGCTTAGTGAGATCTTAGTATGTGAAAATTGAACTATCAAATGGTTGGGTCGGCTTAGTGCCAAGAACCAACATTTTTAACATTTAGTAATACCAAATGGTAATAAAGATACCTCTTCTTGAGACCGTTGGTACTCTGCTTGTGATGGTGCAAACCCGGCAGAAGAAGATGTCCCGGTCACCAAGTATTGTAGATCTGAAGATCCTATCCCGGTTCCAACCCAACCCAAACTGATTTAAATAGGGTTTTGATGTTATTGAATAAACAGTTTCAATAGCATTCTTTCTATGATCAACCAAATTTATTATTAATTTTTTATTAAAAATATCGGTTTTGGGTATTGATTTAATTTGTGATATTTGCTGTCATAAGGGCATATAAACATAATTGGCAGATATCATCATCAGATGAAGAAGTTGCAAACAAGTGCCTTTCAAAATACTAAAGACCTCATTGAAATATGATGTCAAGAATGTTAGCATTAAAAAGTATCTCATATTAGTATAATCATTCTCATAGTGCGAGCATCCATGTGCAGTAAAAAAAAAACAGCTTGTTTTTATTGAATAAAGCTAAGGCTATTTAAAAAAAAAGCTTGTACACCTCTAATTTAAACCCTTTTATTATCTCAGGTTACATCAAATCTAAGGCTATTTAAAAAACGGCTGGATACATTGGTGCATTGTTGTTCTGTATGAGTATTAATATGTTTAAAAAACGGCTGGATACCTGTTCCGACCCGAACCATTTTAGTTTATTTACCTTAAGCATAGAGTCACAATAACAAGTAGCTATGTGATGAATATAGTACCTTCTGTATACACCAATCCATTTTGCAGCTCCATCAAATTCTTGAATCATAAAGTTGTTAGTTTTGCTCACCTGTATAGAATGGTTTCAAGCTGTTTATCCTTTTTTAGTTGAGATTCATCACCTGACCAACATTTTTTTTAAATAAAAGCATTTAATCTTTTTGAAAAAAATTGAATTATAGAATAGAACATGTAAATTGCAGGAAATTTTGTTAGAATTCATAAATGCAGTAGGACATATAGTCATCGAAAATGCATCATAGAATCGAATAGTAAATGTAAACCCTTATCCCTTATGACCAGCCAATAAAACAAATTTGCATGAGTTCACCATATGATATGGCACCAAGTATTAAACTTAAGCAATGAAACAAATATAATATGGTAAAAATCACATGAGTTCCCTATATAAAACCTTATGTCATGAAACAAACCTTTTGATTTGTCAACATGCATCTTTTGTATGTCTAACTAAAGTATCCCTCACATTATCACGAAAGGGAAATGATATAGAAATTTATACAAAAAATTGTTTCATTGAGACATTTGATCAAACATGTGGAGCGCATGACTGAATCTTGCAAAATATCTAACTTCTTCTAGTTGGTTCAACCCCAAAATTGCATACACCAATGACCAAACAAGGTCCATGTTATTCTAAATCAACACTAATAGTTACCATCACAGCATCCCATTTATGCAAAATACAACATTTAGTAAATAAAAATCAAAAGAAACCAATAAACATATTCTAGTAAAGGTTTACCTGCAAATTGTGGGTCATATAAAGAAGATGACTGGGTAAAACTAAGAGTCTTGATTGAACCAACATGCTGATTTTAGGGTGCTTAGCCCCGGGCTCGTTCATCTCCCATTCTGCAAACAGCTTGGATGCCAATCGATTAGAAGAAAGGTAGGGTGGTTGACAGTCATTGGGGTGCAGCGATGGTGGTCGTGTCGACTAAAACCCCTCGGTGGCGGCTACTTCTTTTCTCCTCAAGTGCTGTAAGGGGATATATTTGAATGGGAATCAAATCAGGATTCGGGACTGGAAAAAGGAGGGAAGATGAAAAATTGAAAAACAAGTAAGAGGGAAATAGAAGAAAGTAGTGGGAATTGGGAAATTGTAACTTTTGGGGGTAGAATGGGGAGGGGGAAAATGTAACTCAAAATTCATTTTTTTCTTTTATTTTAGTTAAACGAAAATAATACGTATTAAGTGTAAATATAAAAACTAAAATTACAACTTATAAAAGAGTAAGTTACGATTTTGGCCCCTGTGGTTACATTATTTTTACTCTTTGAGCCCAAAAAGGAATCTTTAACATCTGATCCCCCAACGTCTTTTTTTCTAACTCTTTTTGCCCCCTAAAAGTAATGGATAGGGTTAGTGTTAGGGGCCAAAATGGTTAAAAAGAAGACGTTAGGGTAAAAGTGATATAACCACAGGGGCCAAAATCGTAATTTACTCCTTATAAAAATATAACATTGCATATTTACTAGGGTTATTTAATAAATGAGATTATGCTCAAGAATCACATATCCAACTTTTAGTTTAATACATTAAATACATATTTAGATGATATAACTATATACATATTTAGATGATATAACTATTTTATTATATACAAGTATAAGATAAAAATAATCAAGGATAATTATAAAAGAGAGAGAGAGTGTGTGAGAGAAATCTACAAATATTTTTTTTTATTTTTTAACTATAAGGGTATTTTGGTCATTTAACATTACTTAACCAAAAAAATTCTAACAGTGTTAGAAATTTGGACTCAAATGGTTAAAGAAAATGCTTTAAGACCGGCCGGCAAAAAAGCCGAATAGATCTGAGCTTAAACAAACTTGAATCCAAGCTCAAACATTTATTTAGGGTTATTTAATAAATGAGATTATGCTCAAGAATCACATATCCAACTTTTAGTTTAATACATTAAATACATATTTAGATGATATAACTATTTTATTATATACAAGTATAAGATAAAAATAATCAAGGGTAATTATAAAAGAGAGAGAGTGAGAGAAATCTACAAATATATTTTTTTTAACTATAAGGGTATTTTGGTCATTTAACAGTACTTAACCAAAAAATTCTAACAGTGTTAGAAATTTGGACTCAAATGGTTAAAAAAATGCTTATGAGGACTCAGGTCGTTAAACTTTTTGCTTTTGGACTCAAGTGGTTAAAACTAATAAAATACAGGGACTCAAAAATTAATTTACCCAATAATCAAATAATATGTATAATTTCAATAATAATTATATTTATAAATAGTTCTAAAAAGTAGATAAATACAGTAATAAAAAATTGAACAAAAAATAAATGATCAAAGCCTGACGCTAGGTCGAACTTGAAAAATTACTCACAAGCGTTAGTTTCTCTCAAAGTTAAACAAGCCAAGATCGAGCACATACGAGTTCAGGCTTGGCTCATTTACAACCTAAATGACTCATTAAACTTTTGAAACCCTAACACTTTATTTAAGGTGTATATATTTTCCCTATATTAATAACACTTTTGTTTCTTCTCACATAATTACTGTTCAATTTTCATATTTTTTAATTGCTCTACACCAGTAACACCACCATTGGACCATCCTCCTCTCTTTTTCTTGCTCTCTCTCTCTCTCTCTCTCTCTGTAGATCCCCTTCTCTCTACTGATACCACCATGGTCGCTGGCTCTGGATATCTCCCTCTATCTCCCGGATCTTTCTTTCTCACTTTCCGTTCTCCCATAACGTTTACAATTTCTCTTTCACTTGTACGTGGAAGATGAAAAGCAGGATTGGTCACACGTAGAAGTCTGAATGTTCCTAAAATACTATTCACAATATTGTATTTTTAATAATAGATATAACAACCCTAGACCGACACCCTCGAAATATTTTGACACCCCAATATATTTTAAAATATCCCAATATGTCTTAAATTATACCCCGTATGTGAAAACCGAGCCCAAAATACATTAAAACATTGAAAAATAATTAAAAACAAAAATAATTGGGTCGTCGAGGGGCGCGACGCCCCTTGTCTTTAGTCGACGCGGGCCGCGACGAGGCTGGCCATCCGCCCTCCTCCGAAAGCCGCCATGTGGCGACACGTGGCGAAGCTATACTGGGTGACGAGTCAAAGCTAGGCCCTACGCACCTAGTCGCGGGCCGCGAAGGCCCTGGCTGTGGGCTACGCGGGGTGCAACGAACCCAGAATCAGCCCCTATAAAGCTGGAGCTCGGGCCTTCAGTCTGATCGTTCAAATTTCGACTTTCTCTCTCAAAATTTCTTATAGTAGGCATTATATACGGGTATAATACCCCCCTAAATAGCGAGATTCTGCTCCGTTGTAAGTATCATAACCCCTGGATACGTATTAGATACTCTGCCCGATTGATCTAGGGTTCCGTAACGGCTGTCGTGGTTCTGCCCGACGTAGTCGTTGGAATGCCGTCTTGGGTTTTATCCCATGTGTTTAATATTATGAAAGTGTGGTATTTTACTCTGATAAAATATTTTCTAACTACGGTCCTGATAAAAATTCCGCTGCCAAATTAGATAAAAACAGGATACCACCGAAACTGGCCGGCAATCTGTATAAGTACACACACACACACACACACACACACATATATATATATATATATATATATATATTTAGTGGCAATTCGTATAAGTACATATATATTTAGTGGTTTATATATACTGTGATACATACTCGTATACATACACACAAACATATACGCACAATACACCCATACACATCCATACGTATATACATGCATATACATAGAAATCAATCACATGCCATTGAAAGAGACTAAAGATGTCGAGGTCCTGAATCGAGAAACTAATACAAAACGTAACATCCTTCTAAAAGTCCTTAACCTTAACCCTACGTCTCCTCGAACTCCTATCCTCCACCATGTCCTCATAAAGGTGTAAGTTTACCAAATCCTGCCTAATCCGATACTCCCAAGTCAATTCCGGCCTGCATATATATAAATACACACACAGATACATTACATACATACATACATACTTAATAATAAATATAGGGGTAAGATCAAATAAAAAGTTAATTTTGCCTAAGTAGGATGATAAGTAATCTTAACCATTCATTTTTCAAATCAATGGTTAAGATGAAATGGTAGGAGAAAGGAGGAGTACAAGGGTATCTTGGGAAAATCCTATTTATGGACTTTCTCTCTCCACATGCAAGGCACATGCATATTCCACCCCCATTTTTTAAACGTTCATAACTTTTTTATACGACATTATTTTTTCAAAAAAATTTCACCGTAAAATCGAGCGTTTTTTTATCTTTAATTTGAGTACCATATTGCTATATAAAATATGAAGACTAAAAAAACCCACTTAAATGTGTTGTATTTCTATGTTGTATAACATTTTTTTGTGCTGAATTTTTGTACTATGTTTTTGTGCTAAATTTTTTGTGCTGAATTTTTTTGTCTTAAATTTTTTTTCCTCAATTTTTTGTGCTGAATTTTTTTGTACTGCATTTTTTTGCTGAATTTTTTCGTGCTATATTTTTTTGTGCTATATTTTTTTGTACTACATTTTTTGTGCTATATTTTTTGTACTAGATTTTTTGTGCTAGATTTTTTTGTACTAGTTTTTTTGTGCTAGATTTTTTTGTACTATATTTTTTTGTTGTATTTTTTAAAAAACAAAAGGGGTGCCACATGTCATTTTCACTCCTATTTATAAGGACCAAAATGCCCTTCATTCCTACTTATTAGGAGTGCCACATGTCATCATCACAATCCTTCTTAGGCTACTTAGGCAAAATCCACTTTTTAGTGGATCCTTCCCCATAAATATAATCACATCAACATACACATATAGATACAAACATGCATATACGTACACATACATACATACCCACATACATAAATACATATATACATACTCGCATTATACTCATATCCATACGTCCACATAGTTACGTACATTTAATATTTAAAATAAGAATAATTATATATGTTGTTTCTTACACATTTGTGACAAATCCTTAAATGTCGTAAGAAATGTGTCACAACTTGCAATGGATTTAAGCATTTTGTCATAAATGCGTAGGAAATTGTATTCATACGTGGATTGTTTCCTACGCCTTTGTGCCAATTATATATAAAAATAGGCATTTTGTCAAAAATGTATAGGAATATGTTTATCTTATAATTATTATATACTAGTTTTATTATTATTTAACCTTTTGTAGATTATTTGTGACAGATCTGTGACGTAACTGTCAATTAATTAGGATTTTTTTTTTGTCAGAAACTTGTCACAAGTTGTGACGGAATTCCGACGGATGGTTTAAGTTAATTAAAAAAATAAATATTTCGTCATAAATGTGTAGGAAACGATATTATTTTCCCTTATTTTTTTTGGCTTTTATAAATATTTATTCGGTAAAAAATAATAATTAACCTTTTGTAGATTATTTCCTACAGATTTATGACGCAACTGTCAATTAACTGTCAATTAATTAGGATTTTCTTATTTTTTGTCAGAAACTTGTCACAAGTTGTCACGGAATTCTGACGGAATTCCGACGGATGGTTTAAGTTAATTAAAAAAATAAATATTTCGTCATAAATATGTAGGAAACGATATTATTTTCCCTTATTTTTTTTGGATTTTATAAATATTTATTCGGTAAAAAATAATAATTAACCTTTTGTAGATTATTTCCTACAGATTTATGACGCAACTGTCAATTAATTAGGGTTTTCTTATTTTTCATCATAAATATGTAGGAAACGATATAATTTTCCCTTATTTTTTTTGTTTTTTAGGTTATTTCCGATAGATTTGTTACGCAACTGTCAATTAATTAGGGTTTTCTTTTTTTTTTCGTCATGGATGCATCGAAAATTTGTAACAAAATCTTGAAATTTTTTTTTTGTAGGAAATTCGTCATAAAAGTGTAGTAATCTGTGCCGAAAAAAATTGTGTAGGAAATTTCAGTAGGAAATTGTTCCTTTTTCTAGT
Organism: Helianthus tuberosus; assembly: GCA_030545235.1. Lineage (NCBI taxonomy): Eukaryota > Viridiplantae > Streptophyta > Magnoliopsida > Asterales > Asteraceae > Helianthus > Helianthus tuberosus. The sequence goes on along the minus strand of CM060439.1, from coordinate 36,343,352 downwards.
AGTGTTTTTTGGCTTTTTAATCTATAAAATCTATAATATATATATATATACACACATTAATTATTAATAAAAATAATTCGAGCGAAACCGAGCAATCGATGAGCGAGCGGAGCTTTGCTCATGCTCGGATTGAATTTGAATCGAACCGATCCGATCGGCTCATTTACAAACTGAGCGGGAATCGAACGAGCATTTTTCGAGCACTTTTCGAGCGCTCGTCGAGCGATCTTCGATCGTCGAGCAGTTTGCACAGCCCTAGTTGATGGAAATTTTCCTCATCCGAAGCCTAGGAATGCTAAGCTTCGTAAAACGGTTACGATAAGTGTGCGACCAGTTTGGAGGAAGACCTTTATGGATTCATTCCCAAAACCAAGCCTATTAAAGCTTTCATTCAGACTTCAGAGTCCATATCGGAGGTCCCTAAGGCTCAAATTTTGAAGTCTGTACCAGTGGAGTCCATACCAGGTGGTCCCTGAGGCTCCTGTATTGAAAATAATACCAGTGGATCCTAATGATCCCTATTTCTTATCTCCAAGTTTTGGAATTCCAGACTTGGATTATTTCAGTCAAAACCCAATCCGTGATCCATATCATTCTTTGACTATGGAATCCTTGAATTCTACTTCTACATCGGATCCTGATTGGAATACTTACCTTATTCATTGAGATCTCTAGTATCCCTACCATATTTGGAAAACAAAGAAGAGAAACAATCGAAATGGAACAAGGAAGGCGTTAGAGAATCCTTCTTTCATAATATTCAATATCCTTTAAGTCCCTATAAGGACCTATCTCTTCTATATAGTCCCTGTGTGGACAAATCTTTCAACTTAAGACCCTGTATGGGCATTTGCTATTTAGTTCCTTCATGAACATTACATTTCAATAAAGTCCCTCGGTGGGCATGCTATTTCAATATAGTCCTTTCATGGGCATATTATTTCATTAAGAGTCTTTTCGTAAACATACTATTTTATCAAAGTTCCCTGGCGGACGTAATAATTCATTATAGTCCTTTCAAGGACATATTATTTCATCGTAGTCCCTTCGTGGACATGCTAATTCATTAAGTTCCTTTTATGGACAAATTATTACATTAAGATCCCTTGTGGACATGATATTTTATCATAAGTTTTTTTAAGGACATATTGTTTCATTAATAAGTCCCAATGAGGACGTATCTTTCGACATAAAGTTCCTACGAGGACAATTGTGTTGATGCATATTTTGTGGACACGACTCGGCTCAGTTCAACTCAGCTCAGTTCGACTTGGTTTCGACTCGAAGACACGAAGCTCAAGACGAAGACTTGTGTCTGTACTTTGTCTGTAATGTGTCATGATACAAAACGATGTCTTATGTTAGATTTGTTATGTGCGTTCGATGTAAGTTTGACCAAGTCAACCATCCTCCGGTTTGACTTGGCCAAACAGTTAGCACATTGATTGAAACATGCTTGTGTCGAAGGATGTCATCGAAGGATGGATTGTATCCTTCGATGACCTCGAAAGATAATGTCTTCGATAGATACAGATGGACCTCGAAGGATATCATCCTTCGAGGTATGTATGGATCCTTCGGTAGATGGTCTGATCGATAGATGATCCTTCGACCAGATTACCCTATCCTTCGAGCATGTTAGCTGTGTCGGGTATAAATACCCATGTGTTGTGTTCATTTCTAGTAGAACACACAAGGGAGATTGGAGAGAACACTGGGAGCATTCTGCTGAAAACACACACACACACGAGAGAGAGTTTATAGAGTACATCTGTAAACATTGAGCTTGTAACTGGAACCTTCATTCGTATTAATACATGTGGTGTTAATCGGTGAACTTTGTGTGTCGTGCTTTTGCGTGTTCTAACTCGGTTGCATGCTAGCTTGGATTCCGCACTCGCTAGTGTGTTAATATAACAAGGATAAGGTTTGACCTCATCCGGGAAGAGGGACCTACAAATTGTTTATTAATGTCCCATCATGGACATATTATATCATAATAATCCCAATTCGGACATATCTTATAGTCCCTATACGGACTTATATTTCCTTTTAGTCCTTGCGCGGACTAAAGCTGCTTTAAGTCCCTGTGAGGAAATCTGTACAGCAAATCCTTTTTTTTGTGCACGTTGTACCAATATAGTCCTTTTATGGACATGTTATTTCATTAAAAATCCCTTTGGGGATATGCTATTTCGAAATAGTCCCTTTGAGGACATGATATTTCATTATAACCCCTATATGGACTTATAATAATTTATAGTCCTTATACGGAGTTATATTTTTACTCTTAGTCCTCTATGGACATATATATTATTAAAAGTCCTGATTAAGGCACTATTGTAAATTTCTAATAACTTAGGAAAGTTTTGAAAATTTTATGTAGGTATTCATTTCGTCCTTTATCCAAAGATAGTTCTGAATTTTACTCGAACTTTATCTATCAGCTGAAATTTTCAAAAGATCATCTTAATGGTATAACCTAGCCTATATGTCTATGAACATGGATATGATGGTAAAACCCTCTTAAGATAATTAATTTTTGTTAACATCTGAGAACATGTTAACACTCCTGGCAGTGTGGCGTGAGAAATCACACCAGCCGTCAAGGTATTGGTTTACAACCAAGCCTTAAAGCCTATATGATCAGAGTAGATCATGGCAAGTATCATGTCACGGCCCCGACCCGGTTTGACCCGTTTCAGGAGCCGCGGGACAGAAATCCCATGGTATTTAATTAATTGAGTTTGACAGCGGAAGTTTTCATCAGGATCTTTTTAAATTCCTAAATATTTCCCGATTATTTTATTTCACAACTCGGGATAAAACCCGGTAATTTACAATCGTTTGATTTCACGAAGAAATCTTTTATTTTTACAAAACATGTTTCTTTATTTTATACTGAGCCACTTCCTTGAGCTTGTAGTGCTTTATGACACTTTTCCTAGATCATAACAGATCACCTGAAACATGTTTGAAAAAGGTTTTGTCAGCGGGAAATACTGAGTGAATCATTCATTTTGCATAATGATGCATAGTTATTAATTACAGCATAAGAGCGATTACAATGGCTTCTATCTTATTTTTATCTGGCGCTCTCTCACAATGGTGACAAGTCACAATGATGACGATGGTCATACCACTATTAGGTCAATGAACCTAAATAGTGATGATTATCCCTAGTAGGTCAATGAACCTAACTGGGAGAAAATTAGTAATGTGCACAATACCCCACTAGCCAGTGATTCAAGATATCCACGACTTATTCCCTGTAATTATAACTTTTGAAAATAATTTGAGGTATTGTAAAATAGTTGAGAAAAAGAGAATGACTCACATTGCAGATTTAATTTGAGCAGAGTTTAGCCTACTGATTAGCCTTTTTACCTAAATTTAATAACAGGCACACAATTCTGGGTTAGTAATCAATACAGCATTTACGATATCTCACGAGATCAACCCTCACAACGAATGACAAAGCGCGATACTTAAACATCCATCGAATTAACGAAGAATGACAAAGCATAAACCCTAATGTGGGCAGCACTTAAACATTCATTGGATAGTTTAATCGATCGGACATTGAATCGTAGCAGCGATCGAGTTATTACCCTGTATTGTGGCGTCGATTAGTGATCCGTGTGTGTTATGACAGTATTTCTACGATATCTCAGTGTGTATTTGGAATTTTTACGTCGTTTCTGTGCCCAAAATCAAGTCCCAAGGCCTTCTATTTATAGCAAGATTTTGACCCCCCTCGCGTGACGCGAGGGGTACTGCCCTGGGCGTCGCGTGACGCGAGGGACAACATATCACCATAGAGTTGCCACGTGTCCAACTAGCCTAGCTGAGTCGACGGAAATTGAAAATTCGATTCTGACAGCAAACTGTGATGATAATCGTAACTAGGGTTTTACCCCCCCTGAGTTTTAGGGGCCCTGATCCTGATTCTGATGATTCTGAAAATTTTAGGGTTTGTGCAGAATCACTTGGGTTTCTCAATTAGGGTTTCCTATTGGACAAATTAATTAAATAAATATGACTTTTGATGAGAGTTGTTACATTCTCCCCACCTTAATAAAAATCTCGTCCTCGAGATTTACTGGAATAATTGAGGATACTTTTGCTTCATTTCTGATTCCAATTCCCAAGTGTATTCAGGTCCTCTCTTTGAATCCCACTTGACTTTAACTTAGAACTAGTTGCTTGTGCTTGAGAAATTTCACCTTTCGATCTTTTATCTGAAGAGGTTTCTCAACAAATTTTAACTTTTCGTTTACCCCTATATCTTGAAGAGGTACTATCAAAGATTCATCTGATAAGCATTTCTTGAGATTGGATACATGAAATACATCATGTACTCCAGCTATCTTTCCTGGTAATTGTAAACGATAAGCAACTAGTCCTATACGTTGAGTTACTGAAAATGGTCCTATATATCTGGGACTTAGCTTTCCTTTCTTACCGAATCTAACAACTTCTTTCCAAGGAGATACTTTCAATAACATTTTGTCTCCAACTCAAACTCCAACGGCTTTCATTTATTATCTGTATACTCTTCTGGCGATCTCTAGCCGTCTTCAACCTTTCCTTCGTGATACTGAATATCACAGTTGTAGTTACTTAGGATTTTCATCCATCTCTTTTGCCTCATGTTTAATTCTTTTTGCCCAAATATATCTTTAAATTCTTATGATCCGTATAAATAGTAAACTTACTTCCATACAGATAATGTCTCCAAATCTTAAGGCAAAAATTATGGTTCCTAATTCTAACTCATGAGTGGTATAATTTCCTTCGTGCTTTTTCAATTGCCTTGATGCATACGCAATTACCTTCTTGCGTTGCATTAACACTCATTCAAATCCTAGTTTTGAAGCATTATCGTATACTTTAAAATCTTCTGTTCCTTCTGGTAAGGTTAGGATTGGGCATTTGTTAATTTATGTTTTAAGATCCTAAAGGCTTCTTCTTATTTAGGTCCTCATTCAACTTAACTGTTTAAAAAAAAAATCCTTAATAAATTGTCTGTAGTATCCAGCTAAACCTACAAAACTCCTAATTTCCTTTGCGGATTGAGGAACCTTTCATTTGGTAGGATTTACGTGAATACCTTCATGATTCACCATATGACCTAGAATTGCACTTCTGGCAACCACAATTCATACTTCGAGAATTTGGCGTAAAGCTTCTCTTTTCTTAACAAAGTTAAGAGTAAATGCAAGTGCTGACAATGTTTGTCCTGACTTTTGGAATAAATAAGTACATGGTCGATGAAGATAGTTACAAATTTATCCAAATATGGTTTAAAGATCCTATTCATTATGTCCATGAATGTTGCTGGTGCATTTGTTAATTTAAAGGACATAACTGTAAACTCGTAATGATCATACCTAGTTCTGAAAAATTTTAGATATGTCTTCCTCTTGTACTTTCAATTGATGATATCCGGAACGTAAATCGATATTAGAAAATATCTATTTCCCTGGAATTGATCTAATAAATCATCAAGTAATGGGTATCGATTCTTAATTGTAACCTTATTCAATTCCCTATAATCAATATACTTTCTCATCGAACCATCCTTTTTCTTAACAAACAATAATGGTGCCTTGGCTATCGGTATAGTTCCTGGAATTAGATAAATCCTAAATTCCACCTCCCTATCCGGTGGTAACCCTGGTAACTCTTCTGGGAATACATCTGGGTATGCTGAAACTACAGAAATTTCCTTAAGTTCTTTATCTTTAGTATAAATGATTACTAAAATCATACATACTATTCATTGCTTTTGTTCATAATTAGAAACTTTCATTAGATATGAACTTTATGGGTTTACATGGCTTATCTCCTGTAATCATTATTACTTCTCCAGTGGGTGCACAAATTTTCTATGAAATTCTTATCACATAAAATTCGAGCATGGTTGTTTACTAACCAATCCTAACATCAAATTTATCTAATTTCATAGATAATGGGGTTGCAGAAAATTTATGACTTAAAAGTTCTATTTTGCAGAACCTTATTTATTTTAACTGAATTCCCATCTGTTGTTTCTACTGTAAAAATTTTCCTACTGCTGATTAAAGGTAAATTAAGAGTTTGGCAGAATAAAGTATTTATAAAACTTTGGTTTGCACCAGAGTCAAATAATACTTTTGTGTAAACATTACGAACTAAGAACGTACCGGCTATCACATCTGGAATCATCTCGGCTTCTTGAGTAGTCAGCTGGAAGGCTCTTACATTCCTTTTTGCTCCTTCTGCCTGCAGGTTTGGCTTTATTGTCAGATGGTTTGTTCAGTTTTGGACAATCTGGCCTAAGATGTCCAGCTTCTCCACAGTTGTAGCAGACTGAAAATTTCTTCCTCCTGCAGTCTTCTTCTTGATGCCCCGGAATTTTGCAAAAATTGCAATATCCTTTGCATCTTCCAAAATGCTTTCTTTTGCAAGAATTGCAAAATGGGCTAGTGGAAGATTGTCCATTCCCTCCTCTTTTGAAATTGTTATGGTTATCCGGACGGAATCCTTGGGTAATCTTTTGGGCTACTTCCTTCCTTCTATTTTCTTCTCTCGTCCGTACTAGTTCGTCAGTCAGAGTATTGGCTAATTCCACCGCATCATCAATCGTGCGAGGTTTCGCAGCCTTGACAATATTACGGATTTCGGCAATCAATCCCCAAATATAACGAGAAATAAGTACCGGCTCTGGCGAAGCCAGGGTTGGTACCACTCTAGCATATTCGAATAATGTAGAAGTATACCCTCGACAATCTACATCCACAATCCGGTGGGTTAGAAACTTATTTGTTATTTGTTCCTTTTCATATTCGGGACAAAATTTTCTTTCTACAAAGCTCTTAAATTCTTCCCAGTTCATAGCATACGCCATCCTTCTTCCTTTTGCTTGTAACACCGTATTCCACCATTCTAGCGCCCCTTCTTTGAAAAGGTTTGACGCATACATGACCTGATCATCCTGAGCACATTTACTTATGGCAATTACTGCCTCGGTTTTCTCTAACCAACGCAGTGCTGCAGTTGCTCCTTCATTGCCTGCAAACTCAGTGGGTTTACAAGCAAGAAATTCTTTGAAAGTGCAACCAGGTGTTGTGGCTTTCATTTTCTTAGGAGGAGGCGCTTGATGTGGTTCCTCATTATGATTAACATGATCATTGCCTCCGTTTACACTATTACTGAAGTTATCTTCAGAAATACGTTTGCTTGGAATGATTTGTTGAGGTTCGATTGGATTTTTAATAGCAGCAACAATTGCTGGAATAGCGTTGGCTATCCCTTGAGTAACTATTGCTGGAATAGCGTTGGCTATCCCTTGAGCAACGATATTTTCTATATCCTGCCTAGTCATATATTGATCCCCCGGTTGTTGCTCAGATTGATTAACCTCATTAACTGGTTCATTATTAGCTTTTTCCATCTGATATCTAATTTATAGATAAATAATTAGTATAAAAGAAATAATCTAATGTCACAATTTAATTGCACATAATCACGTAAACGAATATACAAACAAAATTGTAACTTTCTAAAATTTCATTTGTTTTATAGATTATATCATGCTTCTATATACACCTGTTTTATTATTTATTTTACACATACTGATTTTACTATTACTATTACACAACCACAGCTTCATAAATCCCCTATCCTTTGTCAGATGATATTCTAGTAACGACGTTCCCTCTCATCGTATTTCCAGGAGATCTGTCCCCCAATCTCTTGGATCCTATTCCCAGCATCCATTAGTTCTTCGCCAAAGTGGCGGAGTTCAGCCATATTCTCGTTACTCATTGGTGAATTTGGTAAAGGTTCTGGATTGTACTGAGGAAAAAGCTTATAGGGATTGTTTTGTAACTGTATTTCATTAGTCAACCATTCGTCTAATTGCGAGTGGATTGAAGGGTTTGGAATAGCTGGTTCTAAGTTTATTGGTAGTTGTGTTTCAAGAGAATGAATAAGAACATTTTCATTAACAGGCTTAATAGTATTATAGCTTGTAAATATAAAATCTAGCTCTTCCTGAGATGGTAACCCCTCAATTTGCCTAGAACTTTCCCCAATTTCCATTTTCTTAGTTTTGGGTTTCTCGAGAGGTAAAGCGTTGAATTCTATAGGTTCTTCTATGTCTGGTATATACCTATTGAAATCTCTGGAAACCTCGATTCTTACTGGATAGAGATTTAAATTCTGAAGGACGTCAGACAAGTCACTCATGCTGTTATGCAAAATACACACAATTACTAAGTTAAAAATTATATCAAATTTCATAGAAAATCTTTAAATATTATTTCATATTGGGTAACTATGAAACAACTGAATATAAAAACATACTAGGTTTTATTGTAAATTTATTTACTGAATAAAGTTTCTAGATTGTAGATAATAAAGATGCTAAAACTTTGAGTCATATTATTTTAAAGATTTATACTTACTGCTACAGTGGTTAGCATATAAAAATCTGCTCATACTGTACACAATTAATCAGATAATAATACACATAATCGCAAAATAGTAATTAATAAAAATTAAGTATTTTCTAAATACTTAATTGGCTTAAATCAGTGGCTCGATTAGTGGCTCTGATACCACCTTTTTCTGTCACGGCCCCGACCCAGTTTGACCCGTTTCAGGAGCCGCGGGACAGAAATCCCGTGGTATTTAATTAATTGAGTTTGACAGCGGAAGTTTTCATCAGGATCTTTTTAAATGCAAAAATATTTCCCGATTATTTTATTTCACAACTCGGGATAAAACCCGGTAATTTACAATCGTTTGATTTCACGAAGAAATCTTTTATTTTTACAAAACATGTTTCTTTATTTTATACTGAGCCACTTCCTTGAGCTTGTAGTGCTTTATGACACTTTTCCTAGATCATAACAGATCACCTGAAACATGTTTGAAATAGGTTTTGTCAGCGGGAAATACTGAGTGAATCATTCATTTTGCATAATGATGCATAGTTATTAATTACAGCATAAGAGCGATTACAATGGCTTCTATCTTATTTTTATCTGGCGCTCTCTCACAATGGTGACAAGTCACAATGATGACGATGGTCATACCACTATTAGGTCAATGAACCTAAATAGTGATGATTATCCCTAGTAGGTCAATGAACCTAACTGGGAGAAAATTAGTAATGTGCACAATACCCCCACTAGCCAGTGATTCAAGATATCCACGACTTATTCCCTGTAATTATAACTTTTGAAAATAATTTGAGGTATTGTAAAATAGTTGAGAAAAAGAGAATGACTCACATTGCAGATTTAATTTGAGCAGAGTTTAGCCTACTGATTAGCCTTTTTACCAAAATTTAATAACAGGCACACAATTCTGGGTTAGTAATCAATACAGCATTTACGATATCTCACGAGATCAACCCTCACAACGAATGACAAAGCGCGATACTTAAACATCCATCGAATTAACGACGAATGACAAAGCATAAACCCTAATGTGGGCAGCACTTAAACATCCATTGGATAGTTTAATCGATCGGACATTGAATCGTAGCAGCGATCGAGTTATTACCCTGTATTGTGGCGTCGATTAGTGATCCGTGTGTGTTATGACAGTATTTCTACGATATCTCAGTGTGTATTTGGAATTTTTACGTCGTTTCTGTGCCCAAAATCAAGTCCCAAGGCATTCTATTTATAGCAAGATTTTGACCCCCCTCGCGTGACGCGAGGGGTACTGACCTGGGCGTCGCGTGACGCGAGGGACAACATATCACCATAGAGTTTCCACATGTCCAACTAGCCTAGCTGAGTCGACGGAAATTGAAAATTCGATTCTGACAGCAAACTGTGATGATAATCGTAACTAGGGTTTTACCCCCCCTGAGTTTTAGGGGCCCTGATCCTGATTCTGATGATTCTGAAAATTTTAGGGTTTGTGCAGAATCACTTGGGTTTCTCAATTAGGGTTTCCTATTGGACAAATTAATTAAATAAATATGACTTTTGATGAGAGTTGTTACATATCATCAATGTGATGATCATACCATAAACATCCATTAGTGGTGAAGTGCCTACAGGCTATAATATATTTTCCATTTGAGACATTGACATTGTGATCTTTATGATTCCTTGTCTAAGGTGGTGAGCTATGATCAAGCCAAAAAGTCGAAATGATTAATGCAATCATGACTTATATCATCTGATATGATGAACCTATTATAAACATCCATTACTGATGTTTCGTCTGCGGGCCATATTATATTGTCCATTGTGACAAAGGTAGTGAGTTGTGCTCAAACCTAATAGTCTATATGATCAATGCGATCATGACTAAAATCATCAGTACGATGATTAAATTTAACATCCTTAATGATGTTTTGCCTAAGGGCTATATTATATTGTCCAATTGTGACAAGGCAATTGTAATCTTTTATGATTCTTTGCCCAAGGGGGGTGAGCCATGCTCAAATCCCATAGTCTATATGATCATTGTGATCCTGACTAATATCATCAGTATGATGATCATTATATTAACATCCCTATTGATGAAATGCCTACGGGCCATACTTTATTCTATTGTCGATAAGACAAAGTTAGTGGTAGTCCTTATGATCCCCTATTCACAGTGGTGGGTTATACCCAACCCTAACAGTCTATATGATCAGTGTGATCATGACTAATATCATCAAGTGCGATGATGATACATGAACATCCATTAGCGATGTCAATTGGTTTACCTTTGTGCCAAATAAGTCGTCTTTAGAGACAATGACAGTTGTAGTTTATGACTCCCTGTCCAAAGGTAAAGAACTATGTTCAAACCTGGAAGCCCCTAATCTAATAAGATTGCGGCTTATAAACCAATGTCCTTGTTGACAAATCAACGAGTTATGTTTTAAAGTCATTCATGACAAGCCAATGTGCTATAATTTGTCATTCGTGACAAGTTAACATATTAAATGTTAACATCCCTGATGACATGCCTTTTGTGCCATATTTAAATGTCCTTTGCGACAAGGCCTTCGTGCCATATGATCATTTATGTCCTTCATGACTAGGCTTTATGCCATATCTTTCTACGTCCCTCACGACGGGCTTCTATGCCATATGTGTGTATATATATATATATAATAAAAGTCATGTAAGGCTAGCCTTCGAGCTATTCATAATCGTCCTCGTGACAAAGACAGTTGTGACATTATGATCCCATGTCAAACAGGTAACGGACTCGCTCCAAACCTTAATTTCCATTGATGGTCCTTTTTGTGACCTAGGCTAAATGTAATGGATATACATTCAAATAACATTTATTAGGAATGTTCGGAACATAATAGCCTATACGGTTTATGGATGCTGTGGCTAATCTATGTCAGGTCATCAGGATGATGACTAACAATGGTTTAATTTGGTGGTTAGTACCAAGCTTCGAGTATGGCAAACTCGGATGAGTTAGACAATAGTCGCGATACTATTAATGTGACAAAAGCTAATAATGCTACAAACGTAAACCTTGATATTAATAGAGTTAATCTCTAAGCTGTGATTGACGCAGCAGTTAGAAAGGCCATGGAAAAGGTCAGTAAACAGTTCAAAGAGCCGAATGCTACTCGCTCCAAATTTCATTCAAAACCGCATCCAATTGCTCATGAAAAGAGCTTTGTTCACACTTCAAATGTGAAGGATGAACCAAAGGAGGAGGATAACTTCCAGAAATCTAAGAAAAAGAACAAGTACAGGCTTGATAAGAACCAACAAAAGTTCAGTAAGAAGCCTGTATGTAAGAACTGCTATAAAAGACACTGGGGACAGTGTCGAATAGATCAAAGACCAAAGCAGTGTGGCATCTGCAAAGGAACTGGTTATCAGTCCCATGAATGTAGGGACATAAAGAATGCAGTCTGTTACGGCTGTGGTGAGAAGGGCCACATCAGAACTAGATGCCATAAAGCTGCCAAAGAAGGCGCAGCTAAGCCTGGAAAGGCTAAGAAAGGAAATGCCTGAATCCACCTGATAAATGTCAAGAGGCAGTACATGATGTCATCAAGTATATTTCTTACCATTTATCAATGATAATTTCTGCTAAGTGTCCTGTTTTTAATACAGGCAATAATAAGGTAGAACCTACCAATGAAACCTTAGAGACTGTTTCTTCTCTTTCTCGGCATTGATCCTTCTGTAGAATCTAAGAGTACTATTTCTTTGAATAGAGTACGACAATATATGCTATTTTAATTATTTTCCTCATTGATTTTATCAACTGCGAGTACCAACTATGTTTGATAAAAACGCCATATGAGGATTGGCGTAACCTAGTGTGTCCCATAGATTGCTTCCATGCCTGATCAGTATGGAGGTTTAATGCATGGAACCACTAAGATATACCGATGGTCATATTGTACTAAAGTCAGCTAGTGGTATTCAAAGAAGATATCCATAATAGAAATGCCTAAGTAGGCGTCTCTACTTAAGGCATCCGTGCACTCGTAAAACAGATGTGTCATTTGCATGGCACAAGCGACGGTAAGTGAACCAAGGTTGAAGATTGAAGCTAACTCTATCATATTTAGATAACTTGATTTTTCTCAGTAGAACTACCGTGTTTTACCTCCTGAGAGGCAAAGTGAAATTAGGATTGACATCCTATTAAGAGCTGTATCTATTACAGAAGCTCTATATCGGTTAGCATCAACGAAAATGGAAGAACTGAGAACAAACCAGATGAGTTTTTGGAGAATAACTTGTACAACCTAGCTTATCGTCTTAGGAGCTCCGATTATTATTGATAAAGGAAAGCACGATGCAATACGCTTGTGCATTGATTACTGCAACCTAACTAGGAAACGATTAAGAATCGTTATTAGCTGCCCAGGATCGTCGATTTGTTCGACTAACCATGAGGGTAGTTAATTCCTTAAGATTGATTTGGGTAGTAGTTGGAATAACTATCTCACCCTAATTAAGTTCTCCTATAACCAATAACATTATATAAATGTCAAGGCCGCTCTATTAGAGACCTTGTATGGGAGAAAGTATCAACGCCTGTTTGTTGGGCAGGGGTTTGGAAATCCCAATTATCAGGATCTGAGATTTTCCTTAAAGACGACGGATAAGATAATATGAATCCGTAATTGTTTGAAAGCTGCCAGTAATTGGCAGAAGAGCAATGCAAACAAGAGGCGCAGGTCTCTTAAAGTTCCAAATAGGGAACAAGACTCTATTAGGAATACCTACATGGAACAGTACGATACGTTTCAGAATAAAGGGCAAGTCGAGCTTTGGATATTTAGGACCATTCGAGGTCATCGAATGTGTCGGCAGTATAGCTTATAAGCTAATCTTTCCTGAGGAGCTTAGTGGAATTCACAAGGTGTTCCACATCTGTAACTTAAAAAAATGTCTAGCTGATAAATCGCTAAGGACGTACAGATTGATAAAAGCCTGAGGATTATTGAAAGACCTATATCGATCAAGGATCGACAGGTTAAAAAGCTCCGAAGGAAGTATGTACCAATTGAATAGGTCAATTGGAATGCCCGTAAAGGTCCCTAATTTACTGTGGAAGTTAAGTCCATTATACGACAGAAAGTACTTCCATCTTTTTGATCAAATCTCGGGGTCGAGATTTCTTTTAAGGGGGTGAGGATGTAACACCTCGTAAAATCGTGTCCAATGATGTATTGACCCGTGTAATGAACCCTAATAAGTCAAACGTTGACTAAGAAGGACTAATTTCATCATAATCAAAAACCTTGATTATAGAAGGACTGAAAGTGTCAACATGCCTAAACTAGGCCTCTGAGTGACCTTATACGGTGTCCGTATTCTCAAATGAGCCACTTGTTGGACGAGAGGAGCCGTTTGCGTAATTATTTGAAAGTTTACGCAACGAAGGGTTTAAAGTGTCAACATGTTAATTCTTACCTCTGAGTAACCTTTTAACGAACCCGAAGCATTATGATGTACTATCATACTCTCGAGGATGCTTAATATGAGTTACATAGGGCTTTAATGCTATTAAATGATAATACGCGCAAGTTTTCGCGTTAAAGGGACCAAAAGCGTCAACGTCTAAATCTACACCTTTGGGTGACTATCTAAGCAAACTGGAGCATTGTAATGTTCGGTCATACGCTCGGGAATGCCTAGTATGGGCCTTGGAAGGCTTTGATATAGATAAATGATATTACGCGTCATTTTACGCGTTAAAAGGACTAAACGCGTCAACGGGTGAAACTACGCGTTTGAAAGGTCTTTTGATTGAACCGGGAACTCCGCAATGCTTAGTCATATCGACGGGTGTACCGAAGATTGGACACTAAGGGTTTTCACACTCTATGATGAAATATATGAGTATATGAAAATAATGTGCCTAAAATGTCAAATCTTGAAAGTTCATATGTAACTAAAAAGGTTCAGGGACTGATGTTGTAAAACCTGAAACATGTTACGACTGATTTGGGTTTAGTTACGGGCTGCAAACCCATTAGGCTGACCCTTCACGAGTCGCTTAAACAACGAACAGCAACTGATGTGTTCAGTTTTGAATAAACAAGAAAGACAGGGACCAAACTCGCCATTTACCAAAGCTGGAGCTGGGCCAGACGCCCAGGCGGGCCGCGAAGGCCTGGGTCGGACATCTACGCGGGCCGCGTGGCCCATATCTACAGTTTATTTTTTTTATTGTTTCTTGCTTGTTCATCAATCCAAATCAATTCTGATCGATTCTAGGGGCTATTGGATGGTTTTGTAACCTGGTTTTACACATGTAATCATCTTATAATCCCTTTCAAACACTTGTCTTGATCCAAATCACTCTCAAAAACTATATATAGGATGGAAGTTCATCCATTTTATTTGCTCATTTTCATCCTATCATCTCTTCTCTCAATCTGGAACTTCCTAATCTGAAAGGGAACTTATTCTTAGTAGAAAAGATAGCTAGGACCCTTTGTAAGTGTCTTAGCCCTCTCTATAGTTCAGTTTTATATTTTAAAAACCGAAAAGTCAAGTTATCATAAATTAACTTTGACTTTCGGTTTAAACTCAAATGGTCCAGCCACTGTTCGAAATGAATGTGGTTATGTGACCATAGTTAGGTAGGTGATTAACCCTTAATGGCACCTTCTAATTCTTTCGTTTGCTTAGTTAATTGTCGGGTCAAACCATTTAGTTAAAATGTCAAACTTGACAGAATTATGAATAATAATTAAAACCAACGAAACAGAGGTTATAAATTTTATTTTAACACTCTAATAACTTGGTAATTTTTATTAGAACATGTCTAAGCATGTTCAACCCGACAATTCTGAGTTTAGGGTCGGTTCGCAACCGAAAGTCGCAAAAGCTTGACTTTTGCTTTGACTTTCAGCTCTGACCCAATCTAGCTTAAAACCTTTATGTTAAAAGCATATGTGAAATGACCAAAATACCCTTTCGAGGCATAGTTTGGCTATAAATGGTAAACCTCACATATGAATGATATCTTACTGATGTAATGTGATAAAATAAATATTTTTACTGATTACCAAAGACCAGAACCTCAGTTTGTTTTAAAACCTCTTTATAAAGGGTAAAATGACCAAAATGCCCCTACGTGACTTAATTTGGTTTTAAATACTTTTTGGGCATATATGTTAACATCCTACTGATGTATTAACACATTTTAAGCATAATAACATATGGGACTTGTATATGATTCATTTGGTTACCCGTTACGCATTTACGCGTTCGGATCGGTTTACGTAACTAGTTTACGTAAGTTTGCCGAAACGGGTTTAACCTTATCGTTTGTACTTCAAAATCCAGAATGTACTTAGTTTACCCATATTATACAAGTCTTCGTACTTGTTGGGTCTAAATTACATTCTATTCCGGTCATCGCTTAATCTAGCGTATCGTACCGCCTTAGATATTTTTAAGCTAGCCGGTTTAAGTCTACGACTTAAATAAGACCGTTAGCATTCTGAATTGGTTATATATTACCATCACTCCAGACTAGAGCCACCCGGTAAAAGCTACATGCATTTAGATAGATTTGATACAACTGAGTTATTTTGCTGTGAATCAAGTATTAGCTCAGGTAAATACTTTTAATTTATTTTCCCTTATACGGGCTTGGGATATGTTATTATAATAATACCACTTGGTCGGGTATGAAATCATTTAATCGGACTGTGATTAATAAATTTATATAACCCGTTTTAATCTGTCTTGTTTGATAACATAAGCATTGGGGGTTAATACGACCGTGTCCTGGATATCCTCGGCTCATTTCATTTGAAAATGGCCATGACCTATGCACGGGGTGTAGGCATACACCTGACAGATGCAAATGGTAATATAACCCACATGTTGGGGATAACTCCTTTGTGGGTTCTATAAGTGGTGAGTCGGTTAACCATGACCGACTTCCAAACCGGCCCCATATGTAAGACAAACATGTAAATATGTATACAAGATTATCTTAAATAATTGTCCCAAGTTATAAATGATTTGTGCCTTGTGCACTTAAATCAATTTTCATAAACTCATTTTAAAAGAGTCAGTTAATTGTATTTACCAGTGAAAACTGACGTATTTTCAAAAGACTAAGTGGCAGGTACTACTCGAAATAGACTGGGAGTTGCTCGGTGTCGAAAAAGAGGATCTTGCAAATCCTTAAAGATGCCATAAAGTCTGCTAAACTTCATTTGTACATTCTGTAATGATCCACCTGTGGAATTGATATTACAGGTTCGTCTATAATAAATATTTTGATAATTTCAGACATTTGAGTTTGTAATAATATTTTATATTCCAAGACTTCCGTTGTGCTATTCTGTGTATGTTTGACCACGACGATATCAATCGATTCACCGGGCCCACCGGTAATATGTGGAAATATCGGGGTGTGACATATAGTCACGTCTTATTAGAAGCAGAGCGGGAACGAAAAATTTTAACCAGGGTTTCTAGCAAGTAAGGAGTAACTCTAATACGAAAATTTTTAACCAGAATAGCGCCGCCACCCATGCGGGTTCGGCAGGCCACACCCCAAACCCGTGTGAGATGTTACATTTCCAAGTTAAATATTACCGTTAGAAGTTTAAAGTTTTGACCGTTGCTATTTAAAAAAAATAATCAAATTCAAAAAATCAAATAACCTTCTCTATTTAACCAAACCATTCCATTATTTTAATCTACCCCATCCACATAATCAAATTCAAAAAATCAAATAACTCTCTCAATTTTTTATTTCCATCTACAAAAAAATTGCTCTCAAAATGTCAAGGAATTCGTGGACCAAAGAGGAAGACAATGCGTTAGCTATGTTTTATGTCGCAACTCATCATGAACGCACGTCTACTGGTAGAAGCGTTTCGTTTTGGAACCGGGTTTTCCAACAATCTTGTCTTCATGTTGGACATACCAACTAAAGCGTGGATCAACTTAACTCACGTTTATCCATTTCAAATGTACAAGATTTTATAGGAGGTCATGAATGTGGAAAATTCCGACAACGAGCTCTCGGAATCTGAAGTCATTCAAGTGACCCTTGTGGACTACAATCACACCTACGACGAGGACTTTGACCACGTTTCGGCGTGCCAAATTATTAGGATGTACGTTTAAGTTTTATGTTTTATTTTTATGTAATGTTTAAAGTTTTATGTTTTATTTTTATGTAATGTTTAAGTTTTATGTTATATTTGACTTTTTTAAAATTAAAAGAAAATAATTTATGGCATAGGTTGGCGCCACCAGTGGTTTAGGACAAATAGGTACCTTGAAAGAAATTGACATGACGGAATTTGGTTACTTAGGGCAAGGATACTACACTAGTGTGCCACTTCCTCCCTTAAACCTTTTCAAACCATACACTAAGGGGCTGTTTGTTTACATCTGAATGGATTCATTCAGAGCCACCCTCTGAATCGGTCAGAGGCTTGATTGTTTGGTTCACAAAAACTTCACATCTGAATGGAACCATTCAGATCTGAATGGTTCAGATTTGAAAAGTAGCTGAATGAAAATTGTGACTTGATTACCCCTTGTGACATACAGTGCCGCCTTCATCTCCCTCCAGACCCGCACATTCCACAGCCCTCCTCCACCTCCTCCCACGTTCCGCAGCCCTCCACCATCATCAACAACAGCGTCGACCAAGCGACACCCTCCATCTCCGGTGGTCT
The DNA here is from genome assembly GCA_030545235.1 of Helianthus tuberosus. Classification (NCBI taxonomy): domain Eukaryota; kingdom Viridiplantae; phylum Streptophyta; class Magnoliopsida; order Asterales; family Asteraceae; genus Helianthus; species Helianthus tuberosus. The sequence goes on along the minus strand of CM060439.1, from coordinate 36,325,192 downwards.
CTATCTCCGGCGCTGCTCCTCCGTCTCCGCTTCTCCGATCTCTTCTCAATTCCTCTCCTCCTTCATCACTTTCTCTCTCTCTCTTCTGTTTTGTAGCCGCCGCACGCCACCACCATCTGGTGGTGGCAGCTGCTAAATCGAGTTCAATGGAGGTGTCTCACCGGAAAAGCTTCACCGGACAAGAGGGGGGGGTGCTTCGCCGGTAAGATCATCGACGCCGGTATCGCCGGTCGTCGGGCTGCCGGTCTTGTGTGTGTGCACCGGATTTAAAAACGAGAGGAGACAGAGGGTGTTATTGTCGGCCGGTGAGAGAGCGAGGAAGAGAGCTGAGAGTGGATTCATGTGTGTGTTTGTTTGATCTTGAATGGAGATGATGAATTCTCTATGTTTCTTTTCTTTTTGTTCTAGTGTTTGAAGGGTTGATAAAGTGGATTCATATAATCGAGTTGTGGCTAATAATCGAGTTGTCCACTGAACATGTTCTCATATATTTAATATAATAATAATCATTTAGTATTTAGTTTTTTTTACAGGGATAAAAATGTCATTTTACACAGTCATTCAGATGTATAACCAAACAGCACTTTACTGGTTCAGCACTTATTGGTTCAGATGTTGCCAAACAGCCCCTAAACCATATAAATCTAAAACGTTCAATTAAACTCATTTTGGACAGTTACATCAATTTCAATGGTTTATGAACACCGGTTACGTCAGTTTCAATGGTTTATAAAACACCATAGTTCAATTATACATATATTATATTATACATATATTAATAACAAAACGAAATGAACAGTAGCAAAATCAACATCACATTTGCCACGCATCCAAATACCCACCTCCGCCCCTTCTCCTTTCTACCAAAGTAACCTAACCCTAAACCAAAGAGAGTCTAAAGAGAGGAAAAGCGATGGGAGCCAGAGAATCATGAGAGAGAAAGACAAGACGGAGAAGGAAACAACCATAGCGGACAAGCCACGAGCGGCAACAGCAGTGGTACCAGGGTTTCCGGTCACCGCAACATAACTAGGGGAGAAAGGGATGCAGTTACACTTTTTTTTTTTTGAACGGCAAATTTGGATCACTGACAGTTCACTAGAGTATCATCGTGCCATCAGCGTAACCACCCGATCATATCCATCTCCACTAGGCATAACACCTATACACCAATTCAGAAAAAAACCCAATAATATGGGAAAAAAAACCCCTTTTGGGAATCGAACCCATAACCTATTGGTCCCAAAGATTTATCCCACCCTCAAGATACACTTGTACCATTTGTTATTTTTTTAATATAAAAAATATTTTTATTTTAAAAAATACCATAGTTATTTTTAAACTTCTCTTTTGTCATATCCACTTCCAAATATAATAAACAATAAAACCATTTTCAAGATGATTCAAAACAAACCCATAGTGACCAAACTCTTGACTCGTATAACTAAGAACATGTAGCCATAATACTCGGTACACCAACATATGTAACACGAAACTCATCTCCATAATATAATCTGGTATCATGAGATAATAAAAAAAGATACAAAAAATGTAAACCAAGTGCGACGAGCTAAGTCGAGCTACCTTGGGCAAGATTCATGAAACGACGAGCCACCCCATGGCGCGATATAATCATTCTCTGTAATCAAACAAACGAACAAGAAAGTCAAGAACAAAAAACACTGTAAACTCCTACATACATTTAGTGATTAGCAAAAACTACCAATAATCTTCGGACACACATCCTGAGGTGTCATATGGGTATGGTCCATATGGGCGGCGGTATGACAGGAAGAAAATGACCTTACATCCCATATGACTTGTTTGACTGACATATAGATGACTGATGTGACCACTCACAAAGTCATTTAGCCCGTATGACCATTTTTCCCCTATCATATGACCTGTATGATGTGACAGCTGGCCTGGTGTATGTTTTTTGGGATGGTGTTTGTATAGCATCACTCATTGGGTATGTTATTGGTCATATTTGGACCAGATGAGAAGATAACATGCTTGGATTGATGATAGTGACATGTAGGCAATGTATAAAAAGACTAAAATAGTGTTTAAATTTCAAATCTTTTATACATAATATGTTACCAAAACTAATTTATACCATAAAAGGTAACTTATATGATGAACATATATAATCTTGGACTGTCTAATTAAAGCTGATACGTTACTTTGGTCCCTGATAGGGCAATTTCAACCCATATATGTAAAACTGGGTTATATTGCAAACAGCCCGTAAGAGTAAGGATAAAAATAGCTAAAAGGAAACGAGTCAAACGGGCTGAATATTCTAGAAGTCCCAAAAAGTGTATCAAATTGTTTACCTTCTCATATTATTCAAAGATGTTAGATCATTGTTCGGTTGATTACTTCTGTCATCATAATTACTATATTATTATTTAAAAAAAACTGACTAAAAAGTGTTCACAGTTTAATCACTTAATCCAACCCAGCCCAACCTGTTTTGACCCGCACTAAAAATTTGCCTTTTTCGCATGGTTGTAATAATCGTTAGGCGCTAGTCGGCCAGTGGGGTCATTGGCGTAGCTTTCAAGGGGCCGGGAGGGGCGCCCAACCCCCCGAACTTTTCGCTCAGTAGTGTTATGTATGTACGTTTCGTGTAGAATTTTTTAGGTATATACGTTTTAGACCCCCCGGTTTGATAAAATAAAAAATTACTTATATAGATTTTTTAGGTTCGGTGACTTTCGATCCCCCGGTGAAAATTTTCAAGCTTCGCCACTGAGTGGGGTACCGGCTAACGATTAATTGGGATTAGTCGTGATTAATCGGGATTAACAGGATTGGGATTTTTACATGTGATTTCTCATTTTATACATATACACATATTTTTATATGTAAATTTTGAAGTAGACATGTTTTAACCCCCTCCTCTACCCATTTTTTTAAGTATACAAGATTAATCGCCGGAACTTACAGGTTTTGGCTGGAATTTGGTCGGAATCACCTATTTCCGGCCGACTAGTGATTAATTCACTGATTACCTAAAAATTAATCAGTGGCCGGCCGAGTAATTGCCGATTAATCCCGATTTTTCCAACACTGCTTTTTTGACACATGTTTTTTCAGTTGTTTCCCAACCCCCGGCTTGTTCATTTTGACACTTATAGTTTCACATTAAAACTAGTAACCCTACAGTAGGAAATCATCATCATCATCATCATCATACTCAGTAAATCCCACCAATAGCAAAGCAAAGGTAGGGTCTGAGGAGGGTAAGATGTAGACAACCTTACCTCTACCCCGTAGGAATAGAGAGGCTGCTTCCAGTGAGACCCCCGGCTCGATAGTAGTTTTGCATCAAGCCTTGGACATAAGGCACATAACACTCGGCAATCGGGACAAAGACCGATTAGTGCATGTACCCTTTTGTCTTTCAGCTATCAACGCCACCACATGATGCATGATTAACCGTCCTCCACTTTTAACGTTATTTTCACGAAATTAGTAAAATAACGTTAAAATTAGTGCACTTTTACTTTTGCCCCCCGATGGCCCACACATACATACATTATATGCGCATACCGCAAGCGGGCTTATCATCATACTCAGTAAATCCCACCAATAGCAAAGCAAAGGTAGGGTCTGAGGAGGGTAAGATGTAGACAACCTTACCTCTACCCCGTAGGAATAGAGAGGCTGCTTCCAGTAAATGTGCATATAATGTACATTTACCAACCCCCGGCTTGTTTGACACATGTTTTTTCAGTTGTTTCCCAACCCCCGGCTTGTTCATTTTGACACTTATAGTTTCACATTAAAACTAGTAACCCTACAGTAGGAAATCATCATCATCATCATCATACTCAGTAAATCCCACCAATAGCAAAGCAAAGGTAGGGTCTGAGGAGGGTAAGATGTAGACAACCTTACAGTAGGAAATGTGCATTGCAAAGATCTTCTTCCAAGTTAAAACCCGATAAATGTTAAAAAGAATTGATTTTAAGATCTATGGAAGATAACCCACCTGGTATCACCTCTCCGACCCTGAAAACAACTCGAATATTCCACAGCAACTCTTCCATGTGGTCGTCCTTTGCACTGCTACTGTAGCTGAAGCTGCTGGGCCCTGCATACATTTTCAGAATTTTATGAAGCAACTAGCAAGCATCACATTTTTTAACGGGTCAGGTTGAAATGGGTTCGGTGTTGTCCATTTGGTCTATATTTATAAAACGTTTACGCCTTAAATATAGTAAGAAAAGCTATGTAATTATTTATTACAATAAGAATCTTCTTACTAAAACAACGATTTAGTAGACTGTAAGCCTTATAAATACGCTTTGAGCGGATTTCAACATGTTTGACCTGTTATTTTTAGCTGAAAAGTTTAAATTCCCTGTTTGGGATTAACTACCACATTTAGTATTGCAAAGTTAATACCCAAAATACATTCAAATATCACAAATACAAAAAAAGATACACTTCTTAATAGTTAGGGGCTTAAAAAGCCAAGCCGCTTGTGGGCTACTAAGAGCTCAAAATGATCCAAGCTTAAACGACCTCGAGCCTAAAAATAAGCTTCTTTAATAGAGGAATCCGAGCCCGAGCTTCACTTATCAAGCTTGAGCTGGCTCACAAGACTAAATGAGCCTATTATTTATACAATTTTATCCAATATATATAATTAATATATATTAATATATATATCATTATGATAAAGATAACAAAATAATATATATAGTGTTATGTATAAAAATAATAACTAAAATACGTATAAAAATAAAAATTAAATGTATATAAATTGATTGATAAAAAATATACAAGCGGAGCCGAGCTTGAGCTTGAAAAACCACTCATAATCTGAGTTCAAGCTTTAGAAATAGAGCTCAAAATGAGCTCAGCTCGAGTCTAGTCGAGCTCAGGCTCGGCTTGTTTACACCCCTAGATCAAAAAGAAAACAATAAAGGGTATACCTGTCTATTAGAATGTCCAGTCGTATCAGTTTCATTTGCACGATCTGCACCATTAACTTCCGTTTCCTTTGATACCGAAGAAGCCTTTTCATCCAATGGAATCAAATTTTCCACCTCGTTTTCTTTCAAAACGGGTTCAGCAACTACACTAGAAGTCGGTAAATCATCCTTCATAGCATCTTCACTAATAACCACCGACTGGTCTTCAACAACTACCGGTCTTTCCTCCACAACCAAATCTTTTTTCTTCTTGTTCTGTATGTCGTCAAACACTTGCGATACTTCTTCTAACAATTTATCCACAGGCTTAACCGGATCAACAACTGGAGAAATCTTTTCAGGTACAGATTCAACAGTTGGAACCGATTCAACAACCACTACGTTCTTCTCAACCACACGAGACTCGTCGTCTGAACTAGTGCTAGAACTCGAGCTACTGACATGAGAACTCTTTGATTTTGACCCTTCTTCGATCTTGATATTATTGTTAGATTTGTTCTCAGATGAATTATCTTCTTTCTTCTTCACCTCTACTGATGGATACTGTGAAGTTGGAGAACTAAGCTCCCCGCTATCATTCTCTCCTAAAACAAACAAAAGTAAAATTCAATTCATATAATCACTAGTAGTAACAGATAAATAAATAGAAATACATGTATTATGTATAAGGCGCATGCCCCATCGCTTGTCTGTAGGTAAGGCGACGTTTGTACAAAAGGAGCACCAAAAACAGCTTAAGGCCACGCGCCTCATGTACATGGTGACTATTTATGCACCAGAATGTTGTACAACAGGCTTTTCAGGTTCTGCATGTTGATAATTTATATATATATATATATTAAACCATACATAAAGCTTATTTATAGCTAAATTCAGGTATAGGATGCTAAAAAACCTATGAGAATTTAGAAATATATATACACACTTTGTGACTCGCGTACGAAAAGTGGTGCACTTTTACGCTTTGCGCCTCGTTTTCAGATTTTTCGCTTTTTTACAAAAACAAGAAATTAGGTAGCGCAAATCAAGTAGCTACACACCCCCTAAAAACCCATCAAAACTAAGGCTAATGCCATTCAAACAACTAAAAAAACTATATAAAAAAAGATCAACTTCAGATCAATCACAAGATCTATCAAAAACCAGCAAAGCAGCACCAAATTAAGCATCAAAAAAGCCCTAAAAACTTCAACACAATAAAAACAATTGTAGAACAACTAAAAAGCACTAAACTCAACACATCTCCATAAAAAAACAGAACTCACATCAAGATACCCAATACAGATAACCAAAACCCAAAACACTAAATCTTTAACTTTTTGGAATAAATTAATCATCTTTACAGAGATAACCATATACCCACAACCCAAAACACTAAATCTTTAACTTTTTGGAATAAATTAATGATTTTTAACAGAAATTGGGCCACACCCATGAACCAAAATGCATAAAAATGTGGGAATGATGGTACCTTGATGGGATTGAGGGTTACTTGTGGAAGATTGCTTCTTTTTAGCGGCTTTTCGCTTCTTAGCACCTGATGGCATGATTGAGATGAAACAGAGGATGTGATTTTGAGTGGTGGTTTTTGTTTCAAGTTTAAATCGGTTGTAGGGCCTTGGGTAGAGTACCACGTACCACTCGATGAATCTCGTGTAATCAAGATTCCAAGTTCAAATTTGTAATGTACTACAAATGGTGGGGTTTGGTACACATAATTGACAAGAATACCTTCTATTTAAGGGGAAATGCACTATATCACTCTCAACTATGAAAAATTGGCCAATATCACGCTCAACTTTTAAGTTGGCTCCCACCATCCTCTACTCGACAACTTGGTGTCACTGCCCTTCATTAAAAAAACACCAACTGAGTTAGTTTTTTAAGTCTATGTGGCATACAGATGATGACTTGGAAGCATACGTGGACAAAGCCTCATTAAATACCCCATTTCCCTCTCTAATCAGTTGCACTTCATCAAACCCAGTTCACCGGTTCACTGCGATGTTGGCGATCAAACCCTAGTTCCTTGATCATCGACGATTGCAAGCAAAATTCAGACTCCCAAGAGGTAAGGTTTATGTTAGGGTTGATTGCATTGTGATTTTACACACTGATTTAACTTATGGAGCGTATAGATGTTATGCTTTGGTATGGTGGTTGTCTAGATTTCTCTTTTGATCAACCTCAGTATATTGATGGTAATTCTAAGTTAATCAAAATGGATTTTGACCATATCGCATACTTTGAGCTAGTTGATTATGCACTGGAAACCAACGAGTATGAAAGTAGGGATTTTCATATGTATGGGATGGATGCGGATAATGGTGATTTTAAACTGTTTCGTGATGATAAAGATGTGTTGGAACTTGCAATGAAGGCTAAAAATTGGAGTGAACCGTTCATTGAAGTCTTTGTTCAACATAGCCCAATTATGTCTGAGCATAAGACCCACTACTGTTCCCAACCCAGTAAACCACAGGCCCAGTCCAGTTGCCAGTCAAGTACCCAGCCCATTAAACCTAAGTCTAGTTCCCAGCCCATTAAACGACAAGCCCAACCCAAAAAACTAGTACCCAAGCCTAGAAAAAAAGTAGTACACGTGAAAGTGGGTAGGGCATCTGGTAAAAGTTTTACAACTCCTGAAGTCCCTAGATCTGGAAGTATATCAGGTGTAGAACCAAGTGTTAAACAGTTTATGGAAGAACCAGTACACGAGGCTTCATGGGCATTTGATATAGATAAGGAAACAAATATTAAAGAGGTTGTGAAAGAACCAGTAAAAGAGGTTGTACAGGAAGAAGTCTTTGGTCAAGATAGTGATAAAGAAGCTGATTTAGAATAGGACAGTGAAGACAGTGATTACAATGAAGAGTCCAGTTGTGATGATGATGAGGATTGTTATTCTGATGAGGATGAGGTTTTGGAAGAATTGGTTGGCTTAGATTCAGACAGAGAAGATTTTGAATGGAAACAGTCACAATATGTAATTAAACAAGCTACCAAGCCACAAAGAAGATACTTGAAGAGTGTATCAAACATAATGAAAAAGAAGGTAATTTGCATGAATCTAATGATGCAGGTTGTGCACATGTAGAGGGATACAGTAGTTATGAAGAATCAGATGGTGATATTGCCACACCAGGTGATAGTGAAGAAGATGATATTCGAGGTAAAAAGTTTAAAGAAACTGCTCCTAGTGTAAGTGCACAAACTAACTGGAAGAAGTTTGTTTGGAAAGTTGGGACAAGGTTTGCTTCAAGGGATTCCTTTAAGGAGGCAGTTAGAAGATATGCTGTGTCTAATGGAAGGAATCTTTTCATAGCAAAGAGTGATAGCAAACAAGAAGGTCGTGTAGTAGTCAAGTGTGTAGCAGGGTGTCCTTTCTATCTATTTTGTTCAATGCACACAGGGAAAGAGTGTTACATGATTAAAAGTGTGAAAAACCATCACACTTGCCAAAGAAACATGATAAAGAACAGGCAACTGACTGCTAAGTTTATAGGTGATGAGTTCCTACCTTTATTTAAGGCCAAACCACACTGGTCTGCTAAGGAAATCATAACTGCTGTCAGACAAAAGTACACGGTGATTATAAGTAAGTGGTTGGCTTATAAGGCTAAGAAAAGTGCACATAAGAAGCTTCATGGATCAATGGGTTATCATTACAGTAAGATTGGTTCATATCTGAATGCATTAAGGAAAGCAAATCCATCATCAACTTTCAAGTTGGAAACTGCTCCACCAGGTTTCATTAATCTAGATCCAGAGGCCACATGTGAAGCATTCTTTAGACTGTTTGTATGTTTTGATGGTCTTAAAAAAGGGTTTATAGCTGGATGCAGGAAGGTGTTGTGCTTAGATGGGTGTTTTCTAAAGACCTTCCTTGGAGGAATGTTGTTAACTGCTGTTGGGAGGGATGCTAATGACCAAATGTATCCTGTGGCTTAGGCAGTTGTTGAAGGAGAAAACAATGACAGTTGGGAATGGTTCATGCATGAGCTACTGCTTCTTATAGATGTGAGGTGTATCCCTCATCATATCAAGTTTTTCAAGTAAGGGATTTTGATGATGTCTCTGTGGATCTAGAAAAGAGAAGCTGCACATGTAGAAAATGGGATTTAAGGGGATATCCTTGTAAACATGTATGTGTTGTTGCTGGTTTTTTACATAAGAATGCTGAAGACTATGTTGATGTGTGTTATCACAAAGATACATACATGAAGGCTTATGAGTTCTCAATACCTCCATTGCCTAGTGAAAGGTATTGGACCAAGATCAATCAGCCAATGGATCCACCACCAATCAAATCTGCTCCTGGTAGGCCCAAGAAGAATAGGAAGAGGGATCCTCATGAAGATCCAAAAAGGCCTGGGAAACTCACAAAGCATGGGGTTATAATGAAATGTAGTAACTGTGGGGCTAGAGGTCACAACAAAAGAAAGTGCACTGAGAAGGGGAAAACAACTGAATGTAAATGTTATTAAGTTTAAGTTTATTCTTTAGTTAATTACATGGCTTAAAGTTTGTGTCTCCAGGTGGTTCTGCTCCAAAGAGATAGAAGAAGTCAACTAAAAAGGCAACCCAGCAGTCTACTCAAGAGGCAACCCAGCAGTCCACTCAAGAGGCAACTCAGAAATCTACTCAAAAGGGAACCAACAAGTCAAGTCAAAAGGGAAAGAGAAAGACCAATCAAGGCTGAAGTTATATGTGATCTTTTGTGTTTGTGGCAATGTTATGTATGACTTATTTAAGTAGGCAATGTTATGTATGACTCTAATATTTTGTCTAAAAACACCTTCTAGTAATGTGGGACCAGTTAAGTAGTCAAAGTATGACTTTTCAGTGTTGTTTGACTTTTTCTGTGTTGTTTGACTTTTGTTGTTGATTGAGTCACACATTGGTGTACATATTCCATTATGGTCATTGTGTACACTTTAATAGGTTGACTCAAACATTGATGACCATGCTTTCTGTTTGGTATGTTTTGGTCAGTCTGCAGTTTGGTTAAGTGATTCTGCAGTTTGGTTTGGTGATTCTGCTGTTTGGTTTGGTGATTTTGCTGTTTGGTTTAGTGATTCTGCACTTTAGCCAATTTTGATTCAACTTACAGTTTGACAGCAGTTTGGTTTAGTGATTCTGCACTTTGGTCTGCTGTTTCTGCAAGTGCAGTTGCACTTTGGTTCAAAATTTGGCCAATTCTGCACCTAGTTAAAGTTTGACTGCAAATTGGTCAAACTTTGGCCAATTTTGCACCTAGTTATGCAGTTTGAGTCACTTGTAAGTGCAGTTGCACTTTGGTTCATATTTTGGCCAATTCTGCACCTAGTTACAGTTTGACTGCAAATTGGTCAAACTTTGGCCACTTTTGCTTTACACAGTTTGTCAATTTTGGTTCAAACATTGGCCATTTTGGCTTCATATGCAGTTTGAGTCACTTGCAAGTATGGTCAACATGTACATTAACATAGATGTCCAGTTGAGTCAAAGTAACAAAACGGTTCATTTCATAACAAGTGGGCACAAATGGCTACAAACACTAAATACCACAACAGTTCATTATCAATAAATACTAATTCCACAAATACAACAATATGACAATTGCAATTACAAAGGTTAGCACATATGGTTTCTTCGACTTCGTCTTTGTGTCAAATCTCATTGCTTTCAAGTTCTTGTTCTCTTCTATTAATAACATATTGTGTAATTCAAGGTTCTTTATCTTCAGGTCTTTAAACGTCACTTGAGTTGAGGTGCCGTATGAACGTTCAACGAACATCTTATCAACATCTTCTTTCCAGAGGAAGAATTTGCAATCCCCTCTCTACAAAACACAACAACTATAAGGAAATTGCAATGGACTATCTACAAAACACCAAATTGATCTGCAAATTCAACTTACAGGCCAGTGAGAACAGCCGTAAAATTCTTCACCATGTCTTTCACTTTTAAGTCCAGCTACTCGAAGAACCGCAACAATGTCGTGATGACAGTACACATTTCCATCCAAATCGACCTTGAAGACTTTAGGTTTTCGAATTGACCAGAGGTAGAAGACGACGACATGTTGACTGAATGTTTCAATGGGCAATTAGGGCAAGAACGGCTATGGGGAGGAGGTATTAGGGCAAGAACGGCGATGATCTTCATCTGCAATTGATCTTCGTCTACAATTGATGGGGAGAAGATGAGTTTGTTTGGGAATTAGGGTTAAATGGTTAAATTGATGTTAAAGAGATGATATAACAAGTATCTGTCCACGTATGCTTCCAACTCATCATCTAAATGCCACATAGGCTTAAAAAACTAACTCAGTTAGTGTTTTTTTAACGAAAGGGTGATAGTGACACCAAGTTGTCGAGTAGAGGGTGGTGGGAGCCAATTTGAAAGTTGAGCATGGTATTGGCCAATTTTGCATAGTTGAGGGTGATACAGTCCATTTCCCCTTTATTTAACCTGTCCGACTTAACTGGGTTTTAATTTTTGGAGTGAAGTGGCATGTTTCTACTATGTCAGAGAGGAAACTGGTGCATTTTTAAAAATTAGTCTGAAATGGCAAAAGTGAACAAATCACAGGGACGGAAATGACAGTTAACTCTATTTTTTTTATTATTTTTTTTTCCATTCCATTATCTCGTCCATTTAATTCCATTACCTATACCAATTCTTATTAGGTAAGGTAGGTTCGTTTAGTGGAATGTAATAGAAATGAAATTAAATTTTAAAGAATTTACTTGAAATCGCCTGATACAATTCAATGAAATTGAAATGTAAAATGACATAATTGTAGTGTATCTAGGAAGAAGATGGTGAATCAAGTGAATTAGATGTAATTCCAAATTTTTTTTTGTTTGTTTTTAAAACGAATAGCATAAGGAATGAAATCTACATTCCAATTTCATAAATAATCCATTACATCATATGAAATGAAAACTACCTTAAAATATAAATTACAACTTTTTTTATGTTTTCAAAAGAGCTAACATGTGTATAATCTTTTTCATAATAACTAGTTTTTTATAGGTCGCGCGTTGCGGCGAAATCAAGCAAATGATAATGTAAAATAAAAGTGATTTGAAAATAAAGCATGTTGTTTAGAAAGCCAAACCATTAAAACGATTTAGTTTATCATCGTGTCGTTTATGATACCAAATAAATAAATACTTTATTTAGAGTACAATTTCGTTTTTAACAAAACTTATACCAGAATGTCAGGGAAAAAATCAAGCACAACTACGTACATAAGTTTTCAGAAAAAAAGTTATAAACGTAAATTATTAAAGAAGTATCAAATTTATCGATAAATTAATATATGTTCTAGAAAAGAATTATTTAAAAATGATATAGGAAATATATGGTTTTAAAAAAAGGGAAAAAATTAAAAATATGTTATTAAAAGTAAATGTAATAATAAACTATTATAATATATTAAATAAAAGAAAAACAAAAAAAACTATATATTACTAGTGGGGAACCCGATCGTTGCGGCGGAGCCGACAATACACGATTAGAACATGATATGCATCAGGCTATCAGGTGGTCAGTGAAGTGACAATGTCATGGGATGTTGTACAACCTAATACAAATATCAAATTTAATCATACAAAAGGTTTATCCATTTAGTAGTGTGATGAAAATATCGCATTCCTACAACACATTGATGAAAATCGAATGTTTGCATCCTTATTTCTCTTTTGTATCTTCAATATAAGAAAAAAATGCAATGAAGGGTTCCCCATATTTGTAGCCATTCCATCTTCTTCGTATAAAACTATAGTGGCAAAAAAGAAAACGATTCAACTCATTTACATTTGGTTTGACGTTGGGTTTGCCTTACGTGACTAAAATATGGATACAATTGAACGGTTAATTACCTCGATCCGAAGGTAGTTCACTGTGTGTAATACGGTTTCTAGACCAAAAGTCAAGTAGCTGATCCAAAGAGTTCCTACTTTTATAATGTGACGTATTATCTAAATTATAAAATACACATAATTAGTCTAACAAAATAGTCAATTTCCTAAGTATATCAATTTTTTAGCAGCAACATAATTTTAAATTTTAAATAAAATCCTACATTTGATCAAATTTTCCATATTGATATAGACGTTTATGTAAGAATGATTAATCATATCTTCGATTTAGTCAAACCTTTCTTGTTTCCTTTTCTTTTCAGAAAACCGTTAAAAAAATATTACGAACCATCTTTTTTTGTGAGCAACCAAGTGGAGGTTTCTTTATTAAAAAAACCCAAAGAAAGGAACTTTAGCAAGATACTAAAGAATACACGTACAGGAAGGAAAACAAGAAACAACATTTGACATTAACAAAACAGGTCTCCTCAAACCTAACCTACTCCACACCCCCTCCATGTTTAAACCCTGCATATTACCTCTATGCCATCCACCAGTAGTATGAGCCTTCCTTAATTAACCATCTTACTACAACGTCATCTTCTTCCCCATTATTACCATAATTTGCTGACACATCTTCCATCCCTAACAAATAAAAGAGCGAAGTCCAAAGATAAATGATTGATAAATATGTTATAGTAATGAAGATTAATCCAGTTCATTACCTTAAACCAACACTAACGACCAAGGAACTCGCGAATGAAAAGTGAGGTGCGGCGGCGTTCGTTTGCACCTCCAGTTCTTTGCGGATTCGAACAAAAACTGAAAATTCAAACTTTCTGATCGATTTCTAAAAAATGACAGGTTTAGTTTGTAGATGATATATATATTAGAGAGTTTAGACGGAACGATCGCTTTATGATATGGCAGTTAATCAGCCAAAGTTAATTGCCCAATGATGGTCACTACTATAATAATTATTACATTTGGTTGCAATTCACCCCGTTGATGGCATTAACTTTTCGGTTACGGAAGAAGTGTTAAATACGGTCGGCCACTCGGTTGCCATGGTGTTTCTCAAACACTCCGTTACAACTTATACGCATAAAAAGAGATCAACTATACTTGTCGTTTAGTCCTTACTTGTTTTGAATTAAGTTGAACCTTCACATTTTCTTTTCAATAATATATATTCAAGCATCTCATGTGTATCATATTTAACATTATTATTAGTTATATTAAATTAATGTCTGATGGATGTTATGAAAAAAGGAGTCGAAGAGTAATTCCATTTAATACTATATAATCTCTCATTAACTGATTTACATTAATTCCATCTAATACTTGTATATCTCGTTAAGAAGTCCTTGTGGGAAGAAGACAAATTTACCCCTAAAAGATAAATAATACATGCATTTTGTGTTGTATTCTAAGCATTTCTATTTGCACCTCTTAAGTTTTAAGAAGTTCATAATGAAATGCTTTATAATATAGTATAGATTATGAAAACAAAGTTACTATTTATCGTTCTTCGCAAACAGATACTAAATACATACTTTATTTTGAATACATCTTCGTTTTTAACAAAACTTATAACAGAATGTCGGGGAAGAATCAAGCACAACTACGTACTTAAGTTTTTAGAAAAAAAAGTTATAAACGTAAATTATTAAAGAAGTATCAAATTAATCGATAAATTAATATATGTTCTAAAAAAAGAATTATTAAAAAATGGTATAGGAAATATATGGTTTTAAAAAAGAGAAAAAATAAAACAATATGTTATTAAAAGTAAATATAATAATAAACTATTATAATATATTAAATAAAAGAAAAACAAAAAACTATATATTATTATAAAAATATAGTTACTATTCATCGTCCACCATTAACAATATTTATATAATAGTATTTGATAATCATTTGCAAAAGACTTAGCTTTTCTTACCTTAGTACTTTTCCTAGGTTTAGAACTAATAGATGGTACATCTTTAGTATTAGTAGAGTTATTATGAAACTCAAGTATACCATATGCTTTTAAACTATAAGGCAAGTCCTTTAGTTTAGGCACATAAAAAAATTTATCCTCATTGCCAAAGTGAATAAAAACATTGTCATTTGATTCTGTGACGTAGAACCTAAATGGGGGAATGTTCAACATACCCAATAAAGATGCATCTATGCCTCTTTCACCTATTTTCTCATTTTTTTCAATAAGCCTAACAACAGCTCTCTACAACCCCAACCTTTAAGATAACTTAAGTTTAGTGCCTTTTTGTATCAAAGCTCATATAGGATTACTTAGACTTTTATCAGAAATCCTAGTCAATAAGTAACACGTTACTAATATAGCCTCACCCAAAATCCTCCGCTTAAATTTGAATAGAATAACATGGATTTGACCATCTTTTTTACAATTCCACTTCGATCTTAATTTATTTCTCATAGATGAATTACTGGAAAATCACATGGGTTACCATGGCTTATAGCCTATTGGCATCAATAGGAGTCCTGGCTTCGATTCTTATAAGTGGGGGTTTTCCCATATTTATTGGGTTTCCTCCTGAATTGGTGTATAGGCATTATGCCTAGTGGAGATGGATATGATTGGGTCGTTCCACCGTTGACATGATATACTCCAGTGGTCCGTCAGTGATCCAAATTTGCCGTTAAAAAAATCGTTCTCATAGCTTAGATTTTAATGTCTTTAAAATGTTCATGCTATTTAAATCAACATGCAAAATTTACATCAATCAAGATTCATGTCCAAAATTGGAAACTTTAATCTCTTATATTCAGAAGAATTTCTACAATGTTCCAAATTTCCTTATGTTACATATTCAAAATTAAAGATAGTGTTGATTTTAAAAACTAAAAATAATACATTAATAAATAAAAATAGTTTTAATTACATACATAATAAAGATTATTTCTTGATATTTATCACCATAATGCAACCATCAACCATGTTTAATAAATGAAAGGTATGCATCGCTAACTAGTTGTAGGGCGAAATATTAATGTGGAGGACACTCCCTAACCTCTTTTTGTCCAAAAATTACATCTCAAACACAAAGAAACTTATGTTTCCTCCTCCCTTGTTAATCATAGTAACAAAACACCGGAAAATTGGGGTTCTTGTTTGACTTCACACAACACCATTCACTTTTGTGTTTTTTACTTCCCTTTCCGTCAAAGAACACCTTCGCGTTCTTGTCTTGTTCCTAGTTATACCGAACCAAAACATCAAGTAGTAATAAATCCATGGCCGGCCCTTAGGGTGGGCGGGGAGGACCACCGGTCAGGGCCCGATACTTCGAAGGGCATGTTATTTAAAAAAAAATCCGATATGTCAATGTAAAAATACATAAATTAATAGGGTATACTCATATAAACACCAACGTTGACTCACTTACAAAACTATTTTTGGTTTAGATTAGTTATTAACCCATTGGCATTAGGTTTAAACCTTTAATGAACCCAATACCCAATTTTGTTAAGGCCTAAGGGCACTTTTTTCGAGCTCGAACATGGTACATGAATTCTCAGGGCCGGCCCTGAATAACTCGTTGTTAAGTTCTTCTAAACTTCACAACCCAACACCTAATTAGTGTTATTGTTCTTTCTTTTCTTTGTTTGTTATTTTTCACATTAACAAATTGCAATATCCAATCAACCAAATAGCATTAGCTTTGGCGCGCTACGAACACAATAGACAACAAAACCCCTTTCTTTTGTTTAATTAACTCACTGTATTCTTTCTCTTCCTTTTGGTTGGACACCCAACACCAAGATGGTGTTTCCATTCTTGTTCCATTGAATCCGAACAACAAAACTAAATCAGAGAATAATCTTATTTTAATTCTGAAAAGCAATTTGAACAAGAACTAAAATGACCAAACTTTTCTAAATGAATTACGCTTAAGTTTATCTTACTTGAACCCAAAACTAACCCAAACATGTTCGAATAGAAAATCCAAATTTGCACTTACATTACCGCTTACCCGAATAGGTGATCTGTAAAACTCATATTTTTTAGCACTATAAATTACAGCCAATCGCTTTCATTTTACAATTATTGGATTTGCATTTGAGAACTAATAATTCTTCTAATTATAGGCGCGTATTGGGGATGTCGATTTAATTTTTTGATTTTTGCAAGGTAACTTCCTGTCATGCGGTAGCTTTCCGTCACGCGAACGAAGAAGCATCACTTTGGACATTTGTTGGTCTTCAAACATCTAGGAAGCATTATTTGAGAATACCCCTGAATTTATCGAAGCTGTAGAATGAGATCCTCCACTGTTGAATTATCATCTTTCAACCCCATTTTCCCTAAATTTATCGATTATGTTTTTCAACAGGGATGTAATGCAATGATTTCTCTCAATTGAATAGACCGACACTTGCTTCTTAGGACTCACTTGAAAAACCGAGATAACAGCTCCGGTTTCATCAGCGGAATTTGGAACAGGAGAGTTGAAAAAACTGCAATTGGAATTGATCTTGGAACAACATACTCTTGTTACTATATTCTTGGTTCAATACCAACTGATTCAGATACACAACGGTTCTCCAATTCCAGATCAGCAAGCAAATACACAACGGTTCTCCAATTCCAGATCAGCAAGCACTAAATTAACAACGGTTCTCCAATTCCAAATCAATAATGTAAGGAGAAGCGTTGAGATAACGGACATCCATCAAGCTCAAAAAGAAAACTTGTGTTTCCCATAGTCACAAACGATTGCGGTTTGTATTCGCATAGCCACCGTTTCCGTAGTAAAAAAACGGTTGCGGTTTGCCCGAATAGAGATCTGAATCAGCGTGCATTGTTTAAATCTGAATCAGGTTCTCAAACAAACACTACTAAAGATGATCCGAATCAGGTTGTTAATTTTAATGAAGCAATGAAGATTGAATATGCAAACCGCATCCGTCTTCTGTGATGATTCGAAACATTCCGAATAACTAGCAGAAGAACCCGACACGTCTTCTGCTAGTTACTCTTTTCAGCAACTATTTTTCCTTTTCCTTCAATTTCGAGAACATTCTCCCTAACATGAGAAACGAAATAGATTTCAAGCAGTTCGTCGATGACATGATAGATAAAGATCCTGACACATGTAACATCTAGTTATATTCCTACATCTATATCTTTTGTCATGACAAACTATGTGACATGTGTCTATTCCAGTGGTCCCGGTACTATTTGTGTATGCATTCTTTTGGTAGTTAATAAGACGAAAGCTATCAACGCGGGGATGGGTACAGAACCCGACATGTCTTTCTGAATCTGAATCTGAAAGTTAACTTTGACTTATAAAACCCACTAGCAAAATAAGTGCTTTTATCATGTTAGGGAAATGAAAAATGGTTGCTGATGTTTTTCAGTATTCGGATTTTGTTGGTTTGTTTCCAGCTAGAGTTTAGAATGGTATCCTTGCTTCGTCCACTAGAACTATTTGTGTATGCATTCTTTGCTATAACAGGATGGATGTGACACACACAGATAGATAAATATCTGATTGTTTCAGATTGCTATGAATGCACACAACGAATTTGACAACTGTGACAGCTTATTAAAAGTATAAATCACCTCCAATCATTTCCTGGTCAAATCACACACTATAAAGTTTAAACTTATCATGTGTTGCAGTTTGGAAAGACGACCGAATAGAGAATTGAATAACAAACAGTGGAGAACTTGTTTGCGTTATCCATCAACATAAGCTAAAATACTCTAAAATTAACAAGGCGGTCTCTTTGTTGCGTACTGATTATTGAAAATATTTGTTGAATGTCACAACCCCCGTCCCCTATTTGTCCCGGGAACGGGCGGCCGCGAGACCAGTTTTGGTGGTATCTGTGTTTATCATTTTGGAAGCGGAAATTACATTAGGACCGTAGTTAGGAAATATTTTATCAGAGTAAATACCACACTTTATATACATATATTGGGATAAAACCCAAGTTTCATTACAAACTGTTTTATAGGGATAAACCCCAAGTTTCATTACAAACTGTTTTATAGGGATAAACCCCATTTTATTTAAATAAAACATCTTCTTTTATTTAGGTAACTTTTATAGCCACTTTTTTCCAAGCCTTCAGTGCTGTCCAGCTGGCTTCTAGTTGGCTTTCACATTTTGTTACCTGAAACGCGTTTAAAAACATTTTGTCAGTGGGAAATATTGGTGAGTGAATCCCAGTTTAATCAAGAAGAGTTTTATCCTTTAACAGTATTGAGAGCTATTACAATGTTTATTTCTACACAATTACTCATTCAGTACTGTCAATCCTGACTGGTGGGTCATATTACACATTGGCTAACTCTTTGTCCAATGGTAATGTGTTCCACATTTTGTATACAAAACCTCAACATACCGGCAGTAATTGAAGAACTACAAAGACTCAATCACTGCTTAATCGCATTGTAAAATATTTAAGGTTTTGTAAAAATAGTTTACAAAAATGAGATTACTCAGAAAAAGGTTTACACAAAAAAAGGATTACTCACATTGCTGTCTTAGATTTCCTTTAAGGGTTTCCAGGTGATTATCTATTAATTACACAAATGTACATGTGTTAGTATAATAACCCATACCCTCCCCGAGACGGCATTCCAATGACTACGTCGGTCAGAACCACGACAGCCATTACGGAACCCTGGATCAATCGGGCAGCGTATCTAATACGTAATCGGGGTTATGATACTTACAACGGGGCAAAACTTCGTTAATTAAGGGGGTATTATACCCAAAAATCACTTCTACTATAAAGAAATTCGTGAGAGAGAAAGAGATTGAACTATTTGAATGAACTGCCGAACGCACCTATTTATAGTTGTGATTTCGGACTTCCTCGCGGCCCGCGACGTAGGGTTGTAGGGTCTAGCTATGCTGAGTTGTCGAGTGTAGGTTTAACACGCGTTTGACACGTGGTGGCACCGGGTGAGGCCTAGTCACCCATCTGTCGCGCCCCGCGTAGGAGGTAGCCAAGGGCTACGCGCCCCGCGAGAGACCCATTTTTCTTGTTTTTATTTTATTTTTGCAAAATTAAAGGTATTTTAGGCTCGGTTTCACATAAGGGGTACAAGTTGAGACATATAAGGGCATTTTAATTATATTAGGGGTGTCGGAATATTTTGGAGGGTTGTTATATCATCCCCACCTTGTTTAGAGCTCGTCCCAGAGATCTACTGGAACAGGTGCGGATATTTCCTTTGCATTTCTGATTCAAGGTCCCATGTGTACTCTGGTCCTCTTTTGGAGTCCCATTTCACTTTGACCGGAACTAATCTCTTGTGCTTGAGGTTTTTAACTTTCCTGTCTTCGATCTGTAGAGGCTTCTCTACAAACTTAAGTTGTTCATTTACCTCTATATCCTTAAGAGGTACTATTAGTGATTCATCAGCTAAACATTTCTTGAGATTAGATACATGAAATACATCATGTATTCCTTCCATTTCCTCTGGCAGTTGTAGCTGATAGGCTACAGGTCCTATTCTTCTAATAATCTTAAAAGGTCCAACGTACCTGGGGCTTAGCTTTCCCCTTTTGATGAATCTTACCACTCCTTTCCAAGGAGAGACTTTTAATAACACTTTATCTCCTACCTGAAATTCCAATGGCTTTCGTCTGTTATCAGCATAACTCTTTTGTCGATCACGTGCTGCTTTCAGTCGTTCCTTGACTTGAATGATTTTGTCTGTTGTTTCTTGTACTATCTCAGGTCCAGATAGTTGCTTTTCTCCAATTTCTGCCCAACAGACTGGCGTTCGGCACTTTTGTCCATAAAGTGCTTCGAATGGTGCAGCATTGATACTTGTGTGATAAGTGTTATTATAAGAAAATTCTATCAATGGTAAGTGATTGTCCCAATTACCTTCGAAATCGATTACACAAGCTCTAAGCATGTCCTCCAGTGTTTGGATTGTCCTTTCACTTTGTCCGTCCATTTGAAGATGATAAGCGGTGCTTAGATTCAACTTGGTTCCCATTGCTTTTTGGAAACTTGCCCAAAAATGAGAGGTAAAGCGACTATCTCTGTCAAAAACAATTGATAGAGGAATTCCATGTAATGAGACTATTTCATTTACATATAATTTAGCTAATTGTTCCATACTGAAGGTTTCCTTCATAGGTAGGAAATGGGCTGACTTGGTTAGCCTGTCTACAATCACTGTAACACCTCGTAAAATCACGTCCAATGAAGTGTTGACACGTGTAATAAACCCTAATAAAGTCAAACCTTGAATTTAAGGGACTAATTTTTCGAAAAATCGAAAAACATTGATTATGAAAGAACTGGAAGTATTAACATACCTTAAATAAGTTTCTAAATAACCATTTACGGTTTTATATTCACAAATGAGCCACTTGTTGATCGAGTGTCGCCGTTTGCGTAATTAATTGAAAGTTTACGCAATAAAGGGTTAAAAGCGTCAACATGTTAATTCTTACCTCTGAGTGACCTTTTAAAAAACCCGAAGCATCGTGATGTTTAATAATACTTTCAAGAATGCCTAATATGGATTAGATGAGGCTTCGATGCTATTAAATGATGAGATGCGCACGTTTGCGCAATAGAGGGACCTAAAGCGTCAACTTTTGAATCTACGCCTTTCGGTGACTGTTTTGGTCAAAAATTACCGAAGCAATTTAGTGATCAAATTAGTAAAGTGAGGTAGTGTGCTAGAAAGTGTACTTGAAAATGTGCTTGTTGAGTTAATTAGGAAATCAGTATTCAGGATACGGCTCAGGATATCGAGCTGTATCTATGATCAAACAATGAGCAAAAGTAAAGTAAACGACACGAGATGTACGAGGAAAGCCCTTGATCAATCTAGATCACCGGCATAAAACCTCGGGAGCTGACAATCGCAGCTGCCTTGTTCTTCTATTGCTTCAAATATCGGGATACAGTGCAGGATGTGGTACGGATCGACTAAGTGTTACAACGAAATTTGAATACAAGTGTGGTGTTTGCAATGAGCTAGAAAGTATGCGAGAGTGTAAGTGGAGAGTGTGTCACTTAAACTGATCCGACCTCATCTATTTATAGTAAAGATAAAATAACAAACTATCCTAAACTTCCGGGATCCACCGAATATTCCTTCATCGAACGTTGTAGACCTGGTCTTTCGGGCTCAACGTCTCTCCTTCAACAAACTCGTCCGAGTCTTGAGGAGAAGAAGTCCTCTTGACCGTTAGCAAGTCTCAGCCTTTAACCTGCACGTGGTTAATTCAATAAACTTCAGGATATCACCCAAGATGTTAGCAATATCCTCTTCCAGCATCCTGGTCACAAATAAACAAACAAAGGCAGGATATTAGTCAGGATACGTATGTTAAGAAAATGACCCCTAACAATTGTCCCCAAATATATCAGTTGGTATACCAATCCAACGGATATATTTCAAAAATCTTATCCCATAACTCAAGGCATTTAAAACGAAGCGACGGTCAAGATCACATCGTAACTTCCAACGCGTTTTTTACTCAATGGAGATCCACGATGCCCCTATATCTTCTCTTTTCTTGTTTGAAAAGCAGATATCTTCAACAGAACCTTCAGGTAGTTCTCCATTTCTGATTTTCTTCCTGTCAATTTACTTCACCTTACTTGCAATGGACGCCGAGACCTTCACCCAGCAGAATCTTCTTAAAAATCCCGAAAAGGAGATCTGTGCTTTTGACAACGCAGACATTGCAGCTTTAAGAGCCTCCGGCGCTTTCCCTGACAGCACGGTCTTTAGACCATTCGATCGGTCAATCCGATCGGATGTTTCTTCCACCGAATGGGTCTGTTTTCCAGCATATCCTTTTTCATTAGGTCTTCGATACCCTTTTCCTGAATTCATGATGCAATTCTTTCGAATTACCGGCATCTCTTTTGCTCAAACCATGCCCATGGTTTGGAGAGTACTAATTGTACTCAACCAAATCAAAAACCTCCATTGCTCCGACCTCTGCATCGAGGATTTACCTATTGCTTATCGCCTCCGATCCCATGGCTCTAGCCGGTTCTTGCTCTTTTCGACCTCCAGCAAACCCCTGATTCTCAAAGCCACTAAAAATGAAGACGGATGGCAACGCAAATTCTTCTTTGTCAAACGAGATTCCATTGCTGAGGGTGCCAACCTTCCGGTGGAGTGGTTAACCACCAGTAGGATCATAAATATCCTCATAAACCATTTGATTATTATCTTCTATTAATACTCTTCTTTTTGATCTTTATGCAGTGAACTTCAGGAAGTTGCTCCCCCTACCGCTGAGTCAGAGGAGAGAATCAATACTGTTTACCGGTTACCTGCAATAGACAGGACTTTCACCACACACGTCCCGAGTTCCAGTCAATACTCATCATCCGAGATGTCTGGTAAGAATTTCTTTCAAAATAATTAGTCACAACAGCATAATGATAAGATAAAGAGTAAAACTTTTCCCTTTATGCAGCACCAGCTAAGATCCCTGAAGTCTTTGATCTTGACGAATTGGACAGCTATTCTGACCAGATCCAGGTCAAGAAAGAACCTAGCCCCAAGACCACAGCTACATCCAAACCCAGCAGCTCCAAAGCCATCATCATTCCTAAACCTTCACCGGCTACCAAGCCCCGGAGTTCAAGTTCCCGCAAAAGGAAAGAACCCGATTCCCCTGTCATTTCTGACACCTTCCCTTATGAGAAGCACGGGTTCATTGAAGCCAGCGGGTTTATGACTTCTTTTCTTAACCAGGTTAGTATCCTCATATCATATCCTGCAATTTAGATTATTTTCAAAGATTTAACAATATTAATCCCTGTCCTCTTACCTTTGTAGGGTCTTGAGCGTTTAGTTCATTTATATCAAGAATCCTGCAAGCTTAACAAAACACTTGAATCTAAGCTAAAGGAAGCAGAAATCACAATCTCCGACCAAGGTATGATTGCGGCCGCCAAATCTCGTCATTACGAGGAGAAATAAAAAACTATGACCCAAGAACACCAAGTCGCTCTCAACAAAGCTACTCTTCAAGCCCAGGCCGATCTGGAAGCCGCCCATATGCAATACGAACGGGATATGGTCAGCTACCGGGAAAGCCTCAAAAGTTCCGTCGTCATTTCTCTCCTCCAAGCCAGGTTGAAGATGGCTCATGAAGCCAAAACATTAGGTTTCGAATGCCCTTCTTGGGATGTTGGCGCTTGGGAGACCAAGCTGAAGAATCTCGGCAGCACCTCTTCCAAATCAACCGTCGAAGAACCTTCCAAACTAGTTGAAAAAGCAACCGATGCTGAGAAGGATGCTGAGGCGGATCCCAAGATGGATGTTGCTGAAATCACTATGGACCAAGAAGGCACTACCCCCTAGAGCTTATTTCCTTTAATTTATTCGAACACTTTTATGTTTTTATGAACAATTTATATTTCTATATCAAAACAATTTGATAGCCGAAGGTGGATGGGTCCTGGGTTTCAGGATGAAGCCTTCGGTTATCAACCAGTATTGATTGCTTAAGAATAATTTCATCTTTTTATTTTTCTAAGTGTAAATCTTAGCTTTACAAAAAATTTCATACTGTTATCTTATAAAATATCCTGATCAGTATGCTCAGCGGTATACTGTAAAAACCCTTTATTAGATAGAACTTCCAAACGTTCCTTCAGCTTTGTAAAAATTTCTTTAGAAAGTGAAAAAATAGTCTATCTTTTCAAAACCAAGTTTTGAAAACATTTAAATGATCAGAGTTCCAAACTAATACTAGTTTCAAACACCCTAATCAAATATCCTGAAAAAGACTTTGAGAATATATCAGGATACTTATCCTCTTATAAAACACAATGTTACTAAAAACTTAGATGATGTTTACAAAGGAAAGATCATACCAGAAATAGGGTATAAACCTATTACCAAACTTCAATCCCTTTGCAACTCTTCCAATGAAGATGTCCCCTGTGTACAATGTACTTAGTGCATTAGTTCTGAGCCTCATCCTTTTAGCTTTACATCACCATCTTGGCAGGGATGTCCCCTGTGTACAATGTCTTCAAACACTTTAGAAATCTACTGAATGTCAGTTTCCATTGCATAGGCAATTTTTTACGTCCCAAGGGTAAAACCCAAGGATGTACTGGAGACAAATCCCTTGTATCTTGGGGAAAATCCCAAATTTTCATGCGCTACAGGCGGGAGTGTATAAACTCCAAGACTTAGAAAGGTGAAAACCTTTAAACCTTAGAGAGTATGAAAATACCCTTTCGTGAGAGAGGGTGATCAATCCTCATATACCGTTAGGATTCAGGATATAGCCAGCAGTAACGAAATTGTCAGCCACTTTTACATGGACTGGTCCCGCCACCTTGAACTATCCCTGAATAACTTGCGCTCCAGGCGGGGTGTTTAAACCCAATTCGGAAGAAAGGTGAATACCTTTAAACCTGTGAAGGGATCAGTATCCCTTAAACGTGAGAGAGGGGGCCAATCCTCTAATCTTTCGAGTTATCCTGAGTACATATCCTGGAGCTATATCCTGAAACATATCTTGCAAAACAATTGTAAACTAAGGTGGGTGCTAGCTTAGCTAACACCCCTCCGATGCTTAAGTCAGTATTGGGTTACAAAGAACAAATTAAACCAAACATATTTAAAAAAGGTAGAATTCATACCATCCTGAGTTAGAAATTAAATTCTAAACTCACTTGAAATAGAGCTTAAGGTGTATAGCATTCCAAGATCTCGGTAGCATATCTCTCTCCATATTCTTGAGTCTGTATGCTCCTTTCCCTGCTTCTGATTCAACTTCGTATGGTCCTTCCCATTTTGGAGCTAATTTACCATCGGCAGGATTAGTAGTATTCTGAAAAGCCTTTCTTAACACCCAATCTCCAGTCTTAAATCTTCTGGTTCTAATATTCTTGTTATATGCCCTGGATATTCTTTGTTGATATGCTGCCATCCTTAGCCTTGCCGCATCTCTCTTTTCATCTATAGTGTCTAAATCCTGACTCAAGGTTTCAGGATTCTGCTCAGGATCACTTAAGATAGATCTTGCAGTAGGTATCGTCATTTCCGTTGGAATCATTGCTTCTGCTCCAAACACCAAGGAAAATGGGGTTTGGCCTGTTGCACTTTTTACCGTCGTCCTATCAGCCCATAAAACAAAGGGTAGTTCTTCTGCCCATCTTCCTTTTTTGGCTCCAAGCCTTTTCTTTAAGTTATTGACAATTATCTTGTTTGAGGATTCAGCTTGTCCATTTGCTTGAGGATGTACCGGAGTAGACGTAATCATTTTAATTCCCCAACTCTTGCAAAAGTCAGTAGTCCTCTTACTTATGAACTGAGAACCATTGTCACAAATTATCTCGGCTGGTACTCCGAATCTGGTCAGGATATTTCTTTTGATGAAGGATACTACTTCTTGGTCTCTAACTTGAACAAATGCTTCTGCTTCAACCCACTTAGAGAAATAATCCGTCATTGCTAGCATAAAGACTTTTCCTCCCGGAGCTTTTGGTAGCTTTCCCACTATATCCATACCCCACTTCATAAATAGCCAAGGGGAAACAATAGGATATAATGGTTCAGCCGGCTGATGCAGTATGTTACTATGTCTTTGACATGCGTCACATCTTCGAACATATTCTGCGGCATCTTTTCTCATTGTTGGCCAATAATATCCTGTCCTTAATACTTTTGAGAATAACGACCTGCCCCGAGCATGGTTACCACAATCCCCTTCATGTATATCCTGAAGTACTTCTTTGGCTTCGGGATCCTCCAAGCATCTCAAATACGGTCCTGCAAGAGATTTCTTGTATAAAATATTATTTATAATAGTGAATCGTGATACCTTCATCCTAAATGCCTTAGGATTTTCATTTCCAGGGATGTGTCCTTCTTTGAGATATCTCATGATTGGAGCCGTCCAGGATTTAGGATCCTCTTCAGGATGTTCTGCTCCAGGATCCTGAATACCAGCTACTTCTTTATCCTGAGGATTTGTTGCAGGATATAAGACATGTAATATTGGTATTTGCGTCCCTTTAGGTATCCTGATCGATGATCCCAAATTTGCTAAGGCATCCGCTTCAGCATTATCCTCCCTTGGTACCTGTTCAAGTATAAAAACATCGAAATATCCTGCTAATTTTTTGAGAATGTCGAGATATTCGATTAGTTTCTCACCCTTAACTGCATAGGATCCATTAAAATGGTTAGTAATTAACAAAGAGTCAACATATACTTGCAATTTTTTGATACTCATGCTCTTAGCCAATTCTAATCCTGCAATTAAAGCCTCATACTCTGCTTCATTATTAGTAGCAGGAAATTCACACCTAATAGCCTGGGGTAATATGTCCCCCTGTGGCGATTTTAGTAGTATTCCTAATCCTACTCCTCTTACATTAGATGCACCGTCAGTATATAATGTCCAGGATCCTGAGGATTCTCCTAACTGTTGAACTTCTAGTTCTACCTCATCCTGAATGTCACTACTAAAGTCAGCTAAAGCCTGAGATTTTATGGAATTTCTAGGTTCATATACTAAATCATAAGCACTTAACTTTACTGACCACTTGGCCATCCTGCCTGACATCTCTGGTTTCCTAAGCACATTTTTGACAGGATAATTTGTCTTAACATGTATCCTATGTGTCTCGAAATAATGTCTAAGCTTCGTTGATGCCATGACTAATGCTAGTATTAATTTTTCTAAGTGAGAGTACCTAGTTTCAGCATCTAATAAACTTTTACTAACATAATAAACAGGATATTGCTGACCTTCATGGTCTTTTATAAGAACGGCACTTACAGCATTCCCTGATACAGCAAGGTATAGGGATAGTGGTTCACCATTTTCAGGCTTCATCAGTAGAGGTGCGGTTGATAGATATCGTTTCAAATCCTGCAATGCTGCTTCATGCTTCTCCCCCCATTCGAATCTTTTGTTCTTCTTTAAGATATCATAAAAGTCTTTGCATTTCTCCGAGGATCTCGAGATAAACCTGTTTAAAGCTGCTACTCGGCCTGTCAATCTTTGTACGTCCTTCATATTTGAGGGTGATTTTATATCCAGGATAGCTTTGATCTGCTCTGGGCTTGCTTCTATCCCCCTTTTTGTCACCATATATCCAAGAAACTTTCCTGCCCCCACTCCGAAATGGCATTTAGCAGGATTCAGCTTCATGTTGTATTGATCCAGGATATCAAATGCTCCCCTGATATCTTGGAGGTGATCCTCAGCCTTTTTAGATTTCACCACCATATCATCGATATATACCTCCATGGTGTCCCCCAGTTTGTCTTTGAACATCATGTTTACCAATCTTTGGTACGTTGCACCTGCATTTTTCAAACCAAAAGGCATAGCTGTATAACAATAAATACCTGTTGGTGTCATGAAGGCAGTATCCTCCTGGTCAGAAGGCTCCATTTGGATCTGTTGAAATCCTGAAGATGCGTCCATGAAGGTCAGCATTTCATGCCCGGCAGTGGCATCTACCATTGCATCAATGTGGGGAAGAGGAAATGGGTCTTTAGGACAGGCTTTGTTCAAGTCTGTGTAGTCTACACAAACTCTCCATTTCCCATTTTTCTTTTGTACTACAACCACGTTTGCTAGCCATTTTGGGAACTTAACCTCTCTGATCATTCTGGACTTTAATAGTCTTTCAACTTCCTCCTGGATAATAGTGTTCCGCTCGGGAGCAAACTTCCTTCTTTTTTGTTGCACAGGCTTGAATGATTTATCAATTCCAAGCTTGTGAGTGATAACATCTTTGGATATGCCTGTCATATCCTCATGTTTCCATGCAAACGTTGACATACTGCATTTCAAAAAGTTAATTAATTGTTCTTCAATATCCTGAGGGATATTGGTCCCTACGAGCACCGAAATATCGGGATTATCCTGGTCCAGGATAATTTTCTTCACATCCTGCTCCGGATCCTCCACGATATCCTGGGCCCGCGTCTTTAATTGCTATGCTGCACTAGGTTTGGTTGAGGATTTCATCGAGGATGAGTAGCATTCTTTCGCCTCCTGCTGATCACTATCAACTTTGACCACTCCCCAAGGGGTAGGTATCTTGATGCATTGGTGATATGTTGATGGCACGGCCTTCATATCGTGAATCCACGGTCTTCCCAGTATGATGTTATAGCAGGATAGAGAATCCATCACACAGAAACGTTGTATCGAGTTGACTCCTTCAACGTATACTGGCAACTTTATCTCTCCCACTGTATTTCTAGCCTCTCCACTGAATCCAACAAGCACTGTAGACTTCGAAGTGATATCCATTGGAGATACATTCATTCTCTTCAGAGTTTCTAGTTGGATTATGTTGACGGAGCTGCCATTATCAACCAGTATCCTGCGTACAAAATGGTTAGCCACATATAACGTTATTACCAGAGCATCATGGTGAGGATCCTGGACAGTATCCCTGTCATCAGCATCAAAAGTGATCACTTTGTCGGTTGTGAGGGTAGTCATTCTGACAGGTTTGTCTCCTCTTTCGGCCTTAGCTTCCTTTGCATGTCTCTTTGCTGCCGAATATGAAGTTCCACAAATGTCGGATCCTCCCGAAATGAAGTTGATTATCTTGGCATCCGCGGGAGGTGATGCTGCTCGCTCAGGATCCTTCTCAGTATCCTGACCCTTATTCTTCTTTCTTCCTAAGAGATCTTTCAGATATCCCTTGCTTAGAAGATAGCTTATTTCTTTCCTTAGAGCAATGCAATCCTCAGTTACATGTCCGAAATCTTCGTGGAAAGCACACCATTTTGACTTATCTTTCCAGTCAGCCTTTTGTTGATTCTTTCGAGGCCACCTAGCCTTGTCTCCTAGACCCTGCATAGCATACATCAATTCAGGAATATTAACAGAAAAGCAATATTCAGACAACTCAGGATACTCTTCAGGATCCTCATCTTCGATAGCATTCACTCTCTTGTTTTCATTTCTACCATATGGCTTGGGCCGATATGACTTAAATAAGGATTCTGACTTCCTGTTAGTTGACTCATAAGTGTTAGATGAGTTCATCCTTTCTTGCATTTTCCTGTCATCTTCCAGACGGATATATCTCAAAGCCCTGTTACGAGCTTCGTCGAGATTCCTGCAGGGATTCATTACAAGATCCTGATAAAACTGAGAATCCTTTTGTAATCCCATCTTAAAAGCTTGCACAGCTGTCGCAACATCAAGATGTGGGATATCTAAGGATTCTCGACTGAATTTTTTCACATAATCCCTCAAGGATTCCTGAGGCCATTGAGTTATCCTGTAAAGATCACTGGTTAGTTTCTCAAAACTCCGACTACAAGAAAACTGACTGTTAAATAAATTAACCAAATGAGCAAACGAAGTAATTGAGTGAGGAGGAACGTTTAACAGCCATTTTAAGGCTGATCCTGTTAGAGTAGAACCAAATCCCTTGCACAAGCACGCTTCCTTGAGCTCCGAAGGGATAGGGTTAATCTCCATTCTTTCCCTATACTGAGCAATATGCTCCTCAGGATCCGTAGTCCCATCATAAAGCTTCATGTTGGGGGTTTGGAATCTCTTTGGGATCTCAGCATCACAGATAGGATATGCAAAACGAGATATCTTGTGGCTGTCCTGGGACACTTCCGGGATCGGCTGGACCACCCCAGGTACACTAGATATCATGTCCTTCAACTTCTGAAGTTCCCTAGTAAGTGCTGATGTTACACCTGTATCCTGCAAAGATCCACTATTGTTAGTAGCATGAGTATTATTATTATTTGACACGTTACCCGTTGGAGGATTTTGCCCATATCCTGAAGCATATCCTGAGCTCCTCATGGTTGACATCCTGACCGAGGAGGGTATTTCAGGAGTATGATTCTGAGGAAGACTGGGCACAATATTCCCCCTGTTATCCTCAGAATGCACAGCTGAACTGAAGTTCAACGCTCTGGGGTGTAAGGGAGTGACATTATCCTCAGCAGATCTGCTCGAGCCAGACTTCAGGAGTTGTATTTCCCTTAAAAGCATTTGGTTTGTTTCCTGTTGCTGCCTCATTTGTTCCTGCACACTTCCAAATAAGGTTAAAATTTCATCGTTAGAAGCTAAAACAGGAGCAGATTCCTGAACACTGCGGGTAGGGATAACATCCTGAGGTCGTGAAGAGGCTGGCATCCTTGGAGGAGGTGGTGGAAGCACCGAACCGGTAGTAGCAGAAGTCATAGCAGACACAGTAGAGGAACTCATGTTTGATCTTGAGGCCATTACGGACAATGTGGCAAAAAGTTTTGAAAATAGGAAACCGATTAGCGATTTGACAAAAATTTTTAGTAAAGAGAGCACCACTTGCCCCACGGTGGGCGCCAAATTGTTTTGGTCAAAAATTACCGAAGCAATTTAGTGATCAAATTAGTAAAGTGAGGTAGTGTGCTAGAAAGTGTACTTGAAAATGTGCTTGTTGAGTTAATTAGGAAATCAGTATTCAGGATACGGCTCAGGATATCGAGCTGTATCTATGATCAAACAATGAGCAAAAGTAAAGTAAACGACACGAGATGTACGAGGAAAGCCCTTGATCAATCTAGATCGCCGGCATAAAACCTCGGGAGCTGACAATCGCAGCTGCCTTGTTCTTCTATTACTTCAAATATCGGGATACAGTGCAGGATGTGGTACGGATCGACTAAGTGTTACAACGAAATTTGAATACAAGTGTGGTGTTTGCAATGAGCTAGAAAGTGAAAGTATGCGAGAGTGTAAGTGGAGAGTGTGTCACTTAAACTGATCCGACCTCATCTATTTATAGTAAAGATAAAATAACAAACTATCCTAAACTTCCGGGATCCACCGAATATTCCTTCATCGAACGTTGTAGACCTGGTCTTTCGGGCTCAACGTCTCTCCTTCAACAAACTCGTCCGAGTCTTGAGGAGAAGAAGTCCTCTTGACCGTTAGCAAGTCTCAGCCTTTAACCTGCACGTGGTTAATTCAATAAACATCAGGATATCACCCAAGATGTTAGCAATATCCTCTTCCAGCATCCTGGTCACAAATAAACAAACAAAGGCAGGATATTGGTCAGGATACGTATGTTAAGAAAATGACCCCTAACAGTGACCATTTAAGCGAACGAGAGTGTATTAATATTTAAGTATATGCTTGGGAATGCCCATTATGGGCCATGGAAGGCTTGGATATCATTAAACAACGTTTCGCGCTACTTTGCGCAATTAAAGGACTAATTGCGTCAAACTGCGAAAGTATGCCGATTCGTATGGTAACGGACCTTCCGGAATATGACCATGAGTTAATCATACCCTAATTATCCTTTATATATCTTAGATATAGGCTTAGAGGTGTTTGGTGCGCAAAAATAAACTTTTACGTCATGCAGGGACTTAAAGTGTCTAAAAGTGCACAAGTTTGCATTTTCGCGCATATCTTGCAATCTGAATATATCCGGACACCCAAAAATTTATGTAAGCACTAAAATATTTTATTTTAGTGTTTGTCTTGATAAAATTCCATTCATCGCGTCGTTTGGATCGTTTTTCACGTCCGTCCGTGTTTCGTCGTAATTAGCCGAACAACGAGACCGTACGACCAAACGAACCGACATCCGGCATGTTTTTGAATATGTTTCATTTTCCCCATGCTTAGGCATCATTGTAGAGCCTTAAAAATGGTTTAACGGACCTTAGATGTGTCGGAAATGGCATTTGGAAGTGCAGGGGCTAAACATGTCAGCTATTGAAACTTTGCTGATCTGACCAGGTCCTTACGGACCGTATACACTGGACCATACGGTCCGTATGCTGGTGCCAGCTACGAAAATTTTCTTGTTCCCCACACCAAGCAAGTTTAAACCATCAAATTGAATCTATGGGCTTGTTGCCTATTTGTAACACGTATGGGGGCACTTGTAATCTTCCTAAGAAGCCTCCAAACACCTGGAGTGATCTCCTTAATCCTCTTCAACTATAAATAGAAGTGTTCTTCAACACTTTCATTTGCTCATCCCATTCTCATCTTGCTACCTTCTCAATTCTGGAGGACCTGAGCATTTGGAACATCCTTGGAGTTCTTTTCAGTACTAAGGACCATTTGTAAGTGTCCTTAACCTCCTAAATTCAGTTTTGATTAGTTTAATGGCCAAAAGTCAAGCTTATCGTAATTAAAGTTTGACTTAGTGATTAATCACTAATGGTCCAGTCATTAGTCGAATTAAGAGTAGTTATAAGTTGGTAATTGTGTAGGTAATAAACCCCTAAGAGGGCTCCTACTGATTATCACCCTAGCTTGGTCAAATGTCGGGTCAAACATAATTATAAAAAGTCAACAGAAGACTATTTTTCAAATAAATTCATAATTAACCAAGTGGAAGCCATGGAACCTGTTTTAACACTTATATAACTTGGTAATTAATGTAAGAACATGTTTAAGCATGTTCAACCCGACAATTTCAAGTTTAAGATCGGTTCGGAACCGAAAGTCGCAAAAGTTGACTTTTGCTTTGACTTTCAGTTCTGACCCGAATTAGCTTAGTTTAATTATGTCTTAGGGTTCCTTTGTGACCATGTTATATGTTAGTATAACTCTCTGAGGTTATACAATTTGGATCCTTAGTTATCCTATTCATTTACATGTTTCCGTTATATGCTTAAATGTTGACCATTATGCCCATATGACCTTAAAACGTGAATTTTGAAAATGTAAAAGAGTAGAATCCTTAGTTACTGATTTATAAACTTGTACCTAAAATTTGACATCATTTTGAGGTCTAGATTAAGAGTTATGCTCATTAGCGTAAATGAAAAGCTTTTTATTAATTAAACGGCATAATTAGCGTATATCCTATCTAAACCCAATTTTTGATACCAAACTTTTTACCTACTGATGTAAAATAATATTTTGGGATTTTTGAATATTTTTATTTATTTTTAGGCTGAGCATAACATAGAGTTATACCTTTAATTCGGTTATTGTCAGTTTTGCCCTTTTGGCCTATAAAATGAGTTTTATAAAACATTTTGACCCCAAACCTTTTGCTACTGATTTTATATGATAAATAAAATATTTTAAGCTTTCTGGAATGATAAAAATATCAGCTTTTCTTAAAAACCCAGAAATCGCTTAAAACCGCATTTTTACGCGTTTTAACACATAGTATAAGTTAAAACTATTTTTAACATATAAGGTTTGATACCTACTGATATTTTTAGTAAATTTTTATACTTTGACAGTAAGAAAAAGTTTTAAAATCAGATTTCCAAATTTGACCTTTAAACCTTATGTGAAATTACCAAAATGCCCCTTCGGTGCATAGTTTGGTTATAAATGATAAAATTCACATATGTGTAATACCCTACTGATATAACTTATTATATTAAGTATTTTTACTGATATAATCAGACCTGAAACTCAAATTTATATTAAACCTCTTTTATGACCTTTTAAATGATCAAAATACCCCTACGGGGCATAAATTTGTTTTAAATTCGTTTTGGGCATAACGGAAGGTATCTTACTGATATCACAACATGTTTAAGGCATATTAACTTAGGAAACATGTGTATGACTCTTATGGTTACCCGTTACGCATATTTCACGTTCGGATCGGTTTATGTAACTAGTTTGCATAAATTGACCAAAACGGGTCAGACCTTATCATTTTTGTCTCAAAATCCAGAATGTGTTTAGTGTACCCATATTATACAAGTCTCCAAACTTGTCGGGTCTAAATCACATTCTATTCCGGTCTTCGCTTAATCATGCGTTTTGAACCGTAAACCTTTCCTTAAAACTAACCGGTCTAAGTTTCAACTTAACTAAGACCCGTTACGAATCTAATAGGTTAATAAAACCTTCGTTCCAGATTAAGAGCCCCAGTAGAAGTACTTGTGCTTGCTGATTAGAATATACGGCTGAGTATAAATTGCATTGCTAGCTCAAGTAAATACTCTTAACTTATTTTCCCTATACGGGCTTGGGATACGGTATTATAAAAATACCGCTTGGTCGGGTGTAGAAACCTTTTAGTCGGAGATGATTAAATTGCATAATCCCGTTTTAATCTATATTGATTGATAACAAATAACATTAGGGGTTAATGACCGTGTCCTAGATATCCTTGGCTCATTTAAAAAGTGAATGGCCACAACTTAAGCACAAGGTGTAGGCATAACACCTCCTGTTGCGTATGTAAAAGATATACTCACTCGTAAGGGTGTCTTCTTGTGAGATTATATTTGTGGTGTGTCGATTAATCTTGACCGGCTTGTATAATCACCGGCCCTAAATGTTGGACAAACATGTAAATCAGATACAAGATTTTTATTAATAAAATTGTCCCAAGTTATAAAAAGTTTTGTGCCTTGTGCATTCAAATCAATTTTCTTAAACAATTTCAAAATGAGTCAGTTAATTGTATTTACCAGTGTAAACTGACGTATTTTCCAAAAAGGTTAAGTGGCAGGTACTGTACGTAATTGGCTGGGAGCTCAGGGCGTTAATAGGGAATCTTGCAAGTTCTAGATGCCTGAAGTTTGTTGAACAATTTTCTTTTATTTGATCTGCCTGTGGATCCTTTACATACCGTTTGTAATACTTTGATATTCTCATTCGGTTGTGATATAATTATCTTTTGCTTCCGCTGTGCATTTAAATGGTGTTGTTTGACTATGATGATATCAACTACGTCATGATACTCCCCACTGGTAATACGTGGAAATATCGGGGTGTGACAGGTTGGTATCAGAGCCAACATTGAGTGAATTAAACACTAGCCTTTTGTGTTTAATCTCAATGACACAGTAGCACATTCCTCGACCTTCTGAGTCTAGACTTAACATAGGAATACTCTCAA
This sequence comes from Helianthus tuberosus, assembly GCA_030545235.1. Taxonomy (NCBI): domain Eukaryota; kingdom Viridiplantae; phylum Streptophyta; class Magnoliopsida; order Asterales; family Asteraceae; genus Helianthus; species Helianthus tuberosus. Next base: position 36,289,545 of record CM060439.1, on the reverse strand, counting down.
TCCTATTCTGTAAATTATTGCTTCCAATTTTTATATATATTGGATACGTCGCCAAGCGAAGAAGCCGTATTAGAAGTTCTCCACACCCGGAGCCTTGAAATGCTGAGCTTCGTACCGCGGCTAGGATGAAACGTGCATCCAGGGAGAAAACATTCAGAAATAAAGTAAAGAAGAAAACTCCTTTTGCTAAAGATTGTTTCCTTAATAGTCCTTATAAGGACATATTTATCTATCAGTCCCTTCGAGGATAACATTATTCCTTTCAAGTCCCGTTTAGGGCAAACTTGTACTTTTTAATTTTATAGTGGAATGATTAAATTTAAATTTTCATTCTAAGCATGAAAAAATGAAATAAATAAAAAAAATAACATTCCTTTTATAAGATCTACCATTATAATAAAATGGCAAAATCTAAAAAGGACAAGACCTAGCCACGTGTCATTTTAAGACAGGGCCAAGATGGTAGTTCCTCAATTAGATTCGGATCCTTATTAACATCTCAATTTAGGATTGTTCTGCGCTTAATATTAAAAAGAATCTTAAAGGTAAAACCTAGCCTACATATCATTTCAGACATGGCCAAGATGGTGAAACCCATTCAAGAGATTCAGATCCTTGTTAACACTTAAGAACGTCTTAGCACTCTTGACAAATGTGATTCGAGAAAATCACAACAGTCATCCTTATATTGGATTCTTCCAATTTTCTTATCTAGCCTAGTGATTCAGAAATCATGACTTAAACCATCAAATAAAGATGATCATATTGTTAACACCTGAGAACGTGTTAGCACTCTTGATAAAAGTGATTCGAGAAAATCACAATAGTCATCCCTATATTGGAATTTTTCAAATTTCCTAATTTGGCCTAATGATCCAGAAATCATGGCTTATGTCATCCTATAAGATGATCATATTATAAACATCCATTAGTGATGAAGTGCCTACGGGCTAAACTTGTTGTCCGATAAGACAACGACAGTGGTGGTCTTTGACCCCTGTCTAAAGATGTTGGACTACGTCCAAGCATAATAGTCGGTATGATCCATATGATCTCGACTAATAGCGTCTGAAAAGATGATCATATCATAATCATCCCTCAGAAGGGAAATGCCTACGGGCTATATCTATTGTCCTAAAAGACAAAAGACAGTTGTAGCCTTCAACTCTCTGTCAAGAAAAGTAAACAACTATGCTCAAACCTTAAATGCCTCGATCCCAAACGATCATGGCTTATAAATTCAAAATTGTCCTCTTGACAAGGCCAGTTGTGCCACTTTAATATCCTTAATGTTTTATATACTAGGAAAAATTATAATGAAAATACTAATATAATTAACAAATTAACCCATATGGTTTATATTTCCATGGTTAATGAATCATCAAAAATGATAATTCCATAATAACCTTTGAATAAATCATTGTCAATATTTCTGTAGCAATCAAGCTACATGGCTGGATCAGAGGAGGTCAACAGCCACCCGAAGGAGAACAATGATATTACCAGAATTAATATAACTGGAGCGGAACTGCAGGCATTAATAGATAGTGCTGTTACTCGAGCTCTTGACAGACAATATAATGAATCAAGTGATACACACTCTAAGACTCTATATGTGGCTCGTAGAAAGCCCCCTTCTAAATCACATGAGTCAAAGGAAGACGATGTTCATAACTCGTCAAATCAAAGGAGTGTTCCATCTAAACAGGTCGTGCTTCATCAAGAGGCACCAGTTAAGACCTGCTTATATAAATATTTTGTCTCCTGCACGCCCAGAGACTTTACAGGAGAAAAAGGGGCCATCGATTGCATGACATGGCTCGATGAAATGGACACTATTGTTGACATCAGCGGTTGTGCGGAGCAAGATGTTGTGAAATTTGTTTCACAATCATTCAAAGGAGAAGCGTTGGCATGGTGGAGATCATTGCTCCAAGCCACGGGAAAGGTCCTACTCTACAACTTATCTTGGGATCAATTTGTTGCATTAATCAAGGAAATTTTTTGCCCCGCCGCATGAGGTAGAAAAGATAGAATCAGACTTCTTAACTCTGGTCATGAAGAATTTGGATTGTCAGGCATATGTGACAAGTTTCAACACTATGTCCCGCCTAGTTCCTTATTTAGTCACCCCTGAACCTAAACGCATGGCGCGTTTCATTGGAGGCCTAGCACCAGAGATAAAGGGAAATGTTAAAGCATCTAGGCCTACCATATATAGGTCCGCGGTGGACTTATCCTTATCTCTCACTTTAGATGCTATCATGAATAAGTCTGTTAAAACTTCCGGCGAGGGAAAAAGGAAAGAAGAAGAGAAAAACTCTCATCAATCTAACAAGAAGAAGAAGGGAAGCTCTGAGCACGGGAAAGATTTCGAGTTTAGGAAAAACTCGAGTCAGTTTAATAACAAGCCCAAATGCAATAACTGCAGGAAGCAACATTTTGGAAAATGTACAATTGACCCACGTGCTAAACTGTGTGGAATTTGCAAGACCAAGGGTCACAAGACTTTAGATTGTAAGGAGTTGAAGAATGCGACCTGTTACAACTGTAACGAGGGTGGGTACATCAAGACTAACTGCCCAAAGCTTATAAAGAAGCCTGGAGAGGCCAGGAAAACAAACGCGTGAGTCTTCCAGAGGAACGCCCAGGAGATGGTGCAGAATGACGACAATATAGCAGGTACCTTTCCTTATCAAGAGTTTATGCAGAAGTTTATTTGATTCTGGCACAGATAAGTCTATTATGGACAATAAATGTTGTAAGCGGTTGTATCTGCTTAGTAGGACCTTAGGCATATAACACAAGGTGGAATTGGCCGATGATACTCTAGAGACTGCTTCAACAAACCTTAGATCGATATTTTATATCTATTAGGAATCACTCTTTTCTGACATCCTTATGTTAAGCTTTCAAGCTATCCAAAATCATCAATATGCTCAAGACAGATGTGACGTTTGATTCCCTGTCAAAAAGGTGACGGACTAAATCCAAACCTTAATTGCCATTAATGGTCTTTTATGGCCTAGGCTAAGTATAATTAATACATATACATATCTAAATAACGTTCATTAAGAATGTTCGTACTATATTGGCCTATATGGTTTAATGGTACCATGGATAGTATATGGTGAGTCATCAGGATGATGAATAGCAGTTGTTGGATTGCAACTAAGTAATTGTTTTATTGGTGTTAGGAACCAATATCGAGTATGGCAAACTTAGATAAGACAGCCGTTGATCGTGTTATGGATGATGCGACGCATGCTAATGATGCTACAATTGTAAACCTTAGAATTTCCAAAGATGTTCTTCAAACTATGATAGGCACAGCTGTTGGAAAAGCTGCGAAGAAGGTTGTGAAAAAGTTCAAAGAGCCCAATGCTACTTACTCCAAATCTCATTCAAGATTACCCTTCCTTACTCACGAGAAGGATCTCGTTCATACCTCTAATGCAAAGGATGAACTAAAAAGGAAAAGGGAGGAAGATAACTCCCAGAATTCTAAGAAAAAGAACAAACAAAAGTCCAACCAGAAACCTGTATGCAAGACCTGCAAGAAGCGCCATTATGGGATGTGCAGGTTCGAACCAAAATCCCAATCGCAGCCGAGGGCTTGTGGGGTCTGCAAATCAAGGGAACATAAAACGTTGGACTGCAAGGACATGAAGAATGCAGTCTGCTTCGGCTGTAAAGAGAAAGGCCACATCAAGACTACATGCCATAAGTCTGTCAAAGGAAAGGCGGCTAAGAGTAGAAAGCTTAAGAATGAGAGCGCCTAAAATGCCTGAGCTAGTTCATAAATAATGGCATCAGGTACATTCCTTAACATTTATCAGTGATATAAATGCTAAGAGTTTTGTTTTGGTTCGGGTACCAATAAATCCTTCATAAACTATAAGTATAGCAAACTTTTAAAATCTTTCATAAGAACCCTAGATATTAAGTGTAAGGTAAAACTTACAGACGAAAATCATAGGAACCATTTCTTCTGTTCCTGTCAGAAATCTCCAGTCATAAAATTCTAATGTACCCTTTCTCCAGATAAAGTACATTCACATGTAATTGATATCTCTTTGATCCCTATTGATTACGAATACCAAATGGTATGACAAAATCACCATATGAGGATTGGTGTATCTTAATATGTTCCATAGATTGCTTCCATGCCTGATCAGTATGGAGGTTTAATGCATGGAACCACAAAGATATTCCAATAATAATTTGGTACTAAAGTCAACTAATGGTATTCAAAGAAGATATCTAGAATGGGATTGTTCAAGTAAGTGTCCCTGATTGAGAAATCTGTGGACTCGTAACATAAATGTGTCCCTTATCTGACACAAGCAATGATGGATGAACTGGAGCCTGAGATTTGGAAAAATCTCTGTAACCTTCTTTCTGTCTAGGTTGTCTACTCCAAAAGATTACCCTGTTTACCTCCTGAGGCAAGTAGAGTTAAGATTAACATCCCGCTGTGGGCTGGAGTATTGTGAAAACTCCATGTTGATTATGGAATAATCAAAACCCTGATTAAGTAAGTTTTAAAATAGAGGATTCATATAGCCTAACTCAATATTCCGAGAGTTTGATATTGTTAAATAAGAAAGACGGTTCATTTTTCTTATGCATTGATTACCGCAACCCTATTTAGGCAACAATTAAGAATCACCATCAGCTGCCCAGGATCGTCGATTTATTCGACTAGCTGTAAGGATTAGCTATTCCTTAAGATTAGTTTTAAGCAGTGGTTGGAATAACCATCTCACCATAAAATAAGTTTTTCTATAACAATTATTATGTAAGTATCAAGGCTACTCCTCTGGGGACCTTGTATAGATGGAATGTTAAACATCTATTGTTAGAACAATAGAGTGGTAAGTCCAATTATCAGGATCTAAAAGTTGCATTGGAAACAACAAATAAGATCATTCGAATTTATAATCATCTTAAAGTTGCCAGTAATCGGCAGAAAAAAATTGAGGATTGATAAAAGTCGCAACCTTCTTAAGTCCTTAATAAGGAATAAGGTTCAATCGAAAGTATCGCTCTAACAAGGGTGTGCTAAATTTAAATTTCGCAGGGTAAGTTAAGTCCTGGATATATAGGAGCATTCAGAAATCGAATGCAACAAAGGTCAATAACCTATAAGCTAAAACCTATATAAGGAGCTTAGTGGAGCTCGCAATGCGACCCACACTGATGATTTAAGGATAGGTTTCGCCAATAAGTCGAAACACATTATCACGTAATGATAAGCAGATTAATGAAACTTTATGGTTGGATGAGAAACCTGTATAGACTAAGAATCGACAGGTTAAGAAGCTCCAAAAGAGAGTATGTACCTATTGTATAGGTCAACTGGGATACCCTTAGAGGCCCAAATATGCTATGGAAGTTAAGTCCATGATACGCCAGAAAGTACTTCCATCATTTTAGCAAATCTCGAGGTCGATATTTCTTTTAAGGGGGTGAGTATGTAACACCTCGTAAAATCACGTCCAATGAAGTGTTGACACGTGTAATAAACCCTAATAAAGTCAAACCTTGAATTTAAGGGACTAATTTTTCGAAAAATCGAAAAACATTGATTATGAAAGAACTGGAAGTATTAACATACCTTAAATAAGTTTCTAAATAACCATTTACGGTTTTATATTCACAAATGAGCCACTTGTTGATCGAGTGTCGCCGTTTGCGTAATTAATTGAAAGTTTACGCAATAAAGGGTTAAAAGCGTCAACATGTTAATTCTTACCTCTGAGTGACCTTTTAAAAAACCCGAAGCATCGTGATGTTTAATAATACTTTCAAGAATGCCTAATATGGATTAGATGAGGCTTCGATGCTATTAAATGATGAGATGCGCACGTTTGCGCAATAGAGGGACCTAAAGCGTCAACTTTTGAATCTACGCCTTTCGGTGACCATTTAAGCGAACGAGAGTGTATTAATATTTAAGTATATGCTTGGGAATGCCCATTATGGGCCATGGAATGCTTGGATATCATTAAACAACGTTTCGCGCTACTTTGCGCAATTAAAGGACTAATTGCGTCAAACTGCGAAAGTATGCTGATTCGTATGGTAACGGACCTTCCGGAATATGAACATGAGTTAATCATACCCTAATTATCCTTTAAATAGCTTAGATATAGGCTTAGAGGTGTTTGGTGCGCAAAAATAAACTTTTACGTCATGCAGGGACTTAAAGTGTCTAAAAATGCACAAGTTTGCATTTTTACGCGTTTTAACACATAGTATAAGTTAAAACTATTTTTAACATATAAGGTTTGATACCTACTGATATTTTTAGTAAATTTTTATACTTTGACAGTAAGCAAAAGTTTTAAACTCAGATTTCCAAATTTGACCTTTAAACCTTATGTGAAATTACCAAAATGCCCTTTCGGTGCATAGTTTGGTTATAAATGATAAAATTCACATATGTGTAATATCCTACTGATATAACTTATTAAATTAAGTATTTTTACTGATATAATCAGACCTGAAACTCAGATTTATATTAAACCTCTTTTATGACCTTTTAAATGACCAAAATACCCCTACGGGGCATAAATTGGTTTTAAATTCGTTTTGGGCATAACAGAAGGTATCTTACTGGTATCACAACATGTTTAAGACATATTAACTTAGGAAACATGTGTATGACTCTTATGGTTACCCGTTACGCATATTTCGTGTTCGGATCGGTTTATGTAACTAGTTTGCATAAATTGACCAAAACGGGTCAGACCTTATCATTTTTGTCTCAAAATCCAGAATGTGTTTAGTGTACCCATATTATACAAGTCTCCAAAATTTTCGGTTCTAAATCACATTCTATTCCGGTCTTCGCTTAATCATGCGTTTTGAACCGTAAACCTTTCCTTAAAACTAACCGGTCTAAGTTTCAACTTAACTAAGACCCGTTAGGAATCTAATAGGTTAATAAAACCTTCGTTCCAGATTAAGAGCCCCAGTAGAAGTACTTGTGCTTGCTGATTAGAATATACGGCTGAGTATAAATTGCATTGCTAGCTCAGGTAAATACTCTTAACTTATTTTCCCTATACGGGCTTGGGATACGGTATTATAAAAATACCGCTTGGTCGGGTGTAGAAACCTTTTAGTCGGAGATGATTAAATTGCATAATCCCATTTTAATCTGTATTGATTGATAACAAATAACATTAGGGGTTAATGACCGTGTCCTGGATATCCTTGGCTCATTTAAAAAGTGAATGGCCACAACTTAAGCACAAGGTGTAGGCATAACACCTCCTGTTGCGTATGTAAAAGATATACTCACTCGTAAGGGTGTCTTCTTGTGAGATTATATTTATGGTGTGTCGATTAATCTTGACCGGCTTGTATAATCACCGGCCCTAAATGTTGGACAAACATGTAAATCAGATACAAGATTTTTATTAATAAAATTGTCCCAAGTTATAAAAAGTTTTGTGCCTTGTGCATTCAAATCAATTTTCTTAAACAATTTCAAAATGAGTCAGTTAATTGTATTTACCAGTGTAAACTGACGTATTTTCCAAAAAGGTTAAGTGGCAGGTACTGTACGTAATTGGCTGGGAGCTCAGGGCGTTAATAGGGAATCTTGCAAGTTCTAGATGCCTGAAGTCTGTTGAACAGTTTTCTTTTATTTGATCCGCCTGTGGATCCTTTACATACCGTTTGTAATACTTTGATATTCTCATTCGGTTGTGATATAATTATCTTTTGCTTCCGCTGTGCATTTAAATGGTGTTGTTTGACTATGATGATATCAACTACGTCACGATACTCCCCACCGGGCCCACCGGTAATACGTGGAAATATCGGGGTGTGACAATCACCCAGATTGTATCATTACCTTTTCTTGTTTTGGGTAATTTAGTAACAAAATCCATTATTATCAATTCCCCTTTCCATACAGGCATTTCTAATTGTTGCAATAAACCTAAGGGTTTCTGATGTTCAGCTTTGACTTGTGAACAGGTTAAACACTTTGCAACATATGCTCTTATGACCTTTTTCATTCCTATCCACTAGAAATTCTTTCTTAAATCCTAATACATCTTATCAATTCCAGGATGCATCGTATACTTAGACTTATGGGCTTCTTCTAATATACGGTGGCGTAGGTTTCCTAATTTAGGTATCTACATTCTTTTCTTATGGAATCTCCAAATTCCATCTATTCCTTGTTCTAATTCCTTAATCATTCCTTTTAATTTCTCAGTATCATCCTTGATTACTGATTCTTGTGCTTTTCTAATTTGTTAATTTAAATCTATTTGCAGATTTAACATAAGAGAACATACTCTTTTTGGCTTTTCGTGATACTTTCGACTTAAAGCATCAGCTACTACGTTTGCCTTTCCTGCATAGTACTGGATATTACAATCAAAATCACTAAGTATCTCCATCCAGCGTCTTTGTCTCATATTCAATTCCTTTTGTCCGAAGACATACCTTAAACTCTTATGGTCGGTGAAAATAGTAAACTTACTACCGTAAAGGTAATGTCTCCAAATTTTAAGGGCAAAAATTATGGCTCCTAATTCTAGATCATGGGTTGAATAATTCTCTTCATGATTCTTAAGTTGTCTAGAGGCGTAAGCTATAACCTTTTGACGTTGCATTAACACACATCCATAGCCTAACTTAGAAGCGTCACAATAGACTACAAAGTCTTCAGATCCTTCTGGTAATGCTAATATGGGTGCATTGGTTAGTCTTTTCTTAAGAATTCTAAAGGCTCTTCTTGTTTTGGTCCCCATTCAAACTTAACAGATTTACAGGTTAGCTTAGTTAAGGGAATGGCTATTCTAGAAAAATCTCGAATAAATCTTCTATAATAACCGGCCAATCCTAAGAAACTTCTAACCTCGGTTGGTGATTCAGGGGTTTTCCATTTGGTAATCGCCTCGATCTTGGTGGGATCTACATGAATTCCTTCATGATTGACTAAATGTCCAAGAAATTGTACCTGATCTAACCAAAACTCACACTTCGAAAACTTAGCATAAAGCTTTTCTTTTCTCAATAAACTTAGAAGTGCGTGCAGATGCGCTGCATGTTCTTCTTTGCTCTTAGAATAAATAAGAATATCATCTATAAAGACAATTATGAATTTATCCAAATATGGCTTACATATTCGGTTCATCATGTCCATAAATGCAGCTGGGGCATTGGTTAAACCAAATGGCATGACAGTAAATTCATAATGGCCATACTTTGTTCTGAAAGCGGTCTTAGGAATGTCATCTTCCTGTACCTTTAATTGATGATATCCTGATCTTAAATCAATTTTAGAGAAAAATCGTGCTCCTTGTAATTGATCGAACAGGTCATCGATTCTCGGTAATGGATACCGATTCTTAATCGTGACTTTGTTTAATTCACGGTAGTCAATGCACATACGCATTGATCCGTCTTTCTTTTTAACGAATAGGATCAGTGCTCCCCATGGCGATGAGCTTGGCTGAATGAATCCTTTTTCCAACAATTCATCTAATTGTTTCTTCAGTTCCTGCATTTCTGCGGGTGCCAAACAGTAAGGTGCTTTGGAAATTGGTGCGGTTCCTGGTATCAAATGGATTCTGAATTCAACTTCTCTGTCTGGAGGTTGCCCTGGTAGCTCTTCTGGAAATACATCTGAAAACTGGGATACTACTGGAATATCCTTTAATTCTTTTCCTTTAGTGTTAATGATTATAGAAATCAAATACACTAATGACCCTTTTCTTATATAACTTGCTGTTTTTATTACAGAGATGAATTTTGTGGATCTAGAGGGTTTATTTCCTTTAATTGTGATCTTTTCACCCTTTGGTGAATTTACTTGGATTGACTTTTGATCACATAAAATAATGGCTTTATTGGCTATTAACCAATCCATTCCTAACACAACATCAAATCCTGCCAGATTCATTGGGTAAAGGTTTTCCATAAATTTTTTATTTAGAATTTCTATTCTTGCTCCCTGCAAGATTTCAGAAATTTTAATGGTTTCCCCATTTGCTGTCTCTACTAGACATTCTTGTGGAAGTTTAGTTAATGGTTGATTGAGAAGTTTGCAAAATGAAGTATTAATAAAACTTTGGTTCGCACCAGAGTCAAATAATACTTTAGCAAAAATGTCATTAACTAAAAACGTACCGGCGATCACATCCGATATCATCTTTGCTTCTTCTGCAGTCAGAACAAATGCTCTAGCATTTTTAGTATTTTTGGTATTCGTAGCTGGAGCTAGTTTTTGACAGTTTGGCTTGATATGACCTTGTTCTCCACAGTTGTAACATATCCTGTTGTTAGGTTTCTTCCTGCAGTCTTCCTCCTTGTGTCCAGATATTTTGCAGAAGTTACAATATATGGAGCATCTTCCAGAATGCTTCCTTTTGCAATACTTGCAATAGGGTGCAGAGGTAGAACTTACATTTTTCCCACGGTTAGAATTTCCAGAACGGAATTCTTGGGTAAGCTTCTGGGTTAGGTTCCTCCTCTGATCCTCTTCTCGCGTACGCACTAATTCATCTGTCAAGGTATTTGCTAGTTCTACAGCTTCTTCTATGGTTTGAGGTCTAGCTGCCTTGAGTACATGCCAAATCTCCCCAATTAATCCCCAGATGTAACGGGAGATTAATACTGGTTCAGGTGATGCAAGGGTTGGCACTATTCTAGCATATTCAAAGAATAATGTAGTGTACCCTTTACTATCCACTCCAGTCATCCTAAGGCTTAGGAACTTATTGGCTATCTGTTCCTTTTCATTGGGAGGGCAAAATTTTCTTTCTACCATGTTTTTAAATTCCTCCCATTCCATATTGTAAACCCTATCACTTCCCCTAGACTGGAGGATAGTGTTCCACCATTCTAAGGATGAGTTCTTAAACAGATTGAAAGCAAACATTATCTTATCCTTTTCCGCGCATTTGCTTATTCTTAAGACTGCCTCAGTCTTTTCTATCCAGCGTAGAGATGCAACGGCCCCTTCATTGCCCGAGAATTCCATTGGTTTACAAGACCAGAATTCTTTATAAGAACAACCATAAGACACGGTTCTTCTTCTTTTGGGAATGGGCACTTGAAGTATGGGTCCATTGTTTACGCTGTTTTCAGGTTAAGAGGGTCGTTTACTATCACGTTTACTTTTATTTTCTGCTTCCTTAACCGTTTTGATAATATATGGCATCGCATCTATTATCCCTTGTGCCACTATGTGTTGCATGGCACTGTTATCCACTTGGTTTCCATTATTGTTGTTGTTATCTGGGTTATTGTTACTCTGGTTATCATTATTCTGGTTTTCCTGGTTCACTTCATTGTCCATCTGAATTTTAGACATTTGCCAATTATTAATATCACAAAATAATATTTAAGGCAAACAATCACATAACACACATATTGGTCAAAAGCATCGAGCTTTGCGACTTACTCTTTCTTATAGTATGCATCTATAAATATTACAATACAACAGAAATAAAGTACAATACTAATATGCATCATTAACCACAAAGTGGTCTATATTACGATAGATATATTATTATTATTTATATTTTTTTTCATACACACATATTATATATTATTATATTATTGTTACTATCTCCACCTTCACCGATATGGGTTCATCCAAAACTCCATATTACGCACGTCGTACTTCCAGACGAGTCGTTCTCCGACCTGCCTCATCCTCTCGCTACTTTCTAAAATCTCTTCTTCGAAAGTTCGGAGCTCTTGCACATTTTCTGCACTCATTGGGGGTGCAGGTGCTGGCACTGGCTCTGGGTATTGGGGCATGGGTTCTTCCTGAGGGTACGGATTCTCTAAGATTTCCCCAATGTATTCATTGTTATCGTAGTAGGGATCTAGAGGGTCCATACCTGGGTAGGCTGCTAAGTTTGGCATGAGTTCGTCGGTTAGGTGGTAGCATTGCACATAATCCCTATGATCATCAAACCACGGATCGTAGTCTGGGTCTAAGGGATTAGGGGCTGGTATCCTATGTATCTCATTGTAACACCTCGAAAAATTCACGTCCTATAATGTATTGACACGTGTCATAAGCTTGAACGTGTGAAATTATATTTAGAGGGACTAAAGTTGACAAACATGGAAAGTATGTGAAAATAAGGGTTCAAAATGTCAACAAGGGATAAATATACTTTACAGTAACCCTACATGATGTTCATAACCTCAACCGAATAAATCATGGATCATACGAAGCCAATTGTGAAAGAAAGTGAGGAATTACAAACTACAGGGGTTAAATGTGTCAACATGTTTAAAGGTATACCTCTGAGTGATCTTTTAGCGAACCCGAAGCTTTGTAATGCTTAATTATACTCACAAGAATGTGTGATAAAAATTTCACAAGGTTTCGTTAAGGTATGAGAAAGTTTGGCAATATTCGTATACGAGGGGTTAAAAACGTCAACAATTTAATTACTCGCGATTTTTACGCAACCGACGAACGAACACGCAAACATCGACTACCGATCCTAATTTGCGTATTTTAGTATTAATATTATGCTCTACGATGCTTCCATGATGTTCGGGTGCGAAGACGGGCTTGTGGGCCTTGGGCCCAAGCCCACGAAACCTCCACTATATAAATGATTTAAAAAAAATATATATAAATAAAAATCATTATTTCACATCTCTTTCTCTCTCTAAAACTCTCTCTCTCTCTAGAAACTTTCCGGCGACTTTTCCGGCGACCGGCGACTTTTCCGACGGCCGTTTTCCGGCCAAGAGTACACTTTTTCGACTATATCCGACGTTCCGGATCGCGTGGTGTGGTTAGTTTTAGCTAATTCTTAGCGGTTTGAGCTCTATGGCAACTCCGGCGACATTCCGGTCAAATTCCGGCGAGTCCGTTTTGAACTTTTGACTTTGCAGATGCTTCGATCGGGACTTTAGGAGCATTCCTGCAAAGTTTCATGAAATTCTATTCTCCGGCGAAATCTCGACTCCTGACATGATTCTGGCGATTTCCAGCCATAAGTTTTCGATGAAAAATATATTTTTGGACTCCTAGTGACCTGTAGAGTCTATCGAACCACTTTCGACTCGGGTGAAAAATCTAAGTTCGGGACGCTCTCGGGCTCGACTTCTGACATGGTTCTGGCGAGTTCCAGCCATCAGTTTTCGATGAAAAATATATTTTTGGGCTCCTAGTGACCCATAGAGTCCATCGAACCACTTTCGACTCGGTGAAAAATTTAAGTTCGGGACGCTCTCGGGCTCGGTTCAACTTGGTCAACAGGTCAAACGTGGTCAAAACTGGTCAAGGGGAAGTTTTGGGTCATGTTAGTGCCTCGGTTCAGTTTTGGGTTCGGTCAAACCTGGTCAACATCGGTCAACCGTGGTCAACTGCTGGTCAACGCAGTCAACACGAGGCTCGGTAAAATTTTATCGATGCAAATTTTGTTATATTATGTGGGGCATTAAACCCTTAAAAGGGCACCCTCTGATTCCCACTCTAACTAGGTCAAATGTCGGGTCAAACTTGTTATTAAAAAGTCAACAGGATAATTAATTTCTAATTTATCCATAATTAACAATGTAGAACACATACAACCTGTTTGATCATTAATATAACTTGGTAATTAGTGTAAGAACATGTCTAAACATGTTCAACCCGACAATTTCCTGTTTAGACCCGGTTCGGAACCGAAAGTCACATAGTTTGACTTATACTTTGACTTTCAGTTCTGACCCGTTTTGGTATGATTTAGAAATACCTTAGAGCTCTATTTGGACCAGGTTACATGCTAGTATAATCCTCTGTGATTATACACTATGGTTCATTAGTTAACCAATTAATATGCATGATTCCGTTAATTGCCCATATGTTGACCATTATGCCCTTTTCACCACAAAACGTGATTTTTGGAAATGTAAAAGAGTAAAAACCTTAGTCACTGATATATAAACTTGTACCCAAAGTTAGACTTCAATTTTGAGCTTTTCGGCTTATGTGAAATTACCAAAATGCCCTACGGTGCATAGTTGGGTTATAATTGATAAATTTCACATATATACTTTACCCTACTGTTATAATTTTTAAATGGAGTATTTTTGCTGATTACATCAGACCTGTAACTCAGGTTAATACTTAAACTCTTTTATAAAGTTGAAAATGACCAAACTACCCCTACGGGGCATAGTTTGTATTTAAATTCGTTTCGGGCATAATGAAAGACATCCTACTGATGTCACAACATATTTGAAGCATATTAACTTAGGAAACCTGTATATGGCTCTTTCAAATACCCGTTACGCGTATCACGCGATTGGTTCGGTTTATGTAGCGAGTTTACATAAAATAGCCGAAACGGGTCAAACCTTATCGGTTTTATCTCAAAATCCAGAATGTGCATGAAGGACCCATATTAAACAAGTCTCTGAACTTGTCGGGTCTAAATCACATTCTATCCGGTCCTCGCTTAATCGTGCGTACGAACCGTATCTTTGAAACTAGCCGGTCTAAGCTTAAGCTTAATTAAAGACCCGTTAGGATTCTAATAGGTTATTAAAAACCTTCGTTCCAGATTAGGAGCCCAGTAAAAGCTATCTGTACTTGCTGATTTGATATACGGCTGGGATTGAATTTATATTTAGCTCAGGTAAATACTTTTAACTTATTTTCCCCTATACGGGCTTGGGTTACGGTACATAGCGTACCGCTTGATCGAGCATCAAATCTTCCACGCTTAGTGGTTAATTGAATAATTTGATCGGCTCGTTTTAAACAGATGTGTTTACTTTACAACCTTTGGGGGGTTAATGACCATGTCCCGGATATCCTCGGCATTATCTTACGAGATAGCCACGACCTGAGCACGGGGTGTAGGCGTACTCCCGTGTATAACTCACTTAAAGTGGTGTGTCTATTGATCTTTAACCCGGATACGTCCGGGCTACTGAACGCATAAGTAACATGTAAATCGTTCACAAGATTATAATATTAAATAATTCTCCCAAGTTAAAAAGATTAATTTTGCCTCTGTGCATTTTAATCCACGTGTCAAGATATTTTGTGCCACGTGCATTCAAAACAATTTACAAACTCTTTTTCCAAAATGAGTCAGTTGAATGTATTTACCAGTGTAAACTGACGTATTTTCCAAAAAGGCTAAATGCAGGTGCTATACGAAATTGGCTGGATATGTCTCCTTAGCATCAATAGAAGTCTCGCAAGCTTAAGATGCCTAAAAGTCTGTTGAACTATTGTTTCCATTTTATGTTCGATCCTTCTGTGGATAAACTTCCGAATATTGTGATAGTTGATATTACAATAATAAATTCGGTTGTATTATATTTTAAATTGCTTCCGCTGTGCACATTGATATTGTGTTGTTTGACTATTATGTTGCCAACCATGACGTCACGATACTCCCCACCGGGCCCACCGGTGACACGTGGAAATTCGGGGTGTGACACTCATCTGGGTTGAAATCATGCATTTGGACTTGGTTTTCTGGGTTGTTTTCTATCTCCATTGGCTGTGTGGGAAACAAAGGTAATGGTTGTGGGGCTATGTGTTGCTCCAGGTTTGGGTCGGCAGCTGTGGTTGCTAGGATATGAAAATTGGCTAAGCTCCTATTAAGCATATCCTGTGTGTGGGTATCTGTCTCTCTCTTAGCGGCTGCTAGGACTCGCTGTTGTTGTAATTTTCTCATTCTCTTCCTACGCTCGTGTGCTCCCCTACTGAACCATCCTCTCTTTTTCTGAGGGAATGGCTCTTCAGACTGAGCCTTAAACACAAATATCCCTTCTTCATTGTCAGATGAATACCCAGAGAGGGCATGCTGTGAAGAGGTGCCTTCACTCCTAGGTGAGCCGGACAACTGACGATAAGTGTCGGAGGGTCCTTGATCACTCATACTGTAAACTAACAAATAGTCAAATAACACACAACAATAAAATACAGATATGCACGTATTTTCGTAATTAATTTCCTAACAATTTGAATAATATCTTGGTGTCAGCAGAACACTTCTATGGCTAAATCAGTGGCTTAGCTCTGATACCACCTTCTGTCGCAACCCTCGTCCCCAATCTGTCCCAGGAACGGGCGGCCGCGAGACCAGTTTTGGTGGTATCGGTGTTTATCATTTTGGCAGCGGAAATTACATCAGGACCGTAGTTAGAAAATATTTTATCAGAGTAAATACCACACTTTATATACATATATTGGGATAAAACCCAAGTTTCATTACAAACTGTTTTATAGGGATAAACCCCATTTTGTTTAAATAAAACATCTTCTTTTATTTAGGTAACTTTTATAGCCACTTTTTTCCAAACCTTCAGTGCTGTCCAGCTGGCTTTCACATTTTGTTACCTGAAACGCGTTTAAAAACATTTTGTCAGTGGGAAATACTGGTGAGTGAATCCCAGTTTAATCAAGAAGAGTTTTATCCTTTAACAGTATTGAGAGCTATTACAATGTTTATTTCTACACAATTACTCATTCAGTACTGTCAATCCTGACTGGTGGGTCATATTACACATTGGCTAACTATTTGTCCAATGGTAACGTGTTCCACATTTTGTATACAAAACCCCAACATACCGGCAGTAATTGAAGAACTACAAAGTCTCAATCACTGCTTAATCGCATTGTAAAATATTTAAAGTTTTGTAAAAACAGTTTACAAAAAGGAGATTACTCACAAAAAGGTTTACACAAAAAAAGGATTACTGACATTGCTGTCTTAGATTTCCTTTAAAGGTTTCCTGGTGATTATCTATTAATTACACAAATGTACATGTGTTAGTATAATAACCCAATATTTACATTAGTAATATCCTCCCCGAGACGACATTCCAATGACTACGTCGGGCAGAACCACGACAGCCATTACGGAACCCTAGATCAACCGGGCAGCGTATCTAATACGTAAACGGGGTTATGATACTTACAACGGGGCAGAACTTCGTTAATTATGGGGGCAACCGAACGGCACCGAAACGACTTATGTTGAAGGTATACGTCATAAAACGACAAAATATGCGAAAGTTCGGCAAAAAAATGAGACGTATACGCGTCGAACTGAGGGAAACACGATAAAACTAAATTTGAAATAATGCCTAATACGATCGTATAGGCCTATGTCGTATCGTATATCAGCTTAATACGAATCGTATAGGCCTATACGATGCGTATTAAACTTTTAATTTCCTCAAAAATACCCCTGAATTTATCAGAAAACAGGGGTATTTCAGTAAATTCATCGTTAAATACGCATCGTATAGGCCTATACGATGCGTATTGAACTATAAATTTCTCAAAAATGTTTTTTCAAATCAAGGGTTCCATCATTACAACCACTTGTTTTCAACGGGGATGTAATGCAATGATTCCTCTCAATTGAATAGACAGACACTTGCTTCATAGGACTCACTTGAATTGTCTCGGAAGTACTTAACAACTGAAATAACAGCTTCGGTTTCATCAGCTGCATCGTTTACCGTCGAATGCATCCTTATTTTTGTAAATCGCACAAACAAGCATGCCTTGAATGAGTCTAGAACACTCGTAATCCTCAACCGGCTTTGAAACCAGACGGAATCTACGAAGAAACTGTTTTATTTCATGGTGAGTGGAGAAATTAGCGACGGAGAAACTGTTCGACACAGAAACTGTTCGATTTCATGGTGAGTGGAGAAATTACAAGTTTTCAATAAAATTTCATTCTGCTGTAAACTTGTTCTCTATGAAATGTCTCACTTAACAAGAGAAGCAACTAAAAAAGCAGTGAACGGTATTTAACGTACACACCGCATTCGAAGATCCTTGCATTAGACACAATTTGTTGGAATATGTGGATTTCGGTTGGTTTAGATCTCTATTCGGTCATCTTCCTCTCAATTGAATAGGCAGACACTTGCTTCATAGGACTCACTTGAATCAAACAGGCATGCCTCAAACACTTAACATTTTTAGAAGTTTTCAATAAAATTTCATTCTACTGTGAACTTGTTCTCTATGAAATGTCTCACTTAACAAGAGAAGCAACTAAAAAAGTGGTGAACGGTATTTAACGTACACACCGCATTCGAAGATCCTTGAATTAGACACAATTTGTTGGAATTTGTGGATTTCAGTTGGTTCAGATCTCTATTCGGTCATCTTTCCTCACAATTTGGATCTCTATTCGGTCATCAAACATGCATGCCTTGAAGTACTGAATCAACAGAAATAACAGCTTCGGAATCTATTAACCCACAATTTGTTGGAATTTGTAGACAGACACTTGCTTCATAGGACTCACTTGAATCGTCTTGGAAGTACTGAACAATAGAAGGATGAGATATCGGCAGTTAGCTCGAAGAAGTTTCTCTCAATCAGGTGTTCCAATAGATTCTCCCTTTTAACAATGTCCTGTTAATTGTTGGAAATTTGTATTTCGGTTGGTTCAGACATACACAATTTGTTTTCAATGGGGATGTAATGGAATGATTCCTCTCAATTGAATAGAGAGACACTTGCTTCATAGGACTCACTTGAATCATCTCGGAAGTACTGAACAACATAAGGATGAGATATCGGTAGTTACGAAATTCTTCGAGAATTAGAAAAGGAGAAAATACAGAACGTCAAGGGTAGTATGAGTCTGAGTCCATTGTGGTTCGTGTCAGGTTTGTATTTCCCATAGCCACCGTTTCCGTAGTAAAAAACGGTTGCGGTTTTCCACATTCAATCTTCATTGCTTCATTATAATTAATAATGCGGTCTCGATTGAAGATGTAATTGCAAGACTGTTTGTCGGGCTTCCAATGCTCACACAGGGTGATAAACAACGCTGATATTGAATGGATTATTGAACCAAGAAAGTCATTGGACTGCCGCAGATGAAGTCAAATGTGATCAAACTTGGACATCAAACATAAATCTTGAAGAAACGGAACATAATCCCAGATTGTCTAAAGAAGCGCTTTTTATCATGTGTGATCCAGAGGTTGGTCTCGGGTGGGCATAAGATCTGTGGATAGTCATTGGATTGCCGCAGATGAAGTCAAATGTGATCAAACTTGGACATCAGACGTAAATCTTGAAGAAACGGAACATAATCCCAGATTGTCTAAAGAAGCGCTTTTATCATGTGTGATCCAGAGGTCGGTCTCGGGTGGGCATAAGATCCGTGGGCCCTATTGTCGGATCTGTGACTCCATGGAAGATGTGATTAAGGTAAGCGTGCCGTATCATGTGTCATAAAATGGAACATAATCCTAGATTGTCTAAAGAAGCGCTTTTATCGTGAATGTTTCGAATCATCATAGAAGATGTATCGGGTGAGTTGTGGTTGATATATAGGAGGAGGTTATGAAACAAATATATGTTTATGCGAATTTAAAGGACAATACTGACAGAGGTGTTGGTCTTTTCTCCCACTGTGCAAACTTGAAAAATCTCACCATAATACATCTAATATGACACATGATAAAAGCGATTCTTTAGACAATCTGGGATTATGTTCCGCAAATTGGGAACCACATATTCGTGTTTAAAAGCTTGGAAAGATGAACGAATAGAGATCTGTATATACACCCTTGGTATTTGTTTACCACATGACACATGATAAAAGCGCTTCTTTAGACAATCTAGGATTATGTTCCGCAAATTGGGAACCACATTATAGACTGGTGGGCTTGAATGGTTTTATTTATACTTGAAAATGGAAATAATCGTGTCAAGATCTTTATCTATCATATCATCGACCAACTGCTCGAAATCCCTTTCGTTTCTCGGGTTCGCATTCGACACAACACAACAAAAAATAAATTCAAAAAAACTGTGGGCTGCTACGCATCGTATAGGCCTATACGATGCGTATAAAGCCCGCCGCCAGACATAACCTGCACCTGTCAGTCTGCCATGTCTTTTACTTTATTTCAATACGCATCGTATAGGCCTATATGATGCGTATTGAATTGAAAAAGTGTGTAGATAGACAGAGGGTGTGCCATTAGAAAACCCCGTGCTTTATTCAAGTGATCCAAGAGAGTCAATAAGGCCCAATCAGTAATTGTTAACAGGTCCAAGAACCAAATTTAAAATTGGTTATAAATGAGCCCAATTGGTTTCAATTAAATGAAAGCTTAATTGATATAAATCAATTAAGCCCAACAATATACAAAGCCGATGGACTATATTAGATTAAAACAAGTCTGCACTCCTGCATCTCCTAACTCGTTTATTATTAATACAATCAACTTAGTCGACAAGTTAATCCAATACCACCAAAACCCCTTGATAACACAAAAAGTACCAACACATTGCGGCGGAACACGTTACACACATGTATATATATGTTTGTATAAAGGTGCTTAGAAGACTTGCACATTAATATACGAGACTCTAGTTTAAACGATGTTAAACGTGGCATTTTATATGGTTTTCTTTATGACATCTCTTTTAATAATATTAATAAAAAATACTTTTTATTAAACAATTGTAAGATAATTTTACCCCATCAAGTTGCTTAATTAAATATAACACAAAATCATTTTTTAAAATTCTTTATAGCAATTCTGCAAATTTAATTTCATTAAAATATTATTCAAAAAACTCTTCTTGTTAGCAATTCACCTAATGTTGTATATAATTGTTGTAAACTAGGAATAACACCCGCGCGCGTTGCGGCGCGGGTACATTGCAAAAATCGAATGGATTAGTCTAAACGTTATGTGATGCGTTAACCATATGAAAACGTGCATTTTGATATATCTGATCGAACTCAAAGTAACCTACATAAGCATTGCGATTAGATCAAAACATAAAGTAAATCAAATTTATACCGTACAATCATAACGTATTATATAGGATCCGACTCATACATAGAAAACGTAACGGGTATAACGGAAAAGTTGACACGTATAATCAAAAGAGATTAATTAGAACTTTTGAAAAAATGAAACCACAGTTTGACACCACTTGGTTCGAAACAAAATTAACGAAAGATTCATAAAATAAGCACGGAAAAAAATTATATTTGACCTCACTCATTTCCCAAAAAAGTTTACGTTGAAACATACGCCAACTCGAATTTTGAAAATAAAAAAGTGTTGAGATTAAATTACAAATAATAAAAAAAACTTTGAGTTAAAAGTTAAAAACTTAAAAGGATTAAAATAAAAAAATAAAAACCTTTGGATTAAAAATGAAAAATCAATTTTTTTAAACACTCCCTATCCATATAGTACAACAAGAAAAGCAACAAAATGTTGCTTATTTATACGTGGTAGTATTACTAAGCCTAATAAATTATACAATTACTTACGACCATTAAAGTTGAATAACTTCAATGTAATGTTAATTAATTTTTTAGTAATCAATATAATAAAATATTAGCATGCTTAAAAATCTTGTTAAAACCATCAATAGGAAAACCAAAACCATAAGCCGCTAGTCTT
Source organism: Helianthus tuberosus (assembly GCA_030545235.1). Lineage (NCBI taxonomy): Eukaryota > Viridiplantae > Streptophyta > Magnoliopsida > Asterales > Asteraceae > Helianthus > Helianthus tuberosus. Next base: position 36,268,119 of record CM060439.1, on the reverse strand, counting down.
TGGTACTTTTAAACTCTATTCATCTTTTTCTTTACTGGTTTTCTTTCTTTACCATTTTCATCGTAGCCTCTCACACACACCCAAAACACACACACGCACACCAAAATCCAATAAGGCTAGACGGTGTGAAGGGGTATGGTCTCAGATCTCGCGTCAGCATGACCGCGAGTGACCATTACCCTTATAAAAAACCCCCACCAGCAAGAACTTATCTGTGTCCGTGCGGGCACGCGCGAACACAGCGGTTGAAACCAATCTGTCCATTGATGAGAAGACTTACCTTAAGTACGAGAATGAATGTTACGCATAGCGATGCGGCTTGGCACCGCATCCTATGAACATTTTCGTCACGAAAAGGGATCTGGACAACGGTAACAGTCACCAAGCGGCGATGCGGCACGACACCACATCCCGCATGCATCTTGGCCAGAACAAGATTGCGGGAACAACATCAATTACCGCAAGCAGCGATGCGGCCCAGCACCGCATCCTGCCTACAATGCAAGTGGGTCTGACACCTCAGTACAAGTGGCACTGAGAAACAGTCACCTGTCAGCCCACATGTATGCAACAGTCTGACACCACAGCAATACGTGGCATCACCACAGTAACCGACAGGTCTGACACACCTGTAGGAGACTGTGCGATTTCAGACTAACTACTCAACTACCCTCCTTCACTCCTCGGCTATAAATACCCCTCCCAAACCAGGTTTGAGGTATCACTTCTCAACTCTCTCAATACTACTACAATCATACTTTGCTTCCCAAGCAAATTACTGATTCTCACGCCGGAGAGTGGTAACAAGGAGCACCCCCCACCCCATCCTCCTTGTTACGAGCCACGGTTTGTTTCCTTGTGCAGGAAACCAACCAGCGGACGATCCAGCCAGCGATCCTCGGAAAGAAGAGATTAACCCTACTTGACGAGACCAGTGAGTTAACCCTACCCGGTTAACCATTGTTTCATCATTGGCGCCCACAGCTACTCTTAGCACTTTTTTCCACCATCCCTTTCTCCCCAAAGATTATGTCTGATCGTTTAAACAACACTGCCGGGGATAACCTAAACCCCGTAAACCAAGGGCCTACGGGGACCACTCCCCTAGCCCCAAATGCTGACCACGTTGGCACATCGACGCAAGGGGGCGCTTCCCTTACGTTCGGACACGATCTATCACAGTACGCTGCTGTGATACCTCCAGGCATGAACCTTCATACCTGGTATGACCAGCAACAAGCTTTGCTGACCGCAACATACAACAGAGCTTGCGCAGAAGCACAAGTACCGATTGGGCCTACCCCAGCACCACATACTCCTGCGGGTCGTGTTTTACAATACGACGGCAGGGCCCCAACACATCCAGCCTCCCGGAGTAGGCACGAAGACCGCGGTTCCTCTTACTGCGACGTTCGCACACTCGATGAGGACGATTCCTCATATGGGTCCCGCCGCAGGGGCCTTATACATAGCCGCCTAGGCCCCCATGGCGAAACTAGGCGGCAGTCTACAGCCCACCATGGCCCCGGCATCCATAGCCGGCTGGAACCTCAGTCCTACCATGAAGGGCAGGGCCGTACCGATCCGGACGACGGTACATACTGCGGGGAGTCTCATGCTACTAGCAGTAGACCGGGAGGACGCAATTATGTTCCTCCCACTCAACCCCGCACCACATACCTCCGCGCTACAAAGCGCCACCAGAGCCAACCCTATAGGCCGAAATCTGCGGCCGAAAACTCCAAATTTGCCCCGGAGATCGCCCAAGCTGATGTCACTACCACCAAATTGCCATTGAACATTGGGAAATACAACGGGTCGTCTGACTCGGACGATCACATGAACATCTTCATCGGCGCAGGGTGCAACGGCAGGTGGGACGAGCCTACCTGGTGTCATTTTTCCCCCCAGACCCTCACGGGTTTAGCGAGGGCTTGGTTCGATTCTTTGCCAGTGGGATCACTGGCTTCATTTGAGGACTTACAAGCAAAGTTCCCGCACATTTTTTCCAGCAGCGACGTCATGAACGTGATTCTATGGACGTCATGAACATCTGGCGCAAAGACAACGAATCGCTTGAGGCATTCGTTGTCCATTACAATAAAGAATGCCTGGAGATAGGCGACGTGGCAGACCAAATGGCACACAACCATTTCATTGTTGCCGTTAAAGACGAACAAATGGTTATGACTATCTCCGGCAAGGAAGGCTTGCCTAACAAATGGGAAGAAGTCATGGCTGCGGTCAAGACATACGCCCAGACTCAGCGGTCCCTCAAACCGCACGTCTCAAAGGCACAGCCTCAAACGGAAGGCCAGTCTTCCCACCAAGATCACAAGCGCAACAACAAGCGCAACCGGGACACGGGGAATCGCGGCAGCGATCCCAGACCATATGTCCCACGAAACAACCAGCCCGACGCAAGGGTAACAATCAACGCCCAGCGTGAAAACCGGGCGTCGAAGAAGGAGTCTCGGGACCGTAACTGGACCGAGATCAACCAGTCACCAAGCGACATCCTCCTTACGGACGCGCAATTCCTGCGACCGGCCCAACCGATGAAGTCCAAAAAGAAACAGGATCCCGCACTCTATTGCGAGTATCACAAGGACTCGGGCCACACAACGAACAACTGCATCAGTCTCCGACTGGAGATTGAGCGAGCCCTAAAAGAGCGGAAGCTGCAACATCTGTTGCCAGCCGCGCAAAAGCAAACTAAGCGCATCACCCCCCACAACGAGGGCACCTCCATGGGTAAGAGGACCATGTACGTGGCCTCAACCCATATGATCAATGGAGGACGAGGAAGGCCGCGCAAGGCGGCAAGAAGACCGGACAATGACTGGAAAGACGAGCAAGTGGTCTTTCCAAAGGTCCAAGGCGGACCGCGCGACAGGCGCGCCGTCGTTATCATAGGCTACCTGGCTCACTACTGCACCGAGCGACTATTCATCGATCCGGGCAGTACGTCTAACATTATATATGAGCAGTGCTTCAACCAGTTCGATCAAGAAGACAAAGATCGGTTGCAGCCGGTAGACTACCCTTTGGCCGGGTTTGCGGGGGAAACCGTTTTCCCCCTGGGCCAAATCACTTTTCCTGTGCGCCTCACCAATGGAAGACACACACGAACAGAGGAGGTAAACTTCATGGTTCTACCTCACACCTCAAAATACGACGTACTTCTTGGGAGGGAATACCAGGGCGACTTCAACATGATCACATCCGTCCCCCACTCTGCCATCGGTTTCCCAACCGAGACGGGGGTTGCGATAATATACGCCCGCAGAGAAGTTATGTCCTCGGACGAGCTGCGTCCGGCCAAGGTGGCAAGGCCTACCTCCAACACGCAACCAGAAAAATGGGTTATTAACGTAAGACACCCAGAGCAAACGGTCACGTTGGGCCACGCCTTGTTCCACACTATCAGAGCGCGCCTGAAGCAGCTCCTCTTCAGGAACCAGGATATTTTTGCAAGGACACCTGCAGACATGACAGGGGTACCACGCGAAATTGCGCAACATTTCTTGAATACCATGCCAGGTATCACGCCGGTGATCCAAGGCTAACGCCACCTTGGATCAGCAAAGAATGCGACGATGGAGGAGCAGGTCCAAGAACTGCTCTCCGCAGGCATCCTGCGGGAAGTCAAATACCAGACTTGGTTGTCCAACCCAGTCATGGTAGAAAAACCAAGCGGGGGGCTGGCGCATGTGCGTCGATTATAAAGATCTCAACAAAGCCTGCCCCAAGGATTGTTACGCACTTCCGGAGATCGACGAGAAGGTCGATAACCTTGCACCATTTCGATGGAAGTGTTTCCTCGATTGTTACAAAGGCTACCACCAGGTGCAGATGGCAATCGAGGACGAAGATAAAACGGCATTCTGCACGCCTACCGGAAATTACTGCTATACGAAAATGCCATTTGGGTTGCGCAACGCGGGTGCAACCTATCAAAAATTGATGAACGACACTTTTCGCGGACAAATTAGCAAAAGTGTCGAAATCTATATGGACGACCTGGTCGTCATGAGCATGGAGGAAGATACCATGCTCAACGATGTTGAAAGAACATTCCAAACTCTGCGAAGCGTCAATATGAAGCTAAACCCAGGGAAATGCTCGTTTGGAATGGAAGAAGGCAAGTTCCTTGGATTCATCGTAACCAAAGATGGATTCAAGGTGAACCCGGAAAAAGTTCAGGCGATCGAGCGCATGCCATCGCCTTCTACGATGAAAGAAATGCAACGACTAGCCGGTAGGCTAGCCGCACTGAATAGATTCTTAGCCAACCATGCAGCTAAGTCTTATCCTTTCATCAAGACCCTGCGGAGCTGCTTAAAAAAGGAACAATTCCAATGGACCGCAGAGGCCGAAAAAGCTTTCCAGGAGATGAAAGAGTGTTTGATTCAACTCCCAACTCTAACCGCACCACGTAAGGATGAGCCACTTATTTTGTACCTATCTGCCACGGACAACGTGGTAGGCGCGGTACTCATAGTGGAACGAGAAGGAGTTCAAACACCCATCTACTATATCAGCAAAATGCTCAACGACCCAGAGGCGAGATACTCCATCATGGAGAAGTTGGTATTGGCACTAGTACACGCGTCAAGACGGTTGCGACGTTACTTTGCAAACCACGCCATTACAGTGTTAACCAACTACAGGATCGGCTCGATCCTATCGAAACCCGACATCTCTGGTAGATTAGCAAAATGGGCAATTGAGTTAGGCGCACTTACACTGAACTATAAGCCGCGCCCCGCAATCAAAGGCCAGGTCTTGGCTGATTTCGTCGCCGAAGTACCAGCAAATCGCATTCAAGAATGCGAACAAGAACAAAACCCTACGCCACCACCATCCTCCTCAGAAACATGGGCACTTTTTACCGATCGTGCATCCAATGAGGATGGTGCAGGTGCGGGTCTGCGACTCGTCAGCCCCGATGGCCAAGAGCTTACCTATGCAATCCGCCTTGATTTCAAAAGCACAAATAACGAGGCAGAGTACGAGGCTCTACTGGCAGGACTGCGTCTGGCAGTCAAACTCGGCGTCCAACATTTGGAAGCACACGTCGACTCACTATTGGTTGCAGGGCAGATACGCGGCGACTATGCCGCAAAAGGGGATATCATGATCCTTTACCTCGAACAAGCCTTGCAACTGAAATCAAAGTTCACTTCCTTCAATATCCGCCATATCAACAGAAGTGATAACAAACCTGCGGATGCACTGTCAAAACTTGCATCCACCAGCTTCCAACACCTGGCAAAGGAGGTACTCATCGAGATTCTGCAAAATCCCTCAGTACCCCTGCGCCAAGTCAATGTCATCCAGTACAGTACAACATCCTGGATGACACCAATCATTGCATACTTGCAATCGGGTGTTACTCCCAAAAGCAAGGCAGATGCACGTAAGTTGCAACACAAAGCGTGTCATTATCAGATGGGAGATGGTATCTTATACCGTAAATCATATCTGTGGCCACTCCTACGATGCGTCGACCCCCAAGATGCCATATACCTTATCAGAGAAATACACGAGGGAATATGTGGCATACACGCAGGCCCACGCATGGTGGTGGCCAAAATCATGAATGCCGGGTACTACTGGCCCGGCATGCACCTAGATGCGGTCAAAGTCTTGCACAAGTGTTTCAATTGTCAGCGGCATGCTCCCAAGACCTTGCGCCCCAAGAACAACTTGATCCCAGTCACCACTGCATGGCCATTCCAAAAATGGGCAATCGATGTGGTGGGACCATTTCCAGACGCACCAGGTGCAGTGAAGTTTATCATAGTGGCTGTTGATTACTTTACAAAATGGGTAGAGGCAAAACCGCTCGCCTCAACCAACGCTATGATAACAAGGAAATTTGTCTGGGAACATATCATCTGCCGTTTTGGTCTACCAATGTGCATCGTTACCGACAACGGTACCAACTTCGCTGCCGATGACTTTCAAAAATGGCTAAAGGAGCTAAACATTTAACACATATTCTCCTCAGTGGCGCATCCGCAAGGGAATGACCAAGTCGAGAGTATCATTAAAATTTTAGTCGAAGGCATCAAAGCACGGTTGGGAACAGCCAGACGCGGCTGGGTTGATGAACTACCGAGTATCTTATGGGCCCACAGGACAAGCCCAAAGACAAGTAACGGTGAGACACCCTTCAGCCTGGTCTATGGCACTGAAGCGGTGATCCCCGCGGAAGTAGGCCTCCCCTCGCCTAGAATGTTGGCTATCAACAAGATGGACAACAATGAGGAACGCAGGGTTGACTTGGACCTCCTGGAAGAAAGGCGTGAAAACGCTGCCATCAATGAGGCCAACTACAAAACCAAACTGGAAAAATACTACAATGCACGCGTCCGCATTTGTACCTTCAACCCGGGAGACTACATCTTTCGTGACAATGAAGCATCTAACGCGGAACGCCCAGGGAAACTTGCCCCCAAGTGGGAAGGACCCTACCTCATCCAAGAGGTCTTGGGCAAAGGCGCGTATAAACTGCAAACATTAGAGGGTTAAACTATCGCACGCACATGGAATGCACAACAGCTTCGACGTTGTTACATGTAAGCCATGTTTTTTACATTCACCATGTAACCTATCGGGCCGCAGTCCATTTGCAAATAAATAAATGAACGATTCAATGCGATATTGTTTATTTACTTCTATTACAAATGCGTGTTCCACTCTGCGGTATCTGCAAAAACAGATTGGCAAAATCTTCATTCGCGATACCAACACAGAGTGGTGACCACACGCAACTATTGTAATAGGCCAGCAATGGCAAAACATCAACTGTCTATCCGGATGGATATGCAAATACGGTTTTCACAAAGCCTACACAATTCCTAAACCCTAACAGGATAAAAACGGGAATTGACTAATACTCATACGACAAAGGTGTAGAGTATACTCAACCACCCTTACAGCGGGTAGAGTCTTTCATACTTGCATATCACCTAGATATGCAAAAGGCAAATACAGACTTAGCGTTATTCATATTAACATTAACTCATACAAGTTCAAACATGCAAGTAGCGAAAACACTTGTGCAACTTGAACGAAGCGGTTTGTATTCAAAAAATGTCTACACCTACGCGGTGTAGAAGATATTTACATATACCTTCTCACATTTACATAAAGGAAACAAAAAAGGCACGCAGGCCAACCTAGTCCTTCTTTGTACCGCTGGACTCCGCATCACCCTTGCCATCACCAGCGGTCTCTTCCTCCTCTTCCTCATCAGGATATAACAATCGCAAGCGGTCCACATAGTCTTCTGCATCTAAACATTTATCAACTGCCTCAAGGGCGGAAATGGACAAATCATTGTACGCTGCGAGAGCAGCAGCAAGACGCGCTTCGGTATCCATGCCATGAAACCCGGACCTTTCATCGGTATATTCGCCTTGGGCTAAAACGTTGATATGACTGATGCAACGGTTGTAGCCAGCTTTGAAACCAGCATCCCGAGCACGCCGCTGAATCTCAGTTACAGCAGCTGCGTTCTCAGGAGCATCAAGGATAGCACTAGCAATCTGTAAGTTACAAGCAGTACGATTAACGAAGGCAATCCTAAAAAGATCGCAAAGGAAACGGGTACTTACATGCCCGATACCGTGAATACGCATCCATTCACGATCAGCCCTCAACTGTTCAAAAGAAGAAGTGAGGCTGTCTCTACCCTCAGTAGCCTCCCGGGCCCGCACTTCAGCTTCAGCATCGCGGGCATTGACCTCCTCAATAAGGGTCCCCCTTCTTTGCACTTCAGCCTTTCAACAACAAAGAAAACAAGTATATAAGGATGCTCAGTCATACTTATGAGACAAAACACACAAATTCAAGAACAAAAAGAAACTCATACTTGGAGGCCCGTAATAATCTTGTTTAAATTGGTGCGGTCAGCATCTGCAACTGCAAGAGCCTTGGAAGCGCGGACCCCCGCCTCTTTGGCCTCTTTAACCACCGCTTCAGCCTCTCTAGCCGCCACCTCAGCAACAACTTTCTCCTTTACCAGAGCAGCTTTCTCCTTGCTTAAAGCTGCGTTAGCTGCCTTGACGTTTATCAGCTCCTGACGAACACGAAACAGGATTTCATTCTGTTTGGCCCAATATTCTTTCCAAGTCTTACGCTCATTAGAAAGTGTTTCTTTCCAACTCTTGCGCTCATCAGAAAGCAGTTTGGCGAGGGTACGAACCTGTTTAAGTTCAGCAGTTGCGGCCCACTCCTCAGTCTGCTTATGCTTCTCAAAAGCAGCCTTATCCCTTTTAAGCTGCTCCGCACCCTCACGAGCAGCCTTCACCAACTCTTCAGCCTCGGCCCGCAGGCGAGCAGTCTCATCCTCCTTGCGCCCCAACACCTTGTAGTCTTCCATAATGGAGGAGAGTTGATTGATCCGGAGCTCGTGTGGCAAACCGCGAGCCCGGTTAACTTCAAATGGGGTGCCCAAACCCCCCAAAATTTCCCTACACGCAGAGGGATCAGCAGAAATATCATCCCCTTGCATAACATTCCAAGGGGGTCGGTGATAGTTCACAACCCGGTTTTCCGTATAGGTGCAGTAGTAAAACTCCAATTCAGACTCTTAAGGCTGAATGGGAGTTCCTTCAGAACCCGCACCCCCGGAGGCCGAACCAGAAGCCTTCTCAGCAGCAGGAGATTTCTTCTTCTCAGTATCAGCAAATTTCAAGTTCAACTCGTCAGTATCCTGCGGCGAGATCAGGTTATCATGAGAATCTACCGTATCAAAGATCTGCGCCGCAGGTTTCTTCCCAGTATCTTCTACTTGCGCAGAAGGTTCAGTGCTAACATATTTATTAACCCCCGCATCCGCAGCTGTATCATGCGGGGGGGAATGAGGAGCATCAAACATAGAGAAACCTTCATCTTGCGGTTCTGCGAATAAAGCAAAAACACTTATCAATTACAAGCAAGACAAACACTTGTAAAAGTTATGAATTACTTACCAGATACAACCACAGGTTTAACAACAGTTGTCCGTTTGGTTGTTATCTTCGGACGCTTCTTCTCACTAGCACCAGCAGCTTTCTCCTCTGGTTTTCTCTTCTTCTTCTCAACAGCAGGTTGCGAACCCGCAGAGGATCCACCTGCTGCCGCACCACCACCTGGAACACCCAAACCCTCAAGGGTGTCAGATACCACCACGTAATCGGTATATCTGCGGAAATGAGAACGAGAGATACCTGCCGCCAGCGGCACCAAAGGAGGAACAACCGTAGCATCAGGCTTTTTCTTACCGCGACCTCGCACAGCCTTCTCTACATGCTTTTTCTCCGCATGTTTCTTGGGGGCACCCTTCACATCAAATTTACCCAGGGCCCCAAGAGTACCTGCGTTTACATCATCAAACAAGCACGTAAGAAAGGTGAACTTCTTTACAAGGAAGATTACAGAATATACATTGGCCTTGTGGCAGGGGTGCGTTCAACCCCTCGCGATCAGGAACGCGGAAGTTGTGAACAATTATCACATTAAAACCTATTTCACCTGCCGCAAGCGGAACTAACTCAACCTTGCCCGTGAAGGTCGGATAAAAAATCCTCCACAAAGCAGCATCCGCTGATAGTACAATTGCAAATCAATAACGAATACGGAAACAAGGAAACCACACAAAGAGTAAGAATACTTACCACCACTCTTTTCCCGTACAACGGGCCTTGACTTCCTATCGGGCCTGGTCAACATCATCCGCAGCACCCACAGCTGCGAGTTGTCCAGCTTTTTATGATCAACAGTCTTCAACCGTGGGAACCACTCAACCGTATCCACACTAGGAAGATTAATATCCTCCGCAGGGATCGCCTCGTTCACATTGCGGAAGGTCATCCTGGCAACGATCGCGGCTGCCTTAATGTAGAAGAACTTTGTCTTCCACTTTGAAATACCCTTCGGAGGGGTCATCATCTTGGGGCTCCCGTACCGTAGGCTAAAAGAGAAAAACCCAGTATTTACAGTTAACTGGTAAAACCGCCAGAAGTTTTCAACAGAAATTTCCAGACCGAGAACACGGAAAGTGTACTCGAAATTTCTAATCCGAATCATCCCAAACGGACTCATTTGGGAGATATGGAGCTGGTAATACTCCAGAACCTCAGCAATAAAAACGGTTAATGGTAAACGAAGGTTACCATAAATGAAGGAATCGGCCCACATGGTGACATAACCGGCCGGAGCATCGGCACCGGTGTCACCTTCCTGGGGATAAACATCCCCAAACTCCTGGGGCATTTGAATACTGGTCATCAAGTTATTAAACTGACTTTTTGACCACTTCAGCACCGGTAGGCCCCCACCGGGGGCACTACCTCCGTCTTCGTCTTCTTCCGCCGCCACCGGCGAAGAATGTTTAGGGTTTTCACCCTCAACATTGTGTGGATTGGTTGGTTCAGCCATCAAGAAATGTAATAAAGAAGATAGAAAGATGGGTATACAAGAAAACTCAGAAACTTGACAGGAATTTCAGACAAAGTTTATCGGAGAAGACAAAGAGAAACTTCGAAAATTTTGAACAAGTGAGGAAACCACAAAAGGTTTCCCCTTATATACTCATCGCAATTAATGCGATGCAGTAACTGAATCATCACGTTCAAAATGGGCGAATTACGCGACGCCACGTGTTCAGCGACGGTTCCGCTGATGGTTATCACGCGCGCGTGGTCGTCCACGCGCCTGACAGAAGAGACTTTTACACTACTTGCTACAGTGCATTTATGATCTCGGGCAGTGCAAACGTCCTTTCGATTCAGCACATGACAGAATCCTACCAACTTTCACCAACCCACACGTGCGTTCAGCCACATATGCAGCGCAAAAGCGACAACATTATCCAAACATAAGCGCCATGCGGTTTCTCTGGTTTACCGCACCATAACCCATACCGCATGTCGTTTTTTTACATACCCCTCAAAAAAGGCAAAAATATATATCTCTACATTATGTAAAGGGGTATAACCAATAACCGCACATACCCACGAGCACATGTGGAATATGCGGAGATAACACACACGAATCCGCACGGGTGTGTCAGATACTCAGAACCAGCGTTGTTTTTTGGACTGCGAAAACCGCTTCTCAGAATGCGGTAAACCGCATTCCATATAACCTTCTTCAAGGTTCAAATCCCTCGTGTCCGGTTCACAATCATGGAGGGAATGCAAACAGCTTCTCCTTAGGATAAAGGACAGGTATGCTGAACAACCGCACATCAGCAACCCTGACTCCTGATCCTTCAAGAGCCACATCCAAGCTTCAAACTCTCTAGAAGCGAGTTCTTTGATGCAAACCGCAGACACTCACGAATAGCTGCGGCAGAATATAATTACCCTAACGGTAGCTATGGAAGAGCCACGACTAAACCGGCACGCGGTTGAGTAAAGCTACTTCAAGAAAAACTACTTTCCACCAAAGCATGAAGGGAAGTGGCTAAGGAACAGTGGTAACAAGTCTGCTTATGACTGACTACCCATCTATGGACCGCATAGAATAAACAATGGTGGGTACTACCATGCCTATAACCATGTTTATTTTCCCATAGTACAGATTCACATTGTTCGACCAAACACGGCCAACAATGACGCAAGTATCCCACATAGTTAGACCACACATGGCCGAACAATGGCCAACAACGAGGTAACCGCAAAGGATGTGCGGTTACTAGAGAGCTAAAACCGCAGAGGACGTGCGGTTACTTGAGAGCTAAACTGGAGAACATGAACACCACACAAAAGCAGGGATTATCGTTGAATGTCCAGTTAATAAACATAGAGCTTGAGCAAAGTACTTACAACATTACATCACCTGATGCAGAGGTTACAACTAGAGTTGCGGTAACGGACATCTTCCGTCACCATCTCAAAGGTTGGTTCGAACCCTGTTAACATCTTCAGTCACCGTTACAAAGGTTGGTTCGAAACACCAACAGGTGGCTGATGACATCAGAAAAAGGTAGATCATATTACCGGATCAAATCCTTGGCTGAGAATTCCGCATCAGACGGAACTTGCTCACCGGTACGGAAGAGACGTCACCGAATTCACAGCCTGATTTACTGAAAGTAGGAGCCATCTGCATGGCCCATATTCTACCTTCTAGACACCTTAGTCAAGTATCCCTCCCACATGCAAATTGCATAAGGAAGGAACACTAGACTGGGGGGACTTGAAGGGGTATGGTCCCAGATCTCGCGTCAGCATGACCACGAGTGACCATTACCCTTATAAAAAACCCCCACCAGCAAGAACTTATCTGTGTCCGTGCGGGCACGCGCGAACACAGCGGTTGAAACCAATCTGTCCATTGATGAGAAGACTTACCTTAAGTACGAGAATGAATGTTACGCATAGCGATGCGGCTTGGCACCGCATCCTATGAACATTTTCGTCACGACAAGGGATCTGGACAACGGTAACAGTCACCAAGCGGCGATGCGGCACGACACCGCATCCCGCATGCATCTTGGCCAGAACAAGATTGCGGGAACAACATCAGTTACCGCAAGCAGCGATGCGGCCCAGCACCGCATCCTGCCTACAATACAAGTGGGTCTGACACCTCAGTACAAGTGGCACTGAGAAACAGTCACCTGTCAGCCCACATGTATGCAACAGTCTGACACCACAGCAATACGTGGCATCACCACAGTAACCGACAGGTCTGACACACCTGTAGGAGACTGTGCGATTTCAGACTAACTACTCAACTACCCTCCTTCACTCCTCGGCTATAAATACCCCTCCCAAACCAGGTTTGAGGTATCACTTCTCAACTCTCTCAATACTACTACTATCATACTTTGCTTCCCAAGCAAATTACTGATTCTCACGCCGGAGAGTGGTAACAAGGAGCACCCCCCACCCCATCCTCCTTGTTACGAGCCACGGTTTGTTTCCTTGTGCAGGAAACCAACCAGCGGACGATCCAGCCAGCGATCCTCGGAAAGAAGGGATTAACCCTACTTGACGAGACCAGTGAGTTAACCCTACCCGGTTAACCATTGTTTCATCACGGTGTGGGGCTCGTCCCCAGCCCATCGAGGCCCGTTGCCGATCCAAACACCATCCCGCCCGGCCTGGTGTCGTCTCAATCGTCGGGGTGTGGACGTTGGGGACGCTCGCTACAAGACAAAACCACCACCACCTCCTTCTCTCACACACATATACATACAACTCATATATATATATATATATATATATATATATATATATTTTTTTTTTTTTTAGGCTCATCCCCTATTTCCTTAGTTTCATCCCATTTTCACCATCCTCACACCTATCCTACATGGCGCTAACGTGGAGGGTCATCCTCCAAGGATAAGTCTCTCCCATACCGTATAGCCTAAATGGTAGTACCAACACCCCACCATCACCATCACCATCACCACCATCTCCACTACCAAAAAAACATCTACATCTTTTCCCCTTCTATCTCTCCTTAAAATTTTCTCTCTTTAAAAAACTCTCTCTCCCTTCCCCCTCTTTGTCTCACTTTAAACTCTCTGATATATTTCCACCGCCGCCGACGATGAATAACACCACTATTACCGTCGCATCTCTAACGACATATACAGGTGAACTGTGACAACTGCCACTTTTTTGGTAACTTTTGTACATTTAAACTACTCATTTTTAGTTATACAGTTATGTGTTTTGAACATCCGAACTGCATATTTCATGACATACACTTAGAATACTCATGGAATACTTATTTATGATGCACATTATTCATTTCTATTGAATACATCTGAAACAGTTTAAACAATACAACGAAACAACTAGAATAGCACCTAGTAGACTAGTGTGCTGATAGTAACGCAGGATCTGCAGAAACCATCTTAATGATATATTTAGGACCCAGACGAAAGTCCAACATCAAATATACATTAAACCCTAACTAGGAATGCAAGGGTTTGGTTTAATACCTTTCCAAATGTAACACCCCGAAAATATAAAACTTTATATTAAAATTATAAAGTATAAAATAAACGAAAATAAACTAACTAGGAATAAATAACCTAGTTAGTCATAAGTCTAGTTATAACAAAGAAACTTGGTTAAAAACATTAAAAATCTAACTTGACATTTGTAGGAGGACCAAAAGTGTTAAGTTGGAAACTTGATTTTATAAAATCAAATAAACAAAATCCAAAGTGTGTGTCTGGATCGAGAAAAAGCACAGGGGCGACACAGGGTTCCCCCACAAACCCTAGTTCTTGCAAATTCCTCCAAATTGAGAGCCCTAATATGTTCCAAATCGAAAGTTAAGCACAAATTTGTGATCACCTCGTCGAAGGGATCACAAGGTATGCTAAATTTTATCGTTTAGATTCATCTCAAATTCTTGGTAAATTGTGAAATCGAAATTAGAGCTTGATTATGTGATGTTTAGATGAAACTTGTAATGAAAACCAGTTTAGGAGTGAATCCTAGTTGATAACTTGCAGGAGTTTTATTCAAATTATGAAATTCATGATAATCCATTCATAGGATTAATGGGTTTTACAAAATAGGATGAACACAAGAATTAAGACTATCAAAAGTAATGTTACTTGATTTTTATATGATGATTTTGATAATAGTATGCATGCTTAACATAATGGAATCGAAATGTGTGATTAAATTTGGCGAAAATAACAAGTTATGAACTTGATTCTAGTTATGTAAAAATTAAACCCGTTAAGTGTTTGTTAAAATGCCTAAGTGAGGAATAAAGTGTTAAAAATCGGATGAAAACGGGTGTTTGAATTGTATGGAAAATTATGCGTTAAACTTATAAAAAGGGTTCTTAAACGGTTGTGAATTTGAACTCTTTAGGCAAGGAATCCGGATCGTCAAGTGGACAAGCCGGTGGGGATACGCGCTTGAAAGGGGTGCTTTGAAGAATGTTCTGTTACTTAGTTACAAAGAATGTTTAGTATGTTTTATAAATAATGTTGTAGTGTGATAAGGATGTTTGATGTATCATGAAAGTGACGGAGTTCACTCGATAGATCAAACGGGTCAATTTGAATAAATCTTGGTAGTCATCAAAGTGAAGGTTTTCACTTGACAATCAAACGGGTCAAAACTATGCCTTAAAAACAATGATGTATGAAGAGACTTGAAAGTCTCATAATATGCTAGTGTTAGAAAGCAATACGCCAATGGATTGGATATACTAAGTTAAGTTTATGAACCCGTGATATCGGGTCAAACGGTTAGTAATCACTTGCAAGAATTGCATAAAGCGGTATGCTTGAAATATGAGAAAACGAGCATGAAATTCTATTGTGAGCGTAAAACCATGTAATGGTGCTGATACACCAAAGTTTACAAGCCTGGGTAATTAAGTCTAGTATGCCATAGAATTGAATGATGAAAAATATGCACACATAGCTAATGGGTCGGATAATCGAAACAAGGATTTGTGAACCATTTGTTCATAAACCGGGTTTCGTCACGTGAAATTTGAATGATTAGATCCGTATTTTTATTACGGACGCGTAGGAAAAAAGAATCGACTAAAACGGACAAGTAGGTAAAAAGTTATGAACTTTTGAAGTTGAAATTATTGGAAAAATGGTGCTGGGCAGATATGCAGGTCTAGGAACCAGACCTGCTGGAAAACATGCTCCCCCGCGCCACGCAACGGGTTGACAAGGTACGAGCGCGACACGCGGGGCCGCTCACGACCCGCGAAAGATTTAACAGAGTCTGTCGCGTGGCGCGACAGACCAAAAATATAGATTTTTATTTTTTTGTTATTTGTATGATATCGGAACTTGTTATACATGCTAATATGTTGTCAAAACTAACAATTGATGTGGTTTTGACCTTAGGTTATCTTCGTCTCATTCCGGATGCCGATCAAGCAAGAATTCAAGAACCGAACACATAGTTTTGAAGCATCCGCGCTAATCTAATCTTGTTTTAGACAATGTTTATTTTGTAAACACTAACTTAATGTTGAATGTTTTAAACTAGTTAGTTGGTTAAATTAGAACACCATAACCATGTAATCTTAGTTTTTATAACTAAGTTTTGAAATTATGCATTTTGGTTTTAAAAATGCGTGTTTTAGTTTAAAATTTTAAATTAATGAGACGGGTCTTACAAGTTGGTAATCAGAGCTCAAGGTTGTTATTAAGGTGTGTTCGGTTCAAGCTTGATCAAACATCCGGTAAGAATTAGTTACGTTAGTAGATTTTATTTATAATTAGAAACAGAAATATGAATTGATGTGCACGGGAAGAGAGTATTAACTCACTCGAACCCGAAAAGTTCACTAAAGGAGAATTGTTAAAGCAAGTTAGGAACTTGACTAAACCAAAGTAAATAAAGTATGTGCTATAAAAATGAAATGTTTAACGATTGGTATAAATCAAGATGCTGGAAAAAGGTAACAATGATGAGGTGCCGATAGTCACCAAGCAAATGAAAGAAGTGATTGCCGAGGAGGTAGGAAAGGCAATCGAGAATAGCCTATCCGGTTTTATAGACAAGATCCAAAACCCGGTGCCTTCGGTAGTCGAAGAGCGGATCAAGAAGTTGGAAGATAATACCAACCTAGCAAAGGAAAAATCTGGAGAGCGAAAAGGTTGCACATATAAAGAGTTCATGGCGTGTAAACCACCAATTTACAATGGAGAGGTGGATCCGATAATATGCCAACGATGGCTAAGCGATATTGAGGGGGTGTTTGAAAGAACCCACTGTGACACAAATGACTTCGTATCTTACGGTACGGGTCAGTTAAGAGGCCAAGCAAAAGATTGGTGGGATAATAAGAAAAAGGAGATTGGAAGTGAAGCGGCGAGGGCGATGACATGGGACGAGTTTAAGGTACCATTCCTTAAACACCACAGTCCCAAGGCAGTCATCAACAGAATCAAGGAGGAATTTATTCAGCTTAGGCAAAAGGGTGAATCTATTGATAAGATTACGGGTATCTTTCTCGACAAATTGAGATTTTGTGATGAGTTGGTGACGTCCAAAGAGCAGAAAGTATATTACTACTATAATATGCTGAGTGCCGAATATCGGGAGTTTATGACTCCCTCGAAATATGAAACTCTCACCGAGATCATAAACACTACTCGAGAAAGGGAGATAGAGCTGAAAAAGCAAATCGAGCGAGGTGAACGGAAGGCACAGATTGTTAATCAAAGCCCTATGAAGAAGGCACGAACAACAAAGTCGTCTAAGAAACCAGAAGCGAAAGGTGGGTCGCCAAGTTGCAAGGTATGCGGAAAAGGGCACAAGGGAGAGTGTAGGTTCAAAGATAAGCCGTGCCCTATATGCGGGAAGACAGGGCATACGGCTACGCTATGCCCGGGAAAAGTTTCGGTTTGTTATAAATTCTACCAGTCGGGTCATAAGAAATCTGAATGCCCGGAATTAGTCGGAAAGAAGGATGGCAAGGATTCGCAAGCAGAAACTCCAAAGGCAAAAGCAAGATCCTTCCAGCTAACCGCGGCCGAGGCAAAGATGGAACCCGATGTGGTCTCAGGTATATTCGCCATAAATTCAATTCCCGCACATGTGTTATTTGATACGGGTGCGACTAAATCCTTTATTTCACATGGATTTATTCGATATCCTTCATTTGTATTGACGAAATTACCTATGCCTTTAGAAGTAGAAATAGGTGATAACAAAAGTTTTATCGTGTGTGACGTGTGTCAAGATTGTATGATGAGTATCAATGGTGAAGAATACTCAATAGACTTGATCCCGATGTCAATGGGAGAATTCCAGGTAGTGGTCGGGATGGATTGGTTATCCCGACATCACGCGAAGGTCGTGTGTTTCCGCAAGGAGATAAAATTGACGTCTCGAAGTGGAAAACACGTTACCATCTATGGCGAGAAAGGGGGCAATCCCGTAATATGCTCAATGTTAAAGGCTCATAAACTTATGAGGCGCGGATGTAGGGCGTTCATGATATACGCAAACGAACCAGAGGAGGGATCGCCAAAGATCGAAAACGTACCAGTGGTACGTGAGTATGCAGATGTGTTTCTGGAAGATTTACCGGGAATACCGCCTGAACGGGAGGTAGAGTTCGGAATTGAATTAATTCCAAGTGCGAAACCTGTAGCTAAGGCGCCGTACCGGCTCGTGCCATCGGAGTTACAAGAGTTAATGTCTCAGATTCAAGACCTGCTCGACAAAGGGTGTATTAGGCCGAGTGTGTCAACGTGGGGTGCACCGGTGCTGTTTGTGAAGAAAAAGGATGGGAGTATGCGAATGTGTATCGATTACCGGGAGTTAAACAAACTCACAGTGAAAAATCGATACCCGCTCCGAAGAATTGATGACCTATTTGACCAACTACAAGGTGCGAGTTGGTTCTCCAAGATTGACCTTAGATCGGGGTATCATCAGTTGAAGGTCAAAGAGGAGGATGTATCGAAGACGGCCTTTCGTACACGGTACAGACATTACGAATTCCTCGTGATGTCCTTTAGATTGACCAATGCGCCCGCGGCTTTCATGGACCTCAGGAACCAGGTTTGCAAGCCGATGTTGGATAAGTCGGTGATAGTGTTCATCGACGACATCCTAGTGTATTCAAAGAATTAAGCAGAACACGCAAGTCATTTACGTGAAGTGTTGGAGACGCTCAGAAGAGAAAAATTATTTGCAAAATTCTCGAAATGTGCCTTCTGGTTACGAGAAGTGCAATTTCTCGGGCACATCATTAGTGCGAACGGGGTGTTGGTAGACCCGTAAAAAATAGAAGCGGTAGCGAAATGGAATCCTCTCGAAGAATCCTTCGGAAATCAGAAGCTTTTTGGGGCTTGCGGGATATTACAGGAGATTTATACAAGATTTCTCCAAGATTGCTACGCCGTTGACCAAATTAACTCGTAAGGATTAAAAGTTTATATGGGGCGGTGATCAAGAAAAAGCGTTCCAAATGCTTAAAGAAAAAACTAACCCACGCTCCGGTATTAACATTGCCGGACGGAGTTGATGATATGGTGATTTACTCGGATGCGTCACATTCGGGGCTCGGGTGCGTTTTGATGCAACGAGGGAAGGTCATAGCCTATGCCTCGAGACAACTGAAGACTAATGAAAAGAAATACCCTACACACGATCTCGAATTGGCGGCGGTGGTATTTGCCTTAAAGATATGGAGGCATTATTTATATGGGGTAAAATGCACTATCTTTACCGACCATAAAAGTTTGAAATATTTCTTCGACCAGAAGGAATTGAACATGAGGCAGAGGCGATGGTTGGAAACAGTCAAAGATTTTGATTGTGAGATACATTACCATCCCGGGAAAGCTAATGCCGTGGCGGACGCGTTGAGCCGAATGGTAGACTATACACCAATACGAGTACGATCGATGCAACTAATAGTGACATCGGGTCTACTTGAACAAATCCGAAAATCTCAAGTTGAAGCAGTGAAAGAGGAAAATTTGAAGAAAGAAAGAATAGTTGGCCAATCGAAAGAATTGGTGGATGGTAACAACGGGTTAAAGACTCGTTTCAGAAGAATATGGGTCCCAAATTCGTGTGGAGTCAAGACGCTTCTACTTGACGAAGCTCATAAATCCCGTTATTCTATCCATCCGTGTGCAATCAAGATGTATAACGATTTAAAGCAAAACTATTGGTGGCCCGGAATGAAAAGAGATGTTGTAAAGTATGTAGAGAAGTGCTTGACCTGTCTACAAGTCAAAGCAGAGCACCAAAAGCCATATGGTAAGCTGCAACCATTGGACATCCCAATTTGGAAATGGGAGCAGATTACAATGGATCTATTGACCAAACTGCCCAGAATAAACTGCGAACTCGATGCTATATGGGTAGTTGTGGATAGATTGACAAAAAGTGCTCACTTCATTCCGATTTGTGAGACTTATACGTCCGAAAAGATGTCAGAGGTATATACCAATGAGATAGTGGCACGCCACAGAGTACCGATATCCATCGTGTCCGACAGAGATACCCGGTTCACTTCTAACTTTTGGCGTGAATTTCAAGAGTAAATGTTGAACTAAATTGTTCATTAGCACAGCGTTCCATCCCCAAATGGATGGACAGAGTGAAAGAACAATACAGACATTGGAAGATATGTTACGGACATGTATTAACGACTTCGGGGGAAATTGGGATGTTTATCTACCGCTGGTCGAATTTTCATATAATAATAGTTACCATGCAAGCATCGGTATGGCTCCGTACGAGATGCTTTACGGTAGAAAATGCCGAACCCTGGTATGTTGGGATGAGGTTGGTCCACGTTAGGGTTGGCATATCGTGTATACCCGTACCCGATAAGACACGACACGATAAGACACGATACACGAAAGGCCATACACGAACACGACACGATAAGATTTCGTGTCTTTTTTTTCAAACACGAACACGACACGATATACACGAAAATTACCTGTTAACGAACACTAATCATGTGTTACAGATATGAAAGCAAACAATGCACTGGGCTGAATATTCGAAAGAAAGAAGGTTACAGATATGAAAGCAAACATGATTAGTATATTATCAAAGATATCATTAAGAAAATTTTGAAAACAAAATCAACCAACTTGATCAACCAATAAAGTTAATAACACAAATACACATCTTTATTAAAACTAATACACATCTTTAATAACAAAATCAACCAACTTGATCAACCAATAAAGTTAATAACACAGATATCATTCAACTTTCTTTCGAATATTCAGCCCAGTTGGCATAGTTTACAGATATGAACCAGTTTATTAAATTGACAGACAATTTCCACAAGTATTTCGTTGAAAAGCCTTCAATCGTGTACTAAACGGCATCAGTTATAAACAAAACACTGAAACAGTACCAAAATTACCTTTTTTTGAAACAAGACTCAAGGAGCGGCTGTGCGTCGTGGATGAGCGGCGGTGGATGACTGGCGATGGATGCAGGCGTGGTGGATGACCGGCGTGGTGGATGACCGGCGGTGGATGACCAGCGCTGGATCTGGATGATGTCGGCGAAATACTTGAGAGAGTTGAGAGAGATTAGGTCATTAGGGTTTCTTTTTTTTCTTTTTTTGAACTAAAGAAAGAAGATTCAGTCACGTTCCATCTATTTGAGTAAATGAGTAATGGTATATTTTTTATTTAATTAAAATTAAAATCTTAACATGTCTTAACAGGTATATAACAGGTAAACAGGTATCTAACCTGTTTAGACACGAAAATTAACAGGTTGTTTCGTGTCTACCTGTTTAGTACACGATACCTGTTAAGGTCATACACGATACCTGTTAAGGTCGTGTAGGTTCGTGTCGTGTATTCGTGTAAAATTGCCAGCCCTAGTCCACGTGAGCTTGCACATAAGGATATAGGCCGAATCACGAATGAGAAAATTGACTTGGTCCGAGCCCATTTGAAAGCGGCTCAGGATCGACAAAAATCGTACGCGGACAAAAGAAGGAGACCGATTGAGTTTCAAGTTGGTGACAAGGTTATGTTAAAAGTATCTCCGTGGAAGGGGGTTATTCGGTTCAGAAAAAGGGGGAAGTTAAGCCCGAGGTTTATTGGGCCATTTAGAATCATCGAAGGGGTTGGTAAGGTCGCATACCGTCTCGAACTACCAGAGGAGTTGAGTGGGATACATAGCATGTTCCACGTATCACATCATCGGAAATGTCTAGCCGACGAAACCGCTTATATCCACTACGATGACATAGAGGTAGATAATAGTCTCAACTACGCAGTGAAGCAGGTTGCGATTTTAGAACGTAAGGTGAAGAGTTTGAGGAACAAAGAAATTGACCAAGTGAGGGTCAAATGGGAGCACAGAAAAGGTTCGGATACCACATGGGAGTCCGAAGAGGAGATGAGACGTCTCTACCCTACGCTATTCGGTACGTATTCTGGTTTCGGGGACGAAACCCTTTTTAAGGGGGGTGGACTTGTAACACCCCGAAAATATAAAACTTTATATTAAAATTATAAAGTATAAAATAAACGAAAATAAACTACCTAGGAATAAATAACCTAGTTAGTCATAAGTCTAGTTATAACAAAGAAACTTGGTTAAAAACATTAAAAATCTAACTTGACATTAGTAGGAGGACCAAAAGTGTTAAGTTGGAAACTTGATTTTATAAAATCAAATAAACAAAATCCAAACACACACTTATGTGTGTGTCTGGATTGAGATAAGCACAGGGGCGACACAGGGTTCCCCCACAAACCCTAGTTCTTGCAAATTCCTCCAAATTGAGAGCCCTAATCTGTTCCAAATCGAAAGTTAAGCACAAATTTGTGATCACCTCATCGAAGGGATCATAAGGTATGCTAAATTTATCGTTTAGATTCATCTCGAATTCTTGGTAAATTGTGAAATCGAAATTAGAGCTTGATTATGTGATGTTTAGATGAAACTTGTAATGAAAACAAGTTTAGGAGTGAATCCTAGTTGATAACTTGCAGGAATTTTATTCAAATTATGAAATTCATGATAATCCATTCATAGGATTAACGGGTTTTACAAAATAGGATGAACACAAGAATTAAGACTATTAAAAGTAATGTTACTTGATTTTTATATGATGATTTTGATAATAGTATGCATGCTTAACATAATGGAATCGAAATGTGTGATTAAATTTGGCGAAAATAACAAGTTATGAACTTGATTCTAGTTATGTAAAAATTAAACCCCGTTAGGTGTTTGTTAAAATGCCTAAGTGAGGAATACAATGTTAAAAATCGGATGAAAACGCGTGTTTTAATTATATGGAAAATTATGCGTTAAACTTATAAAAATGGTTCTAAAACGGTTGTGAATTTGAACTCTTTAGGCAAGGAATCCGGATCGTCAAGTGGACAAGCCGGTGGGGATACGCGCTTGAAAGGGGTGCTTTGAAGGTACGTAACTATCAGTTCCGTTACTTAGTTACAAAGAATGTTGAGTATGTTTTGTAAATAATGTTGTAGTGTGATAAGGATGTTTGAGGTATCATGAAAGTGACGAAGTGCACTCGATAGATCAAACGGGACAATTTGAATAAATCTTGGTAGTCATCAAAGTGAAGGTTTTCACTTGACAATCAAACGGGTCAAAACTATGCCTTAAAAACAATGATGTATGTAGAGACTTGAAAGTCTCATAATATGCTAGTGTTAGAAAGCAATACGCCAATGGATTGGATATACTAAGTTAAATTTATGAACCCGAGATATCGGGTCAAACGGTTAGTAATCACTTGCAAGAATTGTATAAAGCGGCACGCTTGAAATATGAGAAAACGAGCATGAAATTCTATTGTGAGCGTAAAACCATGTAATGGTGCTGATACACCAAAGTTTACAAGCCTGGGTAATTAAGTCTAGTATGCCATAGAATTGAATGATGAAAAATATGCACACATAGCTAATGGGTCGGATAATCGAAACAAGGATTTGTGAACCATTCGTTCAGAAACCGGGTTTGGTCACCTGAAATTTGAATGATTAGATCCGTATTTTTTTATGGACGCATAGGAAAAAGAATCGACTAAAACGGACAAGTAGGTAAAAAGTTATGAACTTTTGAAGTTGAAATTATTGGAAAAATGGTGCTGGGCAGATATGCAGGTCCAGGAACCGGACCTGCTGGAGAACGTGCTCCCCCGCCCCACGCGACGGGGTGACAAGGTACGAGCGCGACACGCGGGGCCGCTCGCGGCCCGCAAAAGATTTAACGAAGTCTGTCGCGTGGCGCGACAGACCAAAACTATAGATTTTTATTTTTTTTGTTATTTGTATGATATCGGAACTTGTTATACATGCTAATATGTTGTTAAAACTAACAATTGATGTGGTTTTGACCTTATGTGATGTTCGTCTCATTCCGGATGACGATCAAGCAAGAATTCAAGAACCGAACACAAAGTTTTGAAGCTTCCGCGCTAATCTAATCTTGTTTTAGACAATGTTTATTTTGTAAACACTAACATAATGTTGAATGTTTTAAACTAGTTAGTTGGTTAAATTAGAACACCATAACCATGTAATCTTAGTTTTTATAACTAAGTTTTGAAATTATGCATTTTGGTTTTAAAAATGCGTGTTTAGTTTAAAATTTTAAATTAATGACACGGGTCTTACACCGGAGTCTGATAACACTAAAAACTGCCCGAAAAGCACTAAAAGACACAAAATTCAGCACTTTCTGCAGAAATTCAGAAGAAATCAGCATTGTAAGTTTTATGCAATATACAAAAGTGTTGTTAAACTTAGAATTCATATGAGAATACCTTGGGGTATCATCTAAACCAATAATCATATCAATTCCTACATCTTACACAAGCTAAACGTTCAATTATGAACTAATGGAACAAACGCCAAACGAATATCCGAACATTATCTAAACTTTATTTTAATGACTATTTAACATGATTTGGGTCATTTAAGGCTAGTAATATTCACTTAACACCTTGAAACACTTGAATCCCTTAAACATATAAAGCTTCCTGATGCGTGCGGGGTGTGGTATATATTTTTAAGTATATTTTAAGCCCTTTTACACTTTTTAGCCAAGTTTTAAATTTATAAAACACGATATTTTACTAACACCAAACACACATATGGGCAAGTGCACCCATCGTGAGCGTAGTATAGTGTTGGAAAGATACCGAGGTCGTCCAAGGACACAAGAGCTTTTAGTAACGGTTTATCCTCAACGTCTAATCAAATCAAAAGTTTAGAAAAAGGTTTTAAACAAGAAAAAAAATAAAACTAACTAAAATGCTGAAAAATAAAATAAAAATAAAAACAGATAGACAAGATGAATCACTTGGCTCCGACTCGTGTTTAGTGTAACCTTTGATTATTTGCCCAATTTTGCACTTTTTAAGAGATTATCTTAGTTATTGTAGTAGGCCCCTCTTTTGAAGGTGACGTTACCCTCAACCCAGTAGTTTGAGTCAGCAAGGATACAATCCTAAAGGGTGGATTATTGAAAGATAATTAATTAAGTTATTAATGCATATTATGGTAGGCCCCTCTTTTGAAGGTGACGTTACCCTCGGCTAAGTAGTCTGAGTCAGCAGGGATACAGTCCTAAGTAGCCGGGTTAAAGTATTAATAGTAGCTTACATATGAGGGGATCAAAGAGTTTGGACCCTCGCCATCCAATACCGGTGGGTATTGAAGGAGATCCTACTAAATTTGACCCAGGTCCTTGCAGGATCTATACACTGAACAAGGCAAGACTCTTACCAAACCGTTTCCTTAACCCCCAACCAGGTAGCCAACTTACTCCTACCATAGGCTTGCCAAGCAATCAATCCTCCTTCTTTTTAACTATATACCTTTGTAAATATCAAGAGGACTTTTGGGTGAAGGGTTAGGCTTGGGTTAAAGGTAGGTGGTTGGGTTAGTGGTTAGTAGAAAAGGGCGAAAAAGCGTAAAAAGCGTCGGTTTTCGTAAAACTTTTTATTTTTGCAATTTTTTAATTGGATGAAGCTATTATTCAAACACAGTTATTTTTGATGAACTTGCTTGTTTATTTCTTTTGCTTAATCATCAAATTTTTTTTTTTTTTTTTGAAAAGTCATACGAAAAACCGAGCTTGTTACTAAAACAAAGGGTTAAAAATAAAAAAAGGTTTTGGTGGATGAAAGGGTGTTTGGTTTGGGTTAAGAAATGAAAAGGTTTAGGCTCAAAGGGGTTAACTAGGGGGGTTTTGGATAGGTGGTAAAAAAAGAAAAATAATGGTGTAGAAATAAAAAAAAAGGGTTAGTCCTAATGCCTCCATCTTTTACTTACTCGGGTTTAAGTTGGTAAGGACCGGGAATGTATCGTCGTGGCAAGTTCTAGAGTTGTAAGAACCAAGCGGCTATTCACACAAGAAATGAAAAATGAGCATTTAGTTTAAAGATATGTATTTGTATGCTCAATAAAGGCTCAAAATTCACTTTTGTGGGAATGGGTTTTTATGTGATCAAGTATATATAATTAAATACCACTGCTTGGGCCGTCATCCCCAACCCTTAAAGTTAATGTTCCATCATTCATATCTACCACTGCTTGGGCCGTAGCTAGGAATGGCCTCCCTAGGATGAGTGGTACTTCGGTATCTTCCTCCATATCTAGTATGACAAAGTCGGCCGGAAAGACAAATTCGCCGACCTTGGCCAATAGATTTTCAGCGACACCTTGTGGATATTTGACGGATCTATCGGCGAGTTGTATGCTTATTTTTGTAGGACTTGTTTTTCCTAAGCCGAGTCGATTGAACATTGATGAGGGCATGAGGTTGATGCTTGCCCCGAGATCGGCTAGTGCATTACGAATGGGGGATTTCCCAATCGAGCAAGGAATTGTGAAGCTTCCAGGGCCAAGCTTCTTTTGTGGGAGTTTGTTGAGTAGTAAGGCCGAGCATTCTTCGCCTAAGTTAACTAATTGCAATAATTCAATTTTCCTTTTATGAGTGAGGAAGTCCCTCATAAATTTTGAATATTTAGGCATTTGAGTTAGGACTTCGATAAATGGAATATTAACATGCAATTATTTTAGTAAATTTTCGAACTTTGCGAATTGCTCATCGGTCTTTTGACGAATTAACCGTCCGGGGTATGGAACCGGAGGAGTCTTAGTAGGCTCATGAACCGGTGGAGAAGCCTTTTCTTGTTGGGGCGTGGGTGGAGTTGTGTTTTGGCTAGATTGGCTTCTTTCAGTTGGTGGGATTGGAGCCTCTTCGGGACCCACGGTACGGTTTCTCAATGTTATGAGATGTACTTGCGCCTTTGGGTTGGTCTCGGTATTACTCGGTAACGTGCCTTGTGGTCTCTCAGAGAAATTTTGAGCTATTTGATTTAATTGTTTTTCAATGTTTTGAATGCTAGCTTGTTGATTTCTAAAATTCGATTCCAATTGCTGAAATCGATCCGAGTTTTTCTTTTCGGTGTGGGAGATGAAGCGAGATACAGTATCTTCAAGCCTTTCTCATCCACCTTGTTGTTGAGAAAAATTTTGTGGTTGTTGAAAGTTAGTTCGTTGGTTTTGTTGGTTACTACTATTGCCGGGATCTCTCCAACCAAGGTTTGGGTGGTTACGCCATCCTTGATTGTAGGTACCCGTTGGGGGACCCGACGGCCTAGGTCTATTATCAATGTAGTTTACCATTTCCGTTTGATCATCTAATTCTTTCATACAACTCCAATTTTCATGTGGCCCACCACACCCTTCACAAGCCATAACCGAGACCGTTTTTGCCATTTCTAATTTTTTGATTTTTGAAGAAAGGGCCTCGATTTGGGCTTGTAAAGAAGTGCTTTCATCAACCTTATGGGCGCCCGGGGCAATAGATTTATTGCCTCGGGGAGTGTGCCATTGAAAATTCGTTTGAGCAAGTTCCTCAATTTGATTATATATTTCATTTGGGCGACGATTACCTAAAAGTCCCCCGGAGCTAGAATCAAGTGTTTGTCTTGTGTGTGGCAACAACCCATTGTAGAAAGTGGATACTTGTTGCCATACCGCAAGACCATGACGAGGACACTTTCTTAGTAGCTCCTTGAACCTTTCCCAAGTTTCATATAAGGATTCCCCATCTTCTTGTGAATATGTATTAATTTCAGTCATTAATTTAGCCGTTTTAGCAGGAGGGAAATACTTATATAGAAACTTTTGGGCTAGTTCATCCCAGGTGTTTACCAAGCCAACTGGGAGGGTATTAAGCCAAGCTTTAGCTCGGTCTTTTAGTGAAAATGGAAACATCCGAAGGCGGATGGCGTCGTTTGATGCTCCATTGATCCGAAAGGTATCACATATTTCTAAGAAATTAGTAATATGTAGATGGGGATTCTCGTCCGCAAGCCCATGGAAGGTTGCGGAGTTTTGAAGCATTTGTATCAAATGTGGCCGAAGTTCCAAGTTATTGGCTTCGACATTCGGTGCATTGATAGCGGCGCCGAGATTACCTACAGTGGGTCGTAGGTAATCCATGAGGGTACGTTGGTCCGCCATTGTAAGTGGGTCCCCCGAAACTTTCTCTTGGTTTTTAGCTTTAAGTCTTTTTCTGAGAAAGCGTTCGTGTTCTTCTAGAGGTTCTTTTATGTCTCTACTAGAACTGGAGCTCATACACTACGTAGGGAGTTCAAATGTGGCGCCTAGGTTCCAAGTCCTGCAATAAAAACAGAAAAGAACGTTGGTCAGAAGGTTCACGACGGCCCCGTGCTCAGGTGAACACGGCCCGTGGTCGGAGATACAGTGATTGTTTTCCGGATCCCTGTTACTGGGGAGTTGGACCCGGCCCCATGTTGCACCGACACGGCCCCGTGCTCAGCTCTCTGTAACTCGGAAAATAAAAACTGTCAGTAACAATGCTGGGCACGGCTCGTGTCCGACCAGGCATGGCCCGTGCTGAGCTCTGCAGAAGCTGAAAAACTAAGAAAAATCCTAAAAAAAATAAAAAAATAAGAAAAACGATTAGGCCGTTGATTCCTAACTTTCTTAAAATCCTTGTGTCCCCGGCAACGGCGCCAAAAACTTGATGCGTGCGGGGTGTGGTATATATTTTTAAGTATATTTTAAGCCCTTTTACACTTTTTAGCCAAGTTTTAAATTTATAAAACACGATATTTTACTAACACCAAACACACATATGGGCAAGTGCACCCATCGTGAGCGTAGTATAGTGTTGGTAAGATACCGAGGTCGTCCAAGGACACAAGAGCTTTTAGTACCGGTTTATCCTCAACGTCTAATCAAATCAAAAGTTTAGAAAAAGGTTTAAACAAGAAAAAAAATAAAACTAACTAAAATGCTGAAAAATAAAATAAAAACAGATATACAAGATGAATCACTTGGCTCCGACTCGTGTTTAGTGTAACCTTTGATTATTTCCACACTTTTGCACTTTTTAAGAGATTATCTTAGTTATTGTAGTAGGCCTCTCTTTTGAAGGTGACGTTACCCTCAACCCAGTAGTTTGAGTCAGCAAGGATACAATCCTAAAGGGTTGGATTATTGAAAGATAATTAATTAAGTTATTAATGCATATTATGGTAGGCCCCTCTTTTGAAGGTGACGTTACCCTCGGCTAAGTAGTCTGAGTCAGCAGGGATACAGTCCTAAGTAGCCGGGTTAAAGTATTAATAGTAGCTTACATATGAGGGGATCAAAGAGTTTGGACCCTCGCCATCCAATACCGGTGGGTATTGAAGGAGATCCTACTAAATTTGACCCAGGTCCTTGCAGGATCTATACACTGAACAAGGCAAGACTCTTACCAAACCGTTCCCTTAACCCCCGACCAGGTAGCCAACATAACTCCATATAGACCGTGGAGATATGAATGGTGAAAATCTTTTATTTTATATAGACAGTAAAATAATGCCAAGACACCACGGACAAACGATAAGGAAGAATCACCTTCAACATAAGAAACTAGTTATTAAAGTCATTAATACATAACCAAGTAAAAAGTGCGAAAAGATTAAAAATAAAAAGTATTACACTAGACACTTTGTCTTCACCAAGTGATGTAAGAGACTTAGGCAAACATGGCCTTGATTGTCAAGAACTCTTACGATTAATCTTGGATCTCGAGACGACTCACACACTCTATGATGGACAATGGATGATGGTGGTGGATGATGGTGTTGTGATGGTGGTGGGTGGTGGGTGAAGTGTGAGAGAGGTTGTGTGCCAAGGGATGGTTTGCAAATGAGCCAAGCACCCCTATTTATAGCCTGAACAGTAGCTCGGGCACGGCCCCGTGTCTAGTGGGCACGGCCCCGTGTCCATCCTCCTTCTCTGTCTTCATTAATTGCTCTTGTCTGCATTAGTTGACCACGGCCCCATGTCCGCTGGGCACGACCCCGTGTGCAGAAGCATATCTGTACTATCAAGATTTGCCTGGATTCTGTGAATCTTATAGTTGACCACGGCCCCGTGTCCGCTGAGCACGTCCCCGTGGTGGGCGATATAAGCTTCTACAGCTTTGTCTTTTATGCTGACACTTGGGCACGCCCCCGTGTTCACTGAGAAAGGGGCGTGTTCAGCCTTCTGTTCTCTTGTTTTGCTTGGGAAGATGCTTTTGGGGAGGTCGGGCATGCCACGTGTGTTCCTTTTCTTGTATTTATGTTAGATTTAGCTGCCTTTTTGCTTCTTTTGTTAATTTGAGCTCATTTAATCCTGAAAATACAAAAGGAAGACAAAAGCACACTTTTTCCAACATTAGTACTAAAAAAGGGTTAGTTTTATGCCACAATTGATGTAATTTATATGTTGCATTTTGTACACATCACTTCCTAATCATTTTTCTACAAAAACTAACATATGAAACAAGTTTAAAAAATTCACAACATGTGGGACCCCTCCCCCCCTTGCTCACTTGTTGAAATATCTTAGATATTTCACCCACCTTTGCAACTGGTGAAAGTTGGTGAATGTTTAAAAAACTAGTTACTTTAGTTACTAACCATTTCATCTCATTTTATACCTTACATTTCACACACTTAAGCTCTCATCATCCACCACCATTTTAGCCAAGAACACCCATCAAACACCTTCACTTTTAAGCCTTTTCCTTGATAATCAAGATGGATTTTCATGGAACTTAGGAGGATCTAAAGCAACCACAAGTTGAAGCAAGCATTTCCTTCCATTCAAGAGCTTTCAATCATCAAGATCATCATTTTTCTTTGTTTTTATCATCATCTAGATCATCCCTAGCCACAAGAGCTAGAAGTGAGCCTTCTAATCCCTTTTTCATACTTATTTATGTATTTATTGTTTAAAGAACAAGTATTAACTAAAACAATCATACAAAATAAGATGAACATACAAAGAAGCAAACTAAAAATCATGATATAAAAGATTGTCTATGTTATGATTTAAAGCTTATTACTTGCATATTTGATCTAGTTATGATGAATATCATATGAATAACTTGTTAGATGATGTTTAAAAACATGATCTAACAAGTGTACATGAAAGTGTTAAAGGGTTATGTTAAACATAATGTTTAATGGATGATCATAATATTTGATATTGTTAAGGTATATAAAGTTTTTCACTTAAAATAATGCTTTTACAGTATTTATAAACAGAAACATACAAGATGGGTTTTGTATAAAAGTTTGATAAAACTAGAAGTAAAGTATGATTTTTGAACTAGTAAACATATGTAAAGATCATACCAAAACCCTACATAATTATGAGTTCATCTTGTTAGGTTTATGTTATAAATCTCATATGTTTTTGTTTAAGAATATTATGAGTAAATTGTTGGTCATTTTGAAAAGAAAAAGATATGTTTTATTAAACATGGCAAAGTCCATATTTCAAAGGAAATATGGCCAATTTTTCTTAAAAATCACATGTTATAAAAACTATCATTTTTGACAAAATCTTTACTATGTTATGAATATAAATATTATTATTGTGGTTATCAACTCCTAAAATAACTTAGCTTGTTTTCCAAGACCCCATCTCCTATATATATAGTCATTGTATTCTCTTGTATTAGATACACCTATCAATGAAATATTAATCTCTTTTCTCTACATCTCTTCTATATTGTTTAGCTATTAGGCTTGTTGTTTCACAACACGTTATCAGCACGAGTTCGCTTGTTGCTCTTTGTTTTTGTTTCACTTTGAATCCATTGTCTAAAATCTAAATCGCCTGTTGCGTTTACGAAATAATGGAACAAGATAACCATCGGAAGTCCGCTACTGTTGTAGCCACTGGAATCAAGAACAGATGCCTTAACCACTATGGAGTCGTAAGAGATAAAATCATAACTGATCCACTCAAACTTCAATCACGAATCAGGTAATTGATACATACCCTTTTCTTTATGATCATATATCCATAAAATATGAATCTTGCTTACATGATTTCTGTGAATCCTTTAACGTCAATTTTAGGTTTTTTTTTGTTTTTTTGTTATTCGTACCCACCTTTTCTTTATGATCATATACCTTTAATCTCATTAAAAAACTATATGAGATTAAGATTGTTAAATAAATGACTAATATTTTTTTCTAATAAATATGAATTAGATTTGATTTATAAGTTTTATAATGGATATTATATTTTAGTTGAAACATTTACCCTCTTGTCGAGAGATATATGATATATGTATTGTTAAATTAATCAATTACTTAAAATACATGTGTAACTAAAATCATACGTTTCAAGTATTTTTTATTTTATTTTATATTATGTTAATTAATATATTGTTTATATAAACAATGAATGGGTTAATGTAGATTTTATATATAATCTACCTTTTATAAATTTAGAGTTAAGACATGAATTAAGTTTTAGTTCTGTTAAAGTATGAATTAAGTGTCAATTTTGTAATTATATAGTTTTTAGTTTCGTTAAAGATATGTTTACCTATTTTCTATTATATTTCTCAAAAAAAAAAAAAAATTCATAGTATAATTCATACAATATTGGGTTAAATCAAGATTTATATTTATTATTCCAATATAAACATAAAATATCTATTTTTCAACAAATCAAATATTTTGGTTTTGATTTCGTGGATGATTGGAAACGTGGGTATTAAGGATTAGTGCTCCTTCACATTATATATTTTCCAAGATTCTGATAATTGGTTTTAAAACTAACAAAGGGTATTTTAAATCCACATATAACTATGATACCCCATGCAAAGTATATTAGTATTTATGATGAGATTGGTATTGCGAGCAATAATTGTTATCAAATAAGATTTACATAGACATAATATTTTGAATCCATAAATTATCGCTTGTTATTGTTATGCAATATCTTATTATTACATATTAAAATATGTTTTGATATTATATATTTTCAAATATGTATGGATTATCAACCATAATTTTCTTATTTAATATTTGAAAAAATACGTTTTTAAATCTATTCATTTAGATAACTACGTGTTGTTTATCCGATATTAATGTTAATCATGTATGGAATAGATTTCTTATGAGAGCTATGAAAAGTTTGAGACATATGCTAACAATATCATTATGAGAGCTATGAAAAGTTTGAAATGATTTTATACTCGTGTGACCGAGTAAAGAATGAAAAGATATGAAAATTGTTCTGGTTCTACTTCATTCCCTGAATTGAATGTGAATATACAATGACCATTGAAAATGTCGTCATCATGAACTAATTGAGAAATTTGTAATGACGGTCATATTTATAATGAGATCGATCATCAGAAGTGCTATGATAGCCAAGTTGATAATGAGATTAACCATATTAGAATGTTATGATAGCCAACTTAATAAAAAGATCGATTATCAAAATTGTAATAATGGTCCTAATGAGATTGACCACTAGAAGTAGTAAATTATGAGAGTAATTATATGAAGATAATATTTAGAGAGGATGAAAATTGATGTGAAAGTTTGAAATGATAGTTAATTGTTCTATCGTATCTTACATATCTTACTTGACAGTTTAGATATGACACCCGAAGTGTCATACTCCCTAAATCTCGTTACATAATTGTGAAAGGTCATAAGATTTCAGACCTTAATTCGGACATTTAATTACTTCTCTATTAATGTTATGCAAAAAGAAGATCATTTACAAAGAAAAAATCGGATAAAACAATTTTCATTTGTCATATTTCAAATATGCTCTTGAAGTAGCAATATTATTAAAAGAGTGTGAAAGGTCTGAAGTGACTTAATATCCGTATATATATGAGAAAATAATGAAAATTATGAAGCCTAATTGGTTTTACTCAATTCCTTGAAGTGAATGTGACTATATATTGATCATTGTGATCATGGACTTAATTGGAGATTTAATGATGGTCATATTAATAATGAGATTGGTCATCAGAAATGCAACTGCAACGGTGGTTATGCTAATAATGAGATTGACCACCATAAGTGGCAAAATAAAGGAATAATAATATGATAATGATAAGTGGGAATAATGATGGTGATATAACATGATAGTTTCAAATAAAATTATCTCGTGTCTTGTACTAGCATAAGTGCAAGTAATACATATACGATCATAAACCAGAGGTTTATGGATCATAATTATTTAATTAGTTGGCATGACCGGTTAGACCACACCGTGTCAAGATGATGTGAAACGTATTGAAGAGCTAGAAGATTTTTCAAGTTGGTAATTAGCATGTGATATTTGCTCTCATTAGAAATTCATTATTTACCAACCAAAGTAGGGTGAGAATCCCTATATATTCTGGAAGTGACTAAAGGATATGCATATCCCAACATGATACCATTTAGTTTTTAAATCGATGCATCGTCTAAATGGTTATCAAATCCACAACCTGAAGTTTGTGCGATTGTTGCTTAGCTAATGTGATAGCAAGCATATTTATCCATGTTAGTATATTTATTTGGTAATAATGAATTTGATTCCCATGTTATTAACGATCATTGGAATAAGTGTTATTGTTGAGATGATCACTAAAGGTCTACTATTGATTACAAAGCCAATGATCATGAGAGGAGCAAAAGTTCATTTAGGTACATGTAATTTTACATATAGTA
Source organism: Helianthus tuberosus (assembly GCA_030545235.1). Lineage (NCBI taxonomy): Eukaryota > Viridiplantae > Streptophyta > Magnoliopsida > Asterales > Asteraceae > Helianthus > Helianthus tuberosus. The sequence continues at coordinate 36,233,616 of CM060439.1, read as the reverse complement.
CCATTAATTCACATCAAGCCAATAAGTTATAGTTCTCCCCATACAGTTGGTTTTTGGTCAGGAACCAAAGATGTCTCATCAAAGATTTTGGTTGTATATTGAAACTCATCCACCACACCGCACAAAGATGGGACTTCTAAAAAGTTTGAAAAATAAGTTGGGTATAAATAATCGTCTATTATTGAATACTTAAAGCCATTAGTGAGAAATTTGTTTATGGCTCATTGTTTTTCACTTTAGTGAATGAATGTTCCCAACATTAGGGGGAGATAACAAGCAGTTGGAAAGTGAAAAGTGGAATGAATTATCATGTCATCTTGATCCTTAGACTATAAACGGGGAACCAGAAGTTCAAAGGATAATTCATTTACCAATATTAAAGAACAAATTACCAGACAAGTTCACTGACCTAAATAGAGTGACTAAGTAAGTCACATAATCAACTGCTTATGCTCTAGTTATATTTGTGTCCCAAGAGGACATCCACATTGTTTGTAATAAGTCTATTGCACGCCTAAAGCGTGGTAGACTAGTTGATTCCAATAATAAAATTCCTCGAAAATTAGAGCAAGTAATTAAGATGGTCAAGTCGAGGTTATAGTAATAAGATCTCCTGAAGAGACAGTAGACATGATGGTTCAAGAAGAACCTCAGGTACCTGAAAATAAAGAGATCTCGATAAGTTGTATCATGTCTAAGATATGTATGGAATCGAAATAAAAATCGACGTCATTAAACTTCTGTATATAATGTAGCGCTTGAAATGATTAAGTGATGAGGATCAAGATTTGAGATCTGCCTATGAACGTAAACATATAAATGATTGGCCATAATGGAATGACACAAATAAGGCAGAGTTGAATTCTCTATTAAAAATGGAAAGTTTTTAGACCAATAGTCAGTACAACTGAAGTTGTAAAACATATTGGATACAAATGGGTCTTTTATGCGAATCATGAATTGAAATCAAATTAAGTGATATAAGACAAAATTGGTAGCACAAAATATTTGCAAAGACCCATGATTGATGATGAGGAGACACATTCTCCAGTGGTGGATGCATTGACTTTCCAATATATTATTAGTCTGGTAATATAAAGAGAGAATTGACATGCATATTAGAAATGTTATGTATCATTTTGATACTGAAAGTTTACATGAAAGTTCTTGATGGATTTGAATTGTCAAATTCATGTATATACTATCGAATTGAATATAACTGGAACTCCGCATGAGTATCATAAAGCAATTGAGTGCTTGAAAGGTTAATTGAAACATCTTAACGATGTAATACTTGTGCACCAAGAAACATACATAGAAAACTTGTACCCAATGATTGTGATATTTCAAGAAATAGTGTACATGCATGATACAACATGGATTTTGAAGATAAAAGCAAGTGTTCATGACATTTTTGCATATGATATAGATATCTATGTGTTATATGGGTAAGTTTATGTAGTAAAACTCATGAAGAGTGAATCCACATGCATATTTGGATAAGATGGGTAGAATTCTCTCATGGATTGATAATGCCAGAAGCATTGATATAAAAAACCTCAAGAATGTGCTATATGAAGTTGACAAAATACGTATGGCTAAAATAGTTGGGTTGAGTGTTGTACAACTCGAGATATTCGCATAAAGATGGATATAAGTTTGATTAAATTAGCCATGTTTTATCAAAATTTTACTTTTAAAAGTTCACTATAATCGCAGTTTACAGTGATGATGTTTTCACATCGTCGAGAGAAACTGTTGAGCTTTTAGATGGAGAATTTTTGAAAGACCTTGACAATGTAATTATTGCTCGACCTGTAGTTCGAGCATATGTATAAGTACATCTAGAAGATGTCGGGTCGTTTTAGTATGGACAAAGCTTATCCTTTAAGTATGTTAAAGGTTGTTAAGTCACTTGCTATAAGAAATAATTATCATCATATCCTACCAAAGTAGGAATTCTCATTCCAAAAGTACCATAATTTCTTTCCAGCTATGCATGATTGTATGTATCTTTTATTTGAATTTATCAACATGATATATCACTGCCCATTGATGAGACATTGGAATGGTATATGTCAATACCCTAAAGGTAAGAATGATATGTGGCTATATTTTACTAACTCATCAAAACAAGTTTGGTTAGTCTTGTAGATGCAGGAATGTAACAACACACAGTCGTGGACATATGATATTTTTTGAAAGGAGGAGCTAAAGTCTCGTTAGAAGATTATACAACATTGCTCAACATAAAGGATTGCACATTAAGGGATCGAGCGACAAATCATTGGCTACAAAAGCTTTGTTCGACTTTCAAGAAAGATGGACACACGTCACTTAAAGGATACATGTTAAAATGAGGGGGAGACTTATTCAAGTTGCACTCTTTTCCCTTGACTAAGTTTTGTCCCGTTGGGTTTTCTTAGTAAGGTTTTTAATGAGGCAACATACTTGATCCAGAAGTATCAGGGGGAGATAATGCGCATTACACGCTGCACTCTTTTTCCCTTAGCTATGGTTTTGTCCCACCGGGTTTTCCTAGCAAGGTTTTTTAACGAGGCAACATCAAGCGTATTATGTTGATAACCAAGGGGGAGTGTTATGAATATAAATATTATTATTGTGGTTATCAACTCCTAAAATAACTTAGCTTGTTTTCCAAGACCCCATCTCCTATATATATAGTCATTGTATTCTCTTGTATTAGATACACCTATCAATGAAATATTAATCTCTTTTCTCTACATCTCTTCTATATTGTTTAGCTATTAGGCTTGTTGTTTCACAACATACTAGAATAAAAAGATTTGAAAGAATAGTTTTTATAAAAGCAAACTAGATATAAATATACATTTTTGAGAAAATATATATTTAGTTATCTTAACAACTTATGTGTTATCTGTTATTTGATTGTATTAGTTATATATATGAAAGATAGGAACTTGAATACAATGGTACAAATAAACACAAGACACATTACAACTAAGGTCTTACAAGACTACACATAAATACACCTTAAAAACAAATTACGGACGATCCGAACATTTGGATACAACTTATGGACAAATCGGACTTACAAACAAATAAACGGACTATATAAGTATTTCGGACTATAATATATAGTATATCAAAGCTTGGTAAACTACGTTTTCTAAACCGAACAAGTGACCATATATATATATTTTACATGTATACAAAATATATCACACTTTGGTTTATTTAAAAAGGTATTGTTTTTGGAAAATATAAAGATATATATATATATATATATATATATTTCCTAACATCTAAAACATTAAAATTATATTTTTAGAACTAAGTCTTAAAAATATATTATTTTTAAGATGTTTTTTATACCTTTTACCAAGTAAAGATTATATATTCTTATGAAATATATCTTAGAATATATAAGTATATATATTCTAAGAATACAAGATCACATATAATGAACACGCGGATATACGTATTCCTATACGTACAACTATACACTCACCTCACCTATACTTGGTGAAAATACAATTATACAAGTATGCCCATACATGGGAATTATTCATACACATACAGTTTACTCATACGAGACACATTCACACATACACAATTTATTCATACAAAACACGAAGTCAAGAAGACTTGATCCAATAATATAACTCACAAGATACAAGAATATATATATTTGGCGAAATATATATTAAACAGTTATCAAGTAATACATCTAAGACACGGTTCAACGAATAACAAATACATACAAGTCTTAACACATATTCAAGATAAAAGACTTGTACATGAGTCATTACAAAGACCGAAGTGTCTAACAAATCTAGGACCTTTGTAGGTCGTGATACAATTCAAGACAACTGCACTTGAGGTTACAGTTATATACAATTTACGGAACGCAATTCTGTGAGTTCATGTCCCGTATTCATTTTGAATGCTTTACAACTTTACAACTATCAGGGAAAATACATGTTCATAGTATGATAAGTCACGGAATGAAACACCTTAGATCATATGCGAATAGGGTTATACAACTAAGCACCATTAATCCAATTTGGACCTAGGTACAAGGGGTTAGATTTAATGGGTTTTGGCGAGCCCCACTCTTGGTCGTGGACCCATACAGAAGAGTGCGTTTGTGTCCCAGTCGATAGTAGTCGACACAAAATCGTCTAGGTTTAGATTGCTTCCTATTTCGTCACATATATTAATGTCCTCGCGAAACATTAATGATCAACGATTTCATTGACGCTTTACATACTACATCTTTACATACTGGCTTTCATCTTATACAACTCACATTTTACAGATACATTTTATACAACTCACATTTTACAAGATACATCTTATACAACTAAATTGCATGAACTCGCCAACTTTTGTTGATGTTTTCAACTTAACATGTATTTCAGGGAATTAGTGGACCATGCAGATATTTCAGTCAAGGAAAGCAATTATCAAGACTCCATGCCACCAATTGAAGGGCTTGCCTGTTATATACCGCCTCTTTGCGGTGATATAGTGGTCAAAGCCTTAACCTTTTAGAACTTGCATTTTGATGTAATGAAACTATGACAGTTTATTTTTTAGTTGATGGTTTGTAACCAAAACGCTTAACTTGTGTTGCGTTCTTTTGAAACAATTATGGCAATGGCATTGGAGTATGTTTTATTCATTTAGTATGTTCAGTTATATTGTTATGCAATGAGAACCGATCAGATCACACCTCGCGCTTCCGCTACGAGCGGGTGTGACAGTTTGGTATCAGAGCATCGATTGTAATGAACCAGGATTCTTTCTCTAGTCTAGTCTACAATCACTAGGGACCTCTCACGAAAACAATTTATACAAAGAACAAGAGGTTTTCATTGCATAAACATTTTTCAAGGTCCACTACAACAAAATTCAATTCATATAAACCAAGCAAGGACATTTCCATGGGTGAAGTCTATGAGAAATAGACATATTACATTAACAAACTATGTGCCTACAACACATTAAATTATCATTTTACGCATTATAAATAGTTTACAAGTTCAGCTTATACAAGATAGAAATCCTTGTTAGATAGGATTTTATATGATTATATATAAAAATTATTTATATATGTGTTGTACGGAATATTTTGGCAAGAACGAAATGCCTTCGACTTCGAATTCCATTGTCATTCTTGAATCATATGACATGGTTAAGACACGACATCTTTTACATAAGACATGATACTCTATTTTCAAAACATGACATATTTTATACAATACATCTTCCATGAGAATATCGACCTCACGTCTATTGCGGAGCTTATGGCGAACGTGGTACCTAAGTGAGACCATAAAGCATTGATCCCGTGGAAGATGGCTGCTTTCTCGCGGATGCTGAGATGCCTGACTTCGGTAGTGACGATGAGGCGGAGGGGGTAGCCTTGGACAACAACTCCATTAGTGGGACGAGGTCCCTGTGGCTCATACAAGTCATGATTGATGACACTCTTGTCCAGAATAGGAAGATGAAGTACTCATCTTGAAGGTGCCCCTCCAGTTGTAACTTATACGAATTCTCTCTACTTCTATTCCATCTAATGCCGTGCCGTTTCGCGAATAATGACAATGGACGTTGTCATGTGAACTATCATGAAGGTCCCTTCTATGTTGAAGGTATATAGACAATACTGTCCTCTCTCTGACTGATCGTCTACTGTTGGGATTGAACCCTATCAGAGGAACAGATAATAAAAGCCAAAACTGGATCAGCGCAGTGGTTCCAGAATAAGCAGATGATATGATCAAGTCTCTCCCCTTGAAAGTGAACTTCAACATCTGCTGACCTCCTATCTACTGATCTTGCAAAGTGCTGCCTACAACTACTGCCCAAAGTTAAAGACTGATGGAAGACCAAAGCTCTGCTGATTCAATCTACTGCCTTGAGTCTAGCACTGCTGATCCGGACAAGTGCTGTTGGGTTCACAGCAGTGGAAGGTTGCAGCAGTAGTTTAGTTATCTTTATGCAATGTAATGTAATATCAGTAGTATGTATAGCAGTGTTTGTAAAGGTCAGAGGTTAGAGTTTGTTAGGAGGTTAGATGTCACTTTCATGGTGACGTCAGCTAAGATGCTCAGTGGTTTGCTAGTGCCTATAAATAGTTCAGTACTTTGTACTGTTCTATTAGCTCTTTGCATCATTCGTCTTCTTTGCACGAACAAACACTGAGCTCTGGCTGAGGGGGAGTTTGCATTCATTCATCAATCATTGTAATCGTTATTGAAATAAATTCAATCTTCCGATTCATTGTGAAAAGATGTTTGATCAAAGTATTACTCTCGTTTGATTGTATGCAAAGTTTGTTTTCATCATAATTCCGCTGCACACTCATCCATTTTCATTTTAATTACAAACACAAAATACAATCAAAATCAAACTCAGATCCAACAATTGGTATCAGAGCTAGGACAGTCAAATTTGATTTAACAATCATTTTGACATAAATAGTTCGGCTCATAACAGTTGATACTGATCGTTTGTTCGTTCGTTGAAAAACAGAGCAAGGATTAATCACCATTAAAGTTGATTTCTCAGTGTCTGTAAAACAACAAGAATGACGTCACAATCTCAGGATAACAAAAACATTGGCTCACTTTTTAAACCACCTATGCTAAAAAGAAATGAATACAACATCTGGCAGAGGAGGATGGGTCACATCCTCGCTCAACAAAGCACCGGATGTTGGAGATCTGTCGTCTTTGGTGCCCATGTTCCCATGGTGCCAAGCGCTGAAGATGCTAAAAAGTTCGTTCCTAAACCAACCGATAATTATACTGAAACCGACTATCAAAAGTTCGAACTAGATGCTAAAGCGTTTAGCATCATTGCATCAGCGCTGCCCAATGAGATATATGCTGGACTGTTACACTGTAACAGTGCCAAAGAGTTATGGGACGCGCTTAAGGAACAGTTTGGGGGGACCGAAGAAGTCATAGAAAACAATAGGGAAATTCTGAACCAACAGTATGAAACATTTTGTCACGTTAAAGGTGAATCACTGACGCAACAATTTGAGCGTTTCAGTTGTCTCATCAGTGAACTAAGGCTTGTTAACACCACTTTTACAAACTCAACTCAAAATAGCAGGTTCCTCAGGTCACTGCCAGAAAAATGGGACACCATAGCTTTTGTCACCCGAAACTCACCTGAGTTCAAGGATCTGACCTTGACCCAACTTCACGGTCGACTCCTGACCTATGAAAGGGAGTTGAACCAGAAAAGGAGGTTGCAAGAGTCAGGAAAAGTTGCTGATGATTACACTTTCGGTAACACTGCTCTTCTGGGTCAAGAAGAATCTGGGAGCAGTAGTAAGGATCAGGGTTTTGATCACTACATTGACATAACTGCTGGTGCAAATTTTAACAACCCTGATTCTCACTCTGCTAGTTATGCATTCACTGCAAACGAAAACCAGATGTCAGACAATTTAAGCTTTGAACTCAATGATTTGCAACATTTTGATCCCACTGACTTAGAAGAGATGGATATTCTGCACCAGTTGGCTTTGCTAAGTGTTAGAACTAGCAAATTCTATAAAAGAACAGGGAGAAAATTCCCAGGACTTCATGGGAATTTGAGGGTTGGGTTGGATAAATCGAAAATCAAGTGTTACAAGTGCAATAGGTTAGGGCACTTTGCTAGGGAATGCAGAAGTCAAAACAATGGACCAATAGTTACTCATCCTAGCTCAAACCCTAGACCACAAAATCAAAACACTGTGCACTATACCCAATATGCCCCTGCAGCTCAGGTGAACACTGCTCACTATGCTGCTGCCCCTGTGCCTGTGCATTATGTCCAAACTACTGTCCCACAAATTCAGTATGTTCAAACCCCTGCTCCTCAGGTACAGGTGCAACCTGTTGCACCTCAAACCACTGCTCCAGCAGCAGTGCAACCAGATCAACAAAGTTTTTTCACTCAAGGGTTTGTTGACTGGAGCAGTATGCCTGAAGACCTTAGTGATGAAAATTTTGCACTCTATGCTTCTAATGATTCTTCTCATAATGAATTTTGTTTGATGGCATTAGAGTCAATACAGGAGGGGGTTGAAACTGAAGAGGAACAGCCGAGTACTGAAACAGTGGATGAGGTGACTGAAGCAGTGGTTACTGCTGTGGCTGATGAACTACTGTTGGGAGAAAGTTCAGGTACCCTGATTGAACCAATGACAGATCCATGGTCCGAAGAGGACAAAGAAGAAGAGAAGGAAGAAAAGGCTGGTGAAAAGAAGGTGAGAGCTGATGATGAAGAGGATCATCAATGTGACTGTGCAATGATGGCTGCTGCCAAGGTATCTCCTCAAGTTTTAGAAAAACTGTGTTCTGACAATTGCATTATTGCTTTTGCTAACATCAAAGAGGTGAATGAAAACCTTCGGGATAAAATCTTAACTGATGAAGTCAAATTTGAAAGATCTCTAAAAGAACTTAAAAACAAATTGACTGAAAAAGAGAAAGAGATTAGCAGTTTGAAAGAAGAGCAGAGCATAACCAAAACTCAACTCCAAACTATGGTAGAAAAATACCAAGTTTGCAAAAAGGAGTTAGAGTCCACCCAGATCACCTGTGAAAAATGGGTGGAATCTTGCAAAGGGTATGAGGTTATGCTCGAGAAACAGATTGAAAGTAATGTGAAATTTGGGATTGGGTATAGAAAATATGATGATGAATGCATTACTTGTGAAAAATCTGTTCAAACCACTGATGTAACCACTGAGTTCATCCCCACAAACAAGAATGGCCAAGAAGTGAAAATCACTGACAAACTTGGTAACAAAATCACACTTGGCAGACCAATGAGTTCCTCTACTTTTGAAGAACTTGAAAAATATCAGTTTAAACCCACCTGGTCTGACGAGTGTGACATTCTTGAGAACTTCAAGCCTATGGACTTTACAACCACTGCTGGTGTTAAAGCTCCTAAGGCCAAAGTCATTCCACTCAAGGACATCCCAGCAGAGGTTAAAAACTCTGCTGCAAAAGAGTCCGAAAAGAGAAAGAAGAAAGAAAAGATCAATAACCTGTTTTGTGAGTTTTGTGAAAAAATGAATCATCTAACAAAAGATTGTTTCCATTTGAAAGCATACGACTTAAACAAAACCAGTGTCATTGTTCCAGCTGAAAGCTGCATTGTTTGTGGTAAATCAAACCACAAAACTCAAGAATGTGTGTACCTTAAAAATTTTGATGTGAAAAAGAATGAATACACTGCTAAAACATCCTTGAGTCCATCAGCATCATCTGTCAAATTCACCAAGAAACAACCACTGTTTGTGCCAGTTCAAACAGCTGTCACAAAACAGCTGAACCAAACATCTTTTAAAAGAGATATTCAGGTTACTGATGCACCCCCTGCCAATCAATTCAGAAAAGGCAAGGAAAAACAGTCTTACCAAAGGATTCCACACGTTTATGAGGCCTACAAAAGGCCCTCTAAACCCAGAGTGAACAGGCATCCTTTTGGTTATCAGCAGGTGATTGGTCAGGACCCACAACAGTGGTTAGAGAAACACTGTCCTAAAACAGTCCAAACCCCTGACCTAACAACTGTCCATCATTCTGCATCCATCCCAGACACTGTTGAGACCCCATCCAAAGCCCTGCTGGCTTTGGAGACCCTAATGAACTAATCCTTTTACTTCATGTGCGGGGAGCTTCTGCATGCTTTGATAGTCTTTGGTATGTAGATAGTGGAGGCTCCAGGCACATGACAGGATGTAAAGCCCTCCTCAAAGACTTTAAAATCCATGGAGGGGGTGATATATCCTTTGGGAATAATAGTAAAGGGAAAGTTCTGGGGTCTGGTACAGTGCAGTCTGGAAATGTAAAATTTGAAAATGTCAATCTGATAGACAATCTAAAATTCAACCTTCTGAGTGTATCACAAATGAGTGACAAAGGGTTTGGGTCATTCTTCACAAAAGATTGTTGTAGGATTGTTGGGCTAGAAATGGTCAAAAAGATTGAAGCAATAATAAAAACTGGTCAAACAAAACTTGTTGCTCAAAGAAGTGGCAATGTTTATGTTGTTGATATGTCAAAAGAGTGTCCTAGAGCTGATGCCTGTCTGTTCTCAGCTGCCTCTAACAAAGAGACAGAACTTTGGCACAGGAGACTAGGGCACACAAATCTTAAGACAATCACTGAAATTTCAAAAAATGGTTTGGTGAGAGGCCTACCACAAAAATTGTTTTCATGTCCTGAACATTGCATTTCCTGTTTAAAAGGAAAGCAGCATAAAAGTTCTTACAAGTCCATTGAAGAGTCCAAAACAACCCAGTGTTTGCAAATGCTACACATGGATTTGTTTGGCCCAGTTCAAGTCATGAGCCTCAAGAAGAAAAGATATTGTTTGGTTATTGTTGATGACTTTTCTAGGTTTACATGGACGTTCTTTTTACACTCAAAAGATGAGACTGTAGGCATTTTGCAAGACTTTGTAACACAGGTTGAAAAGTAATTTGACCTTCCAGTAAAAAGCTTCAGGAGTGACAATGGCACAGAATTTAAAAATAAGGAGTTGGATGCCTTCTGTGTGAAGAAAGGGATTGTAAGGCAGTACAGCATCCCTAGAACACCAGAGCAAAATGGGGTTGTTGAAAGACAGAACAGAACTTTGATTGAGGCTGCCAGAACTATGCTTGTAGATTCAGGTTTGCCATTAACTTTCTGGGCAGAGGCAGTAAACACTGCTTGCTATGTCCAGGACAGAGTTTTAATAAACCCCAGGCACAAAAAGACTGCTTATGAAATTATGTATAAAATCAAACCACTGATCTCATACTTCAAAGTTTTTGGCTGCCCATGCTTTATTTTGAACTTAAAAGATTCCATTTCAAAATTTGCAGCTAAAATTGATTGTGGTTATCATCTGGGATACTCAACCACTGCCAAGGCCTACAAAGTGTTCAATACACGGACCAAGGCAGTGGAGGAGACTTTGAATGTTAAGTTCAATGAACTTTCATCAATGAAAATTCCAGCAAATCCTGCTCATCTGTTTGATCTTGAAAAATTTACTTTTGAAAATACTGCTGTCAAGACTAACAGTGCAGGTCCATCAGAGGATACAACACCAGACTATGGGTATGAAATCATCATTCCTCAAAGGTCTGCCACAAAGGGAAAAGCATCAGCTGTTCAAAACAGTTTTCAAAGCTCAACCACTGCTACCTCAACGGTTGTTGACCAAAGTAGCCCATCAACCACTGCTTCCACATCCTCAAACACTGCTGACAAAAGTCCCCAAACAGTGGATAAAAGTCAGCATGTGTCCACTTCATTACCTCCTATTCCACCACCTTTTGAAACCACTGCTGGATCATCAAAGTCCCCAGCAGTGGTTAGCTCAGATGATACACATTTGCAGCCTTCACCAACAAATGCCATCATACCATACCAAGGAGATTTAATCTTCTTGAGATCTCATCCACCTGATCAAATCATTGGCAACATCAATGAAGGGGTGCTCACAAGAAGCCAAACCCAAAACATTTGTCTTTTTGCTGGTTTTCTATCACTCCATCAGCCAGTCAAGTACCAAGAGGCACTGAAAGACAACAGCTGGGTAGAAGCCATGCAAGAGGAGCTCCAACAGTTTAAAAGACAACAAGTATGGGAGCTTGTACCACTGCTAGAAGAGGTTAGTCCCATTGGCACAAAGTGGGTCTTCAAGAACAAAACAGATGAAAGGGGCATTGTTGTCAAGAATAAAGCCAGGCTTGTGGTTCAAGGTTACAGACAGGAAGAGGGGATTGATTATGATGAAACATTCGCCCCTGTGGCAAGATTAGAAGCTATTAGACTGTTCCTGGCCTTTGCAGTCAACCACAACATGAAGGTGTTTCAAATGGATATCAAAAGTGCTTTCCTCTTTGGTACAATTCAAGAAGAGGTGTATGTATGTCAACCTCCAGGCTTTTAGGATCCATTTTATCCAGATCATGTCTACAGGCTGAACAAAGCCTTGTATGGCTTGAAACAAGCACCAAGAGCCTGGTATGAAACTCTTTCCAACTTTCTACTCTCAAATGGTTTCAAAAGAGGTACCATTGATAAAACACTGTTTCTTAAATGGAGAGGGAAGGATTTAATGATTGTCCAAATTTATGTGGATGACATTATTTTTGGAAGCACATGCAACAAAATGTGTGAAGAGTTTAGAGAACTCATGACAGCTGAGTTTGAAATGAGTGCAATGGGTGAGCTGCAATGCTTTCTTGGTCTCCAAGTACAGCAAATGCAAAATGGAACTTTCATTCATCAAAGCAAATATGCTAAAGAACTTTTGACCAAATTTGATATGAATGATTGTAAACCATGCAGCACACCCATGGCAACAAATAAGCTGGTCATGTCTGATGAAAAAGATGAGCTGATTGACCAAACACTGTATAGAAGCATGATTGGGTCTTTATTGTACCTAACTGCATCTAGACCAGACATCATGTTTGTAACATGTGTCTGTGGAAGAAGTCAATCAGCTCACAGAAAATCAAATCTCATTGCTGTAAAAAGGATCTTCAGATACATAAAAGGTGCTCCCACACTTGGTATCTGGTATCCAGCTAATGGGAATATCAAGCTTTCAGGTTTTTCAGACAGTGACTTTGCTGGATGTCACACCACAAGGAAGTCCACTTCAGGAGGGTGCCAGTTTCTAGGTGATTGCTTAGTCTCATGGCAAAGCAAAAAGCAAGCAGCTGTTTCAACATCCACTGCTGAAGCTGAATACATTGCTGCTACAAGCTGTACAGCCCAACTCCTGTGGCTTCAAAATCAGTTACTGGATTTTGGTATCACTGCCTTAAAGACACCACTTATGTTGGACAGTCAGGTAGCAGAAAATATCATCAAAAATCCAGTTTCCCACTCTACCACCAAACACATCGACATCAGACATCACTTTGTGAGGGATTGCTATGAAAAAGGTTTGATTTCTCTGCATCATGTCCCGACTAAAGACCAGCTGGCAGATGTGCTCACAAAAGCACTTGATACAGCCACTTTTAAAAGCTTGGTCTCTAGGATTGGGATGCTGAACATGGAATAACAAGAAACATCTTGTTTTTCTATGAATAAAAGCAACAAAATGTTTTCAGAAAATCAAAAATCCATCCTTAAAAATAGCTAAAAATGAAGTTTTCATTAAAATCCTTAAAAGTCTGCCATAACCACTGATTGTTCAAAAGTCTGCTCTACTTCAAAAGTCTGTCCACTGCTGAAAGTCAACCCCTGTTCTCTTATTCCTTTGATAAACTCTGTTGTTCAAAAGCAGTGCCTTATCCACTGATATGCTATCCACTGATAGTGAAAATCATCCACTGCTTCCATACCACTGCCTTCATCAGTCACTTTCATAAAAGTACTGTCCTTCACTTTCACCAGGGGTTGTCACGTGGGCAGTACATAGTGGTCAGTCCTTTTGTAACAGCTGCCACGTCAGCATTCACTTTCTTCCCTATAAAAATCCCCCACTCACCACCAAAACAGGGTTTTACTGTCGAATTGAATTCTTAAAAATTCTCTTCTCAAAGCAGTTTTTCATCTCATCTTTCACAAATTTCTTCGATCATTCTATTCAAAAATGACAAAATCGAAGCCATCTGCAAAACCCACTTCCAAATCATCGTCGAAAACAGCCTCTCAAAAGGCAATCTCCACTGAAATCCCACATAAAACATCTCACAATCTTCTGGGTCTTCTCACAAAACCAGGAACCACAAATGTTTTCGACTCCATCATCGACACCATGACAAAATCAAAGTACAAAACTTTGTTAACCGCCGATGCACCAATCTATTTGGCGACCCAAAGAGAGTTCTGGAAGAATGCAACCCTTGAAAAACAAGGAGACACTACAACCACCATACACTCCACTCTAAAGGGTAAAGCTGTCCAAATCACGCCGCAATCCATTTCAAAGGTCTTTCAACTCGATGATCAGGAAGGTAAAACTTCTTTCACTAAAAACGAGTTACAAACTGACTTCATTGAGAGAGGGTATGAAGCCACAATGATGAAGAAACTTACCTTACAAAAAGGTTATTTTCCTTCTGCAACCAGATTTTTATTTCATACCCTCCAACTGTGTGTTTCAAACAAAACCACTTCTTTTAATGAAATCCCTTTAAAGATTCAAAATCTGGGATATGCTATTCTTCAAGAAGAAAATTTTAACTATTCTCGGGAAATCTTTAAAGATTTGGTTAATAATGTTGAAACAAAATTATTCTTACTGTTTCCAAGGTTTTTAAGTTACTATTTTGAAAAGAAATTCAGTAAGAATGATTTAGCAGCAATAAATTAAGGTGATTCTACTCAAATAAACAGTTTAACAACTGAAACTTTTTCAAGAATGTTAGCACCTTGCAAAACACAAGCAGAGGTGCCTGAGCAGAATTTAGCAGTTACAACTGCTCCTCAGGTATCTGCTGCTGAGCCCACTGCTCAAGGTGATCAAAGCAGCAGAACAACTGTTTTGAAACCCACACCTACAAATCCCAAAAAGCCATACAAAAAGAAAAATCAAAAACCCCCCAAACCAATCAAAAAGGCAACTCTGGAGGATGAGATACCAGAGCAACTGCCAGTGACAAAACAAAAGTCACAAGAAACCACTGCTGCTACTTCCTCACAGCAGTTGGTACAAATATCTCAACCCATAACCAATACTCCTCCTGCTTCTTCACAAAAAGAACAGGTTGTACAAATAGGGTCTCCACATCATGATGCTCTAGAAACACTCGTTTCTATCATCCACAGCCCAATGCCTGGGGCAAATCCTCTTTTTACACCAACCATCACATCCAAAATTCCCCCAAAAACAAAACTTCTGTTGGATGCAATTGATTTGAACCAGGCATTATCCAGTCCTTCTCAATCACCTGTCAATGAGAATATGCCTCAACAAATGACTGGGTCTGATGTATCAATCTTTGCTAACCCACCAACACAACCTGAGGAGGTTACACCCCTTGAGTTACAAGTAACTCTTGGTGGTAATCCAAGTGAAGCAGCCACTACAACTGTTGAACCTACAGGTTTACAATTGGACAGTGGTTTCATAAATAAGACTTCCTTGGAGGCAATTCATTTTATAGCACCTCTGCCAACCACCAGTGGATTTATTTATCCTACTGGCAACATCAAAAGGTTGTCAAGTGTTGAAGGAAGAAGACCCCAGTACCAAGAAAAAGGGGCATCAGTGGTTAATGTTTGGAGTTCACTCCCTACCTCAACCACTGATAAAACCACTGCTAGTGGGAAATCAGATGATCCCATTAAATTGGGTGATGGTTTAAAGTACCAGAAATTGACGGATCGTGTTGAAAAGCTTGATAACTCTGTTGCAGAACTCAAAGATATGCTGCAACAGGTGTTACAAATACAAAAGGTACAATCCACTGCTGTTCCACCTCAAGCACCTGCTCCACCACAAGCACCTGCTACAAATGAGCTCTGGAATCTATTTCAATCTTTTCTCCAACAACAAGCACAACTGGCAGATCAGCAACATGAAAAACATGTACAAATGCTGAGAAACGCCATGGAGTCTAGATTCAAAACCACACAGGCTGATCTCAAGGCTTTAAAAGCCCAGATCTTACATACCACTGGCACTGCTCCACCAACTGTCCTATTCATTGATCAACTCCCTGACGATAATGCCAAAAAGGGGGAGAAAATTAAGGAGTGGAAAAAGAAGGGTATAGATAATGGTCTGTACATTGAACCAGAGAAAGAAAACATGACCAAAAATATCCCTATGCCAGATGGTAGCAAGAAAGTTGATGTGACCACCAATGCACTGGCAGATGCAGTTGCAAGTGTCAAAAAGGATAGAGAGGCCAAAAGGAAAGCCAGGGTGGATCATCCAGATCAGGGTACTTCTGGCTCAAAGGATCATGAAAATCCTGTTGATGAAAAGAAGAAGCCTACTAGAAAAGTAAGGCAACCCAAATCCATTCCAACCAGACGTTCAAAGTCTGCTCCAAAACCACCACCTAAAACAGCTGTTGTAACTCCTGTTGTATCAACTACTGTTGACACTTCAGTGGTTTCAACATCTGCTCCCACTTCAACACACACCACTTCAACACACACCACTTCAACACACACCACATCCACTGCTTTACCACCATCACCACCAAAAACAACACCTGCTGACAAACAGCAGAAGACAGCAGATGTTATAACATCTGTTGTAATGACAACAGTGGTTGAAACACCAGTTGTTTCAACAGCTGTTAGTCAATCACAATCCACTGCCAATACATCCACTACCACTGATCCATCCAAAACATCATCAGTCCCTCCTATAAAAAGGAGAAGGCTAATTCTCAAAGATGATGACACCTCACCACCAAAAACATCTTCAAAATCTTTAGCTCTTGTCACAATACCAAAACCTGTTCCTCTCTCTTCAGTTCAAATGTACAAGCCCTTACCTCCTGCAGGTGTTCAATTTCCTCTTGAACTAGCAGCTGTTAGAGAAGAAATAAAATCCTTTTACTATGAGGATGACCCTGCCAAAAGGAGTTTGCCATCAATAAAAGGATATCCCTGGCCTAAAAATGTTGATGAATATTTGGAGATCAAGGCTAAGCAGGCAGAAGATATCTCAAAGAGAAACACACAAGGGAAATCTGACAAAGAAATTTCAAGAAACTATCAATATCTGCTCACACAAGTCAGATCCCTAGAACAATTTGCAAAAAATGTCAGTCAACAAATTTCAGAAAGAGCAGCTGAAACTTTGAAGAAAGACTACATTGAAAGCATCATGGCTCACAAGAAGTACAAAGGAGAGAGATACATGTACAAAGAGTGGACTGTTCCTGAACTTGAATATGAAGCAGCAAGAATTCAAGACATGATAAAAAGGAAAGTCACTCACACTCCTCCTGACTGGGCAAAGTTCAGAAAGAATGTACCTGATAAATAGGAAGAGTTGAAGAGAATGAAAGAGGAACTGGTTGCTGCTGATTATGGGAACAAAAGACAAATTGCTAGATGGAAAGAAGATGTGGTCAGGGCTACTTATAAAAAGTTGGAACAACTAAGAAAGAAAGATCCCACAGTTCCTCAAAAGCCTGACTATCCTGAAGCAGCGGTCTCAAAAAGACCATCAAAGCTGCAAATCAGGAGATCCACAGCTCCAGCTGGTGCAGCAGTCTATAAAAGAAGGCCACAGAAACAGCTGATTGCTGAAACCATCAAAGAGTTAATGAAATGTGAAGACCTTGGAAAAGAGGGTATAAAGAAAATGATCATAGAAACTCTTGGTTTGGATTAACCTGCAAGTACTGCTCAGACAGTGTTCAATAGGCCAGCTTCACCAAATTCCTCATCAAATAAAAATCTCCCAAGAAACCCACCAGGCTCAAAAGTACTAAAGTGGGCAACTGACAAACAGACCCATGTATTGACTCTGTCCAGGTCTGGTGGAGAAGAGAAGAAAATAACAAGGGAACAAGCACTTGGCCTAAGTCTTGAAGATATGCAGGATCTCTTTGTTCTTCCTCTTGAAAGGGATGAAGATGATACAGATGCCCTAGACTTTGAGCTACAACTAAAAGGTCAGATAAGGGAGCTGTTAATGAGGCAATAAAGTACCACAATAATGAAGTGTTTTGGCATTATCTGTTCCAGGGGGAGATTGTTGGGATTGAACCCTATCAGAGTAACAGATAATAAAAGCCAAAACTGGATCAGCGCAGTGGTTCCAGAATAAGCAGATGATATGATCAAGTCTCTCCCCTTGAAAGTGAACTTCAACATCTGCTGACCTCCTATCTACTGATCTTGCAAAGTGCTGCTTACAACTACTGCCCAAAGTTAAAGACTGATGGAAGACCAAAGCTCTGCTGATTCAATCTACTGCCTTGAGTCTAGCACTGCTGATCCGGACAAGTGCTGCTGGGTTCACAGCAGTGGAAGGTTGCAGCAGTAGTTTAGTTATCTTTATGCAATGTAATGTAATATCAGTAGTATGTATAGCAGTGTTTGTAAAGGTCAGAGGTTAGAGTTTGTTAGGAGGTTAGATGTCACTTTCATGGTGACGTCAGCTAAGATGCTCAGTGGTTTGCTAGTGCCTATAAATAGTTCAGTACTTTGTACTGTTCTATTAGCTCTTTGCATCATTCGTCTTCTTTGCACGAACAAACACTGAGCTCTGGCTGAGGGGGAGTTTGCATTCATTCATCAATCATTGTAATCGTTATTGAAATAAATTCAATCTTCCGATTCATTGTGAAAAGATGTTTGATCAAAGTATTACTCTCGTTTGATTGTATGCAAAGTTTGTTTTCATCATAATTCCGCTGCACACTCATCCATTTTCATTTTAATTACAAACACAAAATACAATCAAAATCAAACTCAGATCCAACATCTACTTTGAACGAGAGAATACTAGGGTTAGCATGCAAGACAATTTATTATTACGGGGGCCCACGTAATAACAACTTGTAGTGCATGGGAATCCTGGTGGACTCTGCGGGCAAAGCTAAGTGATCACTATCCATTCAAAATTCTTAAATTGTTAAAGTTTCTATCCAGTAGAACACTAACCGAGATGGTTACCATAACACCCTACAATACAATTTAGGAAGACGATACGTATTTATTCGCGTCTAATATTCGATCTATAACATGAGTTGTTCGAGACTAGTCATCTAAACAAACAAAACTTGTTAGCCACTCATGGAGGATTTTTCCTCAACATTCTAGAATTCTTGTACATGAGTTGGTTCCTTGGTGTCTATGACACCTTATCTTATTTATTGGAAATGGATACAATAAATTCCGTCGCTTGACATTTGTCTTGTCCTAAGGGATAGTACGGCATGAGCCATGCTACAACTCCCTCATTGCATTCTATTCAACATCTATGGAGATTTTAATGATCTTGTTGGAGCTCGTGAAGCTCAAGCACTATTACCATATTCGTCACATGGACAAGTACAACAAAGAAATTTCTCTACTTCGGATGATCAAAGCCTATGGGGTATGGAATGCATACTATATGGACGGAGGCCACTGGTTGGTTTCCCTTCCTCAGCGAATTATTTCGTTTTCCACTTAGACATATGACCAGTATACGCAAAAAGGCACTGCACATTTTGGTTTCGGTTATCCACATTATCATTTATTCGAACATGTATGAACAATACGATCTTGAGGTTTCCATGACCGACTGCATTCTTCATTCTTGGGCGCAGGATAGACTATATTGTCCAAATATATGTCTAGATTCTTTTAATAATGTATATTAAAAAGATCATGGCACCAGGAGGAAGGTTTACACCCAAAAAGGGGTTAACTAATCAACATCTCACTGATTAAAGCCGAACTAACGTTCTTACGGAACAACACGAGGGTGCAGAAATTGCACAACATGAGGTTAATCGAGACTACACTAGTGACGGTACTGGTGGTACTGGTATTTCAAGTGGTTCAAATCCCGATAGATCAAGAACGAGTAACAATGCCACACCAGAAGATGCGATCACACAAAGCCTTAATTTTAATGTAACATCCGTCAAAATCGGGTCTCCGAAATCCGACCCGGATTGCAAAACCGGACCCTTTTCGATTAATTTTTTTATTTTTTATTATTTAATTAATCGTCACGTATCGCGTTTGATTAAAATCAAATGAAAAACGTTAACTTTATAAAGAAACTTGGTTAGTTTGGTTAGATTTATACAAGGAGAGCTTTAACGAAGTTAGATTGGCTAGTTAAATAAAGTTACAAGTTAAGGGGTTGTTTTTGTAATTAGTGGAAACTATATATTAAAAAAAAACAAGTTAACTAACTAGGTTTACTAACCTAGATAAGTTAGTTAGTTAGTTTAATATAAGATATATAAGTTAACTATGTTAGTATATTAAAGTTAAACAAGTTGACAGTAGTTATAAAGTTTGGGGGTCTGAGTGTAAACTGTTGTAACTTCAAATATCAAATTTAATAAAAAAGTGTAGAGGAAGGGACTCAAACCCGGGTCCTCCCGCATGAATAACGAACCACCAACCACTCCACAGTCCATTAGTTTGTGAGAAAAGGCATATCACCATTCCTTTTAATATCAAGTCAAGCTGGTATGCAATAAAAGAAAAATAAAAAGGATCCAAGTGATACTTGAACCAGGGTCTCAGAGATTAACTAGTAACACGTCAACCAGCTGCTCTGCAACACTTATGTTGTTCAAAGCTGAAGCGTACGATATTAATCTACAATCTGGACGATCATCTTCCCTTCCTCTTCCTCCCTAAACCCTACCTAGAACGCGACCCATCTAAACCACTACCCGACCCGACCCGGCACGATCTCTGGTATATCATGACGTTTAGACTTCGGTCTAGCCTCAAATGGATTGCGAACGCGGAGAATACGATCTCATACCACAAATCGTTCCATTACCCATTTTAAATGATCAATTTTTTTTAAATATATTTTCATTCCAATCAACACGGCAAATTACAAAAGAATAGCAGGTAGACGGGCAACAAACTGTTTAAACCTAGACGATCATAATTGGGTTTGTCCATTCAGAAAAATTGACAAATAGGACCTATACTATTCGAATTCCCTGTTTAAACCATACCAAACCCTACTGAGAATTCCTGATTCCAATAACCATACAACGCGAATTTGGTCGAAGATCATTCTAGGGCTTGCAACTTGTGCGGATGATATCTCATTCAATTCTCAACCTTTTTAGGTGATTCCAAAGCCCAACTTGCTTAATTTTTCGTTCTCTACAAAAGCCCTCTATCAATTTAAGTGATAGAAGGCTAATTTATCCGAATTTAATTTTAGTTGAAATTAGGGTTCTTCATGCATAGAATTTGGGGCTTTTCGATTTAGGCTTGTGTTTTGGTGAAATTGAAAGTATAACATTTCTATATATCATACTAGTATATTGTGTGTAAATTTTGGGAATTTTTAGATATCAATTGGAATTTTGGTGAATTAATTATATTTTAATCACTAGATAAATTGAATAAAAATACAAGATAATTTTAGATAAATTCAATAAATAATTTTTATTGATTATTTCAGAGTATGTAAACACTAGGGAATTTTTATGTATACTTTCCTTGATTTTCTTTGGGAAATCATGAATTTAATTTGGATCTATACATGTTTTAGTTATATAAAAATACAAGGTTTCCACAAATAAATTATATATATGTTTTTACTGATTTCTATAGATTAATATAGTTATACTGAGATTTTTTGATAGTTTTTCCATAATTTTTAATAATTATCTTATTAAAGGATTTATGGAATTACTAAATAAATGAAACTTTCTTTACAAAATTTATTATTTTAAACTAATATATGTGATAATCATGAAGTCTAATTAATTAATTTTTTTTATACTAATGTATTTGAATTTGAAGAATTTATGGAATATGATAACTTAGTGAATTGATGTTATTACTAATCATGACAATTTGTACAAAATACTCATTTGTATATTATTTTGAAAACTCATATAAGTCCCCAAATAGGAGAACCCGATTTCCTAAAATTTATATATTGTCCGTTTGTTTAGGATTTCAGTTATTCATTTTAGGGTGATTATCTTTTTAGATATAATCCGGTTTTTGTCATGCGGTGTTTCACAAGACTAAGCAGGAACGCAACCTGTGAGTAGATTCGACTTTTTTCCCCTTTTTGTCATTAACTCTTTTGGAGTGTATCTCGCGCTTGATTTCAAATTTATTATTTATAATGATCACATGCTATTCGATGTGTTTCTATGAGTCACTTGTTGCTAATTTCTATTGTTTCTCTATACGTGCATCTGTGTGTTACTCGCTTTGTGTCACAGGTTTCGCGTGGATCCACCTGGCTGACCGGATCCTCACGGCCATGGGTCGAACTTGGTATCGCCATCATTGTTTCGCAGATTCGCCTTTTGGGGCTTGAATCTCTATGTCTCTATGATTACTAGTATTGTTATGTTTGCGTTGCTTCTGAGATATGTGTTGAATTCTTGTTATATTGAAAGACCTAGTTTCACATTAGATAATGCATGTCACACCCTGATATTTCCACGTATTGCCGGTGGGCCCGGTGGGGAGTATCGTGACGTAGTTGATATCATCTAAGTCAAACAACACAATTTTAAATGCACAGCGGAAGCAAAAGATGAATCACATTACAAACCGAATAAATAGTAATATCAAAGTATCACAACGGACTGTAACGGATCCACAGGCGGATCAAATAAAAAGGAAACATAGTTCATCAGACTTAAAATGCATCCAAGCTTGCGAGACTCTTAATGATGCTAAGGAGAGGCCAGCCTATTTCGATTAGTACCTGCACTTAACCTTTTTGGGAAAATACGTCAGTTTATACTGGTAAATACAATTAACTGACTCATTTTGAAAAGGTTTAGAAAATTGATTTGAATGCACAAGGCACAAAACATTTTATAACTAGGTATAATTATTTATATATAAACTTGTAAAAGAATTACATGTTCGTTATACGTTCAGTAGCCCGGATTGACACCGGGTTAAAGATTAATAGACACACCACATGATATAGTCCCGCGGCGAGTTATTCCCGAAACCGGCGGTTATACCTTATTATTTATATATGCACTGTCGGGTGTACGCCTACACCCCGTGCTTAGGTCGTGGCCATTTCTTAAAATGATGCCAAGGATATCCGAGACATGGTCATTAACCCCCCAAAGGCTTTAAGCAAACAAAACAATTTAAACGGGTCATATCAATAATTTAACCTTCATACGATCAAAAATTCAATGCCCGACCAAGCGGTATTTTATATACCGTACCCCAAGCCCGTATAAGGGAAAATAAGTTAAAAGTATTTACCTTTGCAAGTATTAATCACAAACAGCAAGTGCACGTAGCTTTTACCGGGTCTCCTATTCTGGAACAAAGGTTTTTAATAACCTATTAGATTCCTAACGGGTCTTTAATTAAGCCTAAACTTAGACCGGTTAGTTTTAAAAGAAGATACGGTTCAAACGCACGATTAAGCGAAGACCGGAATAGAATGTGATTTATACCCGACAAGTTTGAAGACTTTTATAATATGGGTAAAGTAAACACATTCTGGATTTTGAGACAAAGATGATAAGGTTTGACCCGTTTCGGCTAATTTATGCAAACTAGTTACATAAATCGTACCGAACGCGAATAATGCGTAACGGGTAACCAAAATGATTCATGAATAGGTTTCCTAAGTTAATATGCCTTAAATATGTTGTGACATCAGTAAGATATCTTCTATTATGCCCAAAATAGATTTAAACTCAAATTATGCCCCGTAGGGGTATTTTGGTCATTTAAAAGGTTATAAAAGAGATTTAATATGATTCTGAGTTTCAAGTCTGATATAATCAGTAAAAATATTTATTTTTATAAGTCATAACAGTAGGGTATTGTAAATATGTGAAATTTATCTTTTATAACTAAACTATGCACCGTAGGGGCATTTTGGTAATTTCACATAAGCCTAAAAGGTTAAAACTGGAAATCTGAGTTTAAAACTTTTTCTTACTGTTAGAATATAAAAATTTGCTAAAAATATCAGTAGGTATCAAGTCTTATATTTGTAAAACAGTTTTAATACATACTAAGCGTTTAAAACGCGTAAAAAGACGGTTTTAAGCGATTTCCAGGTTTTATAATAAAATCTGATATTTTTATTATTCCAGAAGACTCAAAATACTTTATTTATTATGTAAGATCAGTAGAAAAAGGTTTGGTATCAAAATGATTTGTAAAACTCATTTTATAAGCCAAAAGGGCAAAACCGGCAATTACCGAAATAAGCTTAGAACTCTATGTTATGCTCAGCCTAAAATTAAATAAAAATCTTCAAAAATCCCAAAATATTATTTTATATCAGTAGGTAAAAATTCTGGTATTAAAAATTGGGTTTAGATAGGCTATATGCTAATTACGCCGTTTAATTTATAAAAAGCTTTCTAATTACGCTAATGAGCATAACTCCTAATCTAGACCTCAAACTGATGTCAAATTTTAGGGACAAGTCTATAAATCAGTAATGAAGGTTTCTACTCTTTTACTTTCTCAAAAATCACGTTTTAAGGTCATATGGGCATAATAGTCAACATTTAAGCATTTAACGGAAACATGCATATGAATCGGATAACTAATGAACCAAGTTGTATAATCACAGAGGGTTATACTAACATATAACCTGGTCCAAATAAAGCTCTAAGGCATTTCTAAAACATGCTACATTGGGTCAGAACTGAAAGTCAAAGCAAAAGTCAAATTATGCGACTTTCTGTTCCGAACCAAGCCTAAACTGAAAATTGTCGGGTTGAACATGTTTAGACATGTTCTTACATTAATTACCAAGTTATATTAATGATAAAACAGGTTGCATGGCTCCTACATTGCTAATTATGCATTAATTTGAAAACAAGCTTTCTGTTGACTTTTTAAGATTAACTTTGACCCGACAATTGACCTAGTTAGAGTGGGAATCAGAGGGTGCCCTTTTAAGGGTTTATTACCCATATAATTACCAACTCAAAGGTACTTTCAATTCGAGATTTGACTGGACAAATTTTAATTGATCACGAAGTCAAACTCTAATTACGACAGTTTGACTTTAAGCTAATTAACTAAGCTAAACTAAAATAAGGAAAGTTAAGGGCACTTACAAAGGTCCTAAGCACGACTAGTGACTCCTAGGAAGGGTGCTTGAGCTCCAAAATTCTCCAGAAGTGAAGTTGTGAGAGTTTCCAAGTGCAAGTGTCCAATGTTGCAACTTGTGGTTTCTTATATAGGAGTTTTGATCACTTAGGATCATGCCAAGGAGGTCTACAAGTGTTATGAGATGCTTACAGGTGCCCCCTATGCATGAAATACCATTGGGGCAGCCCCTGGTATGTAAAACAAGCGTTTGAAGTCGGTTATACAGGCTGAACTGGCAGCTGTGCGCATTTTCTGATGATGTAGTGCTCACGCGGCCCGCGTAAGGTCTTTATGGACCCTTACGCGGCCGGTATGGCTCCCCAGAACCAGCCAAACAAGTTTCAAGTTTTGCATTTTTGGTCCCTGGTCCTTCTATACGTGGTTTTTAGTTTATTTCTTGCAATTTCAACCCTCTAACTTGACTTTTAAGGGCTCCAAGACATAACCAAACATTGTTAAGTCCTTGGTTAACTTTATGCTCACCTGAAAAGTCATGAATTTCAACGTTGACGCTTTTAACCCCTCGTATACGAATATTGTCATAACTTTCTCATACGATAACGAAACTTGGTGAAATTTTTATCACATATTCTAGTGAGTATAATTTATCGTTACAAAGCTTCAAGTTCGCTAAAAGGTCCCTCAGAGGTATACTTTAAACATGTTGACACATTTAACCCGTGTAGTTTGTAATCTCTCACTTTCTTTCACAATTAGCTTCGTATGATCCATAATTTATTCGTTTAAGGGTATAAACATCGTGTAGGGTTATTGCAAAGTATATTTATCCGTTGTTGACATTTTGAATCCTTTTATTCACATACTTTCTATGTTTGTCAACTTTAGTCCCTCTAAAGTAATATTTTACACGTTTAAAGCTCATGACACGTGTCGATACATTATTGGACATGAATTTACGAGGTGTTACATCCTCACCCCCTTAAAAGAAATCTCGAACTCGAGATTTACTGAAACAAATGAGGGTATTTTTCTTTCATTGTGGACTCTACCTCCCACGTGTACTCGGGACCTCTGCGGGCATCCCATTTGACCTTTACAATTGACACATGCTTCCTTCGAAGCTTCTTAACCTGTCGATCCTCGATCGACAAAGGTTTTTCCACAAATTTAAAACTCTCATCTATATGCACATCTGTATGTGGTATGACTAGCGATTCATCAGCTGGACATTTCTTCAGATTACAGATGTGGAATACATTATGAATACCACTGAGCTCTTCAGGTATGTTCAACTTATAAGCCATTGTTCCCACACATTCGATGATCTCGAATGGTCCTATATACCTTGGGCTTAGCTTACCTTTCTTTCCAAATTGCATCACCCCCTTCCAGGGTGATACTTTAAGTAAAACCTTATCACCAACCTCAAACTTTAGAGGTTTTCGCCTTTTATCAGCATAACTTTTCTGCCTATCCCTAGCAGCTTTCAGGCGGTCACGAATTTGAACAATCTTGTCCGTTGTTTCAAGGACTATATTAGGTCCTGATAACTGAGCTTCTCCTACTTCTGCCCAACAAATAGGCGTCCTGCATTTCCTACCATATAATGCCTCAAAAGGCGCAGCCTGAATGCTTGTATGGTAGCTATTGTTATAGGAGAATTCGATTAATGGCAGGTGGTTATCCCAACTACCACCTAAGTCAATCACACACGCACGAAGCATGTCCTCCAAAGTTTGGATGGTACGCTCACTCTGCCCGTCCGTCTGAGGATGGTAAGCCGTACTAAAATTTAAGCGCCTGCCCAAAGATTGTTGGAAACTTTTCCAAAAATGTGATGTGTATCTAGTATCCCTGTCAGAGATAATAGACACTGGTACGCCATGAAGAGATACAATCTTATCCACGTACAACTGAGCTAATATGTCGGAGCTATGAGTCTCCTTGATGGGTAGAAAATGTGCTAACTTAGTCAGTCTATCTACTATGACCCATATAGTATCATTTCCTTTCTTTATCCTTGGCAACTTGGTGATAAAATCCATTGTCACCATTTCCCACTTCCACGTGGGAAGTTCAGGCTGTTGTAGCAAACCTGACGGCTTTTGATGTTCAGCCTTGACTTGAGCGCACGTCAAACATTTGGCTACATAGGTAGCTATAGACTTCTTCAAGCCTATCCACCAATAATTTGCCTTCAGATCCTGGTACATCTTGTCAGCTCCAGGATGAACGGAGTATTTAGAACTATAGGCTTCCTGGAGGATGACATCCCGAAGTCCTCCATACATTGGAACCCATATTCGTCCATTTAATCTCAGGATTCCGTCCTTGCCATAGGATAACTGCTCTTCAGTTACTCCTAGCTTTTCATCAGGATAATTAGCTTCTAATACAGCTTCCTTCTGTGCAGCTAACAACCTTTCATTCAAACTATTCTTTAATTCAATGCTCTTGGCATTGATTCTTATAGGCTTCACTCTTTCCTTTCTACTTAAGGCATCGGCGACCACATTTGCCTTGCCTGGATGGTATCGTATTTCACAGTCATAATCATTCAAAGTTTCCATCCATCGTCGTTGCCTCATGTTCAAATCTTTCTGATTGAACAGATGTTGAAGGCTTTTGTGATCAGAATAGATCACGCACTTTGTTCCATACAAATAATGTCTCCACAGTTTTAGTGCAAATACAACGGCACCCAACTCCAAGTCATGGGTGGTGTAGTTCTTTTCATGCACCTTTAATTGACGTGAAGCATAGGCAATGACCTTGCCTTTCTGCATAAGCACACATCCCATACCGGTGTGTGATGCATCACTATAAACTACAAATTCTTCAATTCCATCTGGCAACGTCAGTACTAGAGCGTTGCTCAACTTCTGCTTCAAACTATCGAAAGATTCTTGCTGCTTAGGCCCCCAGTCATACTTGTTATTCTTTCGAGTTAGTAGAGTCAGGGGTGCTGCAATTCTTGAGAAGTTTTCAATAAATCGACTATAGTATCCTGCCAAACCTAGAAAGCTATGAATCTCAGTAGGCGTCTTTGGCTCTTGCCAATTCATGACAGCTTCAACTTTAGCGGGATCTACTTGGATACCACGCTTACTAACAACATGTCCAAGAAATTGGACTTCACGAAGCCAGAATTCACATTTTGAAAATTTGGCATAGAGCTTTTCCTGTTGAAGCAGCTTAAGAATACAACGGAGATGCTTCTCATGGTCAGCCTGACTCTTCGAGTAAATGAGAATGTCATCGATGAAGACGATGACGAATGTATCTAGGTAGGGCTTACAGACGCGATTCATGAGATCCATGAATGCGGCAGGTGCATTAGTGAGCCCAAAAGGCATCACTAAGAACTCGTAATGACCATAACGAGTCCTGAATGCAGTCTTGTGCACATCTTCATCTCTAACCTTCAACTGATGGTAGCCTGACCTCAAATAGATCTTGGAGAAATAACTCGCTCCTTGAAGTTGATCGAACAGATCGTCGATCCTGGGCAATGGATATCTATTCTTGATAGTAACCTTGTTGAGCTCGCGATAATCGATGCATGGACGCATCGATCCATCCTTCTTCTTCACAAACAGGATTGGTGCTCCCCAAGGAGACGAACTAGGACGTATAAAACCTTTTGCCAACAAATCATCTAACTGAGTCCTTAATTCTTTCATCTCTGTTGGTGCTAACCTGTAAGGTGCTCTAGCAATAGGTGCTGCTCCTGGAATAATGTCAATTCTGAATTCTACTTGCCTATCTGGTGGCAAACCAGGTAGTTCTTTAGGGAATACTTTGGAATATTCAGAAATGACAGGAATGTCTTCAATCTTAGGCTTCGGTTCATCAATAGTCACTTGTGCCATGTAGATGACACAACCCTTCTTCATACACCTTGATGCCTTAAGCATAGACACTTGCTTAGGCAGTCCATACTGAGTATCTCCTTGTATGGTAAGTGGCTCACCATACGGAGTTTTGATCACTACTTTCTTCTTGTCACACACAATCTGGGCTTGGTTATGGGATAGCCAATCCATGCCTATTACTATGTCGAAACCGGCTAACTTCAAAGGAAGTAAGGACAACGGAAAAGAGTGGTTCCTAATGGATATGAAACATCCATCTAACACGGTTGATGCGGTTTCTATGGTGCCATCGGCTAATTCAACCTCATATTTTATGCTTAGGGTTCTAACAGGTAGGTTTAACAACTTACAAAACTTATCATCAACAAATGATTTATCTGCTCCAGAATCAAATAACACCCTTCCATAAACATCATTAATAAGGAAAGTACCTGTTATGACATTGTCATTTTGGATCGCCTCTTGTGCGTTCATCTGGAAGACCCTAGCATTGGTCTTTTTCCCTTCCTCAACCTTCTTAGCAAACTTTGGGCAGTTAGACTTGATATGCCCTTTTTCATTTCAGTTATAACACGTAGCATCCTTGATTTTCTTACAGTCTAAGGTCTTGTGCTCAAAGGATTTACAAATCCCACAAACTCTTGGCTGTGACTGGGATTTCGATTCATATCTGCACCTCCCGAAATGGTGCTTCTTACAGACCTTACACTTGGGCTTATCACCCGACTGATGACCATCCTTTTTAGTTCCAGTACTCTTTTTGTGGTCATTGTTTCCCTTATGTTTCTTGTCTGACCGTCGTGAGTTGTCATCCTCACGCTTTCTCTTCTCAGCATCAGTGTTTCTGAGCGATCTCTGCCTGACCGCGTCCAAAGTAAGGGACAATGATATATCAGTTGCAGACCTGAAAGTAGCTGGTCTGGTGGCCTTCACACTGGCCTTGATTTCTGGGGCCAAACCCCCAATGAAACGAGCTATCCTCTTGGGTTCCGGAGTCACCAGATACGGAACCAGTCTTGACATAGTGTTGAAGCTTGTAAGGTAGGCTTGACAATCTAGGTTCTTCATAACCAAAGACAAGAAATCAGCTTCAATCTTTTCAACCTCATGCTGAGGGCAGTAGTTCTCCTTAATCAACGTCACAAACTGCTCCCAAGACAGATTGTACAATGGAATATTCCCAGTAGCTTGGATCAAAGACCTCCACCAAGCTAGTGCCTCACCCTTGAATGACTGAGATACAAACTTTACAACATCCTTATTAGCACAACCACTGATATCTACCACAGTGTCCATCTCATCTAACCATGACATGCAGTCAACTGCTCCTTTCTCCCCAGTAAAATCCCTGGGTTTGCAGGAAACAAAGTACTTATAGGTGCAACCTTTAGCACGTGATTCTTGGTTCAGCACAACTCTCTTAGATGGAACACTCCTCTGGTTCGATGAGTGATGAGAATCACTCTTGTGAGCAGTATGAGTCCTTGAGGGTGGTTTAGAGTGAGGTACAGACTGAGTCCTTACATGGGTACCACTGGATTCATTTAGTTGTCTGTTCAGGGCTCGCGTAACAGCATTATCTATCAATGCCTGTAATTCTTCTCCAGCTATGTTGACTCTGGAAGTGTCATGATTATCTCTGGGGTGGCTGTTGACTTCATCAGACCCAGCCATGTAGCTTGATTGCTACATAAGATAAATGATTTTAATTTACTCAAAGGTCTATAACAGTTTTATCATTCTAGGTGATTTATTAATCATGGTGTTTAAGAAACCATTTCGATTAATTTGTTAGGCATATATATATTCAAGATTTTCATTATAATTATCCTTAGTTATAATTAAAATATATCAATGGCAAAAAGGCCTAGTCGTATGGACAGTTTTAAATTTTTAATCATGATCTTATAGGGTCATGGTATTGAGGTTTTAATCATAGTTCATTACCTCTTCTTAACAGGGGGTCGAAGACCACGATTGTCTTTTGTCTTATATGACAATGAGTATAGCCCGTAGGCATTATATCCCTAATGGATGTTTTAATTAATTAAAAGTATTTGGGATGATCCAATATAAGGATGACTTATGCGATTTTATTGAATCACATTTTGTCAAGGGTGTTAACATGTTTTCAGATGTTAACAAGGATTGGAACCTTTTGAATAGGTTTTACCATCTTGGTCATGTCTGCAACGACATATAGACTAGGTTTTACCTTTAAGATTCTTTTTAATATTTAACATAGAACAATCCTAAATTGAGGTGTTAATAAGAACCTGAATCTAATTTGAGGAATTACCATCTTGGCCCTGTCTTATAATGACACATGGCTAGGTTTTGTCCTTTTTTAGATTTTTTTATTATTTTATTATAATGGTATGTCTTATAAAAGGAATGTTATATTTTCATTTATTTCACATATTATATTTATGCATATAATTTAACAAAAATGAAAATTTAAATTAAACCATTCTACTGCAAACAAATTAAACAAGTACAGATTTGCCCTAAACGGGACTTCTACAAGAAATAACATGCCCACGCAGGGGCGAAACAACCTAACATACCCACGCAGGGGTTAAACAGAAAGAACATGCCCACGCAGGGGCAGAATACTGAAAGACACACCCACGCAGGGGCTGAATACAGAAACAAATGTCCACGCAGGGACTTGATCACAACACTAAAGCCAACAAACAAATAAAGGATTTAATGATCCTTTTTGCTTTTTCCTTTAATTAAGTTTGCCAGACCCTTAAAAATTCCTTGGTTCTGCCTACGCCCTTCCCGAACCTCCTGCTGCACTTGATTCAATCTTTGAAGAATCTCTTGATGCTGCGGTGGTGATATCACTGGCGGCTGCGGGGGTTGCTGATATAGCGGAGGTTGAGGAGGTGGCGGTTGTTGATAGCCATAAGGTGGGTACCCATAGTGTGGGTATCCAACTTGATATGGGACCCCAAAGGATCCTTCTGGATGATGGGCATTGTAGTTTGCCGCTGCTACCAGGTAAGGGTCAGCCTCGGCGTAGTTGTAGTTGGTGTGGACCGGCTGCTCAAATGGGTTATACGCCGCTGAACCGGCGTATGTAGGAATTGGGTCGCCAAAGCCCAACGATGGTGGTGCGACAGGCGCAGAGTTTACTTCCGAGACGGGGTTTGAAGGCCCACCCATCTGCGGGTCTTCATGGAGTGGCGGGTAGCGGCTGCCACTTGAAGGTTGAGGGGTGCTGATACGCACTCCTCCTCGCACGGACATCCGTGCGTTCGATCTTCTTCGCCTCGGTGGCTCCGGAGGCTGTTGCTAAACTGGTGGTGGTGGCGGAGTGACCGCTACAAAAAGGGGAATCCTCGAAGGGATCCTGCTGTGGCTGCTGCTGTGGCTGCTGCTGTGGCTGCTGCTGCTGCTGCTGCGGTGAGTTGTGATAACTGGGAGTAAACACCCAGTCGATCTGTCTGAACCTCTCCTCATAACTGTCGGGACCATTATAAGGCGATCCCATAAAAGGTGACCCATCCAAAATTTCGATGGGGTGGTTAGGGGTCCCGGTCGGAGGCTCGACGGGATCCGTGTCGTCGTCCATGTCCATCGCATGGTAGCCCGAGAAGTGGTCTTCAGGTCCTAGTGGGTTAAAACCCACTGGTTCTTCAATGTAGTTTGCCGGGTTGAACTGGCTTTGGAAGACAGGTGTCGGGTCATCGAATGAATAGTGAGGGCTGGATCTCTAGAGGGGGATAAAAGATGGCTGCGGGTTATGGGGCACATTTTCAGAATGAGGCCCATAGGAATGGTGATAGGATGGTGACGAACTTAGCGAGACAGATCGCCTCGCTAGCTCTATATACGTCCTCCAATGCTCCTGAGGACTCATACTCATTGAAGCCGGTGGGGTTCGTCTGTGTGAGGGCCCGGCCTCATGGTCGTGCCCTGTGATTGGTGCCTTTCCTCTTCCCCTGTTGAACCTTGGTGGCATGATTGAACCTGTCAACATAAACAAAGATAACAACAAGGAAATATATATAAAAGACCAAATAAAACAAATCGGGATTTGTCCTAAGTTCTTTGTCTAGACTCGAAAATTTAGGAATGTGCAACTGTGTAACTGAGATTAAACACAAAAGGCTAGTGTTTAATTCACTCAGTGTTGGCTCTGATACCAACCTGTCACACCCCGATATTTCCACGTATTACCGGTGGGCCCGGTGGGGAGTATCGTGACGTAGTTGATATCATCATAGTCAAACAACACAATTTTAAATGCACAGCGGAAGCAAAAGATGAATCACATTACAAACCGAATAAATAGTAATATCAAAGTATCACAACGGACCGTAACGGATCCACATGCGGATCAAATAAAAAGGAAACATAATTCATCAGACTTAAAATGCATCCAAGCTTACGAGACTCTTATTGATGCTAAGGAGAGGCCAACCTATTTCGATTAGTACCTGCACTTAACATTTTTGGGAAAATACGTCAGTTTACACTGGTAAATACAATTAATTGACTCATTTTGAAAAGGTTTAGAAAATTGATTTGAATGCACAAGGCACAAAACATTTTATAACTTGGGATAATTATTTATATATAAACTTGTAAAATAATTACATGTTCGTTATACGTTCAGTAGCCCGGATTGACACCGGATTAAAGATTAATAGACACACCACATGATATAGTCCCGCGACGAGTTATTCCTGAAACCGGCGGTTATACCTTATTATTTATATATGCACTGTCGGGTGTACGCCTACACCCCGTGCTTAGGTCGTGGCCATTTCTTAAAATGATGCCAAGGATATCCGAGACATGGTCATTAACCCCCCAAAGGCTTTAAGCAAACAAAACAATTTAAACGGGTCATATCAATAATTTAACCTTCATACGATCAAAAATTCAATGCCCGACCAAGCGGTATTTTATATACCGTACCCCAAGCCCGTATAAGGGAAAATAAGTTAAAAGTATTTACCTTTTCAAGTATTAATCACAAACAGCAAGCGCACGTAGCTTTTACCGGGTCTCCTATTCTGGAACAAAGGTTTTTAATAACCTATTAGATTCCTAACGGGTCTATAATTAAGCCTAAACTTAGACCGGTTAGTTTTAAAAGAAGATACGGTTCAAACGCACGATTAAGCGAAGACCGGAATAGAATGTGATTTAGACCCGACAAGTTTGAAGACTTGTATAATATGGGTAAACAAAACACATTCTGGATTTTGAGACAAAGATGATAAGGTTTGACCCGTTTCGGCTAATTTATGCAAACTAGTTACATAAATCGTACCGAACGCGAATAATGCGTAACGGGTAACCAAAATAATTCATGAACAGGTTTCCTAAGTTAATATGCCTTAAATATGTTGTGACATCAGTAAGATATCTTCTATTATGCCCAAAATAGATTTAAACTCAAATTATGCCTTGTAGGGGTATTTTGGTCATTTAAAAGGTTATAAAAGAGTTTTAATATGATTCTGAGTTTCAAGTCTGATATAATCAGTAAAAATATTTATTTTTATAAGTCATAACAGTAGGGTATTGTAAATATGTGAAATTTATCTTTTATAACTAAACTATGCACCGTAGGGGCATTTTGGTAATTTCACATAAGCCTAAAAGGTTAAAACTGGAAATCTGAGTTTAAAACTTTTGCTTACTGTTAGAATATAAAAATTTACTAAAAATATCAGTAGGTATCAAGTCTTATATTTGTAAAACAGTTTTAATACATACTAAGCGTTTAAAACGCGTAAAAAGACGGTTTTAAGCGATTTCCAGGTTTTATAATAAAAGCTGATATTTTTATTATTCCAGAAGACTCAAAATACTTTATTTATTATGTAAGATCAGTAGAAAAAGGTTTGGTATCAAAATGATTTGTAAAACTCATTTTATAAGCCAAAAGGGCAAAACCGGCAATTACCGAAATAAGCTTAGAACTCTATGTTATGCTCAGCCTAAAATTAAATAAAAATCTTCAAAAATCCCAAAATATTATTTTATATCAGTAGGTAAAAATTCTGGTATTAAAAATTGGGTTTAGATAGGCTATATGCTAATTACGCCGTTTAATTTATAAAAAGCTTTCTAATTACGCTAATGAGCATAACTCCTAATCTAGACCTCAAACTGATGTCAAATTTTAGGGACAAGTCTATAAATCAGTAATGAAGGTTTCTACTCTTTTACTTTCTCAAAAATCACGTTTTAAGGTCATATGGGCATAATAGTCAACATTTAAGCATTTAACGGAAACATGCATATGAATCGGATAACTAATGAACCAAGTTGTATAATCACAGAGGGTTATACTAACATGTAACCTGGTCCAAATAAAGCTCTAAGGCATTTCTAAAACATGCTACATTGGGTCAGAACTGAAAGTCAAAGCAAAAGTCAAATTATGCGACTTTCTGTTCCGAACCAAGCCTAAACTGAAAATTGTCGGGTTGAACATGTTTAGACATGTTCTTACATTAATTACCAAGTTATATTAATGATAAAACAGGTTGCATGGCTCCTACATTGCTAATTATGCATTAATTTGAAAACAAGCTTTCTGTTGTCTTTTTAAGATTAACTTTGACCCGACAATTGACCTAGTTAGAGTGGGAATCAGAGGGTGCCCTTTTAAGGGTTTATTACCCATATAATTACCAACTCAAAGGTACTTTCAATTCGAGATTTGACTGGACAAATTTTAATTGATCACGAAGTCAAACTCTAATTACGACGGTTTGACTTTAAGCTAATTAACTAAGCTAAACTAAAATAAGGAAAGTTAAGGGCACTTACAAAGGTCCTAAGCACGACTAGTGACTCCTAGGAAGGGTGCTTGAGCTCCAAAATTCTCCAGAAGTGAAGTTGTGAGAGTTTCCAAGTGCAAGTGTCCAATGTTGCAACTTGTGGTTTCTTATATAGGAGTTTTGATCACTTAGGATCATGCCAAGGAGGTCTACAAGTGTTATGAGATGCTTACAGGTGCCCCCTATGCATGAAATACCATTGGGGCAGCCCCTGGTATGTAAAACAAGCGTTTGAAGTCGGTTATACAGGCTGAACTGGCAGCTGTGCGCATTTTCTGATGCTGTAGTGCTCACGCGGCCCGCGTAAGGTCTTTATGGACCCTTACGCGGTCGGTATGGCTCCCCAGAACCAGCCAAACAAGTTTCAAGTTTTGCATTTTTGGTCCCTGGTCCTTCTATACGTGGTTTTTAGTTTATTTCTTGCAATTTCAACCCTCTAACTTGACTTTTAAGGGCTCCAAGACATAACCAAACATTGTTAAGTCCTTGGTTAACTTTATGCTCACCTGAAAAGTCATGAATTTCAATGTTGACGCTTTTAACCCCTCGTATACGAATATTGTCATAACTTTCTCATACGATAACGAAACTTGGTGAAATTTTTATCACATATTCTAGTGAGTATAATTTATCGTTACAAAGCTTCGGGTTCGCTAAAAGGTCACTCAGAGGTATACTTTAAACATGTTGACACATTTAACCCGTGTAGTTTGTAATCTCTCACTTTCTTTCACAATTAGCTTCGTATGATCCATAATTTATTCGTTTAAGGGTATAAACATCGTGTAGGGTTATTGCAAAGTATATTTATCCGTTGTTGACATTTTGAATCCTTTTATTCACATACTTTCTATGTTATTCAACTTTAGTCCCTCTAAAGTAATCTTTTACACGTTTAAAGCTCATGACACGTGTCGATACATTATTGGACATGAATTTACGAGGTGTTACAATGCATGTTATAAAATAAGGTTTTATTAAAATAATAAAATAGAAACGTTTTTAAATAAAAACCGAATCTATTCACCATGTTTGTTGACCCAAAACTTTTATTTTACGCGTGATACAGGTACACAAGGGTGAGCGGATTTTGAGTTGAAGACATGTAGGATTGCCTTAGTAATAAACTGGCTATGATATGTTGTTTTTATTTATTTGATTTTGTGACTTGGTAATAATATTTGAATTCTATGTTATGTGTGACAATTTAATATTGATGCTTTAAATATTTAAACTTATATTGTCATAAGCTATGGGCAATCATCATGCCCCGTACCTTTCCGCTGCGGGTCGGGGTGTGACATTTAAGACTTTTCCGAACTGTAACCCGTAAGACCTCGTTAATACGAGAGGTGCGGTAGGTTCTATCCGCTAAATAAAGACAAGTCGTACTAATAAACGTACTCCTGAGTAAACAATTAAGATAAACGGAGAATCTTCCGCTGAATGCAGCATAAACTTGGTGGAATCTCCAAGTACAAACGCTAGGAAGTGATACTGTGAAGAGGTTGTTGGGGGAAGAACTCAAGGATCTTATACGAGAAGAGTATTACTCGCTGATTGAAATTCAAAGGTTGGAAACAAATTCTAGAACTTGATCATGACTAGAGCCATTGTTGTTGGTTACACTCGAGGCTTTCACGATCTCTCAAGGGTTGTTCCATACTAGGTAACACCTGAATTCAAACGCATTGAGCTTTACATTTGGGATTTAGCCTCTGAGATCCGAGGCATGACCGCATCATCCCACCCTACCTCGATCATTCAAACAATAGTTCTCGCAGTTAGTCTCATCACAGAGACTAGTAAGTTGGTAATACTTAAGAAAGAACAAGGATGTTTAAGTGTGGCACAGAGGCCACTTCAAGCATGAAAGATTTAAGAACAAATCAGTGTGTGGGTGATTGGGACTATGGATACTCCATAAGATCCTAATGTTGTTATGAGTACGTTCTACTCTATGATCATCATGTATCAATTCTTTTGATACCAACACATTTCCAATCAACCAATATTTCACATCCATGTTATTTGATACCGTTGCCGATTTTAGCTTCATCTCAACATTTCACATGCATGAGTTTCGTGGCTAGTGACGGGATTGTCCTAGCTACAATTAGGGACTGGATTGTCCTACATCTAACCATTGGGTTGTCCTACATCTAAACATAGGATTCCTAAAACTATACAATGAAGTCCTCGCCACATAGAATTCAAAGTGTACTTGGCCTAGAGTCAAGTAAGCTAGACGTCCCCTCGTCCTGTAGAATTGACATGTGGTAAACTAGTAGAGTCAGGAGAAGTTGTTAGAGAATGTTCCTTGGAACTCGGCGAGCGAAAATTCAATATCGATCTCTTACCCGTTGAGTTGGGTAGTTTCGACGTAGTGGTTGGCCTGGATTGGTTATCCGATAACCAAACCGAAGTCTTTTGTCATGAGAAGATCAATCTCCTACCACTACTGAACAAAGAGACACTTGTTATTCATGGAGATAAGCACGGCACACCATTGCAGATCATCAATTGTATGAAGGCACAGAGGTGCATGCGGAAGGGTGGTATTTCTTTCTTCGCGCATGTTGTCGACAAGAAGGCCGATGGGCCGCAGCTGACAGATATTCCTATGGTAAAGGACTTTCCTGAAGTCTTTCTTGACGACTTGCCGAGACTACCACCATATCGACAAGTCGAGTTTCACATCGACCTGGTACTGGGAGCTGCACCCGTAGCCAAATCTCTATATCGATTAGCACCTTCTGAAATGCAAGAGTTATCAACACAACTTCAAGAGTTGTTGGATAAAGTATTCAGTAGACCAAGCTACTCACCTTAGGGAGCTCCAGTCCCATTTGTATAAAAGTTTATAGAAATCAAATACATAAACTCTATTATAAAAACGTGTATAAAAGCATAAAATGGGTCATCAATTGCATTATGTAACATATTCAAAGGGAAATAAAATGTTCACGTTTAGAAGATCACCCATAACCAAGTTGTTCAACCTTCAAAATGCTAACATCTATGATGATCAAAAGAGCCTTGAAGATAAAAAATAAGAGACGGAAAACACTATCTCTTAAAGAAATCCAAAACTTAGGCTAGTGGGTGTGCTATAAAGCCTCTAAAGGCTTTATCACGTCACATTAGCGTCACGTAGACTCCATTTCGCAAAGAGGGCTTTAAACCCACTTTCTTTAACTTGCATGCAATGAGATAAATTAAGCCTCTTATCTATTAGTAAAGAAAAAAGAAAAAAAAATAAGAAAAAAATGTGATTGGTCCTTGATTAGGAGACCAAGATATGCAAGGAGTTGAGAAGGTTAACATTTAAGGATGTGAAATAGATTTTTGGATTCCAGTGCCATTCTTCCATAACTAAAGTATCATCGACAAATTAAAGGCCAGAGATTGAAATTCTCTCATTTCCAAATGTTCAAAAGAAAAATTATTTTTTCGGGTTTTGCCCTCTTCTAAAACAAATACAAAGAAACATGAAGAAATAACTTTTTTTTCGAAATGTTTGGTAAACAAAAATTCAGATTGATAATCGATCTCAGTCAAATATAAACTAGTGTGTATATCTATTTAATTGTGCAAGTTGTCGAGAGAAATTATCTCTTATAGAAGACTAAGATTCAATCCTTGGGAGGTGTAAGTATTTAAAGGGAAAAATTAGTCGTTCAAAAAAATGAATTTTTTTAGCAGGAGGGTTGACATTTGTTAATTAGTTCCAATTAATATCGCCCTATGATGGAAAATGGACCGCTCATCTCCTAATTCTCTAACCTTGTTCCATCCGATGATTCGGTTTCGGGTTCAACCAGATCGACTATCCGGCCGGTGTTGAAAAAACCAAATATAACTACAACTGTAATAATAATAGTAATTGGATGAGGGGCCATTTTTAGGAAGAATCTATGAGAAACACGTTTTGAAACTGTTACACATATATATATAGTTAAAAGTGCGCCATAGAATCACTTTACAAAAATGGAGGCATCTATCATGACAAGCAACTTTTCTAATTTTAGCTTTGAATCATGCTATCATTTGTTTAAAGAGATACAAACCAAGTTTATTTATTTTTTAATTTTTTTTTTAAAGCTTTTGCTTATGTGAATCTTAATCAACTGTGGCCCTACTTTAAGATGTTAGGAGATCTTTTGATGTAAATCTAGACTTGCTTTGTTCATTTATCTGGTGATGGACAATCACACTTTAAAAGATTATTACCAAAATTCTAATGAAATATTAATATGTTTGGAGGGCATTATTATAACCGGTTAACATTATTAATCACCAGTGTTGTCGTTTTTGATTGAGGTAGTCGCGGGTGTTATTGGTTTAGGAGTCTTCTGCGAGCTAGTATCTTTCGATCCGTTCAATGCACACGTAAAGTTCATCGTCATGCATGATGCGGAAATGAAAATGTCTTTTCTATGGTACAAAATAAATTAATAGATAAACAACGACCATGCATTGTGACGACGAGGATCCCCGCTTGGGCTCCTCGTCTGGACTCATCGCCCTAGATTGATGACTGGGCTCGAGCCCACTTGGGTCTTTCTCGGTATGATTAGATTTGGTTTGAGTGGGCCATGTCTTGATAAGCCCATTCTTGGGCCAGCCCATTAGGGTTATGGCCCAAGTGTCTTATTATAAAAAGGAAGCTCGTATTCTTGAAGAGGGAGACCATATTTTTCCCACAGAAAGAAGGTTACTACTTCCTCCTCCTTCTCACATACAACTGTCCCTTCTCTCTAAATTACACCATTTACTTGCACTTATAATTATCTTCTTCATACAAGATACTGACTTGAGTGTCGGAGTGCCCTCGGGATGAACCCCCTCGGGCCCTCTAACTAGATTTTCATGTGGCTGCAGTTCAAGACCCGACATCCTGAAAGAGGAACCGCCACCGTGACGGCGAGAGGACGAACCTGAACCGGAGCTCACCGAATCTAAGGTTAGTACCGCCAAGCCCTTTGAACGAACCAGGGTTTGGGGATTCGACATTGGCGCCATCCGTGGGACTGAGTACAAGCGTGTCTCGGTCTCTTCATATGAATGGCCAGATCTGCTCTCCTTGTGTAGTTTACACGATATTTAGGTCTGCCTACACATCTCCGGTTAACACAGGTTCCAAACCTCGCACCCCCTTTTTTACATCATAATGTGTTCTACGGATATCGACACACTTTTCAGATCTATACTACTCCTAGTCATATTATGAACTCAAAACACAGATCCATGTCTATATTAGTTATTTGCTAAGTAAATAAAAAGCAACTCTTTTTTACTAATGTGAAAACACATACGGGACTAAAAGGAAAGCAGAAACGATGTTTTACAACAATTCTCTCTCTTAAAGATTGAGGTTTAAAACGCTTATGCATGGGATACAGGCATACCCTACCCATTGAAATGTGATGCATAAATCTCGATATAACATCATGGATCTTCGTTTTTGGGGCAGCTTTATGCGTCTTCCAAACTTTATCATTTCCATGAATAAGGTTATGGATCTAAGAGATAAAGTCTCGCTCATGAAGAATTTAAAAATCAAAGCTTTGTTCATGAAGTAGTGCCCCAGGAGAGTATCAATTTGGGTTTTTACTTTATTTTCTCCGAATAATATATGGTGACTTGACCAGCGTACAAAGTCAGAACGCCTTTGTTTTCCTTGGGGATGGGACACATGCATAACTTTTATGTCATATCCATTATAAAAGGTTAAAGACATACACTTGTTACTGCACAAGTTACAACTATGTAAAGCGTGGTGAAGTACAAGTCTCTAAGGCATATCCACATAGTAACTAAGGTTTAACCCCTTTTATTTAATATGTAGACATGGAATACTGA
Organism: Helianthus tuberosus; assembly: GCA_030545235.1. Taxonomy (NCBI): domain Eukaryota; kingdom Viridiplantae; phylum Streptophyta; class Magnoliopsida; order Asterales; family Asteraceae; genus Helianthus; species Helianthus tuberosus. The sequence goes on along the minus strand of CM060439.1, from coordinate 36,192,342 downwards.
CATTAAGACTAAAGGGTATGGAGAGGATGGGCTTGGATGGGTTGAGCCTCCACGTAGGCGCCACGTAGGCGGCTCGTGGGGGATGAGCCTCCATCATATTTGAGGGGGATGGAGGCTCGTGGGGGATGGGGCCCCACCTCATTATTTTATAATTTTCTAAGTTTTAATTTATTAACTTAATAAAAACTTTATAAAAATTAAAAAATACAACATAAAACAACATAAATAATTTCATTTCATAACATAAAAAAAAATTACATTTCCTAAAAAAAAAAAATTACCGAAAAATAAAAATAAAAAATTACATTTCCTAAAAATAAAAAAACAACCTACGACGACCATTTTTTCATCACTTCTTCCTTCATCCTCCGATAAACCACTCGTTCCTCCTCCGAAACCGAGTCGAGATCCAACCTCATAATCCTAAAATCCTCCACTCGAGCTTGGTCGGCCGACACGGTTTTCTTGTGAGTGTATTTTTCGGCCGCGAACTGTTTGAACGAACGGAATTCGTCTATCAACTCGTCCATTTACGCCACTTGCCCGAGACGGCTTCTACATCACGATCCGAGCTATGCTCCATAATCGCATGAAATCTAGCTGTTGCCTTCTTCCAAAAACTATCACCCCTTTGATTGTTTCCTAAATTTTAAAAAATAATGCATTAGTAAAAATAAAAATTTAAAACTTTTAAAAGTTTAAATGGTTCGGGTTGTAATTATTCGGGTTGGGGTTGTTCGGGTTGGGGTTGTTTGGGTTGAAAGGATGCATGATTTAGAGAAAAAGGTATAAAAAATATGGAGTGTTTTTTATAAAAAAGGAAGAGAATTGGAGAAGAATGGGAGTAGAATGGGGTTGAATTGTATAAAAATGGATGAGATATAGGGTATTTAAATTGAAAAATGAATTTTTTTTTTTAAAGAAAAGTGCCGTTTTAAACGGCTAGTTTTTGAATGTGGGGCCTCGTCTCATTCGGCGTGGGTGAGTCGTTTGGGCCGAGCCGGGGCTAAGGGGGGCGGTGTGGGGGACCGGCGCCGGGCCTAGCCGGCCCCCATACCCTTTAGTCTAAGTGAAAGATGATGAAAAGGTAATTTACCTTTTCAAAGTTTTCAAGTACAACACAGAGGCATAACCCCCTTTTTCTTCCAAAAGAAAGATAAATTAATAAGGCACAAACTATCTACACACTTGGTGTGTAGATAGTCACCCCAAAAAGGTGATTTTTGTCCTTATATGCACACCCTGCAGTGTCGAACTGTGGCTAAAACGTGGCGTTTTGATCCGGTTAACTAGATAAAGACTGACGGGTGTCTGACGGGTCTGTTGACCGGACCAAAACGCCGAGCTTTGGCCGCGTTTTGGTCCTGCAACCAGACCGGGTGTCACTCTTTTGTCTGGTTGACAGGACCAAAACGCGGCCAAAGCTCGACGTTTTGGTCCGGTCAACAGACCCGTCAGAAACCCGTCAGTCTTTTTCTGGTTAACCGGACCAAAAAGCCGCGTTTTGATCACAGTTCGTCACTGCAGGGTGTGCATATAAGGACAAAAAACACCTTTTAAGGTGTGTAGATAGGCAAATGGGTGTGCCAATAGGTACACCCATTAATAAGCATGAAGTATTTTCTATTAATAAATCTAAAGTACAACACATGTATTTTCTATTACCCTAGAATTGAAATGTATCCTTAAAGTCAAACCTTACATTGAAACCATATAACCCATGTGGTTTATCTTTCTAGAGCTCTCCATATAGTAGAGCTCTCCATATAGTTGCTTTGCAAACATTTATACTCAAAAAGTTTATACAACAATTAACTGTTTATCTATTCAATCGAGAGCTTCACACATATACACACATTATTTTATGTGAAATATCGGCTCCCATGGAAAACATGGGATTACTCTGTCAAAGAATATTGATACGCAATCATGAATACATAACAAACAACATGTATTACTTAATGGGTATTAACATGCCAACTTGGTCTTTACTTTTCAAAAGGGGGGGGGGGGGAGTACGTTAGTTGAAAAACTGATATGATAAAATAATATTTTTATATGACAAGAATTAACAGAACTTTTCTGTCACAAGCATTTTACCCCCTAAGCTATGCGTACAGCTCCTGCATCACACAGTACATGTCTAAAGCTAGGGTCAAACCCTATACATTAATTACCTTGTCTTCATTTGACTTTCACTATTCTGACCAAAAAAAAAAAAGAAGGAAAAAAGGCTAAGTCTTTGTCTTCCCAAGATGATGTGACCTTACTTTTTGAAAAAAGAAAACAAAAAGTAATGATGACACACTCTTACCGATGTAAAATAATAATATTTTACTAGTACAAGGCCCTTCCACCTGGCATTTCCTCAGGTCCTTTCACAGGGTCCTCCCTCAGGCCCTTCCACCCGGTCCTTCCTCAGGACCTTTCCTAGGTCCTTCCACAGGGTCTTTCCCCGGGTCCTTACTCAGGCCCTTTCACCTGGCCTTTCCTCAGGTCCTTTCACAGGGTCCTCCCTCGGGCCCTTCCACCCGGTCCTTCCTCAGGACCTTTTCCTAGGTCCTTCCACAGAGTCCTTCCACAGGGCCTTCCCCGGGTCCTTACTCAGGCCCTTCCACCTGGCCTTTCCTCAGGTCCTTTCACAGGGTCCTCCCTCAGGCCCTTCCACCCGGTCCTTCCTCAGGACCTTTCCTAGGTCCTTTCACAGGGTCCTTCCTCAGGCCCTTCTACCAAGGTCCTTCCCTAGGACCTTCCTCAGGCCCTTCTACCAAGGTCCTTCCCCAGGACCTTCCTCAGTTCCTCTTCCTCATGTCCTTTTCTAGATCCTAACACAAAACACTTGAGCAAGGCCCTTCTTTGAGGTCTTGCGTCGTGCGCCGCTTCTAGACACAAATTTATTGTTCCCATTACAACGTTGTTAGGGTACGTAGGCTACCCCCTTAATGATATGATGGCAACACGTCTTCACAAAAATAAAACATGAGGCACGAGTACTTGTACACACAACACAACATGTTTAACGCATAAAGAAATTGATCTTTGGTATGACTTACCTCTTTGAAAGTGTTTTCATGGCAAATATCGAAGCATGAACATGAACAATATAAGAAGCTATTAGCCACGACCTACGGGATAGGTCGACAAAGGCTAATATTGGACTGGATGATGTGCACCCGAGAAATAAGGCATGATCTTTGAAAAGATACTAAAGAATAGTGATCACCTTCAACATCCTTAAACAAGGATATGGCTCCGGCTAGGAGGAAAGCGACACAACATCAGTGAAAGCAAGAAAAACCTTCATGCAACATTAAGATGGGGCTGGTAGGGTACAACACCATCATTACATGACATTTATTGGACATTTATCGACGTCCTCGTATCAAGTGGTTGATTAGAAATATGGGCTCCATATTTCTCGCTGACATTGTTCACCCGAGTTTTTTGTTAACCTGTGGTTATTCTCGTTCAACAAGAATCACAATCGATCATCTAGACGGACGGTCTAAAGGACATCTTATTTCATAAGTTCAGTATTACCAACTACGCTTGACAACACTGAACTGGGAAGCTAGCATGGTATAACACCATTGGGTTCTACATTGAAGACTTCTAGAAATGATCTTTATTTTTGTATTGCCACCTTCAAAAGGGATTAAGCCCCCTCCATATGTTCTCATGGTCGAAAATCTCCACAACAAAAAAAAAGGAAGGAGGGAGAAGGGGCATGGACTGAATTACTAATTCCTCCCTTGAAGACAAGGAAAAGGCTGGTGTCACACCCCAAATTTCTACGTGTTACCGGTGGGCCCGGTAGGGGAGTAACGTGACGTGGTTGGCGACATCATAGTCAATCAACACAATATATAAATGCACAGCGGAAGCAAATGATAAATATATTACAAATCCGTAATAGTGTAACATCAAAGTATTACAACGGAAGTAAAGGATCCACAGGCGGATCGCAAATAAAATAACATGGTTCAACAGACTTTAGGCATCTAAGCTTGCGAGTCTCTTTATTGATGCTAGGAGTAGCCAGCCAATTCCAATTAGTACCTGCACTTAGCCTTTTTGAAAATACGTCAGTTTACACTGGTAAATACAATCAACCGACTCATTTGAAAAGAGTTTAAGAAAATGCATTTAAGGCACAAGGCACAAATAATATTTTATAACTTGGGATAATTATTTACATATATAATACTTGTATGGATTTACATGTTCCTTATGCGTTCAGTAGCCCGGGTCGAGCCGGGTTAAAGATCAATTAACACACCACTTTATTTATGAGACACTAACAGGTGTACGCCTACACCTGAGTGCTGAGGTCGTGGCCATTTCGTAAAATGATGCCAGGGATATCCGGGACACGGTCATTAACCCCCCAAAGGCTTTAAGCAAACAAAACAATATTAAACGAGACGTCTCAATACTTTCATTATCATTTATTCAATCAAAGATTCAACGTCCCGACCAAGCGGTATTTTATATACCGTACCCCAAGCCCGTATAGGGAAAATAAGTTAAAAGTATTTACCTGAGCTAAATATTAAATCAGTCCCAGCCGTATCAAATCAGCAAGTACAGATAGCTTTTACTGGGCTCCTAAATCTGGAACGAAGGTTTTAATAACCTATTAGAATCCTAACGGGTCTTTAATTAAGCCTTGACTTAGACCGATTAGTTTTCAAGAGGAAGATACGGTTCAAACGCATAATAAGGCGAAGACCGGAATAGAATGTGATTTAGACCCGACAAGTTTGGAGACTTGTATAATATGGGTATATTATACACATTCTGGATTTTGAGATAAAACCGATAAGGTTTGACCCGTTTCGGCTAATTTATGTAAACTAGTTACATAAACCGAACCAAACGCGTATGAGGCGTAACGGGTAACCATAAGAGTCCTAAATAGGTTTCCTAAGTTAACATGCCTTAAATATGTCATGATATTAGTAGGATACCTTCCGTTATGCCCAAAATGAGTTTAATCACTTATTAAGCCCCGTAGGGGTATTTTGGTCATTTTAAAGATTATAAAAGGGATTAATTACATTTCTGTGAACCGGGTCTGAATACATTAGTAAATTAGTTTATTTTAACAGGTTATAACATTTGGTTATAAGTCTTATATGTCAAAATAGTTTTAAACCCAAACTATGCGTTAAATACGCGTATAAAGTCGTTTTAAGCGATGTACGGGTTAAAATACGATTCTGAGTTTTCTGATCACATAAACAGGCTCAAAATACTCTATTTATTATTTAAAATCAATAGCAATTGGATTGGCGTTAAAAGGATTTGTAAAACTCATTTTATGGCCTAAAAGGGCATATTCGGTATTTACCGAATTAAGGCGCTAATCCAAGCTTACGATCAGTTTAAAAATAATTAAAAATCTTCAAAAATCCCAAAATATTATTTAACATCAGTGGAGAAAAGTTTTGGTGCCGAAAATCGGGTTTAGATAGGCTATGCGCTAATCGCGCCGATTAATTAATAAAAAGCTTATTATTTACGCTAATGCGCATATCTCCTAACCTAGACCTCCGATTGTCGTGAAAATTTACAGACATGATTAATAATCAGTAACTAAGATTATTTTATTTTCATATCTCCAAAAATCTCGTTTTATGATCATAAGGGCATTACGGTCAATATTTAGGCGATTAACGGAAACATCCGACGATTAGGGATTCGAGTGGTATAAACACAGAGGCTTATACACACATGTAACTAGGTCCTAATGGAACCTTAAGGCATGTCTAAACTTATATAAATCGGGTCAGAACCGAGGTCAACGCAAAAGTCAAACTTTTGCGTCTTTCGGCTCCGAATCGGTTCTAAATAGAAAGTTGTCGAATCAATCAAGCGTAGACAAGTTATTATACTTATTTTCAAGTTGTATGACTGATAAAACAGATTACACGCCTTCCGTATCATTAAATATGCGATTAACATTTCTGTTGACTTTTCGGAAGAAGTTTGACTCGACAAACGACATAGTTAAGATTGAATTCAGTGAGTGCCCTTTTAGGGGTTTATTATCCATATAAAAACCAACTTATAACAACTTTCGATTCGACAATTCTCTGGACCGATTATGATTTATCGATAAATCAAACCGTAGTTACGACGGTTTGATTACTAGGCTATAAACTAAGCAAGACACAATTTAGAAGGATCAAAGGCACATACATAAGTCTAATAGATGATTTGGAAGTCTTGTGAATGATCCGAAGGCTCCTGAGATGTCCAGAAGTTGATATGTTGAAATATGAGACTTTTATAAGAACTTGATCTTTCAAAAATTGATTCCAAATGTGTGTAGGATGATCAAGGTGCATGTATATGGCTTCTATAAGCTGTATACTAGTATATACCAGCCCATAGAATCAAAATCCCATGATTTAAGTCGGTTACATGAAGGAAACAGACACCTGTCCATGAATCTGGTCGTTTTCTGCATCTGCAGGTCTCACGCGGCCCGCTTCATGTTTAGGCAATCCTAAAGCGGGCCGCCTGGGAGTTCTGATCAGGTTACAACTTTCAAATATTGCACTTTTAGTCCCTGGTCCTCCTAAACGTCGCTTTCTCGATGTTTTCTTGCATTTTAATGCTTTGATATTTATATATAGGGGCTTTAATACTTATACCCACTTTGTCAAGTCCTCGGGTAACTTTGTGATCACCCGAAAAGCCCTAAATTTCAATGTTGACGGTTCTAACCCTTGCACACGAATTTTATCACAACTTGCTCATACGATAACGAAACTTCATGAAATTTTTGTGGTACATTCTAGTGAGCATAATTAATCATTACAAGGCTTCGGGTTTGCTAAAAAGTCACTCAGAGGTATACCTTTAACATGTTGACATATATAACCCCTGTGGTTTGTAATCTCTCACTTTCTTTCACAATTCACTTCGTATGATCCATGATCCATTCGTTTAAGGTTATAAACACCATGTAAGGGTATTGTAAGGTATATTTATTCATTGTTGACACTTTGAACCCTTATATTTACATAGTTTCATTGTTTGTCAACTTTAGTCCTTCAAGGACTTTCTTTCACACGTTCAAACATTATGACACGTGTCAAGACATTATAGGACGTAAATTTTCGGGGTGTTACATCCTCACCCCCTTAAAAGAAATCTCGACCTCGAGATTTGTTAAAATGCTGGAAGTACTCTTTGTCGTATAAGGGACTTAACTTTTATAGCATATCTGGAGTCTTTCCAAGCTCCCATAGTGGCTCTTACATTAGGCGTATGTATCCTTTTGGAGCTTCTTGACCTGTCGATCCTCAATCGATACAGGATGCTCATCACATCATAGTTCTGCATATCATTATGTGATAGTGCTTCTTGACTTATTGGCGGAACACATCCTCCAGTCACTATTGTGCAATGTATTGCGAGCTCCGTCAAACTCCTTAAGTAGGTTTTAGCTTACAAGCTACTTGATCTTGACACATTCGATTTCCTTCGAATGATTTCCATATATTCAGAGCTTAACTAGTCTGATAATTTCACAAATTTGGTACACTCTTCCTGGGTGATATCTTTTGTTAAACCATATTCCTTAACAAGAACTTAGGAGGTTTGCTATTTTCATAAATCCTTGATTTCCTGCCGTATACTGGCAACCTACAATCGATTATGGATTTGTATAATCTTATTTGTTGTTCCCCAGGCAACTTTCAGATCTTGATAATTGGACTTACCAATTCTCTATCTAACACTAGACCTTTAACATTCCATCTACACAAGGTCTCCAAAGGAGTAGCCTTAATACTTACATATCCATTATTATAGAAAGCTTTATTTTTAAGGTGTGATGGTTATTCCAACCACTGCTTTGCTAATGTTTAGGGAATAGCTAATCCTTGCTGTTAGTCGAACAGATCGACGATCCTGGGCAGTTGATGGCGATTTCTTAACCGTTGCCTAATTAGGGTTGCGGTAAATGATGCATAAGCAAAATGAACCGTCTTTCATCATGGACTATCCCGTATTCTCAGGATTTTGAGTTAAGCTATATGAACCCTCTATTTTAAACTTAGTTAATCAGGGTTTCGATTCTTCCAATGATGGTACTAACCGTCTTGGAGATTTCATAATAACACAGCCTTCAACGGAATTTAAACATTAACTCTACCTGCCTCTCAGGGGAAAAATAGGGTAATATTAGGAGAAGATAATCAAGGTACTAGGAGGTTACAGAGATATTTCCATATCTCGGCTCCAGTTCACCCATATTTTCTTGTGTCGAATAAGTGACACATTCATGTTACTAGTCCACAAATTCCTTAATCGGGAACATTTACTTGGACAATTTCATTCGGGATATCTTCTTTGAATACTACTAGTCGACTTTAGTACGATATGACTATTGGGATATCTCAGAGGTTCCATGCATTAAACCTCCATACTGATCAGGCATGAAAGCAATCTATGGGACACACTAGGATACGCCACTCCTCATATGGCACTTTTATCAAACATAGTTTGGCATTCGCAGGTGATAGAAAACAATGAGAAAATAATAAAATAAAATAATATACATTGTCGTACTCTTTTTGAGGAAGAGTACTCCAGATTCTTATGAAAGGATTATCTCCGAGGATGGGAGAGAGGGTTATTAAAGATTCCATTGGTAAATCATATCTTATCTTTAATATCTGAAGTTCTTATGAAATCAAAAGTTTGTTAAGCTTATGGTCTTATGAGAAACTTAGCAGCACCTGAATCCTAACGTATTTTCTAGCAATCATGTCACAATAATGGATTTATCTGTTGTCATTATTAATGTGAGCTACCCCTAATTATTCATCAGGAGGGTTAAACGCCTCCATTCTTAACCCTTTTTAAACTTAGCTGTAAAATCTTAAACAACTCTAGGGCAGTCTTAGCTCTGACTGATTACTTCTTAATCATTATAACGTGGGTAGCTGAGGTAGATCCATAATGGATTCTTAATGAGTAGGTTTTTAAACCTTAATGTGCCTTCTTATTGTCAATGCTAACCACTAATAATTATGTGCTTTAATAGGGTACTATCTCAGCCAATGAATTAAAATTTTCGACACACTGTCGACAGTCTAGAACTTTTATGGCGAGAGTCAGAAAATTCTTATTCCGTCTTTTCCCTTTTTCGCGAAACGGATATCCGGTTTTTCTAATAAGGTCCTTAAAACTTGGACCATTTCACCATTTATAAGAGGATCCTTCTTGAGGATTTCATTAAGGTTCTCACCTATTAAGAGTATTACCATAAAATGACTGTGATGTATACCTTACCATGTCCTTTCCAGCATAACCGCTGATATACTTAATGGTTTCTACTTTATCCTTTCTAACATTTAGTCAACATAAGCAAGCCAAGAGTAACTAAATCATAGCGGTAAAATCTTGGATTCTTATACTTAGTTAACATAGGGAGGATAAGTAGTTGGCTTATAATAAGAAGTAAGGAAGTTATTGTACATGTGCTTATAATTAATTGGATTGGAAATTTTCACAAACTAGGCACCTAGCTCGGTTGGCTAGGCGCGCGAAAGGGTGTGGCCTAGACCCGGGTTCGATTCCGGGGACGGCCGGTTCCACCATTTTTTTTTTTCGCTGGGAGCCTGACGCGGGCCGCGTAAGGTATCACTCAGGGCTTACGCGGGCCGCCTGAGTCTTCTTATTAATAAAACAAGGACAGCGGAGAAGGGTAATTCCTAATGGATATAAAATATCCATTTAATATTGTTGAGGCAGTCTCTGAGGTACTATCGGTTAATTTTACTTCATTCATAACGCTTAGAGTTTTAACAAGCAGATTTAATGATTTACAATATCTATTGTCTATGAGAGACTTATCTGAACCTGAATTAAATAATACTCTAACATGAGCGTTATTGATATAGAAAGTACCTGCTGTGACCTTGTCATCTTGGATAGCCTCTTGAGTATCCATTTGGGAGTTTTCAGTTTTGGTCTTTTTAACTTCCTCAAGCTTTTTAGCATACTTAGGGCAGTTGGTCTTAATGTGCCATCTTCCATTGCAACCATAGCAGGTTGCGTCCTCCATCTTCCTGCAGTCCAAGGTCTTATGCTCTTTGGACTTGCAGATCCCACATGCAAAAGTTCTCGACTGTGTATGCGAGTTCGATCCATTCCTGCACTTCCCGAAGTGCTGTTTCTTGCAGTTTTTGCATTTGGGTTTTTCACCTGACTGCTGGTTGTCCTTTAAATCCTTTCCAGGCTTAGCTGCTTTTCTCTTGGCAGCCTTAGGGCAATTAGTACTGATGTGGCCCTTTTCGCCGCAGCCATGACAGTTTGCATTCTTTATATCCCTACATTCGTGGGACTGGTGGCCAGCTCTTTTACAGATGCCACATTGCTTTATCTTTTGATTTGATCGACACTGACCCCAGTGTCTTCTTTTGCAGGTTTTGCATGTGGGTTTCGCCTCCTTTGGCTTGGACTGGTTATAGCTTGAACCGATCTTACTCTTTTTGTAACCTTTATTTGGGGTATCATCGCACATTCGCTTATAATCCTTCAACACACGGTCCATGGCGTTGCTTACGGCGGTATTTATCACAGCCTGTAACTCGGTGCTTATTAAGTTCAGTCTTGCATCATCATTCTGATTAACTGGATGATGGTGAGCTTCAGAGGAGTCAGCCATGGTGAAGCTTTGAAGGCTACTATCCAAGTAGAAACAATTTGTTTAATCATATAGTGAATTGTCGAATTTGATGAATAAATAGCCATGGCAAAATTAAACCATATAGGCCAATAGATAGAATTTAATTTATTTGATTATGTTTTGCCTAAGTTTAAATAACCATCTTTGGCCTTTAAGCGGAATATAATCCTTCATATTTATTAGACAGGGGACATAAGTCACGACTGCCAATGTCATACTGACATCTTTTATACATAGCACAAGGGCTTGTTCCAAAGGACTGATAATGGCTCAGAGACCTTGTCACTAGGGAAATTTTAAAACATAATCGATGATTCCTTTGGGTCGGAAAATTTCATAGTTCGTTGTCTTGGCAAGAAGTTATGAAATAAAATTATCTTTTTCATGTATTCATCTTTACTCGTTTATATACATCCCAAATGGATGTTTTAATGCGTACTTCAATTTCGACGTTTTCCAGCCATGATTCCTATTGATCATTTATGCTAAATAAGGGATTTGGAAAAAAAATTCCTAATATAAGGATAACAAGTGTGATTTTTATCGCATCACGGTTGTTGGGAGTGTTAACACATTTTCAGGTGTTAACCAGGATCTGAATCTCTTTTTAAACAGGTTTTACCATCTTAGCAAGGTCTACAATAACATTCAAGCTAGGTCAAACCTTTTAAGATTCTCTTTTAATATTTACTGACAGGAAGAGAATGATATTTATCTTATTCAGGATGTTCACTTATTAATCCTAAATTATAAGTTTGTAATAGTACAAAAGGCTTAGTCAAGTAGACGAGTTTAATTTATAAGCCATGATTTCAGAGAATCAAAGCATTTAGGTTTGGACATAGTTCATTATCTTTCCTGGACAGAGAGTCAAAGACTACTACTGTCGTTGTCAAATTGACGATACAATATGGCCCGTAGGCGGATCAATTGACATTACAAAACGATGTTTTTAGAAATTAATAATCATCACACTGATGATTGTAGTCATGATAATATTTATCATATTGACTATGAGGCTTGGGCAAAGCCCACTACCTTAGACAGGAACCCTAAGAGTTACAACTGTCATTGTCGTATTGACAATATTATAAGGTATAGCCAGTAGGCACTTCATCACTTAGGATGTCAATAATATGATCATCATATTGATGATATTAGTAATGATCACATTGATCATATAGATTAATAGGCTTGAGCATAGCTCACTACCATAGACAAGGAATCATAAAGATCACAATGTCAGTGTCTCAGATGGACAATACGTTATAGCCCGTAGGCACTTCCCTTCTAAGGGATGGTTATAATATGATCAGCTTATGGGATGATATAAGCTATGATTTCTAAATCAATAGACTAGATACGAATATTGGAAAAATCCATTATTAAAAAAAAAATAAAAGTACAGAGTTGCCCTAAGCGGGACTTGAAAGGAATATTGTTGTCCTCGAAGGGACTAAAAAGGTAAATATGTCCTTATAAGGATTATTAAGGAAACGATTTTTAGCAAAAGGAGTTTCTTCCTCATTTTATTTCTGAATGCCTTCTCCTTGGTTGCATGTTTCGTCCTAGCCGCTGTACGAAGGTCAGCAATTTAAGGCTCCTGTTGTGGAGAATTATTATTACGGTTTCTTCGCTTGGCGACGTATCCAAACTATAGAAGTTTTGGAAACAGAAAAATTCCAGATAAGGATTGAGAATATTCCTATGTTAAGTCTAGACTCAGAAGATTTAGAAATGTGCAATTGTGTCATTGAGATTAAACACAAAAAGCTAGTGTTTAATTCACTCAATGTTGGCTCTGATACCAACCTGTCACACCCCAAATTTCTACGTGTTACCGGTGGGCCCGGTAGGGGAGTAACGTGACGTGGTTGGCGACATCATAGTCAATCAACACAATATATAAATGCACAGCGGAAGCAAATGATAAATATATTACAAATCCGTAATAGTGTAACATCAAAGTATTACAACGGAAGTAAAGGATCCACAGGCGGATCGCAAATAAAATAACATGGTTCAACAGACTTTAGGCATCTAAGCTTGCGAGTCTCTTTATTGATGCTAGGAGTAGCCAGCCAATTCCAATTAGTACCTGCACTTAGCCTTTTTGAAAATACGTCAGTTTACACTGGTAAATACAATCAACCGACTCATTTGAAAAGAGTTTAAGAAAATGCATTTAAGGCACAAGGCACAAATAATATTTTATAACTTGGGATAATTATTTACATATATAATACTTGTATGGATTTACATGTTCCTTATGCGTTCAGTAGCCCGGGTCGAGCCGGGTTAAAGATCAATTAACACACCACTTTATTTATGAGACACTAACAGGTGTACGCCTACACCTGAGTTCTGAGGTCGTGGCCATTTCGTAAAATGATGCCAGGGATATCCGGGACACGGTCATTAACCCCCCAAAGGCTTTAAGCAAACAAAACAATATTAAACGAGACGTCTCAATACTTTCATTATCATTTATTCAATCAAAGATTCAACGTCCCGACCAAGCGGTATTTTATATACCGTACCCCAAGCCCGTATAGGGAAAATAAGTTAAAAGTATTTACCTGAGCTAAATATTAAATCAGTCCCAGCCGTATCAAATCAGCAAGTACAGATAGCTTTTACTGGGCTCCTAAATCTGGAACGAAGGTTTTAATAACCTATTAGAATCCTAACGGGTCTTTAATTAAGCCTTGACTTAGACCGATTAGTTTTCAAGAGGAAGATACGGTTCAAACGCATAATAAGGCGAAGACCGGAATAGAATGTGATTTAGACCCGACAAGTTTGGAGACTTGTATAATATGGGTATATTATACACATTCTGGATTTTGAGATAAAACCGATAAGGTTTGACCCGTTTCGGCTAATTTATGTAAACTAGTTACATAAACCGAACCAAACGCGTATGAGGCGTAACGGGTAACCATAAGAGTCCTAAATAGGTTTCCTAAGTTAACATGCCTTAAATATGTCATGATATTAGTAGGATACCTTCCGTTATGCCCAAAATGAGTTTAATCACTTATTAAGCCCCGTAGGGGTATTTTGGTCATTTTAAAGATTATAAAAGGGATTAATTACATTTCTGTGAACTGGGTCTGAATACATTAGTAAATTAGTTTATTTTAACAGGTTATAACATTTGGTTATAAGTCTTATATGTCAAAATAGTTTTAAACCCAAACTATGCGTTAAATACGCGTATAAAGTCGTTTTAAGCGATGTACGGGTTAAAATACGATTCTGAGTTTTCTGATCACATAAACAGGCTCAAAATACTCTATTTATTATTTAAAATCAATAGCAATTGGATTGGCGTTAAAAGGATTTGTAAAACTCATTTTATGGCCTAAAAGGGCATATTCGGTATTTACCGAATTAAGGCGCTAATCCAAGCTTACGATCAGTTTAAAAATAATTAAAAATCTTCAAAAATCCCAAAATATTATTTAACATCAGTGGAGAAAAGTTTTGGTGCCGAAAATCGGGTTTAGATAGGCTATGCGCTAATCGCGCCGATTAATTAATAAAAAGCTTATTATTTACGCTAATGCGCATATCTCCTAACCTAGACCTCCGATTGTCGTGAAAATTTACAGACATGATTAATAATCAGTAACTAAGATTATTTTATTTTCATATCTCCAAAAATCTCGTTTTATGATCATAAGGGCATTACGGTCAATATTTAGGCGATTAACGGAAACATCCGACGATTAGGGATTCGAGTGGTATAAACACAGAGGCTTATACACACATGTAACTAGGTCCTAATGGAACCTTAAGGCATGTCTAAACTTATATAAATCGGGTCAGAACCGAGGTCAACGCAAAAGTCAAACTTTTGCGTCTTTCGGCTCCGAATCGGTTCTAAATAGAAAGTTGTCGAATCAATCAAGCGTAGACAAGTTATTATACTTATTTTCAAGTTGTATGACTGATAAAACAGATTACACGCCTTCCGTATCATTAAATATGCGATTAACATTTCTGTTGACTTTTCGGAAGAAGTTTGACTCGACAAACGACATAGTTAAGATTGAATTCAGTGAGTGCCCTTTTAGGGGTTTATTATCCATATAAAAACCAACTTATAACAACTTTCGATTCGACAATTCTCTGGACCGATTATGATTTATCGATAAATCAAACCGTAGTTACGACGGTTTGATTACTAGGCTATAAACTAAGCAAGACACAATTTAGAAGGATCAAAGGCACATACATAAGTCTAATAGATGATTTGGAAGTCTTGTGAATGATCCGAAGGCTCCTGAGATGTCCAGAAGTTGATATGTTGAAATATGAGACTTTTATAAGAACTTGATCTTTCAAAAATTGATTCCAAATGTGTGTAGGATGATCAAGGTGCATGTATATGGCTTCTATAAGCTGTATACTAGTATATACCAGCCCATAGAATCAAAATCCCATGATTTAAGTCGGTTACATGAAGGAAACAGACACCTGTCCATGAATCTGGTCGTTTTCTGCATCTGCAGGTCTCACGCGGCCCGCTTCATGTTTAGGCAATCCTAAAGCGGGCCGCCTGGGAGTTCTGATCAGGTTACAACTTTCAAATATTGCACTTTTAGTCCCTGGTCCTCCTAAACGTCGCTTTCTCGATGTTTTCTTGCATTTTAATGCTTTGATATTTATATATAGGGGCTTTAATACTTATACCCACTTTTTCAAGTCCTCGGGTAACTTTGTGATCACCCGAAAAGCCCTAAATTTCAATGTTGACGGTTCTAACCCTTGCACACGAATTTTATCACAACTTGCTCATACGATAACGAAACTTCATGAAATTTTTGTGGTACATTCTAGTGAGCATAATTAATCATTACAAGGCTTCGGGTTTGCTAAAAAGTCACTCAGAGGTATACCTTTAACATGTTGACATATATAACCCCTGTGGTTTGTAATCTCTCACTTTCTTTCACAATTCACTTCGTATGATCCATGATCCATTCGTTTAAGGTTATAAACACCATGTAAGGGTATTGTAAGGTATATTTATTCATTGTTGACACTTTGAACCCTTATATTTACATAGTTTCATTGTTTGTCAACTTTAGTCCTTCAAGGACTTTCTTTCACACGTTCAAACATTATGACACGTGTCAAGACATTATAGGACGTAAATTTTCGGGGTGTTACAGCTGGGATATGTATTTGGCTCCTTCCTTGAAGGAAAAAGAATCAGTGGGCTACATCATTCATCCTCCGCTTGAAGACAGGGAAAAGCCTGGGATGTGTATTTGGCTCCTTACCTGAAGGAAAAAGAATCAGTGGGTTATGTCCCTAATCCTTCACTTGAAGAAATGGGAAGCCTGGGCTGCATATTTGGCTCCTCGCCAGAAGACGGAAGAGTCATTAGACTACGTTATTAGTCCTTAAGGAAAAACATGGACGCTCCGCCCTTGAAGGCAGAACACTCCTCGGAATACGTTATTAGTCCTTAAGGAAAAACCTGGACGCCCCTCCTTTGAAGATATCTCAGCAATCACTTCCAAGAACGGGAACGTATACTTTCCATGGAATCAAATTCAGGAAAAGTTCCTTCCACAAAAGTGAAGAATATCCCATTCTCTGGGATCAAGTGTTTTAGAAGTCCCTTCCATAAACAGGAACATACCCCTTCCTTGGGACTAAGTCTTGAAGAAACTCCTTCCAAGAATAGGAAGGAACATATCCCTCCCGCGGGATCCAGTCTTAAAGAAACTCCTCCCAAGAATAGGAAGGAACATATCCCTCCCTCGGGATTCAGCCTTGAAGAAACTCCTTCCAAGAATAGGAAGGTTTAATTGCTTAATTCAGTGAAGTTAAGGAGTTTAAAGATAAAGCGGAAAAGACGAAGATGATAAACGAGCTAAACAAAATTGTTTGGATGCGTTTCGGGCCGAGTTGATGGTTTGAATATGCAAATAATATGAAATGATGAAGTACAAGGGCCGTTCGGTCATCAATCAAAAGTTGAATTGAATGAAAATACAAGAGGAATGTGAAGTAAATAAGTTGGGGGTCCAATGTGTCATTATTTGAAACTTAAATGTGGGAGGTAACTAAAGTGGGAGTTTCACGATGGGGATTAGTATCTCTGGGGATTAAGTCTTGGAGGAGCCACCTCCGAAAAAATGAAGATGTCCCCCCTATGTGATTAGGGGTCTCGTAAGTCTCTTCAACGAACAGGAACAAGTTTCTCCCAAGAAAAGGGGGGTATCCCCTCCCGTGGGATTAAGTATTGCAGAAGTCTATTCAACGAACAGGAGTGCACCCGGCTACGGGATCAAGTATTGGTAAAGTTCCTTCTAAGGACGGGAAAGTACATCCCTGGGATTTGATATTTGAGAAAAATCCTCTTTGAGATTTCGCACCTGAACAACTTATTCAAAAAGGGGGGGGGGGCCTTGACAAGGGACTTCGAATCTGAAGAATCCTTTCCTTGAAAAGAAAAGATCTCTGCCACAGGTCTGTGTTTTAGAAAGTATCTCTCCAAAGAAGAGGAGCCCCATCTCGGGGTCGCATACTTTTAAAGAAGTCTCTCCAAGAGTAGAGGGTTGCACATTCCATGGGCACCCATTTTTAGAGAATTACAATATCCCTCAGGGGAGGAAAGAGCCTTTAATAAGGACTCACATAGGAAGGTTCCTTCTACATAACAAGTGTTTTTAAAGGCCTCATAAAACCTCTCCAAAAGGAGAAGATGCCACCCCTTCTCGAAGAGCAAAAACCTGAACGGTTTGAGGACCTTGCTAACGGGTCAAACAGGATCATCTAGGCAGACGTGCCGAACGATCTTACAATAAAATGAACATGTACATAGGCATACAGACATGCTGCCTTAATCAAAACAAGGCAAAGCCCGGCCGTGGGGCTAGGACTAAGTCGACTACGTCCAAAAAACGCCGAAGCAGGCATATGAAAATCCAAGTGGCCCAAACGCCATTGGACAACAGGCTCAACAGAAGCTTTAACAACTTAAACGAGTTACAAAGCGGGCCTAGGCAAAGCTTTAACAACTTAAACGAGTTACAAAGTAAACTATAGAAAGCTTTAACAACCCAAACACGTTACGAGGCAAACTTATAGGAAAGTTTTAACAACTCAAGCAAGTTACGAAGCAAACCTATACAAAGCTTTAACAACTTAAACGAGTTACAAAGTAAACTATAAAAAGCTTTAACAACCCAAACACGTTACGAGGAAAACTTATAGGAAAGTTTTAACAACTCAAGCAAGTTACGAAGCAAACCTATACAAAGCTTTAACAACTTAAACGAGTTACAAAGTAAACTATAAAAAGCTTTAACAACCCAAACACGTTACGAGGCAAACTTATAGGAAAGTTTTAACAACTCAAGCAAGTTACGAATCAAACTTATACAAAGCTTTAACAACTCAAGCAAGTTACGAATCAAACTTATACAAAGCTTTAATAACTTAAACAAGTTATAAAGCAACTCATATAAAGCTTTAACAACTCAAGCGAGTCACAAAACTGGCATGTGCAAAGCTCTAACAACTTAAAAAAGTTACAAATCGACCTATAGAAAGCTTTAACAGCTTAAACAAATTACAAAGCTAATTCATGAAAAAGTTTAACTTAAACATGATAAAACCCTCCTCCGAGGGGCATCGAACAGAAAGTATAACACGACAAACAAGACATCCAAGTTAATGCTCTTAAAGAAGCTACTCTTGAACGAGTACCTCAATTGAAATGCCCTCAAGGAGGACATGGCAAAACAATCTAAATAGCATAAACACTATAAAAAAGCACTATCAAACAAGTGCGTTGGAAAAAATGCCTTCAAGGAGGCACATATTAAAGTAAGGTATTGTGCTACCCTACTTGAGGGGTCACCTTGCTATTTTGAGTACTAAATACAAAGTTGTCCCAAGGATAACTAAACAGATAACTTTGGCATAACGTGCCTTAGATTACATGTACTAGACGGATAGGGGTGACAGTTAAAGGGTGGATAGCGACCCGCCTAGATTTTCAGGGACTGGAACAAGTCCTGCGCCCATTCATGAGTGAATAGACTTGGACTAGGGATGACTTAACGACGAGGATCCCCGCTTGGGCTCCTCGTCTAGACTCATCGCCCTAGATTGATGACTGGGCTCGAGCCCACTTGGGTCTTTCTCGGTATGATTAGATTTGGTTTGAGTGGGCCATGTCTTGATAAGCCCATTCTTGGGCCAGCCCATTAGGGTTATGGCTCAAGTGTCTTATTATAAAAAGGAAGCTCATCTTCTTGAAGAGGGAGACCATATTTTTCCTACAGAAAGAAGGTTACTACTTCCTCCTCCTTCTCACATACATCTGTCCCTTCTCTCTAAATTACACCCTTTACTTGCACTTATAATTATCTTCTTCATACAAGATACTGACTTGAGCGTCGGAGTGCTCTCGGGGTGAACCCCCTCGGGCCCTCTAACTAGATTTTCATGTGGCTGCAGTTCAAGACCCGACATCCCGAAAGAGGAACCGCCACCGTGACGGCAAGAGGACGAACCTGAACCGGAGCTCACCGAATCTAAGGTTAGTACCGCCAAGCCCTTTGAACGAACCAGGGATTTGGGGATTCGACACATTGTATTGGTCATATTTGCTCCTGTTGTATACTCTTGTTTAATAAGATTTAGATGTTGATATTTGATTTTGCTGTGTCAAACAAGTTATTTAATTTTGGAAGAAGATCGGGTGCGTACCATCTAGATATTGATATTTGACTTGTTAGTATCAAATAAGTAACCTTCCGAGCGCAACATTGTCATATATATTTTTTTTTTTTCAGATGATAAAGTCAGAAACTATATACTAATATAATAATTTTGTATTGAAGATAGAAAAAACATGTCAAATTTGTTTCCAAAAAATATAAAATTCAAATATTTAACCGGTGACTAGGCATAAAAAAGGATTGATAGATCCATTTATATACTTATCTATGCTATCATCTCTATTCGTATGTCTTTAACATCATCTTAGTGGGCAAAGGTATAATCACGACAGACTACTTAACTATTTTGGGAGTCGTAAGAAAAAATTATTATAATTTCGGCTCTTTTTAACATGTCAATGCTATAACCGCTTCTCATTTGTCCGAACTTAGGAAAGATAATAATATACTAAAAAGTTTATAATTGATGAAGTTAATATTTTCTTATCTATTTTTATATATTTTTGTGTGTGCGTATAAACATATTTATATTAATTTTAATTCTAGCTTTATTATATGCAAAATTTTTAAATAATTTCTAGCTTCTATATGCAAAACTGTCAAATATAATATTGGTACAAGTGTATTAAAATTATAATTTTAAGTTGACTATTAGCTAAATCATTTGTGATGTAGATGTTAGGTAATATTTTTAATGACTTTAATTTGGAAAAGCTTTGCACGGATGAAACAATGGTTACATAAATAGATTCCGTTTATTACCTTTCGCTTTACAAAGCTCCTAAGGCCGTGATTGATACTATTGAGACTATTATGAGGCGTTTCTTGTGGGCGGGTTCTAGTGAAGAAAAACAGATTCCGTGGGTTGCTTGGGATATTGTTACTACTCCGAAAAAGAAAGGTGGACTGGGTGTGGCTAAGTTACAAGAGGTGAATGACGCGCTCCTTTTGAAATGGACTTGGAGATTCAAAAAAGAAGGCAGTAGCTTGTGGAAGAAAATTATTTTGGGATGTCACGGGTCGAGTAGGCCTTGGGCTATGTTACCATGTAGCGCTTCGGCTAGTGGTTCTTGGAAACAAATAGTGAAAGTGGGAGTGAAAACAATTTCAAACGGGTCGGCTCTTAATCCTTTTTTTTGTTGGTTCGCTAGGTGATGGTTCTTCTATAAACTTTTGGGGAGACATTTGGTTAAGAGAAGAACCACTTCGAGTTATATATCCTAACCTGTTTAGGCTTGAAAAAAATAATTGGGTTAAGGTCTCAGCTCGAATTCGTTGCGTGAACAATGTTAAAACCGTGGAGTGGGATTGGAGATCAGCACCTTCTTCGCATGGAGAGGTGACAGAATTATTTCAGCTTCTAAGTGAGATTCACGATTTGACATGGAGGGGTGGTCTAGATGAATGGAAATGGAAGCTTGAAAAGGATGGCTTATTCACATTGTCCTCGGCATAGAAGTTGTTTTCCAACAACCCTATGGGTGATAATAGTCCGATGATAAAATGGAAGGGTTGGGTTCCGCTAAATTGCAAAATAATGGTATGGAGGGTTGCTCGTAATCGTACGTCTTCCTACTACTTCAGAGCTTCTTAAACGTGGCGTGAACCTTCCACAAACCTCTTGTATTCTTTGTCAATCAGAATTGGAAACGGTTTTACATCTTTTCACCGGCTGCGTTTTTTCTTATGAAGTGTGGAGGAGAGTTGAAGCGCGGTATCGGTTGAGTCCTAGTTTTGCTTTTGATGTGACGGACCTTTTGAGAGTGCCGGAGATTCAAACAAAGTCTAAAGAAGCGAGATATACCTTAAGAGGTATTGTTTACACTTCTATGTGGGTGTTGTGGAATGAGCGTAATGCTCGTATTTTTAACAACAAGCGGCGGAGACCGATTGAGGTTTTGGAGATTGTAAAGTCGACGTCATACTTTTGGATTCGTAATAGATCTAGGTGGAAAGATATAGATTGAAAAAATTGGTGTATATATCATTTGGATTGATGTTTTCTCGTTTGTTTGCTCGAAGGTCCTTGTTTTGAGGACATCTCGAGGTGTTTGAATGAAATTTTCCTTTCAAAAAAAAAAACAAAAATAGTTAACAAAGTTATAGTGAACAGATTTAAAGTGTGTCACAGATCCAAACCATCAATTAATACATTTATTATTATTTAAAACTTATCGCGTTCAAGTATTTTAACTTTTTTTTTTTAGTTCTAAACAAAAGCCCATTTCTTTTTCAAATTAATTATAGTAATCAAATCTACTTTTACTATTTCGTTTTCTACATTTTTGTCAAAAAATAGTTTCTACGAATTGTATGTTACTCATAAAAATTAGATTCTATATTCATGTTTTATAGCCATTTCTTTAGTGACAATTATTTCCTTTTCAAACCCTTCTTCTGAAAACTTAAAAAAACATTCTACAAATTGTATGTTTCAATTCTCATATAATTTAGGTTCTATATTCATCTTTTATTATAGCCATTTCTTTAGCGACAATCATTTCTTTTTCAAATATGTTTCAATTCTCATAAAAGTTAGGTTCCGTATTCATCTTTATTATAGTCATTTCTTTAGCGATAATCACTTCCTTTTCAAATCCTTCTTCTGAAAAACTGAATAAAACAAATAAGTCCATTTAGTTGATTTATAACATAATCAATACACATGATATTGTATAACATCACGCTCATTGATACACATATTATTATTTTGCTTGTAAATTCTTACTAAATTAATAGCATACAAAATGAAACCAAATAATTAGGGGTGAGCAAAAGGGTCTAACAGATGGGAACCGTGTTGGACCCGACCCGAGAACCGTTTAGAACATATCTTAAGAACTAGAACCGACCCTTTTAATACATGATGGGTTCTATCACATCCCCAAATTACCACATGCGGGTTTCACCGCGAGGCGTGTGACGTACCAGGATCTAGCCACTAATCATGTCGAACTAATAGTAAACAATATTAAACACAATCATCATGTCCAACATGAATAGTGTATTCCAAAATAAACGTTTCAAACAAAAGTATGTATTCAGCGGAAGCAAAAATAACTGTTTCAACACAACCAAAACCATATTGTTTTAAAATGCATAATATCAAATGTTCTCATCAAACAGCACGCCCCATGACACTTCAAGCTCCTCAGACTGCAAGTTTCTGTGCATCGATGTACCTAACGACCTGCAAAACATGCAGAAGAGTGTCAACTTAAAGTTGGTGAGTCCACTGGTTTTTGTTCAACGTAAATAATGTAAATGTTTAGCTCCTCAGACTGCAAGTTTCTGTGCATCGATATACCTAACGACATGCAAAGCATGCAGAAGAGTGTCAACATAAAGTTGGCGAGTCCACTGGTTTTGTTCAACGTAAATAATGTAAATGTTTAGCTTTAAAGACAAACTGTTGAATTGCATAAAGTTGGTAAGTCCACTGGTTTTATTCCCACTCGATTTTGTTTTCTAATAGTGCAAACCTCACACACTTGAGTTTTTTCAGCCACCTTAGGTAACCCTTAAACCATACTGTTGAATTGCATAATTCGAAGGGCCTTATGATTCACATGTGCAAATCTCCTATGTCACAAATCTTCTCCTGTAATGACTTGCATGCAGTTTAAGGATTGTTTGGCACACCAACTATTGGAAACATACGAGTCATTTTGGAGATTAAGATCAGACATTTCACTGGATGATACACCTTGCCAACGCCTTCTTTGAAAATAAAGGTCACCTCCTTGTCTTGTAGTTGCCCCACACTAATGAGATTTGAAGTAAGATGTGGTGCATAAGAGACATTTGTGATGATCTGTGTTATTCCATTCAGTGTCAGCTTAACATCACCAATTCTTTTCACTTCTAGCCTTTTATCATTTCCTAACTTGACTGAGTGAGTGAAACTCATGTCAATTTTGAGAACCATGCTTGTTTCCTGACATATGGTTGGAACATGCTGAGTCAAGAAACCAAATCCTTTCCTCCTCCTGCTTGTATCTTTCCACATCTACTACTGCCTTTAGCAGCAGTTTTTCACTCTCATCGAACTCAACAAAGTTTATTATTTTTTCTTCTATGGGACACTTATATTGAAAGTGGCCCAACTTGTAGAATTTGTAATACTCCATATAATTCTTATCAAAGGAACCTCTTCCTCGTCCTCTGCCTCTTCTTCTTGCATAAGATGATATCCCTCTACCACGTCCTCGAGCATAACATGTCTTTTGTTCAAATTTGAATACTTGTTCTTCACTTAATTTCCTCAACAACGTTTGTTCATGCATAAGAAGAGAACTTTGCAATTCATCCACACTCATTACATATCCAAATCCTTTAACTCCTTAATCGAACACACAACAAAGTTAAAATTCTCTATGAGTGTTCGAAAGACTTTCTCAACAATCTTCACATCTGTCACATCGTCTTCACACATCCGCATCTCATTAGCTATAACCATCACTCTACCAAGATAGTCATTTACACTCTCACCTGTTTTCATCTCCAAAGTTTCAAAACTCCTCCTGAGTCTCTACAATTGAGCCCCCTTAACCCGTGCACTTCCTTGGTACTTGGCCGTCATACCGTCCCAAACTTGTTTGGAGGTCTCATTCCGAGTGATTTGTCTTCGGTATCTATTTATCTATCGACTGGAACAAGTAATTCAACACCTTCAGATCTTTCAACTCGTTCTCTTCATAGTTTTTTCTCCGTGTGGGAGTTGCTTTTTCCCCAGACTTGATCTCTGCATACCCATCTGTCACCATAGTCCAACACTCCTTTGATTGGATTAGATTCTTCATGATCATATTCTAGTGATCATAATCTCCATCAAACTTCGGTACATGGGTTGCCTGGAATTGACTCGTTTCTTCTGCCATTTAATCTCGTACAACAGCTCCTTTTCTATTCTCTTAGCGCTCTAATGGATCTCATAATTGTGCTTCGATACCACTAGAAGTGTCAAGCTAGTATACTAACACAATAATATTTACAATGCATAACTTCATTGAACCACTAACAGGCTTTAAATAGCCAAACAATACAACGTGCAGAAACTAACCGAAACAAAAAAATCAGGAAACTAACGACTAAACGGGAAGACGCAACAACTTTCTAAGACTCACCCTACCCATGACTCCATAACGTAAACTTAACCAAATAACTGCACAAGTCCCTAAAGACCCGACTTATTCAAAAACAACTTCTAAAAAAAGTAACATAAAGACTCACGTCATGCATGTCTATGCATGACCACCTTACTATGCGGATCCAATACCGCTGCCGCTAGTTGGACTGCGGTCCTCCACTGCACCGCCTGCAGGACTAAGGTCTATCGTCGCGCCACTACCCGTCGCCGTCGCCCTGCCGCATTTGACGCCTCTTACACGATTATGAGATCATTCAAACTTGTGGATTATCATTACAGTTTGTAGGATTATGGAATTCTCAATCGAAATTGAAGACTTAGTTTTCTTAGGGTTTTTTATGGTTCTTGTTATAAAGTTTTTTTTTTTCAGTCTAAGTTTCTAGCTTCCTTCCGCTATGATTGTGGGGGAGTAGTAGAGTATGGGCCCACATGCTCAGTTAGGTTTCTAGGGTTACTTGTAATCTCTATATATTGTTAACTAATTATTTAATTGTATTCATTCAGTATTTCACTGTTCAACAACTTCGAAACAAAGCTACGAAGCAATTGTAGAGGAATTAGAAAGCCAAACATCATTATAACTATGCTAATTATTACAAAGAGAAATCAAAATACATGTAACTGCTCTAATACATAACATGCCATATATGTCGCAAAAGTAATATGTTTATCAAAGATGGTTGATCAATAAGAATAAAAACAAGAAACAGAGAATATACAATGGTTTTTAGAAGAAGAAATAACTAGAGATGGAGTAGATCGATCTCTGAAAATAAGAAAAAAAGGATTGGTAAACGTTTTAAAATTAATGGTTTAGACTTTAGTCGGTGTAGTAGAGTCTCACACATAACCTTTTTTTCAAGAAACCAAACTATTTCATGAGGGAAATACTCGCATTTTATAGCAGTGTAAATCGTATGTATACTTACTTTTTTTTAACAGCAAAAACACTTTATATATATATATATATATATATATATATATATATATATAAAGAGCCAGCAATAAGCTGGGAATACAACAAACGAAAACAAACAAAACCAAACCGATTACATCAAACTGACTACATCGAAATCCCTCCAATTTTCCCACTTTAGCGACTTTAACTTGGACCTATTGCTAATCCAAAGAAAGGAATCCTCCTTAATATGCTCGACCGACTTGCAGATAGGGAGGAATTTGCCTTCGAATGTCTTTAAGTTTCTCGCTATCCACACCCTCCAAACCGGGGCGATCAAAATCGAGTGCACCATCCTTTTCCACACCGCACTGCCCGGTTGATTCTTAATATAGCCGACCAGATCAGAGAGACTTGAGATGTGGATCGGGAACCTAATTCTTGTTGGAAATTTAGATGGTGTGAATGGATATTAATTTAGTGAAATTATAATTTAGTAAAATTATAATTGTTTACTAGACTCTTCATATGGGTATATGGGTGATAAACAAGTGGTGTTTTTATGTCAATTTATTAGTTTTTATTAGAGTTTATATCTCCAATAAAATCTCTAATAAAGTGAGAGTTTTAGTAGAGTTTTTATGTCAATTTATTAGTTTTTATTAGAGTTTATTTCTCTAATAAAGTGAGACTCTTCTCTACCCAATATCTTTTGTATGCAAAGTAGGTTATGTTTCTAACTTGATGAAACTAATTACAAGTAGAGATTTGAAAATGGAATTTTAGAAGAAAAAGTTAGAAGAGTTCTTGGAGATACTTGAAGACCCATGTGTTGGGTACTTAGAGAGATATGTTGTCTCCATTCGATTTCTTCATCTTCATATCATTATTTTCCACAAGTTCTAACACTATAATTTTATCCAGTGTAACCTCGGGTGTGTGACCATCTCCGGCAGTACATGTTGCTTCGCCTGTTGTACCCTGGGAGACAGACGCGTCGTCTTTAGTAGAGGCGCGAAATCTGTTTTAAGGGAAGCGTGTTGAACACGTGCCTCAACCAAAATCATCAACGTTTTAGTGTGCTCTTTGTTGCAGTCAATGAGTATTTTTCAAGACTCAAGATGATGAATACTCGAGTATAGGATACCATCAAATGCGCGTGAAGGACCCACCAGAGATGCGGCTTGAATCAAGATTGGTATATAAAATTATATTTTATATTCTTTTTATTTAGTTATTGCAACCGGTATTGTACTATGATATTTCCTACGAAGAACGAGAGTCTCGTTATGATATATTTTATAATTATATTTTATAAAAAGTGAACCTAGTTTCTACAAACTTAAAACAGATTTCGTGAGATTGTTGCTACAATCTTAAAACCTTATTTATAAGGATTTTGGGTTCACAAAAGGATTTATAATAAAAAAATATTTTTAAAGATTATGATCTTATAAATATTTTCTTATGAGAAATATGTATGTGGTACAACTTGTTGTGTTTGGATTTCTTGAGATTGAGATACAATCTTAAATCCTATACCGTGGTACAAAACGAATAGTTTTGGTTCAACCGTTTGGTTTTTGAAACGATTTTGGGAATCGTTAATTTTTCTAACTTTTGTGTTATATCGGGTTTATTAGTGTAAACCATACGTTTTTGTAAACGTTAAATTTTCTAACATGTGTGTTAGACCGGAATTATTGGTGTAAACCATACGTTTTCTGTAAATGTTAAATTCTCTTAAGTAGAGTTTTTTATGTCTTTAAATAAGAGTTTTATGTTACTTGATTAGAGTTTTATGTCTCTAATTAAGTCTCTATTTAAAATAGACTCTTCATCCACCCATGGATTGTTATGAACAAATAAGTCTTATAATGATTTTTGTAATCATGTGTCTTCTAATATATGTGTTAGAAACGTTCATGAAACGCGTTAGTTTGGGAGCAATTTTTTAATTGTTTAGTTTCTAACGTGTGTATTAGAAATGACTTATTTATTTGAATCATATATGTGTTTTTAGCAAGTCAAATTAACATTTTGTGGAAATGTTAATATTTCTAACTTGCGCGTTAGAATTTCTTTCATTTTAACATGATTGTTAAAAATGGTTAAAATACAAATGCTTTGAAATGTTTTATGTAAACATTTTATATAAGTTATTTGTTGTAGCATTGATTTTAATGCTTTGTATGATTTAGAAATAAAATGCCATACATTAAAGTTGATGTTTGATTGTCTTCAAAAATTAAATCACCATAAAGTGATGGTGTAGTTGTGTGTGATTTATCAGCAACTTTAATTTGTAATTTCTAAATCCATTTGAGTGAAATTTTAATTACTAATTAAACTCTTCATATGGTGAAACTCTTGAGTAGAGTTTTAATGATGACATTTGATGAGTTTTATTAGAGTTTAAATCTATAATTATTGAGACTCTTAACTCTTCATATGGTGAAACTCTTGAGTAGAGTTTTAATGATGAGATTTGATGAGTTTTATTAGAGTTTAAATCTATAATTATTAAGACTCTTAACTCTTCATATGGTGAAACTCTTGAGTGGAGTTTTAATGATGACATTTGATGAGTTTTATTAGAGTTTAAGTCTATAATTATTGAGACTCTTAACTCTTCATATGGTGAAACTCTTGAGTAGAGTTTTAATGATGACATTTGATGAGTTTTAATGATGACATTTAAGGCTCTAATTTGGTCATGTTTTGTATATATAAAATAACTTAAATTTTCTAACACGTGTGTTAGAAAATGTGTATCACGAATACGAGGTTAGAGATTGTTCATAATGAACAGAAATGTTTTATGTAAACATTTAATTGCCTATGTGAGCATTAAAGATGATGAGAAATGGTTTGTTTTATAAACTATATCTTTGGAAAACGTTTTATGTAAACGTTCGATTCTATAATGTGCTTGTTATAACATTTTTTTTCTAACATGCGTGTTAGAAAATGTTATTTGGTGAAAAACAACTTGGTGTTGTTGTGAACAAATTTAATTGTTCAAGTTTACTTCTTAAATGTAGTATTTGTAACAATTTGGTGTTGTTTTAAGCATAATTGTCCAAGTTTAAAGTTTAAAGATGAAATGGGGAACTTGTACTTACAAGTGCATGGAGTCTTATTGAGGGAGTACCTCAAGACATGCCATGGGACGATATGGTTGAGAAGATTTCGGTCAGATTATAAAGTGTTGAATATAAAAGCACTTTGCTATTTGATGTCTACATATTGTATATGTTCCGTTTAAATTTCAAAAGTGATTGGCACTTATGATTTAGTTTCCAATGTATTTTATTGTTTTGTGTTCAATATATTCGGATAACACATGCAATTTTTTTTACAAAGAAATAAACCACTAATGGTTGTGACGTATAAATTATTTTTGTGGAAAATAATTATAACGTCGGTTATACATTGTTTAAAAGAATATGGTTTTAAACGGATAGTACATGGAAATACTTGGACATAAATAACTTGAGAGTTGTTACATTGACTAAAAGTCAAAAACAAAACATCAAATGTATGACCACATCATGAGTGAGTAATGAAAGAACGTAGTGAGTGTATTGAGATGAAATACACTAACGACATTCATGTCGACATACTTCATTAGAAGTCATTGGAAAATTCACAAAGTGTGAATTCTAACATATGAAAGTAAAAGTACTATATGTTATTATATACCTTTAATAAATCTTGCGAGATTTATAAGTAGATGCGTCTACCACTTGATTATTGTTAGATCTATATGGAGATTTTACCTTCATTTAGGAGAGCATCCTAAATATACATATCTCCTAATGAATAACAATAGATGTGTGCAAATCACTTATGGCAAATTATGAATGCCATGTTGTTAAGTGTCGATCTAGTTGACTCTATCTCACACATAATAGTGATTGTAGACGAGAAACATTCATCTTGTTGGTGATGAATGTGTTCACCAAGTGACTTGGATTAAGACTTATGTTTAAGTACTTATGAGTCAATGGTAGAATGTTGGAGATCAAAGGTAAACAAGTTATGTTCCTTAAATGAATGATGAAATTTAGCTATATGCTATATACAATAATTTGTGAGACCTTCCTAAATATTGATATTTTAGGATTATGAATAAGTCTAATTATTTTGTCTTAACAAGGGATGAATGTTTCAAAGTGATATTATGATATCCTTAGGGCTGTGAAGAATCAGAATGATGCATCTTCTGTTCACATGCTAAAGTATCGTAGTCTAAAGCATGCTAGACTAGTACTTGGTTAATTATGGGTCTTGACGGAGACTAATTAACTCTAAACATTCAAATGTGTATGAACACAAAAAGAATTTGTGTATAGACAAAGTTGAGGGAGAATTTTCATTCATTATAACGAAAAGACATGTAACTTTTTAAGAGTTTGTTCGAAAAACTAATGAGGAGAACTCATTGTCTAAGCTTATTCTAGATGTTAAATTAGAATTATTCTAAGTTGGTGACAAACTTATGACAATGGGATGTGTTGCTTTGGTTAGCTCAGAAGCTTATGTAAGCTAATGCAGTATGAGTTGAATTCACTGATACAATGAGGTTGATCTTGTTCAATCAGATGTGTATAAATGTCGTCATAAGTGAAGTTACGGAAATGTTGATCAAATTGCAAGAAATGTGGGGGAGGATCCATTTAGAAATAACCCTATAAGGGTATGTAGAAATGGTTTTCATTACCCCATCTGGATGATATCCTATAACACTTAAAAGTGGCGGTGTCTTGCATTTGTATCATAAAAGTTTGGCAATAAGGATTTTGTAATCCAATCTAACATTGCAAACATACGACTATGTGGAGGACACATAGGTCGTAGTGCATAATGGAGATGTGTTTGCCTTAAATGATAAGCGTATCTTACAAAGACATATATTATAACCAGATTCAGATGGCCACTGAGGTTATAGTCTTAGAAGTTGACAATAGGCAAAATTAACTTACGAGTTAAGAGCACATCATGACAACTGATCTCAAATACGCAAAGTTATTTGTTAATGTTATGGATCCAACAACCTGAGGGTTTATTAGAGATCAAGTTGTGGAAAGAGACTAAAGCCCATGGAAAAAGGGTATGTGAAGGACACCTAACTTAGTTGACTGGAGATCCCAAGATCTAAGTTCTATAGGACAACTAACTCATATGCCTAAATGTGGTCACTATGGGGGCATAAATGATATGCATAAGCTAGTAAATATGGATATATATACATACCCCCAAAGTATAAAAGGGTGTTTAAATACGTCCTAGTCTATTCCTATGATATTCAGTGACAAAGAGTGAGGCTAAGCATAATATGTGGTAAATGGTTTGGATAAATCACGATAACCACAATGCTTTTAATGATCTAAGGAGAATCACCTATGTTAGAGAGAAGTGAGGTCGCTTCGAATGGAATTGAGGGCACAATTCCTAGAGCTCTCGCAGAACCAGGAAAGTGTTCCACGACCATTATTGGACATGACTATGAGGAGATGACCCGGCTAGGGAGAGTCTTGTGTGAAGTGTATTGTCGTCTACACAAACGACAGACGAGTTCAAAGACATTGAGATCTACTCAGAGCTAGTGGGCTAAGTGCATTTCATGAGCGAAGGTTCAAAGGGTAACACCTACCTATCGTATGCAAAACTCAACTGTCGAGGTTCCATTGGAAAGTTTATGTGTTTAGAACGATCTCCATTCATGTAGGGGATTGTTGGAAATTTAGATGGTGTGAATGGATATTAATTTAGTGAAATTATAATTTAGTAAAATCATAATTATTTACTAGACTCTTCATATCACTACTACATAAATAGGCATTTGCTACGGCCAAATCCGTAGCAAACACCCTTTTTGCTACGAATTTGCTACGGATTTGGTTCGTAGCTATAAGTCCCGTCGCGAATTTATTTGCTACGAACTTTAGCTACGGAAATTATGTTTGCGACGAATTTAGCTACAAAAAATGTCATCGGTATTTTAGCCACGAATTTGCTATGAAGAAGGTTGCTACGAAATTTCGCTATGGTTTTTTAGCTGCGGAAACTTTTAGCTACAGATGTTTTTAGCTATGGATACTTGTAGCTACGGAACATTTTAGATACGAATACTTTCCTGGAAAATCGTAAAAGAAAAACACGAATTTATACCGCCACGTTACATTCAACACTAACATAGACAAATGCAAACTTATACAGCGTAAAACATTTTATTTACTGTTAGTAATATATGTTTTTTAGTAAGTTCAGAATAAACCTCTAATACTTATTTATGTTTTTTTAACGGCAAAGAATGATGTGCCAACCACCTTGACATCGGGCGCTGTGGCCAAGCTCGACTACTCGACCGCCGCCAGCCCCTTGGCTCTCCCAGATGCCCGGAAACCCGACCTCCACCTGCCCGAAGGCACGACAGTGGAATAATCAGTAAAACAACCAAGACGAACAGGCGCCACCCGTATTCGCCATTCATCTGGATGCCGCTGTAGATTACACCAATAAATCCAAAAATTACACTCTTTTTGGGATGATCTCAGCCCTTTAAAGTCTTCAACTTCAGATCCTTACCATTCAAAATACTAAAAACCTTCTAGAAGGGGAGGTTGAGAGAGGTTAAGGGGCTGTTTGGTAGCATCTTAATGACCATTCAGATGCTACCTCTTAATGGTTTAAAACCTCTGAATGAATAAGAGGTAACCTCAAGTCTGAATGGTTAAGAGGTAACCTCTGAATGGTAAATCATCACATGTCACATTTTTCTACCTTCTCATTGGTAAAATTCTTAATGATTCCATTAAGAGATAGCCTCTATGACCATTTAGAGGCTACCAAACAGCCCCTAAGCACTCTCTCTCATCTCATGATGCAGTTGGCGAAAAATATGTGAACATTTGCTTCAGTTTTAATTTGCTAAAAAATGGACAGGTTATTCTTTAGAATTCAAATTTAGCTTTCTTGATTTTTCTCTTGGATTCGTGGAGACGCAGATGAAGCCAAATTTAAATTCAATTCAAATTTGAAACTAAAAAGAACAAACCATCTATACAATATTTACAAGCCTACAGTAATAAATTATATAATATGATGTGTAGCAGCCATTAAAATTAAAACATTATTAATAATATATTAAATAAAAAAGAATGTCAACATTTCAAATATATGTTATCACATTACTAAAGCATGTTCTATATTAAACAAATAGTTATACAAATTAAGATAAATGTTATCACATATCTACTTATTCTTTTCTTTTACCCTATTTTATCAATATATGACTTTGGACTTTTTTTCATATATAATGTTATCGCATGTGTAAAGAAATTTAATAAATAAAACAATGTTGGCAGTTTCAGTTTCGAAAATTATCACACAAAAGAGTAATATTTAAACTGGATAAATAGTAAATATTCATAAACTGTAAGCAGTTATTTAAAGTAGTGGGGTAGTTGGCTTACTTGAGAAGTGGGAGTTCCTCATGAGTGTTATATAAATGAAGCCAACCCGAAACATTTTTGTGCTGATAATTAAAGTTGTGATTGTTGATTACTTGATTACATTGTCAGAACCAAAAGTTCAATATACAAAGGTATTTCTCCTTACCAATATAGTTTTGCGATCTATTAGTTTTGATGTTTTAAATCTGTTTTACCTTCATATATATAAGTGCACACATGTTTTAATTCTTTTTTCTGCGAATTTAAGGGTAAACATAGTCTACCTACTACCAGTGTTGATCCGAAGGTACTTTCAATTCATTATTATGATTGATTAATTGTGTTGCATCTTAATGGACATTAATATTTTTGTTTTTTGTTTGTTTAAGGAGAAATACACCAGTGTTGAAATCATTGATTTATTATCTTTTTTTTTTTTTTTTGGTCTGTACAAATCACAAATGCATCGTGAATATGGTGAAGAGGTATTTTTTCTATCAATAATTCTATATATTTGACTAATGTATTAAACTATGTATTATGTTGTGCAATGAAATTTTTATGTTCCTGAATTTTTATGCTCTGTGTTTTTCATTACCATTTATTTCATCAGATGATTTAGGTTACTAGGTTTTAAAATTACATTAAGACAATAACACATATGTTTTTCATTACCATTTGTTCTGAAGCGTGTCCCCGTTATAGCTATGGCGTGTTTCAGAACATCGACAATGCTCAGAAGACGTTGCTTTCGTTGCTATTAATATTGTGAGCAGATAGAGGAGGGCAAAATATCTCGATAGGGTTTCTCTTAAATCACACATAACATATATATAACAACCGGAGTCAAATAACACGAAATAAAAAATGTGGATCTGGACAAGAGTGTAATTTTGGATTTATTGGTGTAATTTTGGATTATAAGCTATGTTTTCTTCTCATTTGAACCCTCCACTCTATAATTATGTGTGTAATAGCTTTTATTAGGTTGTATTTGGTTATAATATGTTATAATATGTCATAACTTATTAGGTATCATAATGGATATTAATTGGTTTTTTTTGCTTTTGATGTTATAGGTGGAACGGTTGAAGGAAAAAATAGCGGAGTTGGAACAAAATAAGATAGAGAAACATGCTATGATGGAGAAAATTGAAGAAGGTGCGAGGTTGTATGCCGAAATGAATGAGAAAATTCAAATGTTGTCGCAAAACCCGCCACAAAACCCGCCACCAACTTAAAATGCGTTGAATTTTATTATATTGCTTTTAGATAATTTGGAATTCTATCGTGTTAGGTTTGGTTATGTTTGAATTAGTTGGATTTTTATCTTGTTGCATTTGGTTATGTTTGGATGATTTGGATCTTTAGTATGACTTTTTAATATTTATTGTTATGTTTGAATTATTATGTTATATGGTTTGTGTATTTATTTTTAGTTTCAATTTTTTATATTTATGAAATTTGAATATAATATTTATAAAGGAAAAATAGAAACAATATAAAAAAATTATTTAAAAAATTCCAAGCAAATAGCGTAGCTAAATTTGTTGCAAAGACTTTCCAAAATTAAAATTAATAGCTATATCCGTAGCAAAGACAAGCGAAATTCGTAACTAAATTCCGTTGCAAAATCGCAGCAAAAGACTGCAAATTTTTGTAGCCAAATCATAGTGAATTTGTAGCTAAAGTATGTAGCAAACCCAATAGCAAAAAACGTAGCAAGTTTCGTAGCAAAAAAATGTAAAAAGGTAGCAAATTCTCGTAGCTAAACGATAGCAAGTTGGTAGTTAAATTTTGTAGCAAAAACATTGCAAATTATCATAGCCAACCCATTCGTAGTAAAGCTACTCCGTAGCTAAAAATAACCATAGCGGGTCGTTGTTTGCTTGCTACTTCTCATGGTATTACGACCCACGCCCCGCAACGCGGGGTTAACACTAGTTATATATGTAAATGAACTAGTTTTATGCCCTGCCCGTATTGCGGGCCGCTAAACCGAATATTTCTCTACCAATTAAAACAAAACACTATCATAGCTTTGCTAGATAAAAAAACTAAAACAATGGCAAGGCTATAATTTTTAGCTGGGGCAAAACTGAAATTTGTCAAAACAATGAGCGAGTGCAAGGGAGTTGCCAGACACGAATATAAATTATATCGAGTCAACCAATTAAAATAAAACACAACCATAGTTTTGCTAAAAAAACTAAAACGATGGGAAGGCCGTAATTTCGAACTGGGGGCAAAATCATAATTTTAACTAGGGTAAAATCGTAATTTGTCAAAAGCTAAAACAATGGCAAGAATGTAAATTAGAATTAGGGGCAAAATCTTAATTTTGAAAAGGGGGAAAATCGTAATTTTAAATTGTTGGTAAAATCGTAACTTGTCTGGGCCAATGTGGGAGTGACGGGTAGCTCCTTGGCACTGTTCCCCCTCATGGTCTTCGTAGTACTAGTTTATGCCCCGCCCACGTTGCGGGGCGCTCGACCAAATATTTCTCTACCAATTAAAACAAGGAAAAATTACACGTTTTGTCCTTTATCTTAATACCCTTTTACAGACGGTGTCATTTTCAACGAATTTTGACAGGTTTCGTCCTTTAGAGGGAATTTTGTTACACGTTTTGTCCTTTAACCCTAACCCAATTTGACTTTTTTGTTAAATCTGGTTACCCATTGGTATTTTAGACTTTTTACCCCTTTATTTAATATTTCCCCTATATTTAATTACAAATTACTCATCAGTCTACTTTTTACTTATTCTCCAAAGCACTTCCCTCGCACAAAAGACGAACCTGCAAGCGTTAATTTTCAGTTTCCAGTTACGAAATTCATGGGTTTTTTTGTTTTACTTGGGGAAGAAATGATGTGCACTGCTATTTATGGTATGCTTTCTCGCTACCTAACTTCCTCCAAAGTTCTTCTGTTTCATATTTGTATTCTTTTCACTTATTAACCTACTTCTGCATTTGTTATATTTCAAGCTATTGCAAAAAGTTAATTTTTCAACATAATAAATCTTTTTATATTATGTGATTTTGTTCAAAAATCATATGATAATAATCTTGAATTTGGCACCCTCTCCGGTAGAACAACTTTGTAAGAAAGTGTATAAAGTAGATCAAGCTCTCCTTCCACTCGTGGAGTCAATCAAGTTCTCCATCCACTCACCAGTATCAAACTCGCATACAGATCCAGACGCCGCTACAATGTTTTGATTGATCAGATCGGCGGCAGGTGCAGAAGGGGGTTCTGGGTAATTGGGGGAGAGACGAACTGGTGGTGCGTCTCTCTGTAATGTTACGAAGGTGTTGAAGGCGATTGCAGCGATGGTGTTTACCTGTTCCTTCCTGTAATTGGGATATTATGTCCACCGAATGAATTGGGGATTTAGGGTTTTTTTTGTGGTAGGGCATGTGTTTGAGAAAAGGGTTTTGATTGATCAAATCATGAAGACTGGAATTGGTTTGTTGAGTTGGTAGAGTAAAGAATAAAAGGAGAATTGAGGGTTTCGGTGGTGGTTAGGTGGAGTTGGGTGGTGATATGGTGGTTGCAGGTGGTGGTGTTATGGTGGTGCTAGGGGGAAGAAGAGGTTGAGGGTTGGGGCCTTTATACATACATACATAAATATATGTATATATTTATACATATATCAGCATTTACAAAAATTTTCCTTTTTATGTATAAAGACTAAACTACCCTCATGTGACTTGCATGTGACCAGATTTAACAAGAAAATCTAACTGGGTTAGGGTTAAAGGACAAAACGTGTAACAAAATTCTCTCTAAAGGGCGAAACCTGTCAAAATTCATTGAAAAGGACACCTCCTGTAAAAGGGTATTAAGATAAAGGACAAAATTTGTAATTTTTCCTTAAAACAAAACACTATCAAAGTTTTGCAAATAATATGAAAACATTATAGAAATCGTTATAGAAATAAAATGAGTGCAAATAATATGAAAACGTTATAGAAATCAATTACTAAATGATCTAATATATTTAACTAGAGATGAGTTCGGTGTCAACTGGTACTGAAAATACCAAGAATGGGCACCGGTACCGAAAATACCTGGTATCGTGCCGGTATTTGAGTGGTAAAACCGATAAATACCGGCACCGTACCAAACCGGTACCAAAAACGTCAAAATCCGATACCAAATATATTCGGTTCCGGTATCCAATACCATTTGCTCATCCCTATGCTTAATTTGGTACGTATTATTTGTATGAGATAGCTATATTAAATGTATTTATGTTTACATCAGTCCGTGTAAAATTGACATTTTTTAACTATTTTTAAGTAATTAATATTTTTGCTTTTGATTTTTCTATAGTATATATTATTAATTATTTTTTAATATTTCTTTTGTCCATTTTTTCTTATGGATTTTCTTACGCGTCTTTTTTATTATTTTTTGAATATTTATTTTGTTAGTTTGCTATGGATTTTGCTACCACTATTATTAATTAATTTTATGTGTTTTTTTTTTTTTTTTTTTTTTTTTTGCAACGTATTTTGCTATGGATGTTGCAATGGATATTAGTAAATTATTTTTGGAATACTTTCTTTTTCTTATTTTGCAATGAATTTTTCTATGGATTTGCTACCGATTTTGCTACGTTAGTTTTTAAGAATTTTTCTAGATTTTGCTACCAATTTCTTTGCGAACTCTATTTACTTACCGATTTTTCTACCATTCTTATTAAACCCCAGTTAGTTAGTTTTTAAATATTTATTTTTATGATTTAGCTATGGACTTTGCTACCAATTTTACTAAGTTTTTTTATTAAATTTATTTTCACAATTTTGCTATCGATTTTGCTACAAATTTTATTTTACTTTTTTTAGTTTATTTCTTAATACTTATTTTCATGGTTTTGCTACCGGTTTTGCTACGTTATATGATTTATATTAATTTCATCAATTTTGCTACGGATTTGCTATGAGTTTTGCTACGAAATTCATTTGCGACGGAAGTTCGTAGCTAATTCGTAGCAAACTCAAAGCAAAATTTGCCACCATTTTTTTCCGTAGCAAATGCCTCTTTTTGTAGTAGTGTATGGGTATATGGGTGATAAACTCTTAAGTGGTGTTTTTATGTCAATTTATTAGTTTTTATTAGAGTTTATATCTCTAATAAAGTTAGAGTTTTAGTAGAGTTTTATGTCAATTTATTAGTTTTTATTAGAGTTTATTTCTCTAATAAAATCTCTAATAAAGTGAGACTCTTCTCTACCCAATATATTTTGTATGCAAAGTAGGTTATGTGTCTAACTTGATAAACTAATTACAAGTAGAGATTTGAAAATGGAATTTTAGAAGAAAAAGTTAGAAGAGTTCTTGTAGATACTTGAAGACCCATATGTTGGGTACTTAGAGAGATATGTTGTCTCTATTCGATTTCATCATCTTCATATCATTATTTTCCACAAGTTCTAACACTATAATTTTATCCAGTGTAACCTCGGGCGTGTGGCCATCTCCGGCAGTACATACTGCTTCGGCTGTTGTACCCTGGGAGACAGACGCGTCGTCTTTAGTATAGGTTCGAAATCTGCTTTAAGGGAAGCGTGTTGAATACGTGCCTAAACCAAAATCATCAACGTTTTAGTGTGATCTTTGTTGCAGTTAAGGAGTATTTTTCAAGACTCAAGATGATGAATACTCGAGTATAGGATACCATCAAATGCGCGTGAAGGACCCACCAGAGATGCGGCTTGAATCAAGATTGGTATATAAAATTATATTTTATATTCTTTTTATTTAATTATTGCAACCGGTATTGTACTATGATATTTTTACTACGAAGAACGAGAGTCTCGTTATGATATATTTTGTAATTATATTTTATAAAAAATGAACCTACTTCCTACAATTCTCACCCATGTCAACACTTACTATTTTTTAGGATACCAACTATTTAATTTCCGGCTATCCAAATTGAATACCCTTTAATAGAAAAAAAAAAAAAAAAAAAAAAACGGAGGTTTTTGTGGAAAAAAATGCCATGGCGTGAATGATTATATTTTTTTAAATTTTTTTTTTTATTAAAGGGTATTCAATTTGGATAGCCGGAAATTAAATAGTTGGTATTTTGGAAGTTAAGTAGTTGGTATTTTGGAAATTAAAAAATGCCATGGCGTGAATGATTATATTTTTTATTGGAATCAGGCAACATGGTTAACTTTTAATTTGGAAGTTAAGTATCCTAGAGTCCTAGCAATAATTTTTTTTTTTCTATAACGTGCTAATTTGGGCAATTCCCGTGCAACTATTCTATGGGGAATGCTGTTACGTCACATTCTTTCAAGATTTTTTCTATTTAAAGCAACAACAAAAGAGATTTGTTCATAGGTTGATGAGAACAAACCATAAATTGCCTGTCCTTTCACAACACTTAAGTCTTTTCACTTGTAGTACTACTATACGCATATCAATGTCTTCGTCATTTATACTGCCACAAAGCCATATGAACGTTCAAGAGCTTGCAAAAGAGCTCAAACTAGAGGTTCCTCAATGCTACGTGCAACTTAATCAAGAACCCACTGTTGTCTCGAACAGCTCGTCGTCTTTGCTCTCTATCCCACTTATTGACATGAATGATTTCACCGGGACACTAGGATCCGACAACAATCAACTTAAAAACCTGTGTTCCATATGCCGAGAATGGGGAATGTTTCAGGTTAAGTGTCTTTATGTAGC
The DNA here is from genome assembly GCA_030545235.1 of Helianthus tuberosus. NCBI lineage: Eukaryota > Viridiplantae > Streptophyta > Magnoliopsida > Asterales > Asteraceae > Helianthus > Helianthus tuberosus. Next base: position 36,152,701 of record CM060439.1, on the reverse strand, counting down.
TAAATTACTATATATCTATCTATCATTACTAGAAAACTGAGCAATTACGATCGCCTTTTCATTCGCAAATCAGCCTCAATTCGGATATTGGCTGGTAGTTAAATTTGCAACCGTTAGGATTTAGGTCTATTTGCCCAGTTTTCTAGAATTGCGTATATTGTAAATGATAATAAGTTGAACAAATTAATTAACCTGTAGTTGGTGAATCATGGGGTTGACAAAGTGTTGGTGAAGAACATGAAAGAAGAAGTAGTAAAGTTTTTTAACATGCCATTGGAAGAGAAGATGAAGTACAAGCTGATGCCAGGTGACTATCAAGGGTATGGTCAAACCCCACTCCATTCTCAAGATCAGAAAATTGACTGGGCTGATCGCTTCTTTATGATCACCAATCCTGTTCACAGAAGAAAATCTAACCTACTTCCAGAGTTCCCAACAACACTAAGGTCTTTTTATTTTTCTAGTCTTCATTTTGATTTTAAACCTAACATCCTCTAAAATGATGTAACACGTGTTATAAAGAAGTAAATACACAAAGAAGAACTTAAAAGATGTTGATATAACCCGAGAGGAAACAAGTAAATACACAAAGAAGAACTTAAAAGATGTTGATATAACCCGAATTCTTAATTAAATCATACCATTAGGTGTCCTTGTATAAGAATTTCAAAATTTTACAGGTATCATCAAATTTCTTAATCACAAACCAGCAACTAATTAATATGAATACATTAAATTATTAAGGACCTAAACAGACGCGTAATTAGAGGGAATCGATGACTAGACGCGTAAATAGACACTAGAAAAAAGAATTCAAAATGGCTAAAAAACAAGGAAAGTTTTCGGTGATGAAATCTAAACCCTAAATGATGGAATTTGGCTCTGACAGCGGACCGAATCGCCTATGCACCAACTTTAATTAAGATCGAATGAGCTACACAACAAAGACAACCCTAAACTTATTAAAATGTTACTGAAATCAGAAACATTAGTTGGTCGAACACACAACTTTTTTCCTAGTACAAAGCTGTCTCATACAACTTATGGTATATTGTTATTATTTATATTTGTTGCAATTTATCAAATATGTTATTACACTTGATGAGGAAGTATTAAGAAATAAGAACCTTACATCTTCATTTGTTTCAACAGAGATACCATGGAGAAATACTTGCAAGAAGTGCAAAAACTTGCCATGACTTTATTTGGTCTAATAGGCCAGGCAGTAAATATAGACTTGCAAGAGATGGTAGACGTATTCGAAAATGGAATGCAATCCATAAGGATGACATACTATCCTCCCTGTCCACAACCTGATTTGGTTATAGGACTGACGCCGCACTCTGATGCGTCTGGAATTACCATTCTTCTCCAAGCTAATGATGTTGAAGGTTTGCAAGTTAAGAAACATGGTGTTTGGATACCTGTGAATTTTCATCCAGATGCTTTGGTTGTAAATGTTGGAGACATTCTTGAGGTTTGGCCTCTCTCTCACCATCTTAAATTCAATAAAACGACACAGTTCGGGCAAGATAGGGCCTGCAAAGTGAACAAACAAAAGGAATACAAAAAAAAAACATAATTATTTATTATAGGCAGCTCTAAAACGTGGGTATGCATTTCTGTTTTTAGAGATTAGATTACCTAACTAATGGGGTGTTGTTCTATTGGCAAAAGCAAAGCCTTTATACACATTGGAAGGGAGAGGTACTGAGTTCAACTCTCACAAACGACAAGAATAAAAGAAATTTGTGGTTTGAAAAAAAAAAGATTAGATTACCTACTAGTTATGTGTCCTGAGGAAGATTTTAAATAATATCTATTTAATTTGCAAGCACTTGAGGCTCTAGAGCATCATTTCTTGTATAATTGACGGACACTCCCAATATGAGACTAGCTCACTTGGTAGAGAGACACATGCTTATTAGAGAAGAGGTCCTGGATTTAAACCCGAACAAACATAGTTTTTTAGAGTTGTTAGTGTAAAGTAGAGTATGAGTAACAATTTTCGTTAAAAAAAGTGGAACCCTTCAAATTTTCGTCTTCCATGTTTGACCTATACATACCACGGGTGAACTTATTATGGATCATAAAAATAACAAACATAAACTATTTAATATATTTATTAGTAATACATACTTTTTAATGAACTAGTGAGATTTTCTCGCGCTTCGTGGCAGGAACTTGGTAAGTATCAGTGTTCGTTGTGATATCGACACTCACTATAGTAATCGAAAGAGAAAACCTTACATCCATCAAAAACAATAAGAACGAATATCGATATTTGGAACCAATGTTACTTAGTTGATATTGGTTTAGTTCGTTAGCGTTCAAGGTATACGGATGTTTTTTACCAGATATCGGTTTTTGTGGTCTATTTTTGCTTTTTTCAAATATTATGATATTAATTTTATTAAAAACAAAGACTGTGACGCTATCGTATCAAATCAAACCGAAACCGACTAAACAACATATGTATATGTATTTATCTATATTGTTTTTGCTTTCGATAAAAATGATACCGTATTGCTATCAAACCGTACCAAACCGAATTAACAACATCGGCACACCGGTATGTATTCATTTTTATGGTTTTCTATTTTATAACAGATACCGTGCCGCCAACGTAGTGAATCGAACGAACATCGGTTTTAGGTATCGGTGTTTCTTTTTATCGTTTTTTTCTTTCGATAAACTGACACCATGTCGCTACCCCCTACCGTATCATACCGAACAACATCGGTGCCGGTAATGGTATCTGTATTTATTTTTATGGTTTTCGTTTAAAAAAAATTCATTTATACAACTCTTTCTACGACGATAATTGAATATCAGTACCAATACCATGACAATCTAAATCGATTCATACCGTTCGAACAATTTCGGGGTTGGTAACAACATTCGTTTTTATCGTTTTTGTTTCATCTAAAACACGTGTTGATTTCGATACCAAGTGCATGTATCGTACTATTAATATAACGGATCGAACCGATATCGATCAAATGCCTGTGATAAAGTACCGTCCCAACGTGTGGGAAATAATTTGTAATGTTTAAAAAATAAACATAGATGCGAATTTAGATTTCTTTTTTATTAACGAACATAAGCTCTTACAGAAAAATAAAATTTAGTGATATAATTAAATACCACTAAACACAAACACTCATGATTCATCAAGAGTTTCTATTAATATAATAAAGAGTGTGTTTTCTCTGTTCTATGCGGCGGGACCTTAGTCAATTACATATTCCCCCTCCTAAACCATATATATTACATATTTACCTATTTCACTAAAATTGTTCTTATGAAATTACTAATTTACACCTAATAAACTTATTGGATAATTATTTACATATTCCACTGTTGCCTTTTCTAAGATCATTCGTATCTACTTCACCATTTCAACTCAACTTTATTAAAAATCATACTATTTAACACCCACGAACTCTTTGACAGGAGGCATTATTTAACAATTTCATATGAACAAATCACACGAACAAAATCTGAAAGAAACATAAAGTTTCGAATAGTTTTTTTTTTCTTATAAAATCTTGAAAGAAACTTCCACAATCTTTATTTTCTATCATTAGTTGAAAGGTTTATTTTTGTTGAATACTCATGAAAAGTTTTTTTCTTATAAGCACACCTACGTATTTAGATTTCAAAAAAGTTCATGAGCGCAAATTATTAGATAAATATCAATTAAAAGATATTATCAACTATATGATCAAGTAAATATTATTAAGAACAAAAAATATTATTTAAAACAAAATTTCTTATTGGCTTAAACAAAATATTATTAAGTAAGAAAAGAAAAGGAGTATCAAAAAAATCTTGGTAAAAAACTATTCATGCCAAGTTTGTATTAATATATATAAAATAATAAAATAATATAATAATTTGTTAACTATTAACATTGATAATAGAAAAATTAGTAAACTTAGAGTTTTTGTATATATCTTTATACTAAATTTCAGTTGGTGGCATTTGCCTTTAAAATTGATAAGTTTTGTACTTAATGTTTTAAAATGTTATGTCTTTTGGCACTAAGTCAGTTAAATTTTCTATTAAATTTCGTCATGTGCCTTGCACATGAAGGCATATTTCTGATTTCACTGGTTTAATGGACTATTGTGTAAATAACTTAAAACACTCTCTAATTTTATTATCACCCGGTCTCTCTCTCTCTCTCTTAACTCCCCCCTCTCTAAACTCTCCAAAACCTCACCCTTGTTTGTGGCCACCACCATTATCTCAGATCGCCTCCGTTGGAGTCTATCTGCACCTCAAAACTAGTTGGCTACTCGACCACCTAAACTCGTCGGTCGAAGTCCGCCATAGTAGACTATCACCTCCACCATCAATCGTCGCACCTGTTCAGATTTGAAAACCCTTGTTCAGATTAAAAACCCTAGCTTCCATCCTTCCGCATCAGCGTGCTCAACAAATTAGTGTAGTTCGATCATATTGAGATTGAAATTGGGGTTGAATCTGATCAGATTAGTGTTCCCGCGAGGTCAAATGAAGAAGAAGGTGATGGAGGTTCACCTGGTTCAAGTGATTGAGGGTTTGTTGGGGAGAAGGAAGCTACATAGGCAGCTGCTAGTGCAATCTAGGGTTCGGGTGAACTGTGGCGAACTTTCAGTAAGGGTTCCGACTAGGGCTGCAAACGAACATGAACAAGACCTTGTTCGTGTTCGTTTGTTAAGAAATATATGTGTTCGCGAACCGTTCACGAACACTTATCGAACGATATTTTATGTTCGTGTTCGTTTGTTAAGGAAATGAACTTGTTCGTGTTCGTTTGTGTTTGTTTGTTAATGTTAGGCAACGAACATTGACGAACACAAATGAGCACAAACTAATGTTCATGAACACAAATGTAAATAAACGAACACAAACAATCGTTCATGAACATAATATATAATACACCGACACTTATTAGATATTTAATTTGTCGGAATTTTGAGGTATTTAATTAAATAAAAAAACTGAAAACACTAATGAAGTATCGAACACAAACGAACACGTTACCGAACGTTCACGAACATAAACAAACGAACACGACCTCTATTCATGTTTGTTCATTTAACTAAACGAACGAAATTTCTTGTTCGTGTTCGTTTGTTTAGTAAATGAACGAACACAATCGAACTTCCCGCCGAACGGTTCACGAACTGTTCGCCGAACGTCTGGTTCGTTTGCAGCCCTAGTTCCGACCACTTTGTTTTTTATGTGTGTAGCCTACTTGTGTAGATATGTTTACATGGGGACGTATGACTCAGTGTGGAATGTTGAGAGTAGTGGAGGGTGGTGAATGAGGGTTAATGATCAGATCAGGTGTAAAAGGTGGTCGATTACGAGTGGTGGCTGGCAGTGGTTCTTCACAGTGGTGATGTTGAGAGTGGTAGTTGTTGATGGTGGTGGAGAGAGGTAGAGAAGTAGAGACACAAAGGTGTCGGACACACGACAAGGCCATAGCCCCAAAGTTGTTTTATAATCCTTTAAAAACTATTATAGCATAAAAGGAATCTAGACTCTAATAAAACATTCCAACAAATGTCACATGATAATTGTTCATGCTACCTAATTATAATATTAAGTTTATCTTTTATACTAATTTTATTTAAATATTAATTTTTAATTCCTACAATATAGGAATATACATGTTAAATTAGAATATAATATTAATTTCTTTGTTAATATTAGTATATCTTGTGATGGGTGTGTGCACATAAGATTTATGTAGAATATTCATTCATTGATCATGTCGTTAGATCTAAATTTTCATATTAATCTAATTAAAACTTTATAATCACTTATTTGTCATTAGATCTAGATCTGAATGTCTGATACTATATTAATTTCTTTGGTAGGAAATTTTAGGTTCAATACCAGACAAAGAGTAAATTGTGATTAATTTGATGTAATTTTAGAAGTGAGTAGGGGTAGAGTAACATTCGTCTTCTCAAAATAAAAGATATAAAACAAGTGATAATGGAATATTTTATTGTATGCCCAAATCAATATAAGATTGTTTTAATTATGTTAACTAATTAAGAATCTTCAAAAACAATTGATGATCAAGCACTTGAGAAGTGAGTTATGATTAAATACTATGAGCAAGAGATTACAAACTTTTGGGATACTTGTCTTATTGTATTTTTAAACAAACCATTTTTATTATTTAATCCATATGATACACGAGAGTATAACCTAGTAAAACAAATAAAACATAAATAGAGGTTCCGGGTTAGATCGAACCCAAAACCTCTTTTTTTCTGGCATCATGTGTTTCTAATTTATGACTGTGCAAAAACTGAACCATAACAAAAACCAAACCTTTACTCGAAAAAGTTAAACGAAATTAACTAAAAACCGATCAAACCAATAGATTCTATAGATTCTGGTTAGGTGTATCTCCATAATCGAGCTATCGGTTATGAAGCAATCTTCCATAACTGAAACCTAACCGAACTTTTAATATTCATAATTCAAGCTGGTAAAATTTAGTGTAGTTAGCTATTAAAAAAAAATATTACCAATTAATGATCTATCTAAATTTACTAATATATCCTTACAATAATATTAAATATAAAAATTAAATGAAGTAAAACGAAGGATGTTATTTGTTGAATTTTTTTTATTCTTAAAACATATTTTTTTCTCATTTGAAACTCCAATATATATATATATATATATATATATATATATATATATATATATATATATATATATAGGGGGATCAAATGAGAAGAATATTATTGAAAGAAGAAAAACAAGAAAGGACATATTGGTAAAATACTATATTTATTTATATCATCTCATTAATTTTTCTCTCTTTAATTAATTAGTCAACTAATCATTAATTATCTTACATATAATCTACAAAACTTACACATATCAAAATTTTCCTACATATACCCTACACATTATAGAATTTTATCCTACATAGTCGAAATTTATCCTACACACCTCGAAATATATACTACACATCTCATAATTTATCATACACAACTTATAATTTATCCTATACTTTAAATTAAGTTGTTTTTTAATTTGAAAAAGGTATATATTTTGAAAGGGAGTTATAAATTAAATTTAGTTAGTTATTAAATGGGAAGAATACAAATTAGTGATCTATGTAAGTTTACCAATACAATCTTATATTAAAATTCAATGCAAATATTAAATGAAGTAAAATGAATCATTCTTATTGGTTGAAACTTATTCTTTTTTCTTCTTAAAAAAAAATTTCTCATTTGAACCCTCCAATATATATATATATATATATATATAGGGTAAGGTTCATTTGAGAACCACATTTATTATGAGAACCAATGTGAACAAACCAAAAAAACTAACCCCCCCCCCCCCCAAAAAAAAAAACCTAAAAAAAAGACCAACCCCAAAAACCTAAACCCCCCCCCCCCCCCCACCCACCCAAACTAAAATGCTAAAAACTAAACCCCAAAAAAACCTTAAAACATCTAAAAAACACACAATTTTTTTTAATATTTTTTAACTAAAAATCGCTACTTTTAGTAGCCAAAAAAAAATTTTTGTAACGAAAATTAGCGATTTTTAGCTAAAGAAATATTAAAAAAAAAATTGTGTGTTTTTTAGCTATTTTATGTATTTTTGGTTGTTTTCACATTGGTTCTCGCAATAAAGGGTGGTTCCTAACGAATCCTTATATATATATATATATATGTTGGGTAGGGTTCATGAGTGAACAATGATGTATTTGTGAACAAAATGAACTTATACTGACCATGGATTTTGTAGATCTATATTTTTTCTTTAGTGGCAAGATTGTAATTATCTTTTGTAACTTACATGTAATTTAATAAATAGAGGGTATAAGTGTAATTTTTTCTCTTTATTTAAATAATTGATTTTCTCTATCTCCTTATTTCTCTTTCCAATTAAAGAATATTTAATTAAATTCTCTATCTTTTTTTCTCTCATAAATTAACTAACTTAATATTTGATAATTTAAAAAAAAATACAAACATTATCAAATATTGTTCCATCTAAAACACGATTAAAAATATTTAATTACATTATCTATACATATATGTATTAGATCAATGTTTGATGAAAAGATGCACAGTGGACAATATGTAATTATACACAAGTGTATAAGTCTGGTATATCACGACCTGTATGTACTTGAATAATACACAGGTGTATACGTATGGTATATACCGACCTGTATACTCATATGTACTTGAATAAAACACGGGTGTATAAATCTGGTTTATACCGACCTGTGGGAAAAGGATGTAATAATACATAAATGTATAAGTCTTGTATATACTGATACGTATATACATATGTTAAAAACATAATTTAATTAGGTTTAATATTTAATTTTAAAAAGAAAATAAGAGTTTATTTAAAAGAAACATTAGCTCTTCAATCTCTTATAATTAAAATAATGGAGAAATAATTAAAAATGAGAGAGAGTGAGAGAGTTAAGAGATGAGAAAATTAAGGGATTTTAATTAAAAATACTTGCCTAATGTCAATCTTACATTTTTAATCTAAAAAATATATGAGAGTGTTTAAATGAGAACGCTAAATATCGCGAGAACAGTGAGAACAAATGAAAAAACCACGAGAACTTGGTAAAAAACAATTCAAATTAAAAATTTCATTTTACACTTATCCTTATTATTCGAATACAATGTTAGAAAATATATTTACACGTTTAAATTTACGTGAATTCGTAAATAAAGAAAATTTACACATGTGTAAGTTTGTCATTTACACATGTGTAAATTTATTATATTTACACATGTGTAAAAAATCTAGTAAGAGTGATTTTGAGAGAAGAAATGAATTATTTAATGTTGTGAATTCTTTTTTGATTTTGTATTTTAATTAGAATGAGGTTTGTATTAAAAAAATTCGGTTTTGATTGATTTTTTTATTCGTTCTCACGGTTCTCTAAATATTTAGCGTTATCAAGATAACCCTCCGCTATATATATATATATATTTAAATTAACAAAATGGGTAATTTATTTGTTTCTCCATATATTCTTGCAATATATCACTGAAATTTTGTCATGAATTTGAAACTCAAGGTATAGAAATATAAAACAGGTAAGCTTTAATTCCTCTAAGTTCAATGCACTCATATAACTTATTTATTACTCATGTATGTAATGCATCAACTTTTTTTAAAATATTGGACTCCAAATATATCGGAACTAGTAAACCTATACATCCCCATGCTTGTTAATATAATCTGGTAGTAACTATTTAATGGGGTTGCAGATAATGAGCAATGGCGTATACAACAGCATCGAGCATAGGGCGACAGTTAACTCAATGAAAGAGAGGATTTCATTAGCCATGTTTTTTAACCCAAAGCTTGAAGCAGATGTTGGTCCTGCAAAGAGCCTCCTAACAAACACAGGAAACCCACCGTTGTATAAAACTCTTGTGATGGAACAGTACCTCAAAGACTTCTTCTCGCGCAAGCTCAATGGAAAGACATTTCTTGAGAAAATGAAGATTAAACATGGTGAAGTCAGTGAAACTTGATCAAATATCCTACTTCCTAGCCTTTTATTTGATATATATCACATGCAATTTGTATATTGGTTTAGTATCCACTGTTTACCATGTAACAATGTTACTTGGCCAAATCTCAACCTCATGAACTTTATTTGTTAGTTAATTAGACGCAACCATGTATTTCCCATATAAGACTATCCCTATTCACAATCCAACTCAACCCAACCTTTAATAAAAAATTAAGAGTTAATTACACAAATGGGTATGTGTTTTATACCTAGTTTCGTCTTTGGGTACTAACTTTTTTTTAACAGGTTTAGGTCTTATGATTTCAATTTTGTAACATCTTTGGGTACTAACACCAAAATTAGTAAATTAATGACTAAAATACCCTTGCATTTTTTTAGGTTTATCAATTTAACACATTTTGGTACTAACAATTAATTTTATTTAACTTTAAATCAATTTTATAAAATCTATTTATTTTTTTTATTTTCATCTTTTTATTATATCTCTTAATTAACATAAAATCTATTTATTTTTTTCATTTTCATATTTTTATTAAATTTCTTATTTATCATAAAATCTACTTGTTACACCAGTATTTTTTTAACAAATTTTTTAAATAAAATATACTAGCTATATAGTTTTATGTAAATTAAATTTCTTACTTGTTTTAAATAATGTAAACCTTACTCGTTTTCAATATTGGATAGATATGATTGATAATAATAATAATAATAAATATCTTTCATGTAAAAAAATTAAGCCATTTTTTAACTTGTTTTTTGTTCATTTACATTTTACTATTTTAGAAAAATATTTAATTTACATAAAATCTACTAGTTGCACCAGTAAAATCTACTAGCTATATAGTTTTATGTAAATTAAATATCTTTTTTTTACAAAAAAACCGAGTTAAAAAAAGGCTTAATTTTTTTTTGTTTTTTCTAAAATACCTATCTATATAGTTTTATCTAAAATACCTAGCTATATAGTTTTATGTAAATTAAATATTTTTATAAAATAGTAAAATGTAAATGAACAAAAAATACGAGTTAAAAAATGGCATAATTTTTTTTACACGAAAGATATTTATTATTATCAATCATATCTATCCAAAATTGAAAACGAGTAATTTTACGTTATTTAAAAAAAGTAAAAAAATTAATTTACATAAAACTATATAGCTAGTAGATTTTATTTAAAAAATCTATTTAAAAAAATACTGGTGTAACAAGTAGATTTTATGTTAAATAAGAAATTTAATAAAAATACGAAAATAAAAAATATAAATAGATTTTATGTTAATTAAGAGATATAATAAAAAGATGAAAATAAAAGAAAATAAATAGATTTTATAAAATTAGGTCTTAGTACCCAAATGTGTTACATTGATAAACTTAAAAAAAATGCAATGGTATTTTAGTCATTAATTAACTAATTTTGGTGTTGGTACCCAAAGGTGTTACAAAATTGAAACCATAAAACCTAAATCTGTTAAAAAAAAAGTTAGTACTCAAAGGCGAAATTAGGTATAAACCACAGGACCCATTTGTGTAATTAACTCAAAAATTAATTTCTCTCTTTTCCACTTACACAACCCAACCCAACCTAACTCAATTTTTAACACACATTCACAACTCAACCCAACCTAAATTTTTATTAAATAAATGTAAATAATAATTGAAACAATTATGTTTTTTTAAAACAAATAAAAGTTACTTATTTTTAATATAAAAATTAAAAAGTTAAACAATCAATATATATAATATACTGGAAAAATATATTTTTTCAAACGAACTTCGTTTTAAATAAAATTTATATCGTAATGTTCAGAAATTTATTTTAGAAAATATGGTGTATTTAGTTTTGTTATTCAGTTTAAATATTTAAAATTATTTGAGTAATAAAATTATTGGGGGAATTGGTAGTTAGAAAATAAAATACAAAAAAGAAAATTAGGTGATGGAAACAATCCAATTTTGACAAATGGCAAAAGAGCATGTGCAACCTGTTGCAACCTTGGGTTGCTTGGCCAACCAGGTTGTGAAGAAAAATAGAATTTTTCTTTTTCTTTAATTTATTTGGACAACCTGGTTTGGGAGAAAGTCACCAATCGTGATGGTGTAAGTTAGCCAAACAAGTGATTTGAAACCATCTGAATACTTGATAGCTTCTTCACCGTCTTGTTTCCGGCCACTTGATTTACCAGAGCTTCACCGATTGTTATTGACAATGTTGAAATTGAATTTCAGTAACATCAAAGAAATAAGATTGCAAATACAATTGAAATGCAAAAAATGTCACCGACATCTTATATTGAAATTCTATATCTAACAATTTCAAAGGGCTTGTACACTAGTATTAGTTGTTTTTTTTTTTTTTTTTTTTTTTTTTTTTGCTTTTTGACTTTTTCTTTTTTTGTCTTTATTATTTCTCTTTCAACTTTTACCCCTTTAACTTTCAATGTTAACGATTTCAACCTCTTAACTTTCTAAAAATTTTGTAATCAAGCTTTACGTATTTATTTTTGTGTACACGTTTCTATAAATTTAAATTGATTTACGTTTAGACGTATATTTTTCCTGTTAATAAGTTGGGTCAAATATAATATATTCCTTATGCTTATTATTATGTACATTTTCTGTTTGTTTATGTGTTGATGTAATTTTTTTCTATAAATGAGCCGGTTAAAATATAATATGTTTTCATGCTTATTTTTATGTACGTGTTCAAATGGTCTACGTTTTGACGTAAATTTTGTTCGGAAACACGTCGAGTAAAATATAATATGTTTTCATTAAATGCTATAAATTCGAGTCACTCTACGTTTCGACACGCCACAACACGCCGTAACTATTTTCTTACGTGTTTATTTTTATGCACGCGTCGGTATAAATTTAAGTTGGTTTATGATTCGACGTAAATTTTCTTCAGAAATATCTGTCAAATATAATTCGTTTTCATGCTTATTTTTATGTATGTTTTCAGTTGGTCTACACTTTAACGCAAATTCCAATTAGCAAATTATGTGGATAGTGCTTTTATCCTATTAACTTTTTTGTTTCTTTCTTGATTTTTTCTGGACTTTATTATTTTTATTTTTTAGTTTTCTTATGTTTAGTGTTTTAGTTTTAGGTTTGTTTTCATTAAAGCTATATTTAAGATAACATTTACGTTTCCATTTACAATTAATTTAAAATCAATTCGTCCTGCTGTCCAATTTAAATTTATTTTTATGGTTTTTGGTCGATGTAAAACATGTGTCGATATTCTTTTGAGCATATTTCTTTCGATTGGTATACTGAACCAAAATAGATATCGACCGAAACCCCACAGCGTAGCGCGGGTATTCCTTCTAGTTAATCAACAAATATGAAAAGATATAAACGGAAAAAGTCCAACACTGCTCCAAAACATTCTCTTTACTCACCCCTTTAAATTCCCCAAACTACCCCTGCTATAATGGTTACAAATAGTAACAATCAGAATCTTAATACGATTGATGAGGAAGTATTATTGTTATTATTTATATTTTTTTCGATTTAACAAATATCTTAATACACTTGATGAGGAAGTATTAAGAACCTATACATCTTCGTTTTTTTCAACAGAAAATCCATGGATAAGTACCCTTTTTTGAACGGCTTAAATTTTTGTTGTTAAATGGGATATGAGCCCTCACCACATATAAAGGCAAAGCCTTATCCAATACCGTAATACCATTAGGTTAAAGGCCCTTTGGTTGGAGAAATACTTTCAAGAAGTGCGAATATGATTTTGTTGAGTTAAATGCTTGGTTGGTCTCTGTGGTTTGTAAAAAATTCATACTTGGTCCTAGTTGTTTACTAATTACACTCGTGGTCCCAAAAGTTGTCAAAAATGAACTCGGTTGGTCCCCTGACCTAACCTCTGTTAAATTTCTCAGTTAACTATGTGTGAAATAACTATATTACCCTTGAACAATTAAAAGAAATAAAAAATGTATAAAGAAGATGACCCACTACTCATCTTCTTCAACCTCTCTCTCTCTAGAAAAACTCAAACACCTTCACGAGTCACAACCAACCACAACCTCTCTCTCTGCAACTACCTCCACCACTGTCACCATCGCACCACCAATATTCGTACTTGAAACCCCACTTCCCCTGTTCATAACTTATGGCTCCACCCACCGAGTTGCAGGTTGTGAAGGTGGAGGAGGTGAAACGACAAGTGCATCAAAATTTTCAGATACATAACACCTATCGCATAGCTTTCCCCTGTAATGCAAGCAAGTCGAATAAAAATCACTAGCATTGTAAAAATCAGGATTAATCGCGGTAGTTTACCGATCAATTTTCACCTAGTCAGACTTGAAATAGGCGATCGGTCAAATTTCGGTCAAAATTTATCAAAATATTTGAAGCATCTGAAAACTTATACTTGTTAATGCAATCCGATTAATAAGTTTCATAAATTATATATAAAATTTTGAAATCTAGTAGCTATACAAATTACACAGAATTTAATCGGTAATCAATAATCACATATTACACCTAATGAAGTTGTATTCAGCAATTCCATATACAACATTACATACATCAACAATAACTATATACCTTGACAACAGCTAACGTAACAAAGGCGACAACCGCTTGAAATTCCTGCAATCATGATACCAAATGATGTGTACCACTTGGTTTGATAGATAACCCGTTAAAGTGGGTCAAACTCCTAAGAAAATAGATGGAAACTAGAAGAATATTTAGAGAGAAACTCAAGAATTCATTTCTTTTCATTCCTCATCAAAAACTAACACAAATGCCTTTTTATAGGCTTAATTACAAACTGAATTAATAAAACATGGACTAAATGGTTAAACCCCACTAACCCTATTACTTAGACACTTGCAAAAGTAAACAAACAAAACATGAACAATAATGGAAATCGTGGTTTGCATGAACATGGAGTAGCGGGCACATATCAATATTGATACGAACCAAATCGTTAACCAATTGATCCAAAGAAAATAGATAAGAACTTGAGAGAATTTAGAGATTTTTAGAAGTGACTAATTCATTTCTTTTCATTCCTCATCAAAAACTAACACAAATGCCTTTTTATAGGCTTAATTACAAACTGAATTAATAAAACATGGACTAAATGATTAAACCCCACTAACCCTATTACTTAGACACTTGCAAAAGTAAACAAACAAAACATGAACTATAATGGAAATCGTGGCTTGCATGAACATGGAGTAGTGGGCACATATTAATCCACCCCACTCGAACTCGACTTGTCCGCAAGTCGAAAATCAGGATACGACTTGGTGTAAACCATGGCGGACGCCACTCGACTCGTACTGTAGCACTCGGAGTCGTTTCCAATATCAAGCGCCATGGTTGGCGCCACTCGCGTTTCTTGGCTTCACCTTTGTCAACTTCTTCCCTGCTTACAAGACCAAAGCAATTGGATGTGGTGACAAGATTGTTGTGTATGCATTTTCCATGTGAGGGTGAGGGTGAGGGACTGGTGCCTGGACTTGGAGACCACCATGAAATTAAATTCAAGTGGCATTTTGCAATTGAATCCATATTGAAGAATTTGTGGCTGAGAGTGAGGGAGGTTGGCCATGACCTGGGCGATTTTTGTTGCAAATGTGGTAATGAAAAAATGGGTTTGTAGGGGTTATGAGAGCTGATGTCACTATTGGTTTGAATTGATAAGGGTAGTATGAGAGGTTGAATTTTTATAGGAACTGAAATAGGTGTAGAAGGTAAGATTAAGGACAGTGGGCTCGAGACAAAAGCAAGAGAAGAAAGGGCTGATGTCGGTAAAGCCACAAGAGCCGGTGGTGGTTCGGGGGCGGAAACCGATGGTGGTGCGGGAGAGGGAACTGGTGGTGGTGCTGTAGTTGTTGGTGCGGTGGCGGAAACGGGTGGTGGAAGTGTAGGTACGGGAGCGGAAGTTGGTGGTAGTGATGCGGCAGCGGGTGATGGTAGCGGTGTAGAAAAAATGGGTGAAGTTGCTCATCTCCGGGACTCGTTTTTTAGAAGATCGATCATCTCAGCAATCATTGATATGATTCGATCCAACGACTCGTTCCATTCATGAGCGTCCATGAGGGGATCAAGACCGCTCTGATACCAATTGATACGAACCAAATCGTTAACCAATTGATCCAAAGAAAATAGATAAGAACTTGAGAGAATTTAGAGATTTTTGGAAGTGACTAATTCATTTCTTTTCATTCCTCATCAAAAACTAACACAAATGCCTTTTTATAGGCTTAATTACAAACTGAATTAATAAAACATGGACTAAATGGTTAAACCCCACTAACCCTATTACTTAGACACTTGCAAAAGTAAACAAACAAAACATGAACTATAATGGAAATCGTGGCTTGCATGTGTTAGTGCATTTATGTCTATCGCCTTCGTCAATACGAGCTGTAGCAAGAAACAAAAGAAAACGAGTCATTATAGTAGTGATAGCTAGACAAAAAGGCAAGGTGGCATAATTGTAATAATGAGAAATCTCATTAAATGCCTTGGACTATAAATAGGAGATTATGTCATAGATTAGGTACTTTTGCTCATTTGGTGAATTAGAAAGCTCTAGATCTAGAGAGAGAATCTAGAGAGAGAAAGTGATGTCATTGTGATTCAAGGTGCTGTATACTATCAAATCTGATATAGAATCACATTTATATTACATCGTGTGTGTTTAGGTCACGTTCGTGTACGGTTTCCGCACGTTTCACGTTCGTTTCGCAATCGTTTCGGAGTCAAAACCGGTCCTACAAGTGGTATCAGAGCAGGAGCTCGATTGCGCTGATCAAACACATAGATTCGTACAAGATTACATCAATTTCAGACCTGAGTTTCATCTATTTCTTCATCTTCTACTCATTTTTCACGTTTTTAACGGTTTTTCGTCAAATTGAACAGGTTTTTACGGTCCAAAATTCATGATTTTTTAATATGTTGAGCGAAAACACCTGATCTACAACCCTACCAAATTTCAGTTTCAAACTCCTAGCCGATTAGGAGAATTCGAAAGTTTTAGGTCCGATTTTGTATCAAACAGCCAGGTTTCGCTTGAAAGTAATGAGTGGTTTCGCTTGAAAAGTACATATAATCAGGTTTCGCTTGAAAGAAATGAGTGAGTTCGCTTGAAAAGTACATATAATCAGGTTTCGCTTGAAATATCCTGTTGGGTTCACTTGAAAAGTACATGTTAACTGGTCTCGCTTGAAGTGGGGTTCGCTTGAAATTGTATTACCTGGTTTCGCTTGAACAAATATATCTTGTGTGAAATCATAACTGTGTGTGTCAGTTCATGTGATTCAAAGTTATAGGCCTAATCGGATTTGTTTGAAATATTAGTTTGTCGGCGATCATTGTCTATTTTGAGGTCCAATCAAACTATGTTGTCGGTTTAGTGGATTTATCAGCCCAAGATACAAACAATTTGGTCAAATAGGCATTTAAGTATTCAATGACATTGTCGGCCATATGATATCTTGTTGCAAGTGAGAATTAAATTGAGATTGCATATGACAGTGTAACGGTCAAATAAGATTGTGTCATCATTAATTGTTGTCAGGCCATTTATTAATTCACTAGTATACAACAGCCCATGTGATTACATATGTTCTCGGCCCAAGATCCATAATACTAAGCGGCCCAATGAGATTTCAATAAAGAATAGTGTTGTCGGCCAGGTTATAAGGGAGGTCCAATCAAAATCAAAACTATCTTCAAATCTGTCTACATTCAAAGGGCCTAATTAGATTAGAAAAGGTGTGCGGCCCAATCAGTAATTGTGTAAGATCAAGTTTGTCGAGCCAATCAGAGTAATATCAAGATAATATTGATCAAGCCCATTCATTCAGTGATTTCATCCGAAAAACATTGAACGAGTCCTCGAATCTCCGACACGAGTCCTAGACCAATTTCGCTCTCACACTTTTACGTATTTAGTTCGTTTAAACTGATTGTTTGTTTGTTTGTTTTCAGATGATTAAAAGGTGCTGATATTCGAGAAGTTCGCATCATGGCTGAAGAATTCTACAATACGTTTTTCAACGCGTTCACATCCGAATCGTCCGAGATTACCGTTGTTACACCAAAAACCATCACGAAAGCGATTAATGAGAACATCAAGCATGATAATTTATATGGAACACACTCAAAGCCACCAACTTTGGAAAGCATTGAGGATTATACATGGTGGAAGGAACGATTTCTTAACTGGGCGAAAGCGTATGCGCATGAAAGCTGGTTCTGTTTAGAGTTTGGATATGAAAGACCGAAGGATGATAAAGGTGAAGAGATTCCATTCAAGAAATTACCTAAAGATGACAAAGCAGAATATGCAGCCGAACAGAGGATGATTGCTTTGATTCAGACGGCAATTAGAAATGATATTTTTGCATTGCTAAACCATGACGGGTCGTCAAAATCTGTTTGGAAAGCTTTACAAGCTAAAGCTGAGGGGGGTAAACAGATTAAAAAAACAAAATTGCGTTGCTTAAAAAAGAATTCGATTTATTTGATAACATTAAAGGAGAGTCGGTGAGGCAAATGATAGAGAGATTCTGTCATTTAAAAATTGAACTTGAACGTTTCAAAATTGAGAAAACAAGAGAGGAAATTATTGACAAAGTGATTGAAGCGTTACCACGAGCTGATCAGTGGCAGACGTTTGTTTTTATTTTAAAAAATGATGCTTTGTATGATGAAATTTCTCTTGATGCATTGTTTGAAAAGATAGAGAGTCATGATCTGGAGCTACAGAAGCAAAGCAAGATGACTGGTTCTTCACATCAACAGAATGTTGGCTTGTACTACAAAGGCAGTGTACCTTCGGAGAAAGGTGTTGGTTCACCAAAGACAGCATTCAGTGGGGAGAAGATGAAAGAACCACAAACAACTTCATCAAGTTACCATTCTGGATATCATTCATCTTCAAAATCAAGTTCTGATGAAGCTGAGGAGATTCTGTGCAACATTTCTCTCAAACTGAAGAATTCTCCATCGATGAGCATCAATGCAGCTAAGCAGCAAATGAGTTTCCTTGCATCTGTTCTGGAGTCATATGAAGGTCTTGTAGCTGGCAAGATTGGAAACTCAGAGTTGACTAAAGAAGACTACGACCAAATTGATCCGGAAGAAATGGAGCTCATAGATATTCGTTAGTGTTTAGCAAGTTGCATCCGAAGAGCTCAGAGATATATGGATATTACAGGGAAGCAATCTTTGGGTGGTCCATCAACGAAGCTTGGATTTGACAAATCCAAAGTGACCTGCTTCAGATGCAAGCAAAATGGTCATTTCAAAAGAGAATGCAGAAATTCTGAAGTAGCTAAAGGAAATGAACGTCCTTTCAACGATGATTACTATCGAAAAGCGATCTATCACCGAAGCAAAGAAGAGCCGAAATTGATTGAAGATAAAACCAAATCAAGAGCTTGTTTTGTAATTCAAGATGATGAAGGTTTTGATTGGTCTGAGATATGTCCAGAAGAAGATCGTTTGGAGAATGTTCGAAAAATAGCTCATGGCAAAGCTATAACAGAGGAAAGAAAGTTTGTTTTTGTTGCTGAAATCCGTGAAGAGAACAATGAAGATAAAGATAAAGTTGAAATCAAGGAGAAAACCAAAGAAGAGATTCTGAAAGAAAAGATATACAAAGAAAGAAACATTGTGTTGAACAGAATGGATGAAATGCAAGAAGAGTATGAGAGTGCAGTGAGCAACAGAAGATGGGATAAAAAAAGAGAGTGTTACTTCAACAGAGAAGGAGAACCAGTTGTTCCAAAGAAAGACATAATCTTTGATGATGTTCTTCTCATAATTCCTTTGAGAGCCGAATACTATAGAAATGTGATGAAAGATGACACATATGCTAAAAGGCATGAAAAGGAGATCAGATATGCTATGACATCGTGTCTGAGAAAAAGGGATGAAGAGAGAATGAAGAAGAGTGTTGAAGAAATGGTGAACAATCTGAAGAAAACTGCTGAAGAGGTTAAAGCTGAAGTGGTTGAAGTTGAAGTTGTGAAAGAAGCTGTTACTGAAGAACAGCAGGTTGTAGAAGATGAAAAGAAAGATGAAAGTTTGATAGAAGAGAAGAATGAGAGTTTGAAGGTTGCTGGTGATGAAGTTGGTGTTGAAGAAAAGCAGAATGTTGCTGATCAGACAGAAGTTGCTGCAAACACCGAAGTGCCAATCACTGAGGTAAATTCTAACTCTGAAATCTTGAAAACTGTTGAACAGTGCAAGAAATGCATGGAAGCGTGCAGAGCTTGTACTGAAAAAGATGAGCAGTTCAGAACAAGAGATCTTGAATTCACTAAAATTGAAAACATTTTTAAAGAAAAATGCAAAGAAATGTTAGAAAAAGAAAAAGTTTTAAAAGAAAATGATGAAAAACTTTCAGAAAAATGTAAAAAATTAGAAACAGAAAATGAAGTTTTGAAAGAAAATATTTCTAAAATGACAGAAGAATGTTCACAAAAAGAAATTGCTTGTCAAGAAATGAAGAAAGAATATGACTCAATGAAATTAGCATATCATATTACAAAAGAGTCATATGAAAAAGTGAAAGATGAAATGAAATTTGCTCAATCAAGAATGAATTATTTTTCTGAAACAACCAAAGAACTTAAACGAATGTATTCCATAAAACAAGATGTTGTTAATTCCTATATTGAGGTGTTGCTAAGCTAAAGCGACAGATTGCTGATCTAGAACAGGATAACAACAACTTAAAAAGTTATCACGTGTCGTCATATGTGCTTGAACGAATTTTCAATATAAAACCGGGAGATGGTGAGTCTGAGCAAAACAAGAAAGGCATTGGCTCAGAGTTTCATCAAGTTCCACCACCGGAAAAATTTGCATTTTATGATGATGAAAAGGTCAAAAAAGCTTTCAACATGGTAGACCAATTGCCAGACAACATTGACATAACCTATTCCAAATCTGATGATTCTCATGATTCAGAGGTGGTAGGTAAAGTCGTTGAAAGTGTGTTGAAAGAAGAGTCGGTTGAAACAGGTAAATCTGAATCACAGGATGAAGATGAAGGAAATCTTCATGATAGTTATCTGAAAAACACAAAATCCGAGAAAAGTTTGAATGATGATTCAAAAGGATTGGTTTATACCATGATTGGATAGGACAAATTGTTCTTAGATGTTGTATTCCCGATTCAGAATGTGATTTCAGAAAAGGTTGATAAAGTTTTCAAAATGGTTGAAATTGAAAAGTCTGAAATTTCAAAGCTTGTTGGTAAAGGTCACAAAACTTTTTATAACAAACCTGGTTACAAGAAGAAAAACATGAAGGTTGGGTTGGGTTATAAGAAGAAACAGAATCGAAACAAAAATGAAACGCCAAATCATCAGGCAAAAATGAGTTTTGTTCAAGGAAATAGTTTAGCAGAAGAAAAAGAACTCAAAATGAGACAGTCTAATGATGAGTTCTTTGCTAAAAAGAAACAGCAACAACCACAGGTCAAAGATGTGTCCATGAGAACATGTTTCAAATGTGATCAAAAAGGACATCTTGTACGCAAGTGTCCAAATATAAAACCTGTGGATGTTGACAAAAAGAAGTCTGAAAATGTTGAGAAACAAAAATCTGAGGATGTGAAACATAGGTCAACCAGATTTGATTCAAAACAAACTTGGAGGTATAACACAAACAAGTTTGTTTCGAACCAAACTTGGAAAGCAAAACTGAATAGGTTTGATTCTAGACAGACCTGGAATTCTCACACACCCAGAGTTAAAACAACACAAAGTTGGAAAACATCTGTTGATATAACAAAACCCCAAGAGTTTTGGAAACCAAAAGTCGTTGTTCAAAATCAAAAGATTCAAAAGGAGTCACATTTTTACAAACGAGGTACTCCTAAAGGTCAAACATGGAGTATTAAGAAACAAGTGACTTCTGTAAAAGATGAGAAAATTGAAGTTAAAAATGAAAAATTCTTTGTTCAGAATGACAAAGATTTTCCAAAATTGAATGAAAATTATTGTGTTGAAATGCCTAAGGTTCAACAGGCCTGGGCTAAATTGTTCAAGTAATCAAGTTTGTGTAAATGTACAGGTGCTCATGAAGTTTGATTATCAAGGAAGAGAATTGATGAGCAGCCTGGCACAGGAGGAGAAGGCTGCAGAACCCTGGTTTGGTTGAACAGGGAGTTTATTTGTTTTTCTGTATATAAATAAACAATATTTTTAAAAACCCTAAAAATTTGAAAAAAAAATTAAAATCCAAAAATATGTTTGTTTTTAATTTTTGTCAAATATTAAAAAAATACAAAAATATGTGTTGATTGAATACGCTGAAACCCTCACGGCGGAACAAACATGATTAATTTCACAAGATTGAAAAACGGTTTTCAAACTGTAAATTTCAATGTGTTGTAAATCATGGGGGTATGTTATTTTCTGCAAATCAGTGCACGAAAAGCAGAAAATGGATGGCGAGACAAAGCTATCAGTATTGGTTGTCAAATTTTCTTTAAATGATTTTGCATTTTAGGGGGAGTATAATTGTCAGAAAATCCAAAAACATTAGAAAATTTGAAAAAGCCAAAAACATGATAAAATTCAAAAATTGAGTTTTTGTGTAAAAAAGAGGAAATGATAGTACATCAGTAGACAGTTACAGTACGCTAAAGAATTGGAAAGTTTAAATGTGTTAAACGATCTCACCGTGGATGTGTCGGTAGGTTTTTGCACATTTAGTAAACTTTTTCGGGATATAAACCTAAATTCAAACTTGCTTATTTCGTGGGGAACACTACTTGGATATATAGGTAACCCCTGAAATCTTGTTTGAAAGGTCCCTCTTTCTGAGATACTAGGTCTTTATGCTTAAGTGATATCTGGGGTATTATTCCGGGACTTCTGCTGAATGGAAGTTCTGACCTAGTCCTCGAATAATACTTTCTGTATGCTTGAAATATAGCTAGCCCTCAGCATAAATGATGAGACAATAAAATTGCTAATCAATGTTGTTGTAAAAAAGATCCTCTAAAGGGGACACACCTAAAAGTCGAGTCATGATCTCTCTGCTGAACGGTAGTTCTGACCTGAGCTCTCATGATTCTTCATAATTTATAACCCCTTACAGATATCATCTAGGTATACTCACCTGTAAGACTGAATATTGGGATCTGGATACGGGAGTATATTCAAGAGGTGGGACACATGAATGAGTTTAAGTTCTCAAAACATCTAATTCATATCCTGAATCAGTTGAAATTTGTGTGAAAATTTAAGTGGATCAGTATATCGACAATCTAAGTAAATTGTTTAATACTTAAAGTGTTAAAAAGCTCAACGGTACTTGTGACTTGTCAAAAACTGATATGATCCTCTGACACATACTCATACAAAAATATTGTCTGTAAATATGTTTGTACATATTTCTTTACTGCTTTATATTTTCAGAAAATACAAAAGGATTTTTTATTTTACTTTATTTTCGACAACCGATGTCTGAAATGCTGAGTTTCAAAATCTAAGTAAGCTGATTGTGTTTCTGAAAATAAACAAGTTCATTAATTTGAAATTTGAAGTTTTTAATCAAAAATAAAAAACAGTTTGTGAAATCTCCAAGGTCATTAATTTGGACTTGGATGATTAACTGTGAGGGAGTTGGATACTTAATACTGCCAAATCAATGAAGGTTGTTGATAGGGGATGGATTTTAGATAGTTGAAAAAGCCAGGTTTACAATTCCTGGATAATTCAAAATGCTGTTACTCATAAATGTTTGAGAAATTGCATATAAGAGTCCAGACTACGATCCCGAAATCCGAGTCTAAGGGGGAGTCTGAAGACGAGCTCGAAGTAAGGGGGAGCTTGTAATTGGAAAGCAAGGTGTCGATCCCAAAGCACGGAAGCTTGACGAGAGGGGGAGCCTGATGAAGAAAAGAGTCTACCGAAAGGGAGAAACTGAAGCTGAAGACAGATCCACGGGGATTCTGTTATAACAAGAGAAAGACAAGACGCTACGAGATTGACTGCGGCAATATCCAAGGGGGAGTCTGTTAGTGCATTTATGTCTATCGCCTTCGTCAATACGAGCTGTAGCAAGAAACAAAAGAAAACGAGTCATTATAGTAGTGATAGCTAGACAAAAAGGCAAGGTGGCATAATTGTAATAATGAGAAATCTCATTAAATGCCTTGGACTATAAATAGGAGATTATGTCATAGATTAGGTACTTTTGCTCATTTGGTGAATTAGAAAGCTCTAGATCTAGAGAGAGAATCTAGAGAGAGAAAGTGATGCCATTGTGATTCAAGGTGCTGTATACTATCAAATCTGATATAGAATCACATTTATATTACATCGTGTGTGTTTAGGTCACGTTCGTGTACGGTTTCCGCACGTTTCACGTTCGTTTAGCAATCGTTGCGGAGTCAAAACCGGTCCTACAGCATGAACATGGAGTAGTGGGCACATATCAAATCAATGAAGAAATTAACAGATCAATAAATAAGAATTACGAAATCATGGTGAATGTGAGTGAATTACTCGGTGAAGAAGGTATCCGGCGAATTGATCGGAGAATAAGTGAGAAGCGGAGAGTCGAATGGAGAAGTGGGGGTTGTGAAGGTGTTTGAGTTTTTCTAGAGAGAGAGGGGTTGAAGAAGATGAGTTGTGGGTCATCTTCTTTATATACTTTTTTATTTCTTTTAATTGTGTATGGGTAATATAGTTATTTCATACATAATTAACTGATAAATTTAACAGAGGTTAGGTCAGGGGACCAACCGATTTTATTTTTGACAACTTTTGGGACCACGCGTGTAATTAGTAAATCACTAGGACCAAGTATGAAATTTTGGAAATCACAGGGACCAACCAAGCATTTAACTTTGATTTTGTTTGTTCTAATAGGCCAAGTGACAGATATAGACATCTAGGAGATAGTGGATGTCTTTAACGACGTAATGCAATCCGTACGGATGACATACTACCCTCCATGTCCACAACCGGATCTGGTTAGCGGGCTAACACCACACTCTAATGCTGCTAGAATTACCATTCTTCCCCAAGTAATAATGTTGAATTTTGCAAGGAGGTCGAAGTTCGTCAATAGTTGTTTTACCAATTTCGTGTTTGTATAAGAATTGTGACTACATTTGTTATTTAAATCGTGTTTGGTTTATATGGAATATTTTGAGCTTGATGGTAATTTGTATAAGGATTTAATAGGTTTTTGTATTTTTTATATTTTTCAAATAACCTCGAAAATGATTTTATTAGATTCTTTTTTACACGTGTCTTCCCCATAGGTAAAAAAAATATTTTAATAAATCATAACTTTTATCAAAAAAAAAAACTAAAATACCTGTAACGATGATACCTATAGCGACGGACTGTGTACCATATAAGCGCAATATAGTACCTACGACACTGTTTGTGATAAAAGTTTTAGGGATAAATTTGTCTTCAAACATGAATATTAAATTAATATCTTAATACTAACCGATTTTAATTAATTGAAATGAATCTCTAGGGACTATAATTAATTCAATATCATGACTTATCTTAAATTAACAATACATGGAAAATAAAATTAGTTTAAACATTTATAATGAAAAAAATAACAATTTATACTATATATATATATATACACACACACACAGGGAAGGTTCATTTGAGAATAAATTTAATGTGAGAAAAAAAAAGAAGAAATGGCATATTAGTACAATACTATTTCATTTATAACTCATATCATTAATTTTTCTCTCTTTAATTAATTAGTCAACCAATCATTAATTATCTTATATACAATCTACAAAGCCTACACATAGCAAAATTTTCCTACATATACCCTACACATTATAGGATTTTATTCTACACACCTCGAAATATATCCTACACAACTCATAATTTATCCTAGACAACTAGTAATTTATTCTACACTTTTAATTAAGTTGTTTTTTAATTTGGAAAAAGTATATATTTTGAAAAGAAGTTACAAATTTAATTTAGTTAGTTATTAAAGGGGAATAATAAAAATTAATGATTTATGTAAGTTTACCAATATACCTTTATATTAAAACTAAATGCAAATATTAAATGAAGTAAAATGAAGCATTCTTATTGGTTGAAACTTGTTCTTTTTTCTTCTTATAAATTTTTTTTTTCTCATTTGAACCCTACACTATACACACAATATTATATCTATACTATCTATAAAGCATTTCCTTAAGAGCTTCTTAAAAGTTAAGAGGTATAAGTAGAAATGCTTAGGATACAACACACAATACATACATTAATTATGTCTGAGGGTTAAATTTGTCATTTTTCTATAAGGATTTCTTAAAAATTAACAGGTGCAAGTAGGAAGACTTAGTATACAACACATGATGCGTATATTAATTATGTTTTAGGGGTAAATTTGTCTTCCAACACGAATATTAAATTAATATCTTAGTTCTAACCGATTATATAATTAATTGAAATGGATCTCTTGGGACTATAATTAATTGAATGTCATGACTCATCTTAAATTAACAATACAAGAAAAATAAAATTAGTTTAAACATTTATAATGAAAAAAAAATAACAATCTATACCATATATATATATATATATATATACAATATTATAAACTAAATGATACAAGTGTAAATGAGAATAAACTAAATGATACAAGTGTGTAAATAAAAATAAACTAAATGAACAAAGTCGTGCAAATATCTTCCCCTTTTTTTTACTACACCTTAAATAAGAAACTATTATTTATAACTAGGTTTTTGTTATGGTTAATGCTTAAAACTGAATCAAGTCACTACGTGCAACTCCTAAATATGCAACATATATATTTTACTTGGTTCTTCTTCTTGAGTACTTCAACTCAAGTCAACATTTTTAGGTCAAGTTAAATTTTTGGTTATTAATTGAAAACTGGTTTGGACCCAATGTTCAGAACCGATTAACCAAAATGAAATAATTCAAACCTATTGATTTTTGAAATACCTTAATCAAAAGTTTTGATTTTGATTATGGTCATGGCTCAAAACTGAACTGAATCGAACAACCACCTGTGCACACCCTTAAAATCATCAACCAAACTGTTGTGATCCCTGCTGCAATGCGCGGACACCCCACTAGTAAATCTAAAGTTTGAGACCCTAGATTTTGTGCATCCTTCTTATAGTATATACAAGCGGATAACTGAATGCGACCCTCAATCCATACTTCATATTATCGAATTTCGTGTAAACTTATTTATCAAAAGGCGGGTTTTAAAAATACTTATCCAATAGGTGTATTTTTACATAATATATTCTTTAACTTTTTTTATTTTTCTTATCCAATAGGTGTACTTTTATATAATTATTTTTTAATCATTATATTATAGGGGTTTATATTTTACTTTTAGTTAATTTCTTGTAAAAATAGTTTTTCTTGATGATTCAGGCATTAATACATATAAAAAAAATTATTCGATGAAATGCCTGAAAGAATATGGTGCTTCAATTTCTTGGCATTTCATAATAAACCAGTTTTACAAATTATAAAACAAAAGAAAGCACATACATCGTATTTTAATATAAGAAAACGAAATCTTCTTACATGTAGGTACAATCCAATTGAAGCCCACGACAATAAATTTACGCTGACAATATTACATACTCTTTTTTCTACTACAAAGTCTCTCCTATACAAAAAAAAAGCAAAGGAGAGGGGTTGTGTTGGTGACATCCAAAATGGGGATGACACCAATGGATGAGCCGTCCATTTGGGTGTCCCTTTCTTGGCGTCTTTAATTTTGAACTAGTCGTGTTTGAAAAGAACGCATTGGAAATGCTATAAATTCGTACCACCTCCATCCCGGTTCATTTGTCTTGTACATGCATATAACGAAATTACCTTGTTATTTGTATTAAAAATGGGTTGGTTTAAAAAATTGAAAAGGAAAAGAGTTATATGACTTAGGTTAAAAAATCATAATGAATGAGGAAAAATGTATAAAAATTGCAACAAGTTAATTGGATAGTAAAAATGAAAAGAAGTATAATATATTAGTTAGAAAAACATGTATTTGATAAAGGACTTGTGTTTTTTTTTTTTTTTTTGTTAACGGCTAAATCACACAACTATTACAAGAATCGAAGTCTATAACGGCAACCCCTATATGGATTACTGTCGTTGGCATAACTTCTGTTTTGGCGACGACATGTCCTGGCTACAAGTTTGCTCAAAATTTTGGGTTTTAGGCCCCTGTTGCAACGAAACTTCATGGCAACATATTAGGTGAGATTCGCGAAAAAAGTCCCTCACTACTAGAAAACTTCATTTTTTTCCTTCAAAAGTTTCCCACAAATTTCCCACCACTCAATTTTTGCTACAGCTTTCCTAAAGTTTTCCGACTATAAAGAAAAATAAAAAAAAATCCCAAAACTTTTCCACACAAAAAGTATTTGTAGCAATTTCGACACAAAATTTGTTACTTTCGCAACAAAGTTCCGTCAAAATAAATTAAAATTATCTATTATTTGTTACTACGACAAAATAAATAACTTAATAAATAAAATTTCAAAATTCTCGGAAATTTGTAGCAACTAGCTACGAATTTACAACAATGGTAGGTTATTTTATATCTTATTTATAAATTTTAGTAAAATAAATAATTCAAAAAAAATAAAATGTTAAATTTGTCAGAAATCCGTAGGAAATTGACCTCGTTTGCTACAGTTTTCTGGCAAAACTCTGACAAAATAAATTAAAATTATA
Organism: Helianthus tuberosus; assembly: GCA_030545235.1. Taxonomy (NCBI): domain Eukaryota; kingdom Viridiplantae; phylum Streptophyta; class Magnoliopsida; order Asterales; family Asteraceae; genus Helianthus; species Helianthus tuberosus. The sequence goes on along the minus strand of CM060439.1, from coordinate 36,124,396 downwards.
TATTAATTGTTGAGTTAACTGCCAAAATCGTCCCTGAGGTTTAGGCACGTTTGCCATTTTCGTCCAAAATGACACTTTTGTACCAAATTGCCCCCAACGTTTGTAACTTTTTGCCATTTTTATCCAAACCACTAACTTAGTTTATTTTTTCTGTTAAGTTGAGAATATTTTGATGAAACTTGCAAATATAAAACCACAGGGATGATTTTGGCAATTTACTCAAACCCTTTTTAATTTCTTTTATATAATTATTTTTGTTACATATTTAATAAAAAAGAATATACATGGAGTTTTTAGAAAAAAAAAATTAATAGTTTTGTCACATAATTTTTATAAATTTTCATCCAAATCACTAACTCAGTTTATTTTTTCTGTTAAGGTGAAGGATGTTTTAAATTTTATAAATTAAGACAGAAATTAATTTACAGCTTCTTTAAATAAATCAGTTTTATAAAAAGAAAACGTAATTGATGTGCAACACATAACAATCGATTACAACTTTTAGTATTTATTAGTTGTAGAGATAGAAAAAAAATTGTAAAAGGTTACATATTTTTTAAATGTGTTGAGTACCTAGGAAATATGTTGGTAGAAATAAAATATTTATTTAATTAAGATTATGAGGGTAACTAACTAATATTTATTCTGAGTGGCTTTAGTAAAGAAATTTTTGGTTCATAGCATTATAATTACAATTTGGTGGGTAATTTTAAGGTTTGGTAACGATACGTTGTTTGAGGGGGGGGGGGGGGGGGGGCACTGGTTTCTGTTTTTTCCTTAGGAGCGAATTTAAAAGAGTAGAAGATGAATTAAAAACTTGGTACATATGATAAGATTTTATTTGACATTTTTCAATAAGGTCACCAGCATTTTAGTTTTATAAAATTTAGAGTTTTAAGTAAATTTTATTTTTATAAAACTGATTTATATAAAAAAATAGAAATTAATTTCTGTGTTAGTTTATAAACATCCTTCGCCTTAATAGAAAAATTAACTTAGTTAGTAGTTGGATGAAAATTTATATAAATTATGTGACAAAGCTATTATTTTTTTCATATAAAAATTGCATGTATATTCTTTTTTATTGTGTATGTAACAAAATTAATTAAATAAAAGAAATTTAAAACAGTTTGAATAAATTGCCAAAATCGTCCATGTGGTTTTATATTTACCAATTTCATCCAAATATCTTCAACTTAACAGAAAAATAAACTAAGTTAGTGGTTTGGATGAAAATGGCAAAAAAGTTACAAACGTTAGGGGCAATTTGGTAGAAAAGTGTCATTTTGGACGAAAATGACAAACCTGCCCTAACCTCAGGGACGATTTTGGCAATTAACTCTTATTTGTTACTACAACAAAATAATAAGTAACTTAATAAATAAAATTTCAAAATTTGTAGCAATTAGCACAAATTTGCGACAATGGTGAGTTATTTTATATCTTATTTATAAATTTTAGTAAGCCAAATAATTTAAAAAAATAAAATGTTAAATCTGTCCGAATTTCGTAGCAAATTGACCTCGTTTGTAGGAATTGTGTTGCAAATGTTAAAAGAAAGTTATTAAGTCTTGTATGAAATTTGCAGCAAATTTTTAAAAGTAAAGTTATTAAGTTTTGTAGGAATTTTGTCGCAAAACAAAAATAATTTTATTTGTTTTTATATGTTATTATTTTTCCTAAATATTGTTAATTTAAAAAAATATTAGAAATAAAATTAAAAAATGCAAATTTGTCTAAGAATTGTCGGAAAACATTAAAAATAGTTTGTTGGCATTTTGGTAATGTTTACGACGAGAGAATTTTGTCGGAAATTTGTAGAAATATATTTGACATATTTTTGTAGCTAATCCAGTTACCGACAATTTTATTTCACACGGAATTTTTTATAGCAAATTTGTCGGTAAGACCAATTTCCGACAGATTTGCTACAAATTTGGCTGTCACAAAATTGACAGTTTTCTAGTACTGCCATCCATCTTTTAACTCTGTTGCAACTACGTGTCATCGTGATAGAGTAGATTTTTTTTTCGTTTTTTTTATGTATGACCTAAAATTAAAAAGACACCATTTGCTTTGGTGACTGTTGCGATGAGACACCTTATTGGAAAGAGACATTTCTACCCCAACTTGATATCGATAGACTATAAGACCTTATTGTATACTATCTTAAAAACCAAAGTCGATGGAATTTCTCACCGGCTTTGGTTGGCCCTTCAACTTTTAAACTTGGCAATTTTAGTCCTTTTCTCATTTTAAATATCCTCTACTTTAGCAATTGGCATTTTTAGCCCTTAGCTTTTTACTAAATTAATTCGCTCTAAATAACTTTCATTCGTTAATCTCTTTTGTTAATTACTTTTTTACATTCATATTTTTATGTATGTGTCCGTGTAAATTTAAGTGTGTCTATGTTTCAACAACCAAAGTCGATGGAATTTCCCACCGGCTTTGGTTGGCCCTTCAACTTTTGGACTTAGTCCTTTCCTCATTTTTAATATCCTCTACTTTAGTAATTGGCATTTTTAGCCCCTAGCTTTTTACTAAATTAATTTTCTCTAAATAACTTCTGTTAGTTAATCTCTTTTGTTAATTACTTTTTTTACATTCATTTTTTTATGTACATGTCGGTATAAATTTGAGCGTGTCTATGTTTCGACGTAAATTGTTTCCGGAAACGAGTCAGGTCAAATATAATACATGTTCGTTTAGAAAAACCATTTTTACGTGCATATTTTTATATATGTGTTTTTATTAATTCGAGTTGTTCTACATTTCGACGTAAATTTTTTTGCGAAACGAGCCAGGTCAAATATAATACATTTTCGTGCTTATTTTATGTACCTTTCGTAAATTTTGTTCCGAAATGAGCGGAGTCAAATTGTGGTTTTTCTCCTTTTTAAAAACCCTAATTAATACCATATAATCCGTTATGATTGTACGATGTAAATTTTTTACTTTACGTTTTGATTCAATCTGAATGCTTATATAGGTTACATTGAGTTCAATCAGATACGTTGAAATGCACGTCCGTATGGTTAACACATCACATAACGCTTGGACTAATTTATTTGATTTTTGCGTTATACCCGCGCCGCAAGGCGCGCGGGTCTTATTACTAGTTGTTTTGAGTTTGGAAATCATTAGTTCTCTTTCATTTTTATCCCCATGGCATTTTATCTTGTATATTTTTAATTATGTGCCTTTTATAAAAATTCTCCATATGCGTATATAATATTCAAGAAATTTTCGTACACCTACAGATTTGTTTATTTCATGGCGACCACCTTATATATTTTGTTTGTTTCATGCCGACCACATATACAATGAAATAATTAGTTGTGGTTTGGTTCAATTTTTCCTATTTTTTAAGCATACAAAGTGAATATCGAAAACAATTTGAGCATTGTTTTTTGTCTTGTTTTTTTATCACAACAATTGATTATATATTATTTCATAACATATCCCACGGAATAGTGTTTATTTGGTTTTTTTTTTTACTTTCTTTCTTGTGTATTCTTTTGTTTATTATTATTATTATTTTTTTTGTATTTTTGGTTTTTTTTTTTTGGGTTTTGTTATTTTTAATTTAACTTTCAACATGGACACTTAAAGCCCCTCAATATTTAAAAAAACTTTGTAGAATGTTATTTTTATTCTCTGAAGTTTTACATGCTTTCTTATATGTACGCTTTGGTATAATACAAATTCGTTTACGTTTCGACATAGATTTTTTCCTTAGTTCGGTCGGGTCAAATATAATATGTTTCCGTCCTTATTTTTATGTATGTCTTCAGTTGATCACTTGGTATTATAAATTCGTATATTTATTTTATGTTTTTCCCCGGTTTTGGTCGTTGTTCGGTCAACACGGTTTTACGCCCCCCTCGACCCCACACTGGTAGCACGCTTTTACGCCCCCACCCCGCAACACGGGGGACCTAAGACTAGTTAATATATAGATTAACCAAAAGATGAAAGCCAGCAGGAAAACTGGACTGATAAATGGAAGACACAAGAAAGAAATAGATTACGAAACTAATCAATACAAAAGCTAAACACCAGCAATTCATAAACGCCAATTCAAACACCTAAGAAAGAAGCTGCTGGCCTCTCATAACAGCCCGTCAATATATCAGAAACGCTACCAAAGAGAGTGACAATAGGTTGTCCAGCACACAAATGAAAGTTAGATCTATGTTTTGTAGGAATCCGTTCGTGCAAAATTAAATAAAAACTTTATTAACTTGAATTACAAATACTAAACAGAATGAAACTGAAAATAAAATTACAATTACAACTGAAAGAAAAATTAAGAACAGATAAACAAGCGGAAAAACTGTTCTTGGTTGAGGATCGTGTTAGACACGGGTCCCTTAAAACAAATTTCGTGTCTCCCAGGAGAACACGTTTGTTTCCAGGATACAACAGCCCGAAGCAGTTGCACTGCCGGTCTTGACTCCTACCCGAAGGTGTAACTTGAATGCTTGAAGAAGATGAAGAAAATTCAGAGAGAAGGATTGTATTGCTGTGTGTTTCGGTGTGTTCTTCAACAGGGGTACCACCCTATTTATACTAGCTGGTCATGGATGAAACTGAAAAGGAATTAAATGGGAGAATTAAATTGCATTAAACTTCTTCAATGCACTTTAATTCGTCATTTAATTCTCAGTTAAAGCTATTAACTCGTCAGTTTCAAATGCTGAAGTGTAACTGCAATGGCATTAAGTGCTGGAAGCTTCTGCGCGCGCGCGCAAGACACACTGGTGCGTGCGCGCCCTTGCGCGCACAGGTCTGCACACTCATGCGCGCGTGCGCCATTTTGGCTCACTTCCATGCGCGCGTGCGCTACGTCACCTGTGAGCCTATACGAGCACGCCACACAGTCGCGCCGTATTGGCTCACTTTGGTGCGCCGCGCACGTCACTTCAGTGCCCATACTCCATGCGCCACTGCGCCCCACCATGCCACGTGTACTCGCACGCGTACGCGCATGACTGTCACGTCACCAACCACCTGGTCCTTGCATCCTTTGTGCTCCACCACGCGCACGCGGTCAAAAATACAAAGGCGGCTCTCAAGCGCCACGTTGCGCCTCATCGCCCACGCCACGCACGCGTGGGCGAGTGCTAGTGCGAGTTCGGGGTGCGGAGCACCCTTCGCGAGTACACTTAGTGTGTGCTTCCATAAAACAATAAGGATGAAGAGTTTCCACTTAAATACCCCTTTAAGTTTCATCTCTCCTCCTATGTGGGACAAGATGCCACTTTCCCATTTTTTCAGCATTCAAGTTTCAAACACCAAACTTTGAGCATCGATATCTCATTCATCTTAGCTCCATTTTGGACATGGTATGTTCGTTGCGAAGCTCTTCCAACATAGAACACAAACCCACAAATAAATATATAAAACCCGCTCATTTTCTTATATTTATTTCTAGTACAAAATAGGAAAAAATCATTTTCCTATATTTGTGAAAAATGCTATTTTCACAAATTTCCAACATGTTTAATCCATGAGAACAAATTTTAGCTTTAATGTTCTCGACGACCTTCGATTGTGAGAGCTTAACCTTCTTAACTTATGGGTTTGGATTCCTTAGATTGGATATTAATTTATATGTGTGAATATGCATTAGTTTGTATGTATCTACATCGTGTTTTTATTCTTGTGCACTACTTTAATATGTCTTAGTAGTACAAAACCGACACACAACAATACAAAGCAATGCTTAGAAAAATCAAAAGTGAAGCACGACAATACAATCATCTTATCCATTCATTATGTTTGATCAATGGTTCATGTTCCATCTTAACCTTTTTAAAAATAAAAATCCCCTTTACTCTCTCTTTCTCTTTATATATGTGTGTATAAATATAATTATATTATTTTAAACGGTAAACTTCATGATTGTACCATCCATTTGAACGTAGAGCCCATTTTAAAAAAAACTAGGGGTATTTGAGCGTTCGCGCGTTGCGCGACATTAAATGTTAGTTTCAGTTAGTTGTCGGCGTGGGATTTCGTTACATTAGTAACCGAAGGTCATTAAGTCATCGTGTTGTTTTAACGGAAGCAACGCCGACAACTAACTGAATAATCAAATAATCACTTGAAAAACAAACCCACGCCGACAACTAACTGAAACTAACATTTAATGTAACGATGTCTCTGAAATACAATCAATTTCCATTCAACGCCGACAACTAACTGAAACAAATATTTAAAATCTGAGCGTTGCGCGACATTAAATGTTAGTTTCAGTTAGTTGTCGGCGTGGGATTTCGTTACATTAAACAAATATTTCGTTACATTAGTTTCAGTTGATTGTATTTGTTAGTTTCAAATATTTGTTTGAAATCTGAGCGGTGAAAAACAAACCATGTCTCTGAAATACAATCAATTTCCATTCAGTACTATAGATAACAACTTAACAAAATAGCATTAGTAACAATAATAAACCAATTGCAAACACCTGCAATTCAGTACTATGTAAATAGCATGACTATTTTTCTGTCGATATTACCCATCTTATGCCGATGTTGCACCACCACCATTGTCATCAATGCCGCCACGCCTGACCCAAGTGAATGACCGGTAAAAGTCAAAGTGTAGTTCGGATAATCATCCAACAGTTTCTTCAACGTGTCATATTCTGCATCCAACACGACACCCGCTGCTTTCAACAATCCGTTATGAACATACCCGCCGTCAAATTTCCTTTGATCCAACTTATTATCCAACAAAACCGCGTAATCTTTCTGGTTCGCTAAATTAAGGCCTCTAATAGCAAGAACTATATCAGCATGATCATGATCGAGATACAGCAAGTATGGTGGGGCCCGGCGACAAGTATCGTCGTAAGTTCGTTTCAAGATTAACCAATCCGGATTAATCCCATATCCGCCCGGAGGTTCCCAAAGAGGGTTTCTAAGATCATCTTCATACACTGCCAATATATACCTACAAAGCCGAGGAACCGGCTCGAATTCCTCAGCAGTCGCAACGCCCCATGTCTCACTGTCGTGGCCTGCGGTATAAAGGCATTGTTTCCACGCCCACCGAGCACATCCAATACAGTATACACATTCTAGCAAAGGGAATCCACACAATATAGACATTGTAGGTTTGTAAATGCAAGTTTAAAATGAAAGCATAAAAAAAAACATTTTTACCCACTGAACATGGTCATCACCTTCTTTATTTTATAACAAAAAAAAGCGTTCACTGCTTATGCAAGTTTTCCAACTTGCAGTTTACTTGAAAGTTTATAATGTCAATAATATTAGAGTACATAAACAGGGGATTTAAATGAGGAACTAAAGAGTAAAAGATCTACCGAACGTGAGACGACTCGAGACAGCGACCACCTTCACCGTCGCTAACGCCGGTGAGGCTGCCGCCGCTAATGCCGGCTCGTTGACCGGAGTTGTTGATCGGTTGACTCGTACCGAAACTGAGACACGAACCTGAATTGACACCAAATCTGAAACTTTGAACCGAGTCGTGACCCCATCACCACTGTCACCGGTACCACCGACGCCGGCAGTCGCCGCACGGTGGTCTGGTGTGTAAGGGTCTGGTTTAGGAGGTGTCAGCCGTTAGACCACCGAAAACTCCGCCGCAACCGCCGCCGTGAGCGGTCACCAGCTCCGCCGTGCTCTGCTGCGTCGTCGGCCGGAGATCACCAGCCCCTATCTCGCCCTCTCTCTCCTCTTCTCGGCACCCCGTCTCTCTAGGAATATGCAGATTGTGTGAGTTTAGTGATGAAGTTAGAGATTGTGTAAGGGTTTTCTTTTTAAGAAGATGATGAAGTTAGAGAAGATGGAACAGGGATTGAGTGTGTGCGGCTGTAGTGAATAAAAGGAATTAGGGTTTTCAAATAAAATTGAAAGGGATGAAGTTATTATAGAATGTTTTGATGATGTTTCTAGGTGAGCAAGTAATGAACAGTTTGTAAACGCCATGAAACCCTAATTAGTAAGCTTTTTCAGTGAGTTGGGAGCAGCTATGGTGTATTGGTGTGTTGATTTTTTTTAACTGGGGGAGATGTGCCAGCTGCCTACTCCTACTTTAGGAAAAAAAAATTAATGGAATTGCTTGAAATTGGTTTCGACCCTGAGTCTAGTGACTAAAGCAGCATTGTATTTCCCACCAGATCACTTCCTTCATTTGTGTTATACTTTGTTTTCATATGTATATAAATGCAAAGGAAAAAGACTTTTGTGGGTGCCATATGGCACCCAACGTTTGGCAGCCGCCAACTGAACAAATGACATGAAAAGACTATTTGGGGGGGCTTTTTTTTAAGTATTTTTTCACTATTCATTAGCTTCCTTTTTTAATATATATATATATATATATAATATATAATACCTGATTCTATTTCCATTTTTTGAACGGTGAACTTCATGATTGACACACCCATTTTGACGGGTAACATGGTTATATGCAGTGTTGTAAAAATCGGTATTAATCGGCGTCTAGGCGGCGCCTAGGCGCTAGTCGGCCGTTGGCTGATTAACTTTGAGCTAGTCAGACCATTAGTCGGTAGTCGGTCCAAGTCGGTACAAGGTGGCCCAAATCGGCCCAAGTCGGCCAAATCGTTTATAGTCGGCCCACTCTTTTTTAGTTTAAATATGGCCCAAACAAATGTTTTTAACCATTAAATACATGGCCCAAGTTGTTTAGTTCCAATCTATCAAAAAAAAAACATGTTTCCAACCCATTAAAACATATTCCATAAGGTCATGATTGATATGTTAATGTTTGAATGTTTAAATACTTAAATTTCTATGTATTAAACTTCATTGTTTGAATTTTGAACTATTTTTTAGTATTATATTGATATTAGTGTGTGTATTGAATGTTTAAATACTTGATTTGCTATGTTTTAAATTTAGTTGTTTGAATTTTAAACTATTTTTAAGTATTATATTGATATTAATGTACGTATGTATATATAAATTTAAAAATTATATATAAAAATTTTGATCCGATCAATCCTGATTAATCCCGATTAATCCCTAGTTAGTACTCCACCGCACGACTAGCGCCTAGCGATCTCTACAACACTCGTTATATGTATGAGCATAGGGAGGTATCCCGTTTTCCCTATATTTCCTCGCATGCCACATCAGGTCATCAACCTATTTTGGACGAACCCGACCCACTTTTGCTTGTTCATCCTCATCTGTATTTATATAGATATATAAACCAACAATGTGTGTGCGTGCACGCCTTAATCGGTAATCATCAGTGAACACCCACAGAACGGTCTGGGACGGGGGAACAATGTTCCTGATCAAGGCCAATTGTAGAAGCCTTTCCCCGGTTCCCACTTTGTGTGCTCTCATCAACCGGTTTTGAACTACCATACGTACTTCCAACTCAGTTGTATAACCCTTTTTTCGGAAAACCAAATTATCTTATAAGTAAGATATTTGCATTTTTTAGTAGTGTAATCGTATTCTTACTATTTTTCAAGCTATCCAAACTGAATACCGTGTATTGAACGTTTGAACCTTTGTCTCATTGCTAAATATCTAATTCTAATAAAAAACTTCAACTAATGCCACATGTCATTTTCTTATTCAAAATTCCAACTAATGCCATATGGCATTTTCTTCTTTAAATCATTAATAATATTATTTAATTAATATCTAATTCAATTAATGATTGTTAATAATATTATGCTATTAGTATTAATTAAAATTCAAGATTAATTAATGATTAAAAATACTTAAAGATTTTATTAAAATAATACTTCAACTTTATTTTAAAGGTGGTTATCTATAATTTTAAAACCTATAATTTTAATAATTTTAAAATGAATAATTATGTTTAAGTTTTTTCATACGGTCTATAATTTTCATCTGTTACGTATTAGTTGCGGTTTCCAATTTATTCTTGTATTTCACAATAATTTATGCTTAAAGTGAATATTATGAACTACTCAGGTCAATCACATATTTTTAATAGGATTTTGTTTATTTTTTTAATGGGAAATGTTTGAATCTTATTTATTCTTCTTTTTCAGGTTAAAAAGGGTTCATTTCAAACATGTATTTTTTATAGGTTAAAAGGATTTGAGTCATGTTAGGCCAACGTTCAACACCTTTTGTGTATTCTGTTTTTTATATACATTTTTTAATGTTTGATGTATTGTTTATGAGTAGTGAAAACATATTATCAAAAGTATGATATAAGATTTCTTTTTAATAAAACAATTAATAACATTTTAAGCATTCAAATGCTTTTGACACATTTGATTATTTCACTTTTTTGCTTTTTTTTAAATGAAACATGTTACCTAGTTGAAGATTTTCGACAAAATACAACTCTAATTGATCGTTTCCATTATAATATGTAAAAATGTAATTTCAGTCCTTTGAAATATTTAAATATGTATATATACACAATTCGTGTAATACACGGGTCTATAAACTAGTGATTTAATAATGAGAGCTTTTTGGATTAAATAAGCAATGGCGTGAATAATTATGTTGGGGAACATATATTTTATTGTAATCCCGCAACTATTAAATATCAATTAGAAGGTTCTCCTAGCAATAATTAAATATTCCATAACGTGCTAATCTAAGCAAATCCCATGCAACTATTTTTATATATCGGGTAAGTTGTTACATCACATTCTATCAAGGTTAACGTAAGAGATTTGTTTAGGACACAAGGAGTGGGTACCGGTGAGTGCTGGGGAAGGACGGACCCATGTTGAGCTGGTTGGGGTCACCGAACCCCAATGTATTTAAAGAAAATGGTAGATCCGTTATATAAAATTTTATAAGGGTGTAGGGAGTGGTTAAACACTTTGAGTGGCAAACCAAAAAACCGACCAATCAGAGCGCGCCATGTCAATCAGTCAAAAGTGTTTAAACTTTGGTGAAAAGTGTTGGCAATGGTTTAGACACTTGGTGAAGTGGTTAACTATTTAAAAAAAAAAGGAAAAATGTGTGATTGGTTGAGATAGGAATGGACCCCACCCACAATACCCTCCCTCTCTCTCCTTCCTCCCTCTTCCCGAATCGGTGTTCCCTCACCGATTTTCTACACCTTTTCGGCAACATGTTGGCGGTGGGATGGTAAGCGGTGCCGGGTGGGTTTACCGCCCCCACTCCGGACACCCTAAGGACCCTATAAATACAATTAGGTGGACAACATACAATGAAAAGAAAGTGGTTGTATTGGAAAACTCCCCTCTTTACTAACAAGTGGTCATGGGTTCAATACTTGTATAGCCCATTTTTTCTGTTTTTTTTTTAAATCTAATTCAAACCTCGGGCTGACCCAACGAAAAAAATTTTGAATCCCGAAAAAAATGGGCCTCATCGAAAAAAATTATGGGTCCGCCACTAGCTGGGGGATTGTTGCCCTTGATCGGGCACATCACCCCTTAAACCGGGGATACAATTTTCATCGAAAACTAGTGAATGTTCACCGGGGATTTAGAGACAAAGTTGAGCATGTTGGGAACGTTCAATTGACCGTTAAATACAAAAAAAAATTACCCTATAAATCAACCTAATTAACGTCTTTTTCTCACAAAAAAGATGTAGTCTTCTCTTACGTTCTTCACACCGTTTCTTCCACGCACACAAAAATTAATCTTCTCCCACACCTCAAAATAGATCTATTTGATATTCTTCAAGTCACGTCATATTTGCACGATTCATGAAGCTCAGAAGACGAAGATGAAGAGAGGAGGACACAAAATTTTGTATACTTAACTAATGTCGCCACGTCATCTATAAACTAAACTCAAAAGAACGTGTCATCGTCAAAAAAGTATTAAATTTTGTAAATTTTTTATTTAATGTTGTACTCTAGTTTATTATTTTTGGTATGTAAATCATGTTAAAATTAAATATATGTTGTAACTTTTCTAATTCCAATAATGTCACTAGATAATTTATAAAGACGAGCGTGCCACAAACGACTACTAAGACCACCCGTAGTGGAGGGTTTTTTGGCATTTTTCTTAAAAAACGCCCAATCACGTCCCCTGAACCCCACCCCCCACCCCCGGGCATTTTTTTTTCAAAAAATAGGTCTGGAGCGTTTTGTTTAAAACACTAAAATTTGCACCACTTTCAATGGTAACAAACAAAAAATTTATATTTTTTATTTAATTCCACTTTTAACCTATAAAACACTCAACTTTTCACTTTTTTATAAACTTTACCCTACTCTCTTCTATACTACATGAGTTTTTATAAAAAAATTACATCATGAATCCCTTCCGACCCCCTTTCGGTGTCCCATCTAGACCCGGTAACCCCACTACATATCGCCCGAACATCACCCAATCGCAACCAAACTTCAATTTTCAAGAGATGGGCCCAAGTATGTTGGTGTACGCACAAATACTAGGCATGGGAGGACCCCGAAGTTCCGTTACAAAAATATATTTGTTTAATTTTTTAAATAATTCGTAACCGCTTATTTTTATTTTTTTAAGAATATAACATTTTATATTTTTTGTAGCAAACTATCAAACTTCACTAATTTTTTGGTATCAAATTCGTGAAACTTTTTTTAAAGCAATAGGTAAAGGTGAGTATCGGGACAAAGATTCGATATCTGGCAAATGGACAAATATAAACCAGAAATGTCATCAGTTCCAAGAATTTTTCCAACGCACGAGGGTTAACTGGGGTAGCGGACAAAACGATGCGGACATTTTTTAACAAGAGCGTTGGAAGAGTATAACCAAACGAGACGCGTTTCACATACTTGAAATGTTGGGAGCTTTTACGCGGAAGTCCTAAATGGTCTAACGTACCGAGCATGACGTCTAGTGGTAGATGCAAAGCAAAACGGTCCAAAACATCATCCTCGGTTGATCCGCAGACACCCATTTTCGATACTCGTAATGTTAACTAAAACATTAATTTGGACGACGACGAGGATGTAGAGTTGGCCCGACCGCCCGGTAGAAGAAGCGGGAAAAAAAGGGAAAGGCGGAGTCGTCTTCGGCTAATTTCAAAATGAAGGAAGATTTCAAAGAGATGAACCGACGCTTGCAAGATATTCGAGACCTCGGTTATAGGCGTTTGGAGACAATGCAAGAAAGAAACACCGGAAACAAAAAAATTGATGCGCTACAAGAAGTGAGGCAAATGGAGAAAGACATAGAATTTTTGTCTAAACCGATCGATCACTACGTAGGAGACGCGTGGATCCTAGCGGAAATGCGTCGGCAACAAATCCGTGACCAACACAGACTTTAGATTTTTTTCTTGTGTTTTTCGGTTTTTTATTTTTTTTGTAATGTAATTTTTTTTATTTAATGAAATATCATTACTTATAATTTGAAAAAAAAAATGAAAATTGAGTAATCATTGGTTGGGGCATTATAGGGCATTACACCACTACACTCGTTTTAAGATAATGCCCCATAATGCCCACATGCTGACTAGACCGCCACATGGCGCAAAACGCCCAAGAGTGGGGGCATTATCTTCCCCTCCCACTACATATGGTCTAACAATGAAAATACCTTTACCCTGCAATGTTTTTAAGGTGGTTTTGTACACACATATATTTATATATATGTATATATTTTTGCAAACCATAGGTGATCTAGAGATAAATTATATATACCTTCAAACGACCTTTGATACAAGGGGTCATCAGAGTTTTACGTCGTTACAAAAGTTTATGTCAGTTATATGACAACTAGAATACGAGAATGTCCTTGACGTGCTTGATGATTATTTGCATACGTCTGAGACAATAACATAGGAAAACTTAGAAGAGTTTTTTGATGGTGTAATTAGTTTGTATTGAAAAGAATATCCTCATAGGCCGACTTACACCGACATTCAGAGTTTGTATGTGATGCATTAGCTAGAAAATGGATTTCCGGGAATTATAGGAAACATAGATTGTGTGCACTGGCCTTAGAGGAGTTGTCCAACAGAATGGCGGGTTTAATTTATAAGAGGTGATTATAAGATATCGACAGTTATGTTTGAAGTGGTGACGTCTCAAGATTTGTTGTTCTGGCATGCGTTTTTAGACCTCGTAGATCAAAGAACAACATCAACGTCATAGACTGTTCTCATTTGTTCAATAATTATTTGGATGGATCCGCTCCACACTGTCCTTTGATAGCAAATGGAATCCAATATGAATATGCAGATGGGATATACCCTACTGGGAAACTATAGTGAAGACGTTGTCGCATCCACTTGGAGACGATTTAAAAAGTTGTCGCTACAAGAAAGCACACGAAGTGGCATGAAAAGACATTGAAAGAGATTTTGGCGTCCTAAAAGGTAGGTGGTACATACTTCAACAACCTGCAAGGCCTCTACATCCCCGAAAGAGTAGAAAAATCATGCACGCGTGTATAATCCTACACAATATGATTTTGAAGCATAATGGTGTGGCTATATGTCCTTAACTAGTAGAGGATCCTCCAAACGAAGAAATAGTTGAATACAATATTCTTTGATTGGTACGATCATAAACAATACACAATCACCTTAAAACGGATCTGATCGGGCATTTAGAGGATCTACACCAAGCATACATCCAAATGAACTAACTGAGCAACTAGGTACATTTTTTAAAAAGATGTTGTAGTTTTTTGTTTTGTTTTTGTAATTTTTATTAGGGTAAATTACAATTTCCGTCATTTATGTTTGTATCTGATTGCAATGGATAGCCTTTGAGTTCAATAATTACCACCGCTGTAAGCATTACCGCCCTAGCATCACCATCGTAATCACCATCACCTTCTAACATTCTCACTCCACGTCTCTCTTTTCTTGGTCGATTGCAGCGGTGGAGTGATGTCAGAGGGGGTGACAAGATTCCAGATCTGCAAAATCATAGATATGCAAAATCGAAGTATGAGAGGCTGGTGGAATAGTGCGGTTGTATTTGATTCAGAGGTGAGTTCACTCGATTAAGTTAATCATTACATCCCATTGATTCAAAGGTGCGGTTTGCTCGATTCAGAGGTTGGATCAGATGCTTGCTTCTGTTCATAGTGCAAGGTTAATTAATACATCCCATTTGATTTCTCAACTGGATTTTGTTAAAAATGAATCTTTTTTATCTTTCTTTAAGATTTCCCCTTTTTCTAACTTGTGGAACAGTGTTGAAGAAGCACATGCATCTCACTTGTATAGTTATAAACATGGGTTTATAGGGTTTGTAGTGGCTGTCACAATGGTGGTGGTGGGAGTTGGCTGGAGAGAGAAAACTGATATTGAGATAAAGAGAGATTGGTGGTAGTTATGGTGGACAGTGGTAGTGGTGAAAAAAGAAGGGGAAAGAATGAAAAAGAAAATAGATAAAAGTGGGGTTTTAAATTTTTTTTTTGAATGGCCAATAGAAAATTTTATTAATAATTAGCGAGATACTACACCAAATTACACAAGGCCAAACGGCACACCAAGTCAAACAAACCAAAACAGTTACAGATTTTAACCAAGCCCCTCAAATTTTTTCCAAGTTTCCCAAGTGATCTATGAGTCCTTCTCCCGATTCCTAACCCACAAAAAACTCATTGTTTTTATCTCCTCAATAACCTTTGATATTTCTGGGTACTTGCCTTCAAAAATTAACTTATTTCTTGCAGCCCATAGACTCCAAATTGTTACCTGTACTATGGCATGAAATGCCCTTTTTTTCTTTGCAGACATCCTCAGCCCCAAGTGCAGTTCCAGAATGTCTTTCAAATGGAAAGCAAAGAAGCTAGAGATTTGACACCACTGAGTCACTATGGCCCAAACTGTTTGCGCAAACTGGCACGAGACGAAAATGTGTTCGCTAGTCTCAACGTAATCTCCACATATTGCACACCTATCCGATGACACCTGTATATTCCTTACCGAGAGGGCTGATCTCGTGGGGAGCCTTTCTTTTTCCGCTCGCCAAGCTACAAAACCAACTTTTTTTGAACCCACTTATTCCATATAAAATTATGCTCAGGTATGAGTCTATTAAAACTACTGATAATAGTCTTAATATTCCCAACTGAGAAAACACCAGAGGGGTGTAAAGTCCATTTTAACAGGTCTGGCCCATCTGAGACAATCACTTGGTTGAGCATGCCCGTTAAGCTTTGTAGTCCAGCCAACTCGCTTCCGGAAGTGATGGGCCTGGACCACTCCTATTCGTAAGCATTGAAATCCCCAATATGCTTAACCCGATCCGACACAGTGCATAATTTGGACTTTTCCAAACTGAAAAGGGCAGGGAATGAATTTTTTAATGCATCCTCACCAAGCCACACATCAAGCCAAAACAAAGTAGATCTCCCGTTCCCAATCGTACTCCGGATTGACGACTGCATATCAATACCCAATTGCCCAAGAGAATGGCGTATCTTATTAATTTGTTTCCATTGCCCCGGTATCGAAATCTTTGCTGGGATGGCTGACCATGACCGAGAATTATGATGTAATGCCCATATTACCCTCCTCCAAAGGCCCTTTTTTCCGCCTTGAACCTCCACCACCATTTCGCCAACATAGCCAGGTTCGCATCCCTTAGAGATCCAAAACCTAGACCACCATATTTTACGGGGGCTATCATTTTATCACACGCGACCCAATTCATTTTGGCTTTCCCCTCAGACCCTCCCAAAAAAAAGATTCTTCTTAGTTTATCCAAATATTCTATCACTTGTATCGGCGCTTTATATAATGAAAAGAAATATGTTGGGATGGCATTCAAAACCGATTTTAGTAATGTAACCCTCCCCCCAAATGACAGTTGCTTCGCCTTCCATAACGTCAAACGGTTTTTTAATATATCAACAACAGGTTTCTAGTTTTTAACAAGATTCATGTTTGCCCCGACAATCAAACCCAAATACCTGAATGGAAAGGAACCACTCTTGCATCCAAGGAAAGTTGCCATGTGTTGGACTTCAACTTGGTTCACTCCAACCCCGTACACACTACTTTTAGACAAATTAACCTTCAAACCCGAAACCAAGAAGAAGCATCGAAGAAGCCTTCTAAGATTACTAACGTTCTCTTTAGACCATTCCCCAAGAAAAACAACATCATCGGCATATAGGAAGTGAGAAATGGAAGGCCGGCCCGTTGTTTGTGCAGCGAATACCTTTGTATAACCCAATCGATGTAGCTTGTTTCATGATTCCTGTTAGTGCTTCCATTGCTATCACAAATAGAAAAGGAGATAAGGGTCCCCTTGGCGGAGACCACGGGAACACTCGAACTCCATGGTTGGTGAGCCATTAACAAGGACCGACGAATGTGCCGAAACTAAGGTTGCCATGATCCAGCCTCTCCACCCGAAGGGAAGTTCATTTGCTCCATTATGGAGTCAAGAAAACCCCAACTTAACGAATCGTATGCTTTGTTGATGTCAACTTTAAAGACCATACCTACCTTTTTAGTGTTATTCATCCAAGCAACGATTTCGTTTAGAACTAGAGGACCATCCATAATATTCCTCCCTACCAAGAAGGCTGACTGTTCTTCCGAGACTACTTTCCCTATTATTCCTTTTAACCGATTAACCAGGACCTTGGATATAACCTTATTTATAACTCCAATGAGGCTTATAGGACGATAATCCGATGGGGAAGTCGGATCTTTCACCTTCGGAATTAATGCTATAAAAGATGAAGTGCAACACCTATTTAAAGATCCATCTACATAAAATTTGTTAAAAAGCCTAACGAAATCATATTGGAACCCATCCCAAAACCGTTTTATGAATTTGAAGTTAACTGATTAGATTTAACTGAAAAAATTAACTTGGTTAGTGCTAAAGGACGACAGATGTAATTGATTTTCTAGATAAATGATTGTAACTGTAATTATTGAAGTTAAAGGCTATCCATTGCAATCCGATACTAACATAAAGGACGAAAACTGTAATTTACCCTTTTTTTATCTTAATTATGTAGTTTTTTTCTTTTTAGTTATAGGAATATTGGATTGTAATAATTCCAACTATTCGTCGTTGGCCGCCAATAATCACAACTTTAAAAATAATCACTGTTAGTCCTAAGTTTTAGCATATTGGCCTCAAATGGACCCTGACTAACAAAACCCTAACGCCGTTAGTCTCCAATCGTCGAAAAAACATTTTTGGCCGGAAAACTCAACATTTTCGTCTCGAACCTCTTTGTAACCTTATTATGGACCTTTGTGAACCTTTTTCTAGTAAAAGCCTCAATTATTAAAGTCACCGGAAAACTCCTTTTTCGCCGGAAAAACTCAACTTTTTGGCCGGAAAACTCAACTTTTTTATCCCAAACCTCTTTGTAACTTAGATTGAACCTTTAGAAACCTTTTTTCTGGTCAAAAACGATTTTTCGGCGACTGAAGACTAACGACGTTAGGGTTCTGTTAGTCAGGGTCCATTGGTGGCCAATATGTCAATAGTTGGGACTGTCAGTGGTTATTTTTTAAGTTGGGACTGTTGGCGGCCAACAGCGAACAGTTGGGATTATTAAAATCCAATATTCCTTAGTTATATTAAAACATTTTAAATGTATTCATGTTTTTAACTAATCTAGTTTTGGGGAAATATGAGGAAATCTGGGATGAGACCGTTCATTAAGGGAAAAACTAGAGTAAGCGAAGGAAAAGTTGACTCGACATTGATTTGTCACACAAAAAACCGAAGAATTACTTGCTACGGCTCCCTCCTCCTTATAGGTTGTGTCAAAACATCTCACTTGTAGCACGTTCTCTCTCTCACTCTCTCCCTCTCTCTCTTTATATATATATATATATAATGTAAGAACAGAACCAAATTTGTAGAGGTAATGTCAATAAATTAATAAATGAATTATAATTTAGATAAATAAATTAAACAAGTAATTATAGGACACCTTTCATCAAATTTTATACAGAAATGATAAAAGATTAACGTTGGGTTGATATGTGTAAGACAAATTTCAATGTGTAGGATATATTCGATACGTGTAAGAACCGTTCGCGTAAATAAATAAAATAAACAAATTTTATTAACAGATTACAATACAGAAATAAAGAAAGCTGGAAAAATTAAAGTACTATTACAACTGAAATAAATCAAATACAAGAATTTAGATGAAGAAGAAGGCTGAGGCACGTGTTCAACACGCTTCCCTTAAAACAAATTCCGAGTCTCCCAGGAGTACTCGTTTTGTTTCCCAGGGTACAACAGCCGGAGCAGTAGTACTGCCGGAGTTCGCCGACAACCCGAAGGTTACCTTGAAAGCTGCAAAGAAAATTTAACAGAAGTAGTAGAGAGAAAGTTGTAGATTGCTGTTGTTTCTGGTGTCCATCTGCTGTGGGTATGGAGCTGTATTTATACAGCTCCAGATTCGAAACAGTAAAAAACGAATTAAAGAGAGGTTTAAATTGCATTAAACGTCTTCAATGCAATTTAATACGTCATTTAATTCTCAGTCAAAGCCCCTTAACTCGTCAGTTACGAAGCTGAACTGAAACTGTACTGTCATTCAATGCTGGAAGCTTCTGGGCGCGCGCGTGCGCAAGACACACTGGTGCACGCGCGCCAAGTTCTGCACGCGCATGCGCGGTGCGTCCACTTGGCTCACTGCCATGCGCGCGTGCGCCACACTGGCCCAGGTCCATGCGCGCGCGCGCCACGTCACCTGTGAGCCTCTACGAGCACGCCACACAGTCGCGCCGTTTTGGCTCACTTCGGTGCGCCGCGCACGTCATGTGCCGCATCACCTACCACTTGGTCCTTGCAACCCTTGTGCTCCACCACGCGCACGCGGTCAAAAATACAAAGGCGGCTCTCAAGCGGCTCGCGGTGATGCGAGTGTGCGGAGTGCAAAGTGCGCCATCAAAGCGCCACATTGCGCCTCATCCCCCACGCCACGCGCGCGAGCGTGGGCGAGTTAGGGTGCTCCGTACCCTTCGCGATATGTATTGGGCTCGCCCTCAACCATATAGCTAACGAAGTCTGGACCGAAGGATTTTTCAACCCTTGGCCTTTTGCTTCGCCTACGATCACTTTCTTCAACCTCAGGTTGTTCATGTGTCTTATCATGAACTACCTCATCAACTCGTCTAGATGAGCTTTCACCTACTTCAAAATTAGGTGTTGATGACGTTGCATGTGTTTGTCTTCTCAAAGGAAACACATTTTCAAAGTAAGACACAACGTTAGGATTCACCTGCATGATAGTGTTTACGTGTACATCAGGATTCTTGGACTCATGTACAAGAAAGCGATGTGCACTACTTTGATGCGCATACCCAATGAATATGCAATCAACAGTTTTGGGTCCTATCCTAAGAGCCTTAGGAGGTGGTACAATCACCTTTGCTAGGCACCCCCACACTTTCAAGTATTTGTATGAAGGCTTCTTCATTTTCCATAACTCATATGGAGTTTCGTCTCTCTTTTTTAGTGTTATCTTATTCAAAAGATAATTAGCCGAGAGAATGGCTTCCCCCCACATTTCCTGGCTCACCCCAGAACTTATCAACATGGCGTTCATCATTTCTTTCAATGTGCGGTTCTTTCGTTCCGCCACGCCATTTGATTGTGGAGAATAAGGAGGTGTACACTCATGCACAATGCCACTTTTTGCGCATAAATCGGCAAAAGGTGCAACATATTCGCCTCCTCGGTCGCTTCGCAAAGCTTTTATCTTCTTTTGAAGTTGATTCTCAACTTCATTTTTATACAAGATAAATTTACTTATTGCTTCATCTTTACTTTTTAGTAAATATACATAGCAATATTTAGTACTATCATCAATAAACGTGATGAAATACTTATTTCCACCTCTTGTGGGTACCGCTTTTAAATCACAAATATCAGTGTGAATTAAATCAAGGGGTTCGGTTATTCGTTCAACCGATTTCGATGATGTTCTTGTAAGTTTGGATTCTACACATGTTTCACATTTATAATGTGTGTCAATATGGAATGTTGGTATACAATTCAAATTGATTAAACGGCGTATTGAATTAAAATTTACGTGACCTAATCTACCATGCCATTTATTTGAATCAGAAAACTCAAGCATATAAGTAGAAGTAGTAGCAATTTTATTCATGTCCTTTTTGACAGCCATTACATTCAGTTTGAACATACCATTTTGGGCATAGCCCTTGCCTACATACATTCCTCGTTTAGTAAGTACAAATTGATCGCTCTCAATTTGATGCGCTGGTCTCCCCTTCCGCAGGTTGGGGAGCGGATTCAGTTAAGAACCTCGCAAGGTTCATGGTGGTCAGGTAGAAGAACATCTTCTGCTGCCACCTTTTGAAGTGTAGACCCGAGAACTTCTCGGGTCGTTCAGCGTGATTGGCCACTGTGGACGCTCCCACAGTGGTGGCGTTAAGAGGGGTTCCCGTCACAACATTCGCAGTGTTGTTAACGTTGACGTTATCGGTCGACATTCTGAAAAATTAAAATTTTAAAGTTTAGTCCAAAAAATTCTGATTTACGCACAAACCAGAAGTAAACTAGTAAATTTTAATTTTACCACAATTTACTGTTTCGGCTTCTAAGTCCAACTTTGAAGACAAAAAAACAGAAAATTTATAATTTTAGAACTTACTGATTGGCTTCTAAGTCCAACTTTGAAGACCAAAATCAGAAAGTTTTAGCAATTTTTAGGACAAATTCTGAAGTAACCACAAAAGTTTTCAACCAAAGTCGCTCCTTTGAAGATGAAAACTTAAAAAAAAATCTGTTTTTAAAACACAAACTGAGTGAATCAAAACTGGTTTGAGCACAAACAGGATGGTTTTGACAACACGAACGGTTTTAAAAATTTGTTTTAAGATTGTAAGAACCGTTCGCGTAAATAAATAAAATAAACAAATTTTATTAACAGATTACAATACAGAAATAAAGAAAGCTGGAAAAATTAAAGTACTATTACAACTGAAATAAATCAAATACAAGAATTTAGATGAAGAAGAAGGCTGAGGCACGTGTTCAACACGCTTCCCTTAAAACAAATTCCGAGTCTCCCAGGAGTACTCGTTTTGTTTCCCAGGGTACAACAGCCGGAGCAGTAGTACTGCCGGAATTCGCCGACAACCCGAAGGTTACCTTGAAAGCTGCAAAGAAAATTTAACAGAAGTAGTAGAGAGAAAGTTGTAGATTGCTGTTGTTTCTGGTGTCCATCTGCTGTGGGTATGGAGCTGTATTTATACAGCTCCAGATTCGAAACAGTAAAAAACGAATTAAAGAGAGGTTTAAATTGCATTAAACGTCTTCAATGCAATTTAATACGTCTATTAATTCTCAGTCAAAGCCCCTTAACTCGTCAGTTACGAAGCTGAACTGAAACTGTACTGTCATTCAATGCTGGAAGCTTCTGGGCGCGTGCGCGCGCAAGACACACTGGTGCACGCACGCCAAGTTCTGCACGCGCATGCGCGGTGCGTCCACTTGGCTCACTGCCATGCGCGCGTGCGCCACACTGGCCCAGGTCCATGCGCGCGTGCGCCACGTCACCTGTGAGCCTCTACGAGCACGCCACACAGTCGCGCCGTTTTGGCTCACTTCGGTGCGCCGCGCACGTCACATCAGACCCCCATGCACCATGCGCAACCGCGCGCTTCCGTGCCATGTGTACTCGCGCGCTCATGCGCATGACTGCCACGTCATGTGCCGCATCACCTACCACTTAGTCCTTGCAACCCTTGTGCTCCACCACGCGCACGCGGTCAAAAATACAAAGGCGGCTCTCAAGCGGCTCGCGGTGATGCGAAGTGCAAAGTGCGCCATCAAAGCGCCACATTGCGCCTCATCGCCCACGCCACACGCGCGAGCGTGTGCGAGTGCGAGTTAGGGTGCTCCGCACCCTTCGCGAGGACACTTAGTGTGTGCTTCCATGAAACAATAAGGATGGAGAGTTCCACCTTAAATACCCATTTAAGTTCCAACTCTCCTCCGATGTGGGACAAGGTGCTACTTTCCCTTTTGTTTCAGCATTGAATGTTCCAAACACCCAACTTTGAGCATCGATATCTCATTCATCTTAGCTCCGTTTTGGACGTGGTTTAGTTCGTTGCGAAGCTCTTCCAACATAGAACACAAACCCACAAATAAATATATAAAACCCGCTCATTTTATTATATTTATTTCTAGTCCAAAATAGGAAAAAAATCATTTTCCTATATTTGTGAAAAATGCTATTTTCACCTATTTTTCCAACAATCCCCCACATGAAAAATGCTATTTTCATCAAATTTCCAACAATCCCCCACATGTATGGAAATGGATCTTTTCCTTACACTTTTCAACGGTAAACTTCGACAGTTGAGTATTGCAAGATAGGTAGGTTTTAACCTTTGAACCTTCTTTTGTGAAGCGCACTTAGCTTACTAGCGGTGTGTAGATGCGATGTCCTTGAACATACCCCCATTTGTGTAAACGACAATACACTTCACACAATACTCTCCCTGGTTTGGCCAACTCCTCATTGTCGTGTCCTATTATGGTCCTGGAACACTAGCCTGGTTCTGCGAGAGCTCTAGGATTTGCGCACCCCACAAATCCATTTGAAGCGACCCCACTTCTCTCTAACATAGGTGATTCCCATGAATAATTAAAAGCATCATGGTTATTTGATTGCCCGAAATCGTTAACCTTAATATGCTTAGCCTCACTTCAATGTCACTGATTGGAATGGACTAGGAAGTATAAATAACTCCCTTTTTATTTAGTTTGGGGTACTCCCCCACAGTGACTCCGTTTTGGTAATATGATTAAGTTGTCCTATTGAACTTAGATCTTGGGATCTCCAGTCAACTAAGTTAGGTTTCCCTCATATTCCCATTTACCACGGGCTTTAGTCCCATTCCTCTTGACGACGTTTCTACTAACTCTCTGCTTAAGCCTTTTGTAAACGGGTCCGCAATGTTATCCGCTGATCTGACATAATCAATTGTGATAACACCCGTTGAGAGTAGTTGTCGTATCGTGTTATGTCTACGTCGCATATGCCCTGATCTGCCATTGTACATCAAGCTTTGAGCTCTACCAATCGCTGATTGGCTATCACAATGTACACATATGGCTGGCAAAGGCTTTGGCCATCTTGGAATATCTTCCACGAATTGACGTCGCCATTCCGCCTCCTCGCCTGACTTATCCAAGGCGATAAATTCGGATTCATTGTGGATCTTGCTATGACCGTTTGCTTAGAAGACTTCCAAGCAATAGCAGCTCCTCCAAGTGTAAACACATAACCACTTGTTGATTTGGAATCTTTATTATCCGATATCCAGTTTGCATCAGTGTATCCTTCGATCACTGCTGGTTGTCGGGTGTAATGCAGTCCATAATCTCTTGTGTATCTTATGTATCTAAGCACCCTCGTGATAGCCTTCCAATGATCCGCGCACGGATTGATGGTGTATCTACTTAGCCTACTAACCGCATAAGCCAAGTCGGGTCTAGTACATGTCATTAGATACATTAGACTGCCAATAATTCTTGAATACTCTAACTGAGCAACTCCATCTCCCTTATTCTTCTTGAGATGTTGGGAGGTATCAACTGGAGTTCGAGCTACACTCGTATCTCCCAAGTTGAATTTTTCAAGAATTTTATCCACATAGTGAGATTGACTTAACACAAGACCATCTTGGGTTCTTATGATCTTTACTCCAAGAATCACATCAGCTAAACCCATGTCTTTCATGTCAAATCTCGCTTTCAACATGCTTTTAGTAGCTTTGATAATTTTATCATTACTCCCAATGATAAGCATATCGTCTACATAAAGGCATAAAATCACATAACCTTCATTTGTGTCTTTGAAATAAACACATTTGTCGCACTCATTTATTTTGAAACCATTGTCAATCATGACATGATCAAACTTTTGGTGCCATTGTTTTGGTGCTTGCTTCAAGCCATACAAAGACTTGACGAGTTTACATACTTTACCCTCTTGACCTGGGGCAGAGAAACCTTCAGGTTGCTCCATGTAAATATCTTCTTCTAAATCGCCATTTAGAAATGCAGTTTTAACATCCATTTGGTGAACTTCCAAATTTCTTAAAGCCACTATAGCAAGAACCAATCTAGTGGAGGTTATGCGCGTCACAGGCGAGTAGGTATCAAAGTAATCTAGACCTTCCTTTTGTCTAAATCCTTTAATCACCAACCTAGCCTTGTACTTATCAATACTTCCATCAGTTTTCATCTTCCTTTTGAATATCCAACGATATCCAAGTGGTTTGCAACCAGGTGGAAGATCTACTAACTCCCAAGTATGATTTTGCAATATAGAATCTATTTCATTTCTTATTGCTTCTTTCCATTGAGGTCCTTCTGAAGAAGAAACCGCTTCGCGATATGTATTGGGCTCGCCCTCAACCATATAGCTAACGAAGTCTGGACCGAAGGATTTTTCAACCCTTGGCCTTTTGCTTCGCCTACGATCACTTTCTTCAACCTCAGGTTGTTCATGTGTCTTATCATGAACTACCTCATCAACTCGTCTAGATGAGCTTTCACCTACTTCAAAATTAGGTGTTGATGACGTTGCATGTGTTTGTCTTCTCAAAGGAAACACATTTTCAAAGTAAGACACAACGTTAGGATTCACCTGCATGATAGTGTTTACGTGTACATCAGGATTCTTGGACTCATGTACAAGAAAGCGATGTGCACTACTTTGATGCGCATACCCAATGAATATGCAATCAACAGTTTTGGGTCCTATCCTAAGAGCCTTAGGAGGTGGTACAATCACCTTTGCTAGGCACCCCCACACTTTCAAGTATTTGTATGAAGGCTTCTTCATTTTCCATAACTCATATGGAGTTTCGTCTCTCTTTTTTAGTGTTATCTTATTCAAAAGATAATTAGCCGAGAGAATGGCTTCCCCCCACATTTCCTGGCTCACCCCAGAACTTATCAACATGGCGTTCATCATTTCTTTCAATGTGCGGTTCTTTCGTTCCGCCACGCCATTTGATTGTGGAGAATAAGGAGGTGTACACTCATGCACAATGCCACTTTTTGCGCATAAATCGGCAAAAGGTGCAACATATTCGCCTCCTCGGTCGCTTCGCAAAGCTTTTATCTTCTTTTGAAGTTGATTCTCAACTTCATTTTTATACAAGATAAATTTACTTATTGCTTCATCTTTACTTTTTAGTAAATATACATAGCAATATTTAGTACTATCATCAATAAACGTGATGAAATACTTATTTCCACCTCTTGTGGGTACCGCTTTTAAATCACAAATATCAATGTGAATTAAATCAAGGGGTTCGGTTATTCGTTCAACCGATTTCGATGATGTTCTTGTAAGTTTGGATTCTACACATGTTTCACATTTATAATGTGTGTCAATATGGAATGTTGGTATACAATTCAAATTGATTAAACGGCGTATTGAATTAAAATTTACGTGACCTAATCTACCATGCCATTTATTTGAATCAGAAAACTCAAGCATATAAGTAGAAGTAGTAGCAATTTTATTCATGTCCTTTTTGACAGCCATTACATTCAGTTTGAACATACCATTTTGGGCATAGCCCTTGCCTACATACATTCCTCGTTTAGTAAGTACAAATTGATCGCTCTCAATTTGATGCGCTGGTCTCCCCTTCCGCAGGTTGGGGAGCGGATTCAGTTAAGAACCTCGCAAGGTTCATGGTGGTCAGGTAGAAGAACATCTTCTGCTGCCACCTTTTGAAGTGTAGACCCGAGAACTTCTCGGGTCGTTCAGCGTGATTGGCCACTGTGGACGCTCCCACAGTGGTGGCGTTAAGAGGGGTTCCCGTCACAACATTCGCAGTGTTGTTAACGTTGACGTTATCGGTCGACATTCTGAAAAATTAAAATTTTAAAGTTTAGTCCAAAAAATTCTGATTTACGCACAAACCAGAAGTAAACTAGTAAATTTTAATTTTACCACAATTTACTGTTTCGGCTTCTAAGTCCAACTTTGAAGACAAAAAAACAGAAAATTTATAATTTTAGAACTTACTGATTGGCTTCTAAGTCCAACTTTGAAGACCAAAATCAGAAAGTTTTAGCAATTTTTAGGACAAATTCTGAAGTAACCACAAAAGTTTTCAACCAAAGTCGCTCCTTTGAAGATGAAAACTTAAAAAAAAATCTGTTTTTAAAACACAAACTGAGTGAATCAAAACTGGTTTGAGCACAAACAGGATGGTTTTGACAACACGAACGGTTTTAAAAATTTGTTTTAAGATTGTAAGAACCGTTCGCGTAAATAAATAAAATAAACAAATTTTATTAACAGATTACAATACAGAAATAAAGAAAGCTGGAAAAATTAAAGTACTATTACAACTGAAATAAATCAAATACAAGAATTTAGATGAAGAAGAAGGCTGAGGCACGTGTTCAACACGCTTCCCTTAAAACAAATTCCGAGTCTCCCAGGAGTACTCGTTTTGTTTCCCAGGGTACAACAGCCGGAGCAGTAGTACTGCCGGAGTTCGCCGACAACCCGAAGGTTACCTTGAAAGCTGCAAAGAAAATTTAACAGAAGTAGTAGAGAGAAAGTTGTAGATTGCTGTTGTTTCTGGTGTCCATCTGCTGTGGGTATGGAGCTGTATTTATACAGCTCCAGATTCGAAACAGTAAAAAACGAATTAAAGAGAGGTTTAAATTGCATTAAACGTCTTCAATGCAATTTAATACGTCATTTAATTCTCAGTCAAAGCCCCTTAACTCGTCAGTTACGAAGCTGAACTGAAACTGTACTGTCATTCAATGCTGGAAGCTTCTGGGCGCGCGCGTGCGCAAGACACACTGGTGCACGCGCGCCAAGTTCTGCACGCGCATGCGCGGTGCGTCCACTTGGCTCACTGCCATGCGCGCGTGCGCCACACTGGCCCGGTCCATGCGCGCGCGCGCCACGTCACCTGTGAGCCTCTACGAGCACGCCACACAGTCGCGCCGTTTTGGCTCACTTCGGTGCGCCGCGCACGTCATGTGCCGCATCACCTACCACTTGGTCCTTGCAACCCTTGTGCTCCACCACGCGCACGCGGTCAAAAATACAAAGGCGGCTCTCAAGCGGCTCGCGGTGATGCGAGTGTGCGGAGTGCAAAGTGCGCCATCAAAGCGCCACATTGCGCCTCATCCCCCACGCCACGCGCGCGAGCGTGGGCGAGTTAGGGTGCTCCGTACCCTTCGCGAGGACACTTAGTGTGTGTTTCCATGAAACAATAAGGATGGAGAGTTCCACCTTAAATACCCATTTAAGTTCCAACTCTCCTCCGATGTGGGACAAGGTGCTACTTTCCCTTTTGTTTCAGCATTGAATGTTCCAAACACCCAACTTTGAGCATCGATATCTCATTCATCTTAGCTCTGTTTTGGACGTGGTTTAGTTCGCTGCGAAGCTCTTCCAACATAGAATACAAACCCACAAATAAATATATAAAACCCGCTCATTTTATTATATTTATTTCTAGTCTAAAATAGGAAAAAATCATTTTCCTATATTTGTGAAAAATGCTATTTTCACCTATTTTTCCAACAATACGTGTATGATAATTTTTTATATATGTAGGATAAATTTAAATACATGTATTTTCGTAGCTATGTATGTTTTAATTTGACTCTAATGATTGTATATGGCTTTAAAGTCAAAGGTCTCCCTTATAGTACTTACCATTCTCAGACCTTACCAATAGCAATGGTTATATGTGGGATTATACTTGGTATGATTTATTGTATAATTAATTTCAACAAGTTTTTTAGAGAGATGAGAGATAACAAATGTTTGTTTATCTATGGGATAAATATTAACAAAGTTTTCTTAAAAGATTCATCCACTAGCCCACTTGACTTGATCAATGCCGTGAAAACCATAAAATCCAAAAGCGCCGAGTGGTTTCTTTTAAAAAATGTGACAGGTATGTAACATCCATTTTTACTAAACAATGTGTGTGTGTATATATATATATATATATTGGTGAGCATTGATGAATACCCTGGATCGGTTAGTGATAAAACATTTCTCAAGACCGGAGGAATGGTGTTCCCGTTCAGGGCCGATTCCGGAAGCCTTTCCCCAGCTCCCACTTTGTGTGCTCTAACATCAACCGGTTTTGAACTACCATACTTCCAACCCGCCAACCTGGTTGCATAACTATAAATTACGGGTTCTCTTACTTTCTTGGCCAACAAACATGTTATGTAACCCTTTTTTTTTTCAGAAAACCAAATTATTTTATGAGATATTTACACTTTTTTTGTCTCATTGCTGAATTAAATAAGCAATGGCGTGAATAATTGTACTGGGTCATATATATATGATTGAAATCCGGCAACAAGTTAACTATTAATTCGAAGGTTCTCCTAGCAATTATTAAATATTCCATATCCTGCTAATTTGGGCAAGTCCCATGAAACTATTTAATATATCGGGTAAGTTGTTACATCACATTCTTTTAAGATTTTCATTGTCTATTTAAAGCAACATAAGAAATTTCTTTAATTTGTCTTTCACAAAACTTCTCACTTGTAGCTAGCACATTGCTACAAAATGTTCAAGAGCTAGCAAATGAACTCAAACTTGATCAAGGTCCGGCTCTGAATTCAAGAAATTCGATAACCAACCTATATCTCTAAGACCGAGTGGGAGGCGAAGAGGCGTTGACAAAGGTTGGTTCTCAGTTTTCTTAAATGTACTAGTGAGGGACCTCCGAGTTGAGTTTGTTTGCAAGCTCTTGAACATTTTGTAGCAATATTTGTTTTGGCACAACCTATTAAGCAATCTCTTCCTATGTTGCTTTATGGCAAATTTCTGTACCAGGTTTCTAGTAGTGTATGTTATACATATAAATAAACTGCACAAACCAACCTGTAGTTGGTGATACATGGAGTTGACAAAGTGTTGGTGAAGACAATGAAAGAAGCTGATTCCAGAAGACCAATAAAGGTATGGTCAAACCCCACTCCATGATAACCTATTCTGTTCACAAAAGAAATCCAACCTACTTTTACAGTTCCCAACAACACTAAGGTCTTTCTATTATATTCATATCTCCTCTTAATTATAATTTTAAACATAAGCTCGTATATAAAGAAATAGCAGTAGCACACTTGTATCTCTTTAACTTTGCTGTAAAACGAGTAAACTTTGAATCATGATAGTTGGCCAAATACAAAACCTTTTTTCGAGTAAAAAACCCGTGAGGTTCAAGTTAATACTTGGATGCTAAATGGCATGTGGCTTAGCGGTTTCAACAATGGCAAATACATAATTTTTTTAGGGGTATATAACACAAGTCTGCGTGTCGGGGTGCACATAGGGCTGTAAACGAACCGAGCGAACACAAACGAGTTCGTGTTCGTTCTTTAAGAAAATGCATATGTTTGTGAACTGTTTTCAAACAGTAGTTTATGTTCTTGTTCTTTTGTTAAGGAATTTCAGTTGTTCACGAATCGTTCGTGAACACAGGTCACGAACACAAATGAATACAAATGAACATTAAACTTGAAATTAAAAAACGTACCATTAACCTTAGACATCCGACACAAGTAGTCAAATACAACCAATAAACATAAATCAAGAATTTAAGACACAAGAAGTATAGTACAAGCACCATACCATAAATCAAGTTTAGCTAACTTAAAACATAGTTATCTAAAGTCACTTAGACATATCCCAAAAATGTCTTTAGTGTCCAACTTCTTCATATGTTTAGATTAGGATTTACATTTTAGATTTTTTTTAATATAATTATTAACTAATCTTTAGGGAGGAAAGTAAAATTTAAGAGGGAAAGTGAAATATTATAAAACATTAAAAACTTCTAACAAATCAACATAAACAAACGAACACGAACAAATGTAAAAAATCGAACATGAAC
The DNA here is from genome assembly GCA_030545235.1 of Helianthus tuberosus. Taxonomy (NCBI): domain Eukaryota; kingdom Viridiplantae; phylum Streptophyta; class Magnoliopsida; order Asterales; family Asteraceae; genus Helianthus; species Helianthus tuberosus. The sequence goes on along the minus strand of CM060439.1, from coordinate 36,093,563 downwards.
GAGCGTAGACGAACATATTACCGAACGTTCACGAACGCAGTCGAACGAACGAGACATTTGTTCATGTTCGTTCATTTAGTGAATCGAATGGAATATCTTGTTCGTGTTCGCTCATTAACTAAACGAACGAACATAAACAAACTTTCCGCCGAACGATTCACGAACTTTTCGCTGAACGTTTAATTCTTTTACAACCCTAGGTGCACATATTTAGTCTCTAACATATTTGACTATATAAATATAGAAAAGCGAATGAAAAAGGATATGAATTCATCGTAACGGTGTTTACAGAGGAAAAAATTGGGGTTAGTTAGACTAGAAGGAGTGGTTTGGCCCATCCCCACGGGGATGAGCCTCCACGTAGGCGCCACGTAGGCGGCTCGTGGGGGATGGGCCAAATTGATAATTGAAGGGGATGGAGGATGGGGCCCCACCTTATTATTTTATAATTTCCTAAGCTTTAATTTAATAAGTTAATAAAAACTTTATAAAAATTAAAAAATACAACATAAAACAACATAAATAATTTCATTTCATAACATAAAAAAAATTACATTTCCTAAAAAAAAAAAATTACATTTCCTAAAAAAAGTCGGAGTGTAAGCGGGACTAGAAAAAAAGTTTGGATTGTTCGGGTTGGGATTGTTCGGGTTGGGATCGTTTGGGTTGAATGGATTCATGATGGTAAAAAAAAATGAGAGTGTTTTTTAAAAAAAATGGATGATAGAAGGAGAAGATTAGGATAAATGGATGTGAAATGGTATAAAAATGGATGTGAAATGGATATGTATTTAAAGTGGAAAAGAATTTTTTTTTTTTTATTTATTCTATCCGTTCAACGGATATATTTTTGAAAAGTGGGGCGGCAAGGACGGCTTGGGCTTGCTGGTTTCGCCGGGGTGGGATGGAGGGGGGCGGTGTGGGGGACCGGCGCCGGTCCTTGCCGGGCCTAGCCGGCCCCCATACCTTCCAGTCTTATAGAATGGACGGTGTAGCCTCTTCCTCTGGCCTTGGAAACTGTACCGTGGCCACCAACAAGGGTAGGCTTGGCGTTGATTCTGCCGGTAGAAGTATCCGTTTAATGATAGGAAAGCATGACTTTAAGGTGGGGTCCATCGTCTCTTAAAATTTGTGTGTGTGATTGATGGGTGGGGTAAAAAAGTGGGGTTATGGTAAGGCCGGAGGGTGTGGGGGGCGCCACCACCGCCAGCTCACCAACTATGGCGCCGCCGGCGCTATACCCCCACACCGAGCACTTCAAGGAGGGGCGCTATAGAGGTGCCGCCATCATGTTAACGAGAGGAGAAGGGGGTATCAGGTGGGGCCCACTTGTTTGCACCAATCAAAAATTTTTTTATTTTTTTTATTTTTTTTTCTATAGCGCCCCTAGGGGTTATCACCACACCCTCCATGTTAAAGGGGGGGTTATAAAGCCCACTTGGCTGACGTGGCGCCTACGTGGCGCTGAGGTGGCGCTTATAAAGCCCCAAGGGGTTATCCCACACCCTCTAGCCTAATGGTAAGGCGTCGCCAGCGTATTGTGGCTTAAGGGTAGTTTCTAAGAATTTTGACATGATAAGACTTGATTAGTCGAGTCAAGGGTACTACTATTGAGTGTCCCATTCATGTAAAGGTAAGGTGTATGAAAAAGTGTCAGTGCCAAAGAAGTCAGAGGAATCTAGTTCATAGAGGACAAATTGTATTATTAAAAAATATATGAGTTAGCTTGTTAAAAAAAAGTTAACACATGCATAATTTATATTGGAAAATTGACTTGTAATAATACCACGTAGACCTTATTGGCCATTAATAATCTCATCTCAGAATATTCACCCCACCAGTCTCATCTTTCACCTATTTCTTCTACAATGGTCCTCCGTTAAAAAAAGTTAAGCTTTTCTAAATTACAAATAGATTTTTTAGGGCTTTTGATTAGAACGACGATACGATTCCATTGATGTAAAACTTGTCTCGAAACGGTGCTCTAAACGATGAAAACGACGCTTCAATTCGGGTGTTTAAATTTCCAATTAACCAAAATCAAGTCACTTGGAGCATCATTTCGAAGTAAGTTTTACATCAATGGACTCGTATCATCGTTCTGAGCAAAAGCTCTAAAAAATCTGTTTGTAAATTGAAAAAAAGCTTAACTCCGTTAAGTTTTTAACCGAGTGACCATTGTAGGAAGAATAGGTGAAAGGTGGGACTGGTGGGGGAAATACTCTGAGGTGGGATTATTAATAGCCAATAAGGTATATGTGGGATTATTACAGGCCAATTTCCCTTTATATTTTAAGTTGTTTGCAGTTCATCGAATTAATACCTGAATTATGCTTGATTAAGAACAGGACAAAAAAAAGTTTACCAATGTTAACCTGATGTAGAATATAAAAGAATTGAAGCAATATTAAAATATATATATATAGGGGATTGATAATGAAAAAACTAGCTTAAATGAGAAAACCAAAAAACTAATTAAAAAAGCCTAAAAAACATACCAATCTTTTTTTTTTTTTACAATTTCTTATAATAAAATCGCTATTTTTTATATTTAAAAAAATTCAAAAGAAAAAATTGTACTGCACATGTGCACTAATACTGAAAGCCTAAACCACTTAACCCACCCCTCACCGACACCCCCCAAAAACCTACCCCCCCCCCCCCCCCAAAAAAAAAACCTACCCCCCACCCCCCAAAAACATAAATTCACCCTCCCACCAAAAGCCTAAACCCCCCTCCTCCCGAAAACCTAAACTAAACCCTAAACATAAACCCGAAAAAAACCTAAACTCCCCCCCCCCCCCCCCCCCCCCCCCCCCCGAAAAAAAAACCTAATCCTAAACCTCCAAAAAATCTAACCCTAAAAGCTAAACTAAACTCAAAAACTAATTTTAAGCATGTAATGCATATGTGTAGTACATATATAATGCACATGTGCAGTACAAGGTTTTTTTTTTTTTGAATTTTTTTATATATATAAATAACAATATTTTTTATAAAAAATTGTAAAAAAAATTGGTATGTTTTTTAGGCTTTTTTTAGTTAGTTTTCTCATTTATATGTAGTTTTCTCATTATATTCTCCATATATATATATATATATATATATAGGGTATGGATCCTAAGAAAAGTCCACACTATTTGAGAAACTTGAGAAGTATTCTGGACCACACACTTTTCTAAGCTTTTCGTAATATACACATATGTATATAGTCAATTTTAAACTATACATATGTGTATATTACGAAAATCTTAGGAAAAATTTGTGGTTCAGAATGCTTCTCAAGTTTCTCAATTAACCTATTGCTTCTCACATGATCCTAACCCCTATATATATATATATATATATATATATATATATATATATATATAGGGGAACGCTAAAATGAAAACCACCACCAGTTGTAAGAACCGCGAGAACCACTCTCAGCCAATCAAATTATGCCAACTAAAAGAGTATTTTGATCTTTTACACCAAATATCAAATCCATTTATTGTCTGTCTTAAAATCATCTCTCACCTCTCTCTTAATAGGAAACGTCCCCGAAACGTCATACAGGCGTCTGATGACATACCTAATATATTTACACTACCTACCAAATATATTATTAACACTAACAATATTTGACTTCTTTAGTTTTGATGTCAATGTTTACGTCCTACACTAAGATCATCCTATCTTTTTTTTTTCTAGAGTTGATGAATATGCCCATTCTTTTACGAGCTCAAACTTTTTCTAACAGTTATTCTGTGCATGTTTATGTATGTAATGCATGTAAATTTCGTTATTTTTGAAAATATTTAACCCACAAATGCGTATATATTGTAACTAATACACGAATCTATACATTTCCATTCTTACTAATTTAAAAATCTGGTAGTGATTAATTACAGGAGGTTGCAAATAATGAGCAATGGCGTATACAACAGCATCGAGCATAGGAAGACTGTAAATGCAACGAAAGAGACGATTTCATTAGCCATGTTCCTCAACCCAAAGCTTGAAGCAAATGTTGGTGCTGCAAAGAGCATCCGAACACACACAGGAAACCCACCAAAGACTCGTAATGGAACCAGTGGCGGAACCGAGAATTATTTGCTGGGGGTGTAGATGAGTGGTTCAAGCATATTTCCAAGGGGTGCGGTCGGGTTTTTTTGCCTAAAAATACACTAATTTTTTTTTCAAGGGGTGCGCCCGCACACCTTAGGCTTCACCTAGGTCCGCCCCTGAATGGAACGGTACCTCAAAGACTTCGTCTCGCGCAAGCTTAACGGAAAGACATTTCTCGAGAGAATGAAGATTAGAAATGATGAATATTGGACGTATAATCAAGTTTAATCCATCTTTGGCATGCAAGTCTATTCATTATTGTTGACATTTAGTAGTATGGGTCAATAAACAATGATCATTGGGCTGTGTTTTAATAATACTTGGGCCGGCGGCCCAGAAATAAGTATCATGCATTTGTATTTGTATTGCGACTCGTAAGTCAAGTTGGATTTTTGTTTTTCTTATTCCTTTTCAATATATTCTAATATTCTTTTTTGTTTATACTATTTGATTGATTTTAAGGAAAGTTTTATACTTATGAATATTGTACATATATTTTTTTAATTGAATACTTTATTGGCTGAAATACATGAGTTTATATGTTTTCACATTATAATTATAGGTCAAGTTATTCTACCCTGATACTTTCACGCCGATCACCGCACCGTGTCAGATCTAGGGCTCACAATCTTCCGATACCCTATTTTCAACTACTGTTTCCGGCGAACCTCACTGAAACCCTAATTTGTTCAAAGTTCCAAATTCTGAAGCAATATGGGGAAGAAACAACACAGCAAAGATCGGATGTTCATAACGAAGACGGAGTGGGCTACTGAGTGGGGCGGTGCAAAGTCTAAAGAGCTACGAACGCCGTTTAAACGTCTTCCGTTTTACTGTTGCGCGTATGTACCTTTTTCTTTATTATATCGATCTGAATTCATATGTTGTTTGTATTGTTGCTTTGTGTGTGTAATTTGAATATTGATTGTTTGCAATTTGCAGGCTTACTTCTTATCTTCAATGCTTTAATAGGTTTGATTTTGATTTGTTAGAATTGAACTTTGGATTGACTTAGTTAAGTACTTATTAGTTATCAGTTGAATGATAAGGTTGTAACTTATAAGGTGTTCATGTTTGGTGGTATCTCAAGATAAAACCATTAACCAATAGGTATGAAGCTTTGAAGTGCCTACATATGATTAGGCAGCAATGTTGAGCATGAACACATAGAACTCATCTCTTTGTATATGCTATGTTGGATTGGTGTGCTAATCAGTTTAAATAATCTGCTGCTGCGAATTGATTGTTAGAGTCTGTTGCGGAGAAATAGTTAGTTACATCTTTTAATAGGGTAAACTGTTTAAGTAAATGCGATCACAGTATGTAATAAGCACCCTATGTTGTCAAAAGCCCACTAGGCGCAGGCCTAGGCACTTAGGCGCAGTTCAGCGCACCAAATGCACTGCACCCTGAAAGGCGAGCTTTCAGGCGCTGCTTCAGGGCACCACCTTGCCAAATTCCAGTCAAAGATGGTAAAAAAAAATCCCTAAATTAGGCTGGAATCAACCTACAACCACCAAATGCACTGCACCCTGAAAGGCGAGCTTTCAGGCGCTGCTTCAGGGCACCACCTTGCCAAATTCCAGTCAAAGATGGTAAAAAAAATCCCTAAATTAGGCTGGAATCAACCTAAAACAGCCTAAAGTAGCTCTAAAACAAGCTGAAAACATGTCTAAAACCTCTAAAAATGGTATTTTTTTCACTATGCTTTTAGCTTAAAAAACCCCTCGCCTTTTAAGCGCCTAGGCTCCAAGTTCGGCCTATGCATCGTGAGTGCTGAAAGACAATGTAACTTGCTATTGATGGCAAGTTACCGCCGATGAAGACTTGATCCTAACAGAGTTAGTGATGATGGACAAGTTCTTGCTAGCAAAAGAAGATAGTATTGATGGAAGAGCCGCCATCAATACGCATTTACTTATAACCAATAAGCATTTTTATGCTTATATTTTTGTTTTCATTCTTTCCTTTTAACATAATGGTAATTATTTTGAGTAGATCTTTGCTTCTTTTTTTTATTTTATGTTTTTGTGTTTAACTTTCAACATTAACACTTATCTAAAACTTTTGTAAAATATCATTTTTACTTCCTCGAGTTTTACGTGCTTATTTTTACGTTAAATGAGTCACTAAGTGTACAAAGTTCGTTTTTTTGTTTTACGCTTTTTCCATGGTTTTGGTCGTCATTCAGTTGCTACTTAGCACGGTTTACGCCCCCCGCCCCGCAACGCGGGGGGCTCAACACTAGTTATAATTATAGGTCAAGTTATTCTACAAAGGCTTCTAATTGTAAGAAGTGTAAGAAGGATTTATAGAGTGACAAGTGTCCAATAACCTAAAACTAAACCCACTACATCACCACCAAAAACCTAAACACCCACCCACCCCCACCCCACCACCACCCAAAAACCTAAACCCCCCCCCCCCCCCCGCAAAAAAAAAAAAAAAAAAAAAACTATACCTCACCAAAAAAACCCCCAAAAAACCTAACCCCCCCCACCCCCCAAAAACCTAAAAAAAACCTAACCCCCCCCCCCCCCCCCAATCCCCCAAAAACTTAAAAAAAAAATATAAAAAAAACTAAACACCCACCCCCACCACCACCAAAAACCTAAACCCCCACCCCCTCGGCAAAAAAAAAAAAAAAAAAAAAATTGGGTGGGTGATGGGGGGTGGGGGTGGGGGGGTTTTGGTGGTGGTACTGGTGGATGTTTAAGGTTTTTTTTTTTTTTTTTTTAGTGGGTTTTTTTGTGTAGTGGGTTTTTTTAGGTTATTGGACACTTGTCACTCTATAAATCCTTCTTACACTTCTTACAATTAGGATCCTTTGTATTTGATCCTAATCCTTATAATTATAATGGTTACTTTTCTAGTCAGTTTAGTCGGAGCAGTTTGACAAGTAAATGGATAGAACAATTGCTTTGATAATCGATTATTTTCAACGTTACCTGCTATGCGAACTTGATGGGTTAACAGATCGAATTTGTTCATGTCGATGTCGGTCCATTTTATAGTTGAAATAAGGTTTTACAACTTTTAATTTTCTTAACTGTATTTTTTATTTATTTATAAAACTTAACGTAAAAATTTTGTGGATAGTTTGGGACCAATCGTGTACTTTCTTATACTAGAGAACAAAACCAAAAATTAAACATACCACAAAAACCATTCTAAGAGTACTTTTTCACCCTTCTATCTACATGGACACCAATGATACGACACGTATTAGTCAATACGTGTCGTGTCGTATCATTTTTTTATGTTTCCCATGCTAGACAACATTGTACAATGGTCCAATCAGTCACATGTATGGCTATACGTGGCATATATGTGACTGGTTGGACCCATGGTACGATATTGTTTGACACAAGGAAATCAAATTTAAAGGTTATACGCATCGTATTGGTCAATACGAGGTGTATTGGGTTGAAAACTGAGCTCATGTATGTTGGTGGTCAGAAGATTCATCGTCATTCTCAAAACATCATATAACATCCACATTACATTACATTTTCTGTTGCATCTTCGCACGATTCATCGCCTCTCTAAAACTGATTTGGTATAATATTTCATTCAAAAAATCATCTAACTTTATTTGACCTATATTTCAACGAGTCATGGGTGTCTGACACCGATCTGGTATAACATTTAACTGTTTTGTTTATCAAATACTTATCACACTGTTGTTTTAGGAAGAGCTTGACATTTAATTTTCTAACGAGACAGGGGTGGTTGCTCAATATGAGGATGAGGTCGTGTCTAGCGTTTGTTCTTACCATAACATATTGTTGCCAGATTTAAGGAGCCTATCCTTGATGATGAACCCTCTTACATAGCACAACAAGGCTATCCAGACCACAGATACGGGGGGTCAATCTTTTTAAGTACAACAAGTGATACGTGGTTGAAAACCGGTGTTCGTTATTGCATAACTCGATGTTTTTACATAAGTTTTAATTTCGGATAGCCTACTTTTAATCAAAAATGTGTTTTGCAGGTTTGATGGAGTTTAAGGAGCCTTTCGAGAGCTTTACGAGTCACTGGGTCGAAAACCGGAGCACCGGGACGCGTTACGGATCAACCGGGAGCACAAGAGGTGAAAATTGGAGAAACGGAGACAGAGAGCCCGTCGCAGACGGGTCCCAGGCAGTCGGCGACGCCCTCTAAAAGTGCCCGTAGACCAAAAACCCCCGTATCCAGCAAACTAAGCCGTCAGCAAGAAATCAACATTTGGGAGCCCGTCGGCGACGGGTAGCGGATTTCAGCAACGCGAATTTTGTGTTTTTGGTGTTGGGGAACGATTCTGATTGGTTTGGGAGCATTCAATTCGTAAGTTACAACTTATGTGAGTTTGAATCATCTATCTTGGAGCCATTATTCACCTACAATTCATCACCAATTGATCTCTAACATCAAGCTTGAACCGAATCATCAAGATCATTATCACCATCTTTCACAATCATCAATCCATCCCTAACCCTAATCACCTATACATCATCTCTATCATCATCATTCACCACAACCCTCAACATCCATCACTTCCCCATCATTCAAGCTTCAAGATGATTCAAGACAAGTTCCAATCATCCTGTGTTCACGTTTCTTCAACCATGAGCGGCTAATCACCTTGGTTTCACCCCGGTATAGGTAGTTGTTTAACTTAGAGTTTTGAATTGTTTCTTGCTTCAACTTTGTGACAAATTGTGTTTGATTTTTGAAACCATTGACAATAGTTTACATTTGTTTCGTATTCGTAAATTGTCGAACGATGTTAAAAGTTATGACTTTACGAAATGGTTATGTGTAGTTATGCATTGTCGTGGTTAGGTTTTACTTGTGTTGATTACAAAGTGCATTCTTGTCCGTTTTTCGAAACGTTGATAGTTATTGGCACCTAAGTCACGGTACACTAAATCCGCTAATCGTATGCAATTGAGTTGAATCTAAAAACTTGTAGAAACCCTAGGTTGGCAATTACCGAAACCGGGTGTGAACCCTTTTTATTATTATTGTTTAGTAATCAAGTTTTCTTGCAATTGTTAATCATTAGGCTTTATTCAATTAAACCAATTCACTTAGTTTAAATTAACATCTTTCAACAAAACAAAAATACAAGAATATCATAGCAAGCTTCGTAATTTGTGACACTTTTTTATAATTCAATCGAATCCATTCGCAAACCACATACTCTTCGTGGTTCGACCCCTTGCTACCACTAACTATTTGTTAAGGGTAATTTGGGCATATAAATATTATCTTTGACCGAAGCACGACAATCCGATCAAATTTTGGCGCCGTTGCCGGGGAGTGCGTGCGCTTTGTGTTTGGATATTGTTTGAATTACGTGATTAACTGTTTAAGTTGCATAATTTCTTTTCTTGTACTTTGTCTTTTTCTTTGTTACGCAGGGCGTGTTATTTGTGCAGGTTACAGGTAGTGCATGCATACGCGGAACTCCGGGAGGACTTCACCGTTAGTCTACGAACCGGAAATCGAAAGAGTTGCAAGAAGGAATTTAGCAAGCCGGTTGGAGGCAACACTTGCTTCTAACCAAGTCTCCCAAACACCACAACTCACACCCTCCATTGAAACCAATTCAATGGCAAATCAAAACTCAAACCAAAACCTTAACCAAAATCAAAACCCGTACCAATTCCAATACCGAAGCAATTTTAATCCCGCCCAAAATGTTCAACCTATACCTCAAGAACAATCGGGTGGTAATAACAATTCTCGACCACCTACACCACCTTTCCGAAACCAAAATCCCAACAACACCCAAAGAACACCCCAACAACAAAACCTTCACCGACAAAACCTCTTACCCATTCACCTTGATGATCGGAATGTTAATTCCGATCGTAGAGGCAATCGAGATCGTGGCAATCCCGCGAATGAAGACCCGTTCTTTAACATAGACGATTTGAGAAACGCTATCCCCGATGACGAACCGTATAGTGTTCCCGGTTATCAATCGCCGGAACATGTGAGTGTTCATACGGAATATTCGGATGATGGGGGATATTACGATGATCGGGCCAATGATGATGAAGATTGGGGGTATTTGAATAGGGGTAACGTCTACAATGCTAGAGGTTTTGAAGATGATGAGCTTGGCTATCAAAACGCCAACTTTGTGGGGAACGATGATTATGGGTATGGGTATGGGAATGTGAGAAATGACGGTTACGAGAACAACCGTCAACCACGAAACAACAACCAAAGGAACCGGAATGAAGGGTTTTACAACAACAATAACAACAATGCTAACCCTAACCGGATTCCTCGTTTCGTGGGAGGAGGAAATCAAAGGGGTAACCAAGGTGGAAACCGAAGAGGTGATAGGGGAGGTGATAGAAGGGACAATCGAAGACCGGTCGATCAAGAGGTTAATGGTCCACAGCGTCGTCAACAACCTCCACGGGGAGTGAATGACCGTTTTCGACCGGTGGTTACCGATAATGACTCTCCAATAGTTTGCGAAAGAAGGATGTTCGATTGTAAGCCCCACTACATCAACATACTTCCCCATTTCAATGGGAGATCTAATGACGAACCATACACCCATTTAGCGGAGTTTTCGTCTATATGTAGCACAATCGAGGGGCATAATTTTGCGTTGGAGGAAGTCAAACTTCGATTATTCCAGTTTTCGCTAAAAGATAAGGCGAAACAATGGTTTCTTACACTTCCAGCGAATAGTATTCGGACATGGGGTGAGATGCAACAAGTCTTCCTTGATGAGTATTACTCGATGGCAAAGACCGATGATGCTAGAGATGAAATTAGGTCTTTCCGCCAACTCTCAAGTGAACCATTGCATGAAGCTTTCACAAGGTACAAGGAATTGATTCGGAAATGCCCACATCATCAAATAGCGAAGTGGGAGTTGGTCAAATGCTTTGTGAGAGGATTAGACGATGAGACATGGAATCGCCTTAAATCGACCAGCAATGGAACTCTATTAAGTAATCACGAGGATGACGATTGGGAGTTCCTAGAAAGGACGAGTAAGAGGTCAAAGGCGAAAGAATCGATCGACCGAGCCAAAAAGCACCCTACCTCAAGGTCTTGGCCCGATCGTGATGCGAATTCCAAGGATCAGATTGACACGTTGGAGCGTGAGTTGGCCCGCATGAAGAAAAGAGAAGTGAATGCGGTGCAGTACGTCGTATGTGAAGAATGCGGAGATATCGGTCACGGGACCGAGAATTGTCAAGCCACTGTGGAGGTGAATCAAGTGTATGGGGACCGAAGGCAATATGATATGAACTCCAACACTTATCACCCCGGATTGAGAAACCATCCCAACTTCCGATATGGGAATGCCGCGAATCAAATGAACCCGAATTTTCAACCAGGTAACCAAAGCGGGTCATCATATCAAAATCGCCAAGGAAGTAACCAAGGGGGTTACCAAAGGAACTACAATCAAGGCGGTAATGGGAGTGGCAATTCAAACTCTCAAGGTGATGATTCATTAAACTCTAAACTTGATGCTATTATGAATGCTATCAACCATTCAAATCAAGAGATAAAGAAAGAGTTTGAGGTGCGAGACAAGTCGCATAAGGCATTGGAAAAGCAAGTGGGTCAACTTGCAGAAGAAATGGCCCAAATTCGTGGAAGTGGAGGAAGACTTCCAAGTGACACCGCAATGAACCCGAAGCATCAAAGCTCAAGCACGGGCAATGTGAGGAATGTACACATTATCGCGGTAAGTCTTCTTCCGAATGATGAAATTTGTAGTGTTCAAAGCATTCCACCACCACAATATGTTGATGGTGTAGTGGAAGATATAAGTGATGAGCCGGAAAGTGAAAATGAACAAGAAACGATTTCACAAAGTAAAATTGAAAATATAACTAAAAATTCTTTTTGTGAAAATTGTTTAAATCAACTTAACCCGAGTAATGCATCAAAAGTTGAGGAACGGTACCCACCGAAGGACGAGGGGTGGGAAAATTTTAAACAAGCAAAAATTAATTTACCGTTACTAGATGACATTAAAAAGGTTCCGGCTCATGTGGAATGTTTGAAAGAGTTGAGCATTGAAAAACGGCACAATAAATTACCCGAACCAATTGATTTGGTATCACATGTTAGTGTCGTTTTATCAAGTGCGCTCCCCCAAAAAGTTTAAGATCCAGGAGACCCTCTAATCCCAATTCAAATTGGAACATTTAAAATTGAGAGGGCGCTCCTAGATCTTGGAGCTTGTGTGAGCATCTTGCCTGGGAGTTTGTATGACCAATATGATTTTGGTCCATTGAAAAAGTTTGATACTCCCGTAGTATTGGCCGATCAGACTCCCACGCATCCACGGGTGATGGTGGAGGATGTGATTGTTAAGGTGGATGATTGCTACTACCCAGTTGACTTTTTGGTAGTAGACTATGCTGGGTGTATTGAGGACACCCAACCGATAGTCATATTGGGTAGACCGTTCCTTGCAACAGCTAATGCCATAATAAATTGTGCAACGGGAACGGTAAGCATGAAATTTGGGGACATGGAATTAAATTTAAATGTGTTTCCAAAATTTACTAACCCACTCGGTGAGGATACGTGTCCCAAGAAGGACATGAATCCAAACAAAAAGGTATGTGCTATGGTTGGTAGGTTTGGAGAACCAAAGAAGAAACCGGTCAAGAAGAAGAAGGCGAAGAAGTCGCCTCAAGAAAAGAAGAAGGAAGAGGAAGTGAGGAAGTTTGGACCGTTTGGCAACAAATGGTATGAATAACCGGTGGGTGATTTCGAGGAGTTTGTAAGCGGCAAGCATGCCATTCGACCACCATGAGGTGGTAGGTCAAGTGTTGTTGTATATTTTATTTCGCATTTCGTTTTAGTTGTTATCCGTAGTTTAGTTAGTATTGTTGTTGTTGTATAATTTTGTTATTTCGTTTTATTAGTTAAATGAACGTTGTGGGTGTGTTCCCTATATAACCATCACGAGACCTCTTGTCCTCCCAAGCTATTGGGGGGGTTTAAAAGGGCTTGTTGCATAAGCTAAATGCAACCGTGATTCCTACGAAAGTGAGTTAGGATTGTTGTTGTTGTAAATTATTTTTCCACAAAAAAGTCAAGGTAATTTAACGCATGATTTGGTAACACTTTCATAAAAATGGTAGAACTAACCACCTAACAAATTTCAATGGTTGTGAGAAGCATGCTTCTACACAAGGGTTAAGATTTGTAGGTACAACATGTTCGCGAGACAACCGTTTTTATGACGAGAAGAAGAAGATATGAGCATCTAGCGACAAAAATCAGGTGCATGCGTTTCCTTTTACCTTGATTCTTAGATTAGTAATAAGTGGATTGTAAATTGTATTTTATTTTCCGGGGTGAAATTTTTGGGAGGTTAGCCGTGTCACATCCCTTGTGTGTTTTAAAACTCTAGTTCTTACACATTGAGGACAATGTGTACCTCAAGTGTGGGGACGGGGGAGTAGTAAAAGTTTTCGATTTTGACCCGTTCATTTAAACACTACACATTGAGGAAAATGTTTACCTCAAGTGTGGGGATGGGGGAAAATTTCAAAAAAAAAATTCAAAAATTTCTTATTTCAAAAGCGATCTTAAAAGAACAAGTAACTAAGTCAACGAAGGATGACACAACCCATTTGGTCTTTTGCCATGGTCAAGTTCAAATTAATAGCATAACGGGTATTTAGCGGGTGGTTATTTGGGAATAATTCGCCTAAGGAACTAGCATTTTGTGCATATCACATACCATACCCTTATACGTGAGGTTTTGAGCCACTTTTATATCATAGATTTACATATACATGTTTCTTTGTTTGAGTGGACCATTAGTCGCGTATTGTAGAACTTGCAACTTTTGATATGTTCGAGACCATAGACCGAATACAAGCACGAGAATGATTAAGGCATTAGGTAAACCTTTTTCCTTTTACACCATTTTATATCCTTACCCAAAAATTATCCCCTAGTAGCCAATTTTGAGCCTAACCCTTTCGTTTGACCACCCTTTAGCCCATAACCTTAAACCTTTTTGTTTTTAACCCGTGTGATGGAAATTCGATTATAGGAGTCAAGTTTGTATAGTTGTTTGTTTGTTTGCATATAAAAAAAAGAGAGAAAAATCAGAAAATGTTATGAAAAAGACGAGAAAATTGTTGAGAAAAGAACAAAAATATGTGTTCTTAGTTGAGAAATAAAAGGCGAAAGCTTGTTGCCTTCTAGTTTGATATTGGTAGTTAGTTGTGCGTAGATTAGTTGTTTTGTAATAAAAATCGAATTTACATCACCTTAGCCACTTTAAAATATCATATTTCCTACCCTTAGCCTAGCCCCGTTACAACCCGTTCAAAGACCTTATGACTTGTGCTTGATATTCGTGTTCGGTGGTGGAGAATGATTGAGTTGCAAGCCTATGCGGGTACGTGTTCTAATCGGTTGTGAGCGATTAATTGATTGAAGTGCTAATACATTATACACATTAGCCAATTATAAGCCGAGTGGAGAGAACATTGTGAGGGATGTGCATGACTTGTTAGTTTTACGGGCAGGTTAATCTTGGATAACCATTTTTTGTGATTAGTCACTACACCGGTAAATATGTGAAAATTGTAAAGAATTTGAACTTTTGTATGACAATAGACCTTAACCTTCGTCTCGGGAATGGGAAGTGTATTTGTTATTCGACCCACGTGAAAGTGAAAAACAAATTTGCTTGAGGGCAAGCAAAAGACAAGTGTGGGGATGTGATACGTGGTTGAAAACCGGTGTTCGTTATTGCATAACTCGATGTTTTTACATAAGTTTTAATTTCGGATAGCCTACTTTTAATCAAAAATGTGTTTTGCAGGTTTGATGGAGTTTAAGGAGCCTTTCGAGAGCTTTACGAGTCACTGGGTCGAAAACCGGAGCACCGGGACGCGTTACGGATCAACCGGGAGCACAAGAGGTGAAAATTGGAGAAACGGAGACGGAGAGCCCATCGCCGACGGGTCCCAGGCCGTCGGCGACGCCCTCTAAAAGTGCCTGTAGCCCCAAAACCCCCGTATCCAGCAAACTAAGCCGTCAGCAAGAAATCAACATTTGGGAGCCCGTCGGCGACGGGGTCAGGCCCGTCGGCGACGGGTAGCGGATTTCAGCAACGCGAATTTTGTGTTTTTGGTGTTGGGGAACGATTCTGATTGGTCTGGGAGCATTCAATTCGTAAGTTACAACTTATGTGAGTTTGAATCATCTATCTTGGAGCCATTATTCACCTACAATTCATCACCAATTGATCTCTAACATCAAGCTTGAACCGAATCATCAAGATCATTATCACCATCTTTCACAATCATCAATCCATCCCTAACCCTAATCACCTATACATCATCTCTATCATCATCATTCACCACAACCCTCAACATCCATCACTTCCCCATCATTCAAGCTTCAAGATGATTCAAGACAAGTTCCAATCATCCGGTGTTCACGCTTCTTCAATCATGAGCGGCTAATCACCTTGGTTTCACCCCGGTATAGGTAGTTGTTTAACTTAGGGTTTTGAATTGTTTCTTGCTTCAACTTTGTGACAAATTGTGTTTGATTTTTGAAACCATTGACAATAGTTTACATTTGTTTCGTATTCGTAAATTGTCGAACGATGTTAAAAGTTATGACTTTACGAAATGGTTATGTGTAGTTATGCATTGTCGTGGTTAGGTTTTACTTGTGTTGATTACAAAGTGCATTCTTGTCCGTTTTTCGAAACATTGATAGTTATTGGCACCTAAGTCACGGTACACTAAATCCGCTAATCATATGCAATTGAGTTGAATCTAAAAACTTGTAGAAACCCTAGGTTGGCAATTACCGAAACCGGGTGTGAACCCTTTTTATTATTATTGTTTAGTAATCAAGTTTTCTTGCAATTGTTAATCATTAGGCTTTATTCAATTAAACCAATTCACTTAGTTTAAATTCACATCATTCAACAAAACAAAAATACAAGAATATCATAGCAAGCTTCATAATTTGTGACACTTTTTGATAATTCAATCGAATCCATTCGCAAACCACATACTCTTCGTGGTTCGACCCCTTGCTACCACTAACTATTTGTTAAGGGTAATTTGGGCATATAAATATTATCTTTGATCGGAGCGCGACAATCCGATCAACAAGGCTATCTGAACCATAGATACATGGGTGAACCTTCGTACGTACAACAAACCATGATGAGCAACCCCCTAACCAAAATGTTTTGTCTGAAACTAAGGAGGTATGCCATTCATTTAGTTACGCTCGACAATGATATGCATATGTTTTTAAGTTAAATATTCTACATTAATATGAATAAGTATAATAAAATCAATTTAATAAGATTAATAATACAAATGTAAGTTAGCTGTAATGTTGTTTCAACTTTTCATCTCTCTAAAAGAGTTAAAGGATTGGGCACAAAAAAGGGCGAATGACAATGATTACGTCATTGTGACCCGACGATCCAAAAAAAAAGGGATAAAAGTTCGCGAAGGTATGACTTGAATGTGATCGTGGTGATTAGAATCATACTACAGTAACAATGAAACGTGCCAACATCAAAAAAATGTTACCCTATTTTATAGGGTTGCGCGATGCAACGCGTGACATTTGGAGGTTAGACGCCAAGATTAGAACCGCAAGAAAGTTGGTAGGACTCCCATGCAGGTTGTCATACCCTGACCCGCATCGGATATGGTACTGGGCATGAGTAGTCCATAGCTCATGACAACTAATCATTGTTACAATATTTAAAGCATGTCCATTTAAATTGTCATATAACATATGATAATCAAAATTGTTCAAAAAGAAAATATATCATAAGATTTCAATTTATTTTCCTAAGGCCCATGCTACGTATTCTCATCATTAAATCATCAATCTTGATTATCTGCACCACGTTAGAAAAATATATTTTTGGGTCAACAAATATGTTGGTGGGCAATTTCCTCATTTTATAGAAAATAGTTTTATATTTATTTAAAAAAAATATAATTTTAACATATACTTCAAGGTTAGTATAAAGATTGTCTCGTATAAAACAACATAGCACACATCCATATATACCAAACAAGAATGCACAAAACAAATCTACTATATGAAACAAACTAAATATAAGACACAAGACAGTAGCGTGCATTAGTCTCAAGCCCCCGAAGAGCGAGTATAATACTAGTGTCGATAATAGGCTACAACCCATGGCGTGAGGAACCTAGTCAGCCGTGGATCTCATGACACAATAGCATGCAATAGACTGACACGACATAACATATAGAATGAAGGAAACACATAAAGACAACCACATGTTAACACTTTGAGCGTAGCATGCTAAAGGTAAAATAATTCAGAAATTTGTATAACATGACGCGCCCCAAAGTTTATAAAATTAAAGGGGAAAATGGAAGAGATTACTCACAAGTTGCAAAGAATTGTTCCACGAGAATTACCACACGCAAAGGAATATATAGAATCTAAAAATAACAACCACCCTAAATATAAATCAACAACGTCTAACCAAATGAAATGATAAAATCAGAACAAGTGATTCGATTTCTTGATTTGGGGACTTTTGTATAAAATATATTTTTGAAAAATATATATATTAGTGTTCCTAACCCAATTTATTTATAAATTAAACTAAGTTATATGTACATACGTAAATTCCTAGATTAGGGTTTAATGATTCAAAGAGTAATAATCCCAAAATTAATTATAACTCTTTAAGTCTTGAATTGTAATACTAAAATTCCAATAGAAGTTAATAGATACATTTTCAATTTTCCAAACCAATAATTTACTAACTATAACTTTAAGTCCATACAAGGAATAAATATAAGTTTTGATTAAGGATATGATCAAGACATAAGATTATGAATTAATAAAAAATTAACATAATCAATATATATGTATTAATCATATTTTTATGAGTTTCTAACCTTTAATATTGTTAGCTAATCCACCTAAAAATTTATATCAACTAGGATCTTCTACATCCTATATAGAATGTCATTTGAGTCCAAATAATTATTTTGTAATAATTAAATTAGTCCCTTTTATAAAAAAAAAGATGCATAACTAGTGTCTACGAATTGATAAATCGCATATTATGAATAATTACTCCATTAATTAAGAAATTAGTTATTTAAATTCAACAAACAATTAAATGAACATATAAACCCCTAAACAAATTTAAGGGGATTTATAATAAAAACATAAATTAGTTATGTTAATATATACATATTTTGTAAAATTCTAAATTTAGTTTTACCATCAAAAATCCATCTAGTAGGTTTATAAACGAGACAATTATAAAAATAAAATATCATGTCATGAAAATACAATTTTTATATCATTACATAACAAATATCTTTTCTAGTAATTTAGAAAAAAATCCATCTTCATAATATTTATATACATTTCCAAAAATCAATCTTTTCTTATATTTATAGTTATACCATCATTCTATTAACAATAGTTCTCTAGATCATGAAGTCCAATACAAATTCCATCATCTATTTATTTTGCAAAATTTAGAAAATAATGTTCATGAGTTTTATATCTTGATAAACCCATATTTTATATATATTTTCCATAAGATATATCATGATTAAAAATTCATAGTAAATTCATAAGACATCCAAAAATTCCCGAAATATTCCATGACCTAATCTTATGTGATAATAATCGGTATCCTAAAGTCAATTTCATAAAAAAACATGTCCTTAGGATCAAAAGCCCTCTATTATAGAAATTGATAGAGGTGTTTTTTAGAGCTCGGAAAAATAACAAGATTGGCTTTTGAAGTACCTGATTTGGAGTTCGTATGAGGAAGAAATCGAGGAGTGAATATACGAGCCCTAGTTCGTTCTTGAATCAAATCCGAGCATCGTAGAGGATGAGAACTGCCTTTGTTTGATGGGTTTTGCGTGAAAAATCATAGAGTTTCAAGTGATATCAACTATATAATCTAATATTGACAACTTTGGTTGCTTCTTTTTGAGTTCTAAAATAGCACTTTAATTGTGACTTAAACCCTTATTAATTTACTCATTTAAGAACGCATTTGATTCGACTATTAAGTATAGAATTGAATACATATTTAATTTTAATATATATATATATATATATATTGAATTTATAACTAGTTATTTTAATTTGGGTAATAAACCAGATATTAGAATAATAAAATCTCACATTTCATTAAAAATACGTCGGGTCTGGTTTACATTACAGGTCGGGTTTTGGGGATTCGTTTTTTGACGGATGTTACAGTCTCCCCAACTTTTTGAAATTTCGTCCCAAAACTAGGGGGAACTGCTCGGGTAACATTAAGTATAGGGTCTTTCATAAGCGTAAACGATATTGGTTTGATTTTAGTAATAGTATCAGGAACTCGAATCTTAGGATTGGATTGTTCTTTAGGAATGTCAGGTAACGAGTATTAAACACAAGTGCTAACGATTCTGAGAATACGCTCGAGCTAAGGTATCAAACGGTGCAGACCTAATTAAGGCAGGAGCATTCCTGATAAGGGTCGGTCATAGGCGATACGATTATCACATCATGAATCCCATAAATGACACATTGAGGATTGATTGTGGCTTAAGAGAAAATCATGTCCTGAAGATGACTTGCGACATGTGAAAGTCTGCAACTGAGTCGTAAAGTGTACTCACAATGCCTAAACTAATATGTGTCACGACTCGGGATATTGAAAAAAATTTCTCCCCTAAAATGCCACAATGATAGAGTTAAATGCACAAGGCCTATTTAAATCTCCAATCATAAAACCAAAACAAACTAACTAAAACTCTCATAAATAGTTTAACGCTGCTATTGAAAATTTGACAGAGACACTTATATATAGAAAGTACCAGCTACGTATCCACCATGTCTCTACCAAATTTTCATCCACCTCGTTATTCGAATCATGATGGACAACTCTTACAAAACTTACACAGACTTCTCGATTGTTGGATTTTGATTGTCGACAGTCCTTAGGATGACTCATAGTCCAAAGGGAGGGCCATCGCTATTGTAAACCTTTTCTACGGGTTCCTCCATATCGGTTGATCGCCATTTATCGCTCTTCGCGAGAAGATCAGGGAGTGGTGTGCGAATGGTGATCTCTAGTTCCAGTCTAGTTTGCTATACAGGAAGTCGTGCGCTCTAGCTTTGTGTTTGGCATGGTACTTTGACAAGGCACATTATTGCCAGGATCGTGGGTTGTACGACGAGGCATACATCACCGTTCTAGCCTACTCCTTAGGATACTTTCCGGACAGCGACACCCAGTTATCTATGTCAGTACAACCGGAGGGGCTATACATACACACGTTGCGGGGCATGTGCACCTTGCGCAAGTTTCCTAGCATCGGCATTCGGTTTTGCATGAGGGACCACCAGTCATTCATGCTACGGCCATTGCCGTAGGTGATCCCCATTGTGCTTCTGGGGTTAGGGTGCAACCTCCACCTCATGATGTTCCACCACACCTACAGTCGCCACCGCCGCCTCAGTATCCAAGACATGTTTATCGAGATGCTGGGCTGCCACCGGTCTACTACCAGACAATGACTCGCCGCAACGAGCGGCTCGAGGACATGTTTGGTGGGCGGTTGAGGAATTGGAGGATCGCTGGAGGCTGGACGGTGTCGATCCACGACCGCTCCCACTGGCTCGATATTATCCGGATCCTGGTCTGCCATGTCAGCATCAACCGACAAATCATGATCCGCTGGCTTAGATGGGGCGATTCTCTTTATATTTGTATTTCATATTCAATTGTATCTTTGTTTTGTTATGCATGTATAAACTGATGGTGTATATGTACAGTTTTGGTTGTTATATATCTGTATGTTTGGTTATAGTGTTTAACATTTTTGGTTGGTTACGTATCAAATACTAGTTTAGTTTTGATTAATTGTTTATAGTTGTATTATATAATATTGTTAGTATTATGTTTCCAGAAATTAAAACTTAATAAATGTTGTTAAAACGATAGATATTGAACAAAAACACATAAAATATTTACAAAAATATAAAATAAAAAGATGATAGATATTGTAAGTTTATGTTTTTACAAGATAAAATCCTAATAAATGTTGCTAAAACGTTAATTATGTAACAAAAAGGTTAAAAAATAAACCTTTTATACGGGCATATAGCACAAGAAAATACCATCAAAACGGGAAAATGCTCCCAATAAAACATATGAGTCGTATAGGCCGCGTATTCCCTGTTACGCAGCGTATATGATTGCCTCAAAATCAGAGTCTGACATGAATCGGGCCATGATTTTGAAGCACCCCTATATGCCGCGTATTAACCAATACGCAGCCTACACGCGTTGACTATGTCCAAATAAACTTCAGAGGGTGTGTGAATAGAGATTTGCCTTTTAAATGAAAAGGGTATTTACCATCTAATCAATTAGTTTCGTTTCCTTGACCCACTAAATTCACCTCCTACCATAAACTATCATTTTATAAACAACTCAGTAAATATATATAGTAACAAGAATTCCAATAACTTACCTTAATAAGTAATTTAACTTTGACAAAAAAACCAACAAAACCTTAAAATATTTGTAGTTCAGTCTTTCGTTATCAACGTTCTCACGTTTTTAATATTTATTATAAGTTTTTTTAAATTTATAGCAAATAGAAATTACATCGCAATGAAGGTAAACGAGCAACAATTTGTCCCGCTACTCCTTTCACACCTAAGTTGGTGCTTTAAGAACAAATTTGATATTGTTGTCACCGAATTACATATCAGTTTTTATATTCTTCAATTGTTAAATATGTCTATTAAGTTCTCTAAATTTGGGCTATGTTTATTTATTCTTTCGTAGTTTAAACTTTGTTGTGTTTGAAATTCTCTAAATACTTAGAACTTTTTGTCACTATATTTTTATTTTTAAAGTATTTGTGATGTCATATGGTTTTTTTCATCGTAAAAGTTTCTAACAAGGTATGCATGTATATATACAATGTCATACTGTTTTTTTTTCATCGTAAAAGTTTCTAACAAGGGATGCATGTATATATACAAAACCGTTATAATGACTATACGTATGTTTAAATCAAGGAATTATACTATTGTCACTATATTTTTAAATTATTTGTGATGTCATATGGTTTTTTTTCCATCATGATAAGTTTCTAACAAGGTACGCATGTATATATACAAAAACGTTATAATGACTATACATACGTTTAAATCAAGGAATTATACTAAATTTACACGTACGTACACGAATGTTTATAACTAGTAGATGCCCCGCCTGCGTTGCGGGGCGATGACCGAATAATTCTCAACCAATTAAAAAAAAGCTACTATAATTTTGCTAGGAAAAAAAAAACAAAAACGATGATAAGACCGTAATTTTGGGCTCAGGGCAAAACTGTAATTTCTCAGGACTAATGAGCTAGTGTTAGGCAACTCCTTGACATGAAAAAAAAAATAAATCGAGTAAACCAATTAAAACAAAAAACCTTTATAGTTTTGGTAAAAAAACTAAAACGATGGGAAAAACGTAATTTTTAACTGAGTGCTAAATCATAACTTTAATTCGGGGATAAACTGTAAACTAAATGGACCAACGGGGGAGTGCCAGGAAGTTGCTGGCACGACTGTAATTTTACACTGGGGGCAAACTTGTAATGTCAGCAGGAAAACAAAGAAAAACGATGGGGAAAATGTAAATTTAAGTTGAGGATAAAATCGTAACTTGGCTGTGAGAAAAAAAACTAATGGCAAAACTATAAATTTATACGGGGCAAAATCGTAATTTTGAACCGAGGGCAAAATTGGAATTTTTTGCTGGGAGCGAAAGCGTAAATTTATTTTTAAGTGGGGGTAAAAATATAGCTTTGAACTGATGGGAAAATCGTATTTTTAAGGGAAAAAACCTAATGACAAAACTGTAAATTGAAACGGGACAAAATCGTAATTTTTAACCGGGGGCAAAATTGAAATATTTAGCTGGGAGCATAAGCGTAAATTTATTTTTAAACGGGGGCGAAAACATATTTTTTAACTGATGGCAAATTCTTAATTTTAAAGAGGGATAAAATCGTAAATTTGTTGGGCCAATAGAGGAGTGCCAGGCAGCTGCCTGACACTATTATTCCTGCCGCCCATTTAGCCCAATGATAACCCACAACTATTACCGTGTCGGTGGCCGACACTTGAGTTTGAGTTTGTAGTAGTTGAGAATATAGATGTGTAGACAAAATTTCAGATACAATCATATAGTTCTCAAAGCACGCATTGATTTCTGACAAGGTTACGACATTACTCATTTTCACGGCTTTACGTCCCCTCCAAAACATAGGGTCCTTTAACACTAGTTATTAATATTATTAAATTACAAGAACATAAAAATAAATCCCACCAAAGTTGACATAAGTATCTATGAATTCTGGATATGTCATCAAGCTCATATGCCACACAGAAAATCTAGAAGACATACGTTTCCTTCTAGCACACGTGACGCAATAGTTGACAGTAAGATGCATTTTATTAATTAAACTGATTGTCTTGTATCTAAAAGTAATCCTACTGTGTGAGTCATTAATTTGTAGAGAAGATATGTGATGCTTTTCAGCACAATGTCATTGACATTTTGCAAAGCAACAGGAAGGTCACTTTTCAGATAGTGTTAGCGACATTTTCTACTCTCAGCCCACCCATTTGGATATCAGCGATGTATATTATATCTGTAACTCTGATCCGATCTGATTTTTTTCTTAATCAAATTAAACACACGTGAGTATACCTCGGGGAGAATGTGTTAAAAAATCAGAGCCTTCATCGAACATACAAACAGAACTTAATTTGAATGAAAACATTCGTCCCTACATTATAATAAACCCGAAAAAAAAAAACAAATGTTAGAACATTTACATTGGAGCCTCTATCCTCATCTCACTAATTTAACTAAAAAACAATTTTTAATAACTTCTAACATCAACTCCCAATCTCTATATGTATCTTACTCGCAAACATTTATTTTATTATCATTTCTCGTTTGTATACACTCAGAATACAATATAGAGTGTTGAACAGGAACCTTTAACTATAGAAGTGAAATTTAGTTTCTATAAAAACTTTTTCTATTAGATCATGCGTAGTGGTTTTATCAATAATGCCCCCACCATGGGGCGTTTTCTGCCATGTGGCAGTCCAGTCAGCATGGGGGCATTATTGGGCGTTATTGCAAAAGTGACGTAGTGGGAATAATGCCCAATAACGCCCATGCAATCATTACACAATTATTTATTTTTTTAAATTTAAAACATAAAATTCTTCATTAATTTAAAAAAATTACACAACTAGAAATAAAAAAAAAAACGAAAAAAAAAAACAGAATATAAAAAAAAAACCGAAATAAAAAAAATAAAGTTAAAAAAAAGGATGATGATCTAGAGTCCATATTTTTCCCGAATTTTTTGGCGATGCATTTGCGCAAGGATCAACGCGTCGCCTTGGAGGTGGTCGATCGGTTTGGACAAAAACTCAATGTCCTTTTCCATTTGCCTCGCCTCTTGCATCTCGTTAAACTTTTTGGTTTCGGCGACGCGTTCTTTCATAGTCTCCAAACGTTGGTGGCCGAGGTCTCGAATGTCTTGGAGACGACGGTTCATCTCCTCGAAATCTTCCTTTAATTCGAGATCGGAAGACGACTCCACCGGTTTTTTCCCGGTTCGCTTATCCTTTCTTCTACCGGCCGGTCGGGCCAACTCTTCTACCGGCTCGTCAACGTCCACCACCTCATTTAGATCGACATTGCGGGCATCCGAAGTCGGTGTTTCAGGGTCAACGGATGATGATGTTTTTGGCCGTTTAGCTCGACGTCTACTACTCGACGTCATGGTCACTACGCCCGCCCACTTTGGACTTTTTCGTAGTAGATCCCAACACTTATAGTACGGGCATCCGAAGTCGGTGTTTTAGGGTTAGGGTTGTTGTTGTGAAGGTTGCGACCCGCCGGCTTGACCAAAGCCGAAAGTGGGTTGCACGAATGGAGTAGCGCCACTCAAGTAAGCCGCGTACGATAACATGTTCGGGTCCATGTCTTGAAAGTTAAACGGTTGTTGCGGTTGGGTTGGGTTCGGGTTCATGGGTCTTGAGGGGACACCAAATGGGGGTCGGAATTGATGCATCTTTTTATAAAATATAGAAGTAGTAGAGAGAAAGTTTGTGAGTTTTTTTATAAAAAATGATGGAAAAGTGGGTAATATATATAGTGGGTTAATATTGGAATTAAAAAAAAATATTAAACAAATGACCGTTTGGCAACGGTCAACTCTAGTCCCAATTCAAAATTTGGCGTGATTTGAAAAACGCCAAAACAATTTTTGGCTCGGAAAACGCCCGAAAATGCCGGGCCGTAATGGGCTAAGGGCGTGTTTCGGCGTTTTTTTTTTAATTTTTTTTATAAAAAACGTCCCACTACGGGCGGTCTTACAAATATCCAAATGCAATTGTGTTTTAGTCATTTCCTTTTTTTTTTCAACGGAAACTTTCTTTTAATCCTTGTTGTCCGTGAGAGTTAAATCCAAGACCTCCTCTTTCAGATTCAGGTGTTTAAAGGTTTTGCCTTTGTTAATGGACTACCACCTCATATTAGTATAGAGGCTTCGATATGCGTAGCAAATGTCCCTTGTTGATTATACAAGTACATCTATTTACCAAAGGACCTTTGGCCTAGCGGTATTAAGGTGTTGTATAAAGCTTTGTTTTTTCATGTGGTGAGAAAAAGACAAAATTTAGCCCTTTAAAAAATTAAGTACCATCTATTTTTAACGAACACAATCCTAAACCCTTTAGAACTCGAACAACTATTAACAAATCATACTTTTTTTTTTTTTTTGAACGGCAAAGTATCATTCATTTTTTGGGTGCGGGATACCTTACACCCCCCCATTCCGGGGTGGCCCGTTGCCCCACTCCGGCCAGACGTGAGTGTCTGAACAGTGCCCCAGCTGGCATCAGAGCGTTGCCGGCGTTCACCCGGAAACCCCACAGGTACCTTGCCCACCAAGAGGGCGTGACGAGTTGATAGCACACCAGCGAACTGGGAGTCGAACTCGGGTACCATGGGTAAAACCGGGGCTGCCTCACATATGATGGAAACGGGGATCGAACCGGCGCCTCTTGCGAGGAAACCAGCCTACCCACCGCTCTACTTATCTAACCCTTTTTAGAACTCAAACTAGCAATTATCCTCAAGTTCTTAATAAATCATGGTTATCTAACCCTTTTTTAGAATTCAAACCAGCAATTATCCTCAAGTTGATTAATTATAAAAGACTTCAGTAATAAGTCACAAAGAATTATCTCAATCCCAGTCTTTGTCTCTTTAATTCAAAATTAATTTGTACTTCTTGCCCGTACAGTACTCTCAAATTTAAAGTTATATGTTGGAATTCTTTTAACAATGTGTTCTTGTGACTATTTGATCGATTAGTTAGTTTAATTGCTATGCTACAAAAATCAACAAATAAGCTCTTAGATATAAGTAGAAACAATTATCAATTTAATGCAAATTGTAATGAATTTATAAATATGAAGGTATATGTAACAATATCGACCACAGACAAGATTAACATATTAAAATGGACCATTCTTAAACCTTAGAAAAATCCACAATAGTCATGTCCAGGAGAGAGTCTTAGTTCATAAGAAATGTCATGTCTCTTAAACTCGACATGTCTCTTAAACTCGACAGTTAAGTGTGCTCAGAATAGTACCAGGATGTGTGTGGCCTCCTAAGAAGTCTCTACTGGGGCAACCAAAAACAAATCCGTAAGTTCCTAAATGGGCAATCCATTAGAGGTAAAGTGAACAATATTGGTGGTAAGAGAGACCGGGTATACCTTACTAATTCTTCATTTCATCTTAATGTCTAAGTTTAAGAGAACTAAGGAAGAAAAATATATCCATAATATCTCTTTCATGAGTCGGACATTATCAAACATTTTTTTTTAATTCTTGGTATTTTACAGATTTCATAAGTGTCTTGGAGTTTTGGAAAGATGTTTGACAAATAGGCATTTGGTAACGAACTCATGCTAGTTCACTGAGGTGGCAAGGGAACTCCTCGAGTTCACTGGCCTGAGAATCAAACTTCCCTTGAGTTTGATGATCAAATGAGCAAACTCGATCCTTCTCTCATGCAGAGCCACAAGTGTTAGCGTTGGCTTGAGTTTGTCGGTTTTGTCCTTGTTCAAGTTCGTTGATAAGACTTGAGAACACAATATAAAAACATAGTTGGATTCCCTTGATTTACTTACCATGGTAGGGAACTACCTATTTGATAAGCATGTTTAAAAAAACTCCTAGAATGCTTGTTATATCTCTATACCACCGTGATATGAAAATAATCCATCAAATTTAAAAATCAAATCTTCCAATTAGTAAGTTCTCTTATGTTCTTAAATCCTGCTTTATACTTAGATAATCAACAAGTTCAACACATTTCTACATGCTCTTGTTATACTCCGATTGTTCAATGAATGGGGTTTTGCTAACTACTCAATGTGATCCGCATCATGTTAGATAGAGTGGAGTTACCATATGATGTAGTTGGTTTCAACTCCTCGTTTATGAGGGCTTAAACTAATCACATGTCAACATCAAACTCTAGAGCACTTGCTGATAATACTTGCTCATGCACACGCGCACGTATACGTGTGTCAAGTGAAAGAATAAAGTAAGATGGAGTTAGCGTTCTATGACACATGCATGAAATAAAATCAAAGGCAAAACGAAATATCACAATGTTATTATTACTTTTACACTTTTTTAACACATTCACACATTGAGAGTGTACATAATTAGGAATATGTGTAGACAAATATCCATAAAAGTATTACTCAACACCATGTGTTGAGGGATTTGATATATTTCTAAGAGTAACAAAAATAGCGGGTCAAAGAAACTTGGCTACGTAAGCATCTGCTCATTTTACCCGGGTTTTTCCCAACTCACAGTCAAAATCGACTCCAAAAATACTCCATTTTAACCCCACCCCAACCAATAACCCATATTGGGTATTCTTACACACAAAATTTTGTCCTCTCTCTCCTTCACTCTTCCACATCATTGTTAGGTATTGATTTGCGCAACGGAAAACCAACAGACCATTCACAAAGATAAATAAAGCAAAGAAACAAAAAATATAAAAAACACGAGAATTAGCGTGGTTCGGATTCAGTATAAATCCTACGTCCACAGGCTGCAAGTAGGTATTTTTTATTAGCTCATTACAAAGATTAGAATATGATGGCATATGTGTGTACATACAGATGAATTAGGTTAAACAAATTGTTGAACAAGAAAACTAAAATATGACCTCGGCTTAAGCCCACATTGCCTTTATATTTAATATTCTAATCACCCAATAAGTCCAAGGACTTCATAACCTAACAATCTCTTACTTGAAGGCCTTTCAATTGATCTCGAGCCTGCCAACAAGCATACATGTAACATCTTGTCTACCAATACTTAATACTCAGTAATCTTTAACAGAAGTCTTCTAGATCTCCAGCTACCAAGAACAAGCCAAGACTTCAATCCATCAACCTAGTTGAAGTGGCTCATGTATCATTAACCTAAAGGGACCATTGTTGCTCTAAAGAGCTTCAACCCGGTCTAAACAGACCCCATCATCAAAGATGCATCCTCATTCTCAACCAAATCCCACACTCGTACCATTGGATCTAGAAACTTCAAAGGAACACTCTCCGATAGCAACAATTTTACAGGAGAGAAATTATCATTCGTCTAACTTTCTTACTGGTCTCTAGAACCCAACGCTTTGGAACTGTGCGTTGAATACTCCTTATACTCCCACTTTTTCAAATCCCCATCTGCATTCAAACTTTCAAAGATGCTCAGCCTAACATCCCATGGCTTCAGGGTTCTTGGCTTTCCACAAAGCTTCCTCAACTTTACCAATTTTCTCAGGTTTTTCCTCAAGTACCATATCAAAGTCTTTTTTATTCAATAATGCATCCATTTGGATTTTCCAATAAACTATAAATCCGAACCATCGAACGTCTTAATTTAAACCTTGTTTTTAACCATTACAACAAACATGAAAACAAATTAGGAACAGTGAACGGAGACATCAATGGCACGAACCGGAACTTCACGTTTATTCTACCGAATATTGTTAATCAAACTGATTTTCTCCCACAACACCCTGTAGACAAATCTAACCCAAATTGCTGAAAGTCACAAATAAGAAACTGCACTAAACAAATGATAATAACTAGTCATATCTAACTCAATAAACAAACTAGCATATCTAAACCCTAAACCCGTTAGCGATGACTCCCCAAAATTCAACAATCCAATTCAAAATGTAAACAAGTTTCAAGGTTAATTCACTGTACTATGCATGGTTGCAAAAGTCTCTAGGCGCTTCCTAGTCGGTCGATCGGGGAGTTGAGAGTACTCGGCATAGTCGGAGAATACTCGGGGAGTACTCGGACATGTTAAATTATAAAGAAATTAGTTTTCAGAATTTAAATATATGTCAAATAACATAAATTTACTAATATTTTAACAAAATACGTGAAAAGTATATTAATTCTTTCATTTGATAGGCATCAAAATGATGTTTTATTATTTTTTAAGTCAAACACACCCCGAGTTGACCTACTAGATCCGATTTTGACTGAGATTGATCGCGTTTGATCGATTCCGAGTAATTAGGCGGAGTTGATGAAAGTCGTCTCGGCAGCTTACCTTGTAGTGACTACTCGGGGAGTACTCGGCCTTGGAAACCTTGTTTTACAACCATGGTACTATGAAACTTCCAATCGATCAAGCCAGCAAATAAAATACCTTAATCCCGAAACCTTAATCACAAAAGGTTGTCCGGTTTAACAAGAAAATATAACACATCTTTACTTGACCGACAGCTATCCTCAATCGTAACCTAGAAAATCGGCGAACAAGAGTTCGGGCGATGGCTTAAAGAAAATAAAAAAAGGATAATAGTGAAACTCCAAGGATCCTTCCAAAATCGACAATGTTCAGTCCACTACAACCATAATTCACGATTTCAGACCTTCGAATTTACCCATATCGAACATAGGATGAGGTGGTGACTCCCAAAAGCTTTAAAGAAAAACTTAACTAAACTTGTTATGTGAAATTGTTTCCATGAACCCACGTGTGTAGAACACCAAACCCGAACGTAGTGATACAACTTGTTGGGTATTAAGTTGTGCGGCGGAAAACCGACACACGAATCACAACGATAAACAACGCAGAGAAATTGAAAATATAAAACAAATGAGAAGTAATTAACGTGGTTCAGATCCGGTGTGAATCATGGATTACCTGTAGATAATCTTTTATTAGTTCAGTACAAAGATTACAATACAATGACATAGGTATATATAGACACGAATTAATTAGGTTAAACTCTTTAAAAAAAAAAACTTAAAACCGGGCCTCGAGTTAAGCCCAAAGTGCCCCCATTTATTCTTCTAATCAATCAATAAGACCAAGACTTCATAACCCAACAACAATCCCTCTCTTCTCAAGATTTTACTATGGATACTCGAAGTTATAATCCACACATTTAATTATATATGAACTGTTTACGATCTACTACTTATTTTCCTTTCCACCTATCTATAGTGTGAATTTCCTATTTTTGTTATACGGTCTCAGAATTTTACTATTAATTCTTAACATTTACACCTAAAATAACTTTAATGAAACAAAAACTTCTTATTTGTATGCTTTTCTACATAATAAAATTTCAAATAATTGCCATAGTGACTTAAAGGAATTCCATATGTTATCTAGAAGAATACACGTGCCTGTACATTATATGAAAACTTTAATTAACTTCATAAAATGAAAACTTTAAACCTTAATTAACTTCATAAAATATGATTTATAAAAAGTTGAAACACTTTTCATATGACTATAGACAAAGAGTTGTTACAACCTGATATTTTACTATAAAATAAGAACACGTCTTTTATTTTTTTAAAGAAGCCATTATTATTTAAAGCAACTATTAATATTAACTTAAATAGCTTAACATATTGTCTTTTGAAGCTTTAGATTCTTGTCGTTGTCAATCAAAGCTTTTATCTATTGGCTGGAGGGTGTGGGGGCGCCACCCTCGCCAGCTGGACACCTATAGCGCCCCCCCTCCGCCATCGACCACACCCCCGGCGCTATGCCGGGCGCCATGGTGGTGTCGCCAACATGTTAACGAGAGAAGAGGGGCGTTTTCAGGTGGGGACCATGTTCTAAACCAATGATTTTTTTTTTTAATTTTGGTTAATAGGGGGCTCCATCCACACCCTGCAATTTAAAGGGGGCTCCATGGCTGAGTTGGATCCTAGGTGGCGCTGACGTGGAGCTTAGGTGGACTTGATAAAGCCCATGGGGCTCCATCCACACCTCATAGCCTTAACAACATGTGTTTTATAAGCTTATTAAAAGGTTGTCTTATCCCCCAAAACAAATCTCTATCTAATGTTTGTCACTTGATGTTGACATCCCACTTTTATTATAAACAAGCAACCAAATTTGTAAAAAAACATAATCTACAATGGCTTTCTCGCAACCAATACTGAGCCATGGAAGCGTTCAAGAGCTTGCAAAACAAGACAACCTCACTGTTCCTCGTAACTATGTTCAGGAACATCGAGAACCAACCTTTGTCCCAAATGATTTTTCGCCTTTGCCGTCAATACCAGTTATTGACATGAATAATTTGGTAACAGAAGGATCGAATAGGGATCTTTACTTGAAAAATCTACGCTCGGTATGCTGCAACTGGGGCATCTTTCAGGTTAAGAATCTGTTTATAGTTCAAACTTATGCTTGAGAATTTTGTACTGTAGGTGACTGGAATTTAACATAATTTGTAGTTGGTTAATCATGGTGTTGACAAATCTTTGGTGGACAAAATGAAAAGCGAGGTTATCGGTTTCTTTGAATCGCCGATAGAAGAGAAGCTGAAGTACAAGTTGAAGGGAGGAGAGTATGAAGGGTATGGCCAAACCATACTCCATGCTCCAGGTCAGAAAA
The DNA here is from genome assembly GCA_030545235.1 of Helianthus tuberosus. NCBI lineage: Eukaryota > Viridiplantae > Streptophyta > Magnoliopsida > Asterales > Asteraceae > Helianthus > Helianthus tuberosus. Next base: position 36,061,367 of record CM060439.1, on the reverse strand, counting down.
TTGATTGGGCTGATCGGTTTTTTATGATCACTAACCCTCTTCATAGGAGAAAACCTGACTTACTTCCGGCGTTCCCTCCGTTACTCAGGTCTCTCATTCACTCTATCACTCTGCGATATTATGTATTATTAATCAACTATATAGATCTTCCGAGGATGTTACAAATAAGCCAAATAATAATACAATAAAGATACTTACAAAGTAAATTTAATCAAATCATATTTTCTTTTTATCGTAGATAATTATAATGAACCCTAACTAAAATATTCGATCTAATAGTTTTGATGCCTGAAAATATATTTTCAAAAACTAACTAAACCATATTCAATATTCCCTAATATAAAGACTAGCTGCATGATTAACAGAAAAAACTATTTACATAAACACGAAATAAATAAAAACCAGAAGTTCGTGAAAAAAAAAATCAAATGTTGAATTCGTAGCTCTGAGCAGAAATTACAACGATATCAAATATATCAGACACTTATACATGTGTCATGTGTGATTACAATTCTAAGTGTGGAAATAACTTTAACTTGACGCTCACAAGTGTTAACAAATATTAATAAGTTTACGCTTATAAATGAATACAATAATTATCGGTATGGAGATTTAGACAGTTTGTCCACATTTTTTAGTTGGAAATCTTAACCACTATTAAGTACTCTTAACTGTAAGATGTTTGGAAGTTTGTGTCATGGCACCATCCCTTCATGCATGTCTATAAATTTACAAATAACATAAATTAAATATGCTCAAAACAATGTGTAGATTTGATCGATTTGATGTAATGAATTGCAGGATATGATTTTTTTGGTCCAATAAAAAAAATTCATTATTGTGCCAAAATACCATAGATTATTTTCTGTAATGTGTGGCCTTTTCTTGGGTTGTTTAGGGTTTGCTTTGTAACTTAAAAAATATTATGCTGTTCTAAGTTAGGTTGCTTTAATTTGACATAAGCTTATATGCTCTCAGGGAACACAAGCTCTTTCATGAACTTATCCGTCGAATCGATTAATTAATAATACATAATATCTTATGGGGTTTTATAATTTTATAATTTTTTCACCTATTTCATGATAAAGTTATGGCCGTTTCAATACTTTTTTTCAACAGAGATACACTCGAAACATATTTGCTAGAACTGCAAAAACTTGCTATGACTTTGTTCGGTATAATTGGGCAAGCACTGGATATCGACAAGGGAGAAATGTTGGACATTTTTGAGGACGGAATGCAATCGGTGAGAATGACTTATTATCCGCCTTGCCCTCAACCGGATTTGGTGGTAGGCCTTACCCCTCACTCCGACGCTGCTGGAATTACAATTCTTCTTCAAGTCAATGACATTGAAGGTTTGCAAGTTAAGAAAGATGGCATGTGGATCCCTGTTAATTTCCTTCCAGATGCATTTGTTGTGAATGTTGGTGATATTCTTGAGGTTAGCCCCCTATCAATTCATTTTGTGCATTTTTCATTTCTGTTTATTTTCATAATCTTTCCTAGGGACGTTCAATGGTTTATAAAAACACTTGCATATTTAAAACCATTGTAAGAAATTCGCGGACTGGGGGTGGTGCGTGATGGGGAATCTACCACGCGTGGACTTCAAAAAATTCCCACCGCCAGCAACTAATTCCACGAGTGATGGAAGGTTTGGCGTGATAAAATCAACGAGTGATGGGCTGTGAGTGATAAATGGATGTGAGGGTTTATTGTTGGGTGTTGTGAGTGATGACCATTGCCACTAAAAAAAGTTGTGAGTGATGGAAAAATGGTTGATGACATGGCGGAAATTGATTGGATGTTGTGAGTGATGGAATTTTTGCAAGTGATAACCACCCCCTCCTCCTTAAGCAAGCAAATGATCATGTTAGGTCATGACAGAGATTTGCAGAATTCACTGAGGTGATAAGCGAATTCATCAAGTTCACTTTCATGGGAAGCGAATTCAAAACAAAACAAAACCATTGCAGGGAATCTTTGTTAAAAAAATACATTGGTGGGTAATGAATTCATTGCAACAATTTTATCTTTTTTTGAATTTGTTTCCCTGTAAATGGACTTGATGACTTCGATTGCCACAATAGAGATTTTCTTTGGCAGACATGGCTTGAATTCAATTTCGCTTGGGCAAGGAAGAAATGCCTAAATGTACTGGTCTTCAAAAACTACCTAGATGTGCCAGTGATTTTGGTGATTTTTCTAAAGGAAAATCACCATAATAAACATTGAGTCTCTTTATTCACCAAAACACACATGAGAAAAGTTAGATTTAGGGAACTCAAATAAAACAAGCAATTTCAGCTAGGTTTAGATTTCTTACAAATTTTGATGCTTAGACTCCTCTTTTCTTTTCTTTTTTTTTTTTATTTCCATATGTATTTAAATTTTTAGACCCCACTCTTTATTCAAGCATTCATACAGCTAGGTTTAGATGTCTTACAAATTTTGAAGGCTTTTTAGACACTTGAGTCACATGTTTTGGTTTAATTGGTCGTCACCATATTTTTTAAACGGCTAGGAGTTAGTTGGTTCGTCCAAGTATCACTCTTTGAACTTGCTTGTTTTGTGTTAGTTTTCAAAACCTAGACTTTTCCATATTTATTTTGGTGAATATAAAGAGTTAATATTTATTATGGTGATTTTTCTTCTTTCTAAACTACCAAATCTTATAAAAAATCTTTATTTTCACATCATGTGAACAACTTTCACATATAAATGGATAGCATAAAGTTAGAACTTAGAAAGATAAATGAAGCATGCATTATTTTTTATAGCAACATTGGAATGTGGGTATATATTAGAAAGATAAATGAAGCATGCATTATTTCTTATAGCAACTTTGAAATGTGGGTATATATTACTCGATATGACATAAATAAAAATGACAATCACGTTTATATCTGAAACATGTTAAATATCATCAATCATTGGAGAATCTATCTAGAGGTTACGTGGTTGTCGTTTTGTGGTCATATATTGAACTTTATCTAATTTGTTGCATATATCTTTAATAGCATATATAGGTCAAGTTGTCGTATTTGAATATTTTACGATACTATAGTCATATAAGTTAAAACATTGTATTAATATATAATCGATTCAGTTGAGTGTAGATACTTTCTGATTTAAAGCTAATAGTAATTGCTTTATGGTTATGCAGATATTTAGCAATGGTGTTTGTAACAGCATTGAGCATAGAGCAATTGTGAATGCGACCAAAGAGAGGCTATCCTTAGCCATGTTCTTCAATCCAAAGTTGGAATCAGATGTTGGACCCTCGAAGAGCCTTATAAGAAATACGGGAAACCCACCGTTATATAAAACACTCGTAATGGAACAATATCTCAAAGAATTCTTCTCACGTAAGCTCAATGGAAAGACATTTCTCGAGAAAATGAAGATTAAAAATGAAGATTTTGATAAAACTTAGTTAATCTCAACTCCTCGGTTGATTATATATATATTCAAGAAAGATATGTATCGTGAATTGAAAGTCACATAGTATTTTCTTTTCGTGTTTCATTTGAGAAAATAATTGGTATACCATTTGTAGCTTCTATATCTTGATGAGATAGTGACTCGTTAAGAAGCAATACCTTTGCCTGATACTCGACCTACGCCTCATTAATATCCTGCATTGGAAAAAAAGCCAGTCACTTGATTAACTTCACCGTCGAAATCAAACTGTCACTACTAAAAACTAAACTTTCATGGATGACAAAATCACCGTCGAAATCAAACTGTCACTACTAAAAACTAAACTTTCATCGATGACAAAATCACTGACGGGTTTAGTGTAATACAAATCTTTAACACATAATAAGGCCTATTAATGAATTGGTGAGCTTATCATCAAACATAAGTCATTAACACTCAACATGACTTGTTCTAACATAAAATGGCTTATGTGGCATTACACATAATAAGGTCCACTAAGGATAAATTAGTGGACTAATTATCAACATAAGTCATTAACACCTAACATTGACTTCTTATAACAAAAAATGACTTAATGTAACACAAAATATGACTTATTAACGTTGTACTAGTGGATTTATTAGCTAGTGTTGATGCCTTTCCTTGGAAGAAGTAGGACAACTATATAATTTAGTATACTGAAATTGTAATAGAAATGTTCTATTTACAATTGTTATCTTGTCTATATTTGTATAAGTTAGCTAATCAATTTTAGTTAGTTCAAGAAACCTAAGCTGACCCCGAATCAAGTGTTTGACCTGTTAATGACCAATATTTGTGAGAGAGGAGTGGTATAGCATGCAAGTGGTGACCTTGTCTCAGTATAACAACAGTTTAACGCTTTATGTGTGAGCACATGTTAATGACCACCACCACCCTGACATCATCCATCTCTTTAGCTAGATAGTGTGTTATTGTTTGAACATATTTTGTATATTATTACATAATTAATTTGAAATAAAATTATGATAAACTTTCGAAAATATTATATGTTATATATCATATATTATATACTAGGTTATAACTCGGTGTATTACACGGATTAAGTAAATAAAATATCAAATAGTTAATAACGAAGATTTAACAATTATAAAACGATATTTTAAGACACTTTTCTGATATCTGAACAAAATTTTGTTTTATGTATAATCAAAGCTTGTGATGTTTGTCAAGTTTATAAATATGAAAACATTTGAACCATCCATTAGAAGACAAACTGTATCATCGACTCTCTCACGACGTGAACCCAAGTTTTCTTTAAATAAAAGTGGTCTTAATTTATTAGTTCTAGAAATATTATTGAAATGTTTAGATTAGGCATATAGCAATTAGCCAATTAGATAAACTTATATCTACAAAATAATATTTAAATTAATTAGATAAGTATAAATTATCGGTAATTATTAAGTTACATAACTTTAAAATTTAAATATATATATGGACTTGAGTTGCATCTTGTTTTTAGATTAATTTATTAGTCCGATAAATGTAGTTATTATTCTTCTTGTATTTTAAATTTATTAAATAAATAAATTATTTGTTAAGCAAGAAAATCGTTCCCTCAACCCGCGTTATGAAAATGCTCGATATTTGTTTCAATTATTAAGATATAATTTCTAATATATTAATTAATATAAATAAGAAAATCGTTCCCTCCACCCTCGTTACGAAAATGCTCGATATCTGTTTCAATTATTAAGATATAATTTATAACTTAGTAATTAATATAAATAAATAATAGGATAATTTATGGAACTTTATCCTTAATTTCTTAAATGTTTGAAACAAATATTAAATTTAATAATTTAAATTAAATAATAATTATCTACAATTAAGTAAGAGTAGATGGTCTAGAATAATAACCTAGTATTTAATATAAATAAATAATAAGATAATTAATGGAACTTTATTCGTAATTTCTTAAATGTTTGAAAGATATATTTAATTTTAAATTTTAAATTAAATAATAATTATATACAATTAAGTAATAGTAGATAGTCTAGAATAATGACAAGTGTCCTTTTATTGGTTTCTTTTATTATATAATACTAGTAGTAAAACTCGTGTGCAAACACGGGTGGTTTTTCGAAAACCATGCATACCATATTTCGGCAGTGTAAGCTCTGCTTGGGGATGAAACATGGGTTTTTATACGGTGAAAAACTGAAAGCTGATGTGGCATCTGTTTCAAAGATCTGATGACTAACATATGTCCATGTGGCAACCTCTGTTGGGGATAACTGATGATAGTAGTTAGGAAACCTCTGTTGGAAAGCAACAGAGGTTAGGAATAGTGGAATGAACAGTGGTTGATTTTAGTCTATCAGTGGATAAACATCAGAGGTTATGAACAACGGCTGATTTTAGTCTATCAAAGGATAGACATCAGTGGTTAGGATAAACAGAGGTTATGAGAACAGAAGATACCTTTCAGCAGTGGATGAATTTTTAGCCAAGCAGAAGTTTTAAAAACAGTGGTTTTGAACAGACTTTAAGGATTTTTTAAAATTTTTCAATCAAAGCCATTTCTATAATTACCATCACCATTTTGGAAACGGATCTATTTCAGTTTTTAATTTTACGTATGGGTTTGGTTTGATTATGAGTTAGTTTTTGGTTTCAGGTTTGGGCCTTAAAAAATTAGCCCAAAACAATGGATATGAACATGAAGCTTTTGGGCAAAATAGTTTTGTTAAACCACTGTCCAGGAAAGTTTTGGACATGATAAAATTTTGCAGCTTTCTACTAGGGGTGTGCAGAAAACCGAATTAACCGAACCATAACCAAATTAACCGACAAAACCAAACCAAAAAAATCGAACCAAATAAAAAACTGGTGGGTCGGTTAATGGTTTGTTTTTAACCGAAAGTAGTGGGTCAGTTACGGTTATCATTTTTTCCATACCCACCATAACCGAACCGAACCGACATGTAATAAATCTTTGTAGGATTTAGGACTTTTCACCATATTTTTAATATTTGATGTTTTTGACTAAAGATTTTTAGTACTTATGAGTTTTTCATATCATTTTATGGTTTTGGTTGAATGTTTATTTGTATTTATGAAATGTATAATATCACTTTATTTGAATATTCGATAATAATAGGTATGTTGTAAAACAATGGTCTATTAGCAATCCATATACAACTATACTAAACATGAGAGAACAAGACTATAGAGAATAAGTGAATATGAATTCTTTTTCATTGAGATATCAACATACAATACAAAGAACTCTATATATAGTGTTCTTACATTAATACAAAGGACATGAAGAGATGGTGGTTACATATGTGGAGAGTCACCACATTATGGTGCATTCATAACACTCCCCCTTGACTATCCACATGATGAAATATAATAGTCTACTATTCTTTTAATACGCTAGGTGATGCTGTCTCGTTAAAAACTTTGCTAGGAAAACCCAGTGGGATAAAACCATAGCTAAGGAAAAAAGAGTGCAGCGCGTATTTTCTCCCCTGATACTTTTGGATCAGATATGTTGCCTCATTAAAAAAAACTTACTAAGAAAAACCAATGGGAAAAACTTAGTCAATGGAAAAATAGTGCACTACGCATTATACATAATTAACAACATGATTTATGATGATGTTAAATTAGTACTTCGGGACCTATAAGATAAACTGATACTACTGGATCAGTTATGTTGTCTCGTTAAAAACCTTACCAAGAAAACCCAATGGGAAAAACTTAGTGAAGGGAGGGAAAAACCTATAAGAGTGCAACATTTGAGATTAGAATTGTAATCTTACCAATACATCTAGCAAGAACGTAATATCAGATGTCGTCTTGTTTGCAAGATACGTCAATGCTCTGATCGCAATTAAGTATGGTACTTCTTGACTAAGTAGTTCAACATCCCTTTCTTAGGGTTGATAAGAATATTTTTTCTATGTCAAGCGATCAGACAATCGTTCATGTACTCAACGAATGAGCTTTTTCTATGTAACATCTTCTAGATGTAGTCAGATTGATGAGCAAAAATAGTACATATATACTCGAACTACAGGTCGAGAATAACTACACTTTGTAAAGGTCATTCAAAATTTTCCTCTTTAGTTTGAGATTTCCCTCTCGATGATGTTTACATTATCACTGTAAGAGTGAAATCTTGTTAAATAGATGTAGCTCATTTTATCAAAATTATACCTCTATTTTCAGAGTATAGTCGACTGTACCACATACGAGTAGTTTCCTTTAAGATTCATATATATAACACCTATGGGGTTATTGTTTCATAATGATTTGCGCATTTTTAATCCTTCAGGGGGTTTTCATACAGATGTCATTTGCAATTGTCTCGTACATGTATACGGTGATGACATCCATAAGTTGTTTTATCTGAAGTCATTCTGAGATTGCGAGGCCGCTTAAACATTTAAAGATTATCGCATCCACTACAGGGGTATACGTTTCCTCGTAATCAACTGCTGGGATTTGGGAAAATCTTTATGTTAAAATGTGTGCCTTACATCGCAAAAACTTATTATTTACGCTTCCTTTTATTTAAAGACACCCATTTATAACCTACTGGTTTGACGTCTATGGGTGTTCGAACTGCTGGTTCGAAAACGTTTAGTTTGTCGAGCAAATTTAGTTCAACCTTAAGTCATGTAGCCATTTTGGCTATTTGTGTGCGTACACTCTTGCACACTTTCTATATACGTAATATTTTTTTTCATCGATTACATCTATTGCTATAGCATAATCAAATATATCATTTTACACGTGTTTCATTACGGTTCCATATTGTACTTATTTTGTACATAATTCATCTCGATCTCATATTTTTTTGGTACTAGAGTTTCTTTTAGAACTCCATTAGCTTCTTTTGGGGTTTTGACAACAACCTTCTTTAAGGTTTAGTATGCAACCACTTCTGGGGTTTTGTATGTAACCACTTATGGGTAACCACTTATGGTGTTTTATGTGCCACCTCTTTTGGGGTTACACCAACTGCGTTACTCTGCTCTTTTTGTGTTTTGTGGGTTTTATCTTTTTGTAACCGATTTATCTCTCACAATTTATTAATATGATAATCATTTTGTGAGTACTTCCATTCGAGCAGATAAGTTTAAGCTGGTATATGTGACTTTGTCACCTTTTTTTTGTTAGTGAATGCATCTTGTATTTCATTTGTTATTATTTGCAAATACACGCTCTTTCTTTTGGACTTCAGATTTGCATTGACCACTTCAGGGGTCGATATATAATATGATGCGTTTTTTTTCTTTTTTTTTGTTACCAGTCTTTCATTTTCTTGTCTCCCCATAAGACTGGGAATACGATGTACATATCCCATTTTATATGTTATGGTGGTGCTATTGGTACATAGGCTGCAAAACAAAATATATATATATATAAATGGAAACTTGGTTCTCTTCAGGAGACCAGTTGTAATGGGGAGTATTTGTGATAAGCAGTTGGTTTTGAATTGATATAATCAATCGACGAATTCCGTCTCGACTACGTATGCCTCTCACTATATTTCACATTGTGCCCAACAATGGTCCCTACAATTGGGTTGTCAAAGAACCGTGTTAAACCATGTAAAAAAAAACAATGTTCCATAGTGTTGGGCATATGCTACATACGGGTAGCTAAAAACTCACATGTAACCATGTATGAATGCCACAATCCACACAACTGTACATTTCAATGGTCCCATATAAGAGGGATTGTTGTAGGAGTCTATTGTTTGGAAGGGCATAAAAAAATTATTTGCCACAAAAAAAAACTAACTAGACATATGATAAGGCATTTTGGGAGCAATGTTTTTAGATTACTTAGAGGTGCTAAGGTACCGGTTAGCATGTTTGATTGTTTAGCATATCATGATGCTATCTTGATGACCTATTTGGTCATGCCATGTGGTGAACGTATAAATATTCTAGTAACTTCTGGTTACTCACCATATTTGATTTAATGGAATATTGTGGAAAATTAGTATCATTTCTAGTAACTCCTAATATAGTCTTCTTGGCCATATTTACTATATGATATATTTTAGATATTTAGTACATTTTCTTTTACACCATTCAAAGGTAATGACTTTTCATTCAAACATAGTGGAAACTTAATAAATTTCTTCGGTATACATTAGAATATGATGCATTATGAATTACAAAATTCGATATCAGCGGATAAACTATCAATGCTTTTCTGAAGCATTTAATATGCTATTAACACGTGAAATAGTATCAATAGCGTTTCTACCACGTGAAATATTATAGTTGTACTATTCATAAGGTTTTCCATCACTAGGCTATATGTTAGCCAAAAACGCCAAGTGCGATGAACTAAAGTTTGGGTTGAACTTGAAAAATCATTATTAAAACAAACGGGACTTTGTATACATTTGGGAGAACTTCGGGTTCTCAACATTGATTTAGGATTCATGTGAAATTCAGTATAAATGAGCATCAACACTAACTCAAATGATTTATTATCTATCAATTTAAGTAACTAACATCAGAGTAGTTTACTTATGAACAAGAGAACAAACATAAGAAAAAGATTTCCCTCATCATTTACCATGATCATGACCTTTATAACGATCATTATATCATCACGTTCACTTTTAGGGAATAGATTATAACCACACAACTTTCATAGTGCTATCATTACAATTGCTTTTGTTATGTACATGATCTCGACCTTTCACTAATCTATCATTGCATTTACCTTAAGGAATGGCTTAGAGCCACACAACCTTCATTCTGGTTGTTTCAAACCTTATATATATATATATATATATATATATATATATATTACTACTTTATAAGCATATTTGAGGTTTGATAAATGGAAATTGTTTTATTCAACCAATATAAATAATCTTTTCATCACATAACCTCAACTAGCCCCATCAAAAGAGGCACATAGCCTACTAAGTATGCAAGAGTCATGGGTGGTGAAAAGTTTAACATAATTAGAGACTTAATTTTGCCATAAAATCTCTAATCAATTGTCATAAAAGACATCAATACACCACATGAAAAGTGCTTAATTTTGCCATAAAATCTCTAATCAATTGTCATAAAAGACATCAATACACCTCATGAAAAGTTTATTATATTAGTAGAAAATTAAACAAGTGACATAAATAACTCTACTCAAGAGTTTGTCACTATATGTAGAAATTTAATATTATTATAGGCTATTACTTTATGAACTAGAAAGGCAACAAAGTGTCACACTTTTACTTTTTGAATATCAGAATGAATAATCATAATAATAATAAAGATGATTGATGCTTAATGTAACTAATCATACATGCAAGAGTTATTTTACCTTTAAAACATGTGTTATGATGAAAAATGTAAATGAAAATAATACATAAAAGTGTTGAAAGAATATAATGAAGTGGCAAAGATATAAAACTTATCTAAATTGCTAACAAACTTTTAATTAATTATATAAACTAATAGGGAATGTTAACTGCCACTTTAAATGATTTCTTTATAGCTCTTTATGGCTAATTTAAATGACTTCTTTATAGCTCTTTATAGCTAATTTAAAAATTGAATTATAGTTATTAGTTACCATCCTGTTTCTTCTTAACCCCCTTCAATTTCTTTGGTTGTTTTAGAAAGCAATCGGCCAAACACAAAAGCATAATTCTAGATCATGTGTATCAAATTATCAATTCCAACGAGATTTCAACCGGTGAAGTATATGGCCGATTAAATACATAGAAAATCAGGTTTCTTCGGCAAATATTAATTAGATATATGCAAATTAACTTGTTTTCAAACAAATTTTATTAGGCTCATCATCTTAAATACAATTTCTTAGTTGAAATCAAAATGTCAAAATAATTCTTAATACAAACAAATAATTTATGTGCATGTTGATGATCATATTGACCCGTTACTAGCAAATGTAAATACTATATATTACATTTAAACTTTCATACATTTATAATGGATGACTAATAGATTATGACTAGTTAACCTAGGCAAGATTTTCATCGAGCCCATATAAGAACAACCAAAAGAAAAAATATACATAAAAAAAATAATGAGGTCACGAGTCATGATGACTTAATGATGATATTGGGGGAAATCTGAAATACTACAAACCTAAAATGTAGTAAACTAGTAATACGCCCCCGCGCGTTGCGGCGGGCCTTTGGTCAATATCGGTTTGGTTCGGTAATGTAGTGATATTTGGTGTAGCAATCGAAAGGTAGATGCCCAAACGGATATAAACACGTGTTTTTCATTGTTCAAAAACCATAAAATTATATTTTACATCGGCATGTATTGTTGTAGCATGTTAAATCACAAGTGGCTAGATGATTTGTAAATAAAGATAAAAGATTAGTTGACCTTTGTAAATAAAGATAAATAAATTTACAAAATACTTTAATTTGGAATATACTTGTTAATGAGACATGAATTCAGCGGCAATGAAACTATCTGGGGCTAGTCATTAAGTACCGTTAATATACATCTTTAAGTCACTACATTTTTTAATAATACCTTTTTAATAACTTATATTTGTTAGCTTCAAAGAAATTGACTATGTACTCTAATCTTTTTGAATAATATAGATTTTTTTTTGTAAAGAAAGTGTGAATATTCATAGAGTGAAAGACCAACATTGAAATGAAAAAGAAGAAGAGACATAACTTTTGTGTAAGTTGTATGACTAAAAAATAGATATTTGTACATAATTGCTATCCAACCTCTTATGAAAGTAATTTTATAATTCTAACGTTCATACATTAAAAAGAAACATGAAATATCTAAGTGTAGAAAATACAGTTCATACATTAAAAAGAAACATGAAAGGAAATCTAAGTGGAGAAAATACATGGATGATAAAAACGTACTCAATAATTATATACTCAGCCTTGTTTAAACAAAAAGCATGCAATATAAAAAAAATATGTCATATGAACACTCGTATGAATATATGATTCATTAGATATCTCTTTGCATTGGCTAATTAAAAAGATATATATTATTATCGGGATGATGTTAATAAGGAAAATATTAAACAATCTTTTAATGAACAATAATACGACATTTGTTGGTTCTGAAACCAAAATAAGAAGAAACACTTACCATTTTCTCTATCATCACCACTACTCAACAATCAACATCATGACCACAGCCTAGCCTTCACCGGGAACGTAACCGCTCAGCCTCATCCGGCAGCGGCACCGCCACGGCGCCACCATCATCCCATCACGTACGACTGAATCCGATTATTGTTCTAGAAAATTTTACGGATGCGATTTAGAATTTTTATTTTCTTGATTGCGTCTTTCTCGCGCATTTTATCCGACGGCCCTTCATTGAATTTGTATTCGAATTTTGGTTCTGCGATTTGATTTCTTTATTTGCGGCAGTCCTTCGTTGTCCCTGTTTTTCGAATTTTGATTTTTGTTAACTTGTTCTGAAGATTCCACAGTCCTTGGGGATTATCCAAGTCAATCTTTTGATATATGTGAATCAGGATTTTAATCACTTCGATTTGCACAGTTCTTCGCCAAGATCGATAAGAAAGATCCATATGCGTGACAAAGACATGGCAGTTACAATTCGTTGGAGATAAAGAGGCGGTGGTTATTACTCACCAGAGACGTTGAAGTGACGGTTACGACTCGCCAGAGGCGAAGAGATGCAGTTACGAATCGCCAGAAGGAAATGCACAACGGTTTTTTGCTTTTCCAAACATAAATAAGATAAGGAAGGTTGCTAATTTATAGTGTCGAATAATGGTTCACAAAGGGAAAATTCGGTTTGTGTATCGGTTTGTTCCTTGGATACATGAACAGATGCGATGGTTTGAATGATAGTTAAAGGAGCGCCGTTTGGTTTATGACCTATAATGGTTGGGTTGGTAATTTTCAAATGGTTGTGTGGTTATGTTGTATGTATAAATGAAACGTTTGGTTGTTTTTTTTTTAGCATATAGATAATATAAAAGAAGAGGTATGTCTGTTAAATAAAAAGGTATGTGTTGATTAAAAGGGTATGTGTGCTAATCAAAGGGGTGGGAATTGCTTTTTGTATAACAGATATAATGGCATGAAAGAGTCTGATTTTATAAAGTAGAAGTCACACATTTTTTATTTGATGCTAATGAAGAACGTAAGCAATTGCATGAAAAAAAAATCTTCAAAGGCTGTAAACGTTGTTATTTATTTATTTTTTGAAAACAAATCAAATATAATTTATTTTTCAATCATTTTCTCCTCAGTTAGTTTCATGCCATCAAAATATTCACAAAACTAAATCCAAATTTTCTAGTTATGATTATATACAAAAACAATAAAATGAGGACAAAACATGGAGCCATGAAGTCCAAGGTGAAAGGCTGCAGGTTAATTGTTTCTACTCTTAATTTCACTTTTCATGGATACGATAACATTATTCAAGATGTCTAAAATAATAAAACAATTACTAAGTAGAAATATGAGCTTTGTGTATTGTTACCTGAATGGATGAAAGAAAAACCAAATCATGGATATGAAGATTCAAATCATGGATATGAAGATCTTGCAGCAATTCATGCTGATAACGTGTTGTAAAACAATGGTCTATTAGCAATCCATATACAACTATACTAAACACGAGAGAACAAGACTATAGAGAATAAGTGAATATGAATTCTTTTTCATTGAGATATCAACATACAATACAAAGAAGTCTATATATAGTGTTCTTACATTAATACAAAGGACATGAAGAGATGGTGGTTACATATGTGGAGAGTCACCACATTATGGTGCATTCATAACAAGGTATTAATATTAGAGATTATATGTATTTTTTAATACCATGTAATATACTAATATATATAAATATGCAATAACAATTTATTCCATGTTAAAAAAAAGCTATTTTTAGCTAAGCTAAATACACAGTTAACCACCCATAACCGACCTGCTATAACCCTCAAAATCAAATAGCCATAACCGCTATAACCGATCGGTTATGGTTATCCAATAACCGACATCGCGATTATGGTTATGGTTTTTGGTCAAAACCGACCCAAACCGACTCATGCACACCCCTACTTTCTACCACTAATATTATTTTCAGTCATCGTTCTGTTTATCCACCCCAACATCTCTGTTTAACCATCAACATATCAATAACTATTGGTAGCGTCTGAAGAGGATAGATGGACAAACCTTACTTTAATATTTACAAATTCCTAAGTATATATATAGTTAACTCATAGTGTCTTTTGTCCATTAATAGTGAGATGCAAAGATCATGGGTGAACAACTCTTAAGGTGTGTGGCTTGGGTTTGATTTATTAGGATTCTAAGCATAATAGTAATTATGTTTTTACAAAAATGGCTATTTTTCACAAGGAAAAAGTCAAAGGAGACATGAAGAGAAACATGAAATCCACACAAACATATAACAATCTCATGAAAGCACACATTGCTCCTATAAACATATAATCAAAACTACATTAACAGAAGCAAAAATTGAAAAGAGTTTTAGAAAGTATAAAAGGCAAACCCAACCAGATCCAGTTGGAATAAGCATTATCATTATCATTATCATCAATCAATCAAACATATTACATCATGATAATAAGTAATGTATCAACACACAAAAATCCAAACCCAGATATTTTCCCAAAAATTCAACATAATAATTTAATTTGGAGTGGGGTTTGTTTTCTTATTTTATGAACCGAGCAGCTTCTTCCATCTAGCGTATCCAAGCATAATCATAAAAAGCATGACAGACGCGATTGTGATGGCTCCAACGAAAGGCTCGAATATGCCTTCTCTATAATACAAATCATACGGGATATTCATTCCAAATAATCCCGCCACCAGGGTCTCAAAGGCTATAGCAAATGACCTGATCGTTAATGTCAGTTGAAGTTGAATAAGCTCATTATGTTGGTTGTCCAGTTGGATGCTCACATAGTCCTATGTGTCATCGATGTACTCACAAACCTGTATTTCACAAAAATAATAATACAGATTATATCATATGATATATAAAAGAAACAGTAAAACATAACTTGCAAGAAGAAAAAAATTACTCACAGATAAGATTTTGTTACGGGTCCCATCAAGCTCCATAAAATAGGCCTCGAGCAACATCTCAATATCCTCAACATCATCATCGTACAGATTAGCCTTGCAGACCTGTTTTTGCACGTATGAAGTGCACGAAACGAACGACAGAGATCTTGAACCGTGCATGACATTACAACCTTGCAAAAACTGATGTTGAGGTTCATGAGGCCTTCTTCCTCACCTCGGGTTCTAACCAATTCCCATAATACTTCATCTTTTTTTTTACTCGGCTATGGGCCAAGGCGTACATTGCTCGATCCGTGATACTTTCACAGCCATATAGATTAAGAGACCTCAGATTAAGCAATTGTTTGCCAAAGCTATCACACTCTCATCTGCATGTTTCAAATTATATATTTTAATATTATATCAGCTTTGACATTCGAAAGTCAACTATATGAACAAAGTTACCTGTTATCGCGGAACAGTGACCCAAGTCAACATCATGGAGATCAGGACACCCGTAAACTAAACTCATCACGCCAGCATCATCAACTCGTCGACACCTACCAAGATTTATCGACTCAGTTGTCGACAGTTGTCGACAATAGCCTGCAAGCACAACTCAAGACAATTAATAAGCCCGAACCGTATATCAAAATATTGGATCTAATAAAGTCGGTATTAAACATTATACGAAACATCATAACTTCTCTTTCGGAATCAACGTCTAGATATAGACACTTTAGAACAACATCACCTTCCACCATACATTGAACATCGATCTTAATAACGTCACTATGATTCTGCATCATAAAACGTTTACTCGTTAGCCAATCACAATATAAAAGTGGTTTTTATGACAGATGTGTTACATTAGTATTTCTACTTAAATGCACATAGAATTCTTAATCATAAAAAAAACACATATAAATCAAATTAGGCACATTCTTACACACAACTGTGCACAAAATGTGGCACGGTTGACCATAGTTCAGTTAGATCTTGTCTGGTAGCATGAAATCAAAATTTTGAATTAGGTCTCAGTTGTTTTGTGTCTAGGATTGAGCTTACTGAATTCCATTTCAAATATTCAAATAAGGTTTCACGGCATCTAACTGAACCTTGTGAGACATCATTAGATTAATTATTACCAACAATGTCCTTTTCACCCATTCATTTACCAGTGATCTGTCATGAAACAACTTTCTTTAACTACATGTTTTGTTTTCAGTCCTTTGCTTATTGGCCTCGGTAAAGGCTTAAAAGACTTTGGCCTGATTCGATCCATGATTGTTTTCTTGGAGCCAAAATTACAACCCCTAAATATATCTCTATATATACCTTACCAGTCTTGCAAAACTACTAAATATTCATCTAAACACTTCTTTAGCTGAAAAAGGAGATATAGTCAAGACCTTGTGAAGGAGTATTGCACTCAATGTCTAACTAAGATCACATGAAAATGGTAGTGTCTAACTCAGATTTTAAATGGAATATTAGTAAAATTTGACCTGCAAATGATCCCCAATCTTGGAAGCTGTCTCCATCAATCTTGAACAAACATTAGAATATGTGAGAGCGATAAAAGTGTGAAGTGCATATATGCAGAGATGAATAATACGTCCAAGACGACTGAAATACAAAGTCGATATCTACCTGTGCCTTCAAATTAATTGAAAGTACCAAATTGAAACTCGAAATCGAATCAAACAGCAAGCTTACAACTCGAAATCGAATCAAACAACATTCAAATTCATACAAACAGATTAGTCTCTAAGGTGTATCTAAACCCTAAAAACATGATCAAATAATCCAAATCACTGCAAAATTCATCAAAATCACTTACATCCAGTTGATTATCTATAACCTTGCACATATGGAAGTGATTGTCTGAACATTGAATTTGAAAAATAGAAGCAACAATTGAAGGAAGAATTAGGGTTATTACCTGATTTTTCCAACGCTTGAGATATGTGAGTCCAGTCTGTAAAACTATTAAATATTCCATCTAAACGCTTCTCTAGCTGAAAATGAGATATAGTCAAGACCTTGTGAAAATAAAATAATCCTAAATGGATTGATATTATCAAACTGTGATTAAGAATTCAACCATTAGGTATGTTTAAGATTCATCTTAGCATGTATTGCACACTTGTAAAATGCTAGATGTATGTGAACCATTAGTATTAGATTTCAATAAAATGAGATGAATAAATTACCTCACCAAGTGTTTAATTTCCTATGCTTTTTGTCTTGTGAAACAACATCCTTTTTAAGCTTTTGTAGTTCTCCATCAATCTTGAACAAACATTAGAATATGTGAGGGCGATAAAAGTGTGAAGTGCATATATGCAGAGATGAATAATACGTCCAAGACGACTGAAATACAAAGTCGATATCTACCAGTTCCTTCAAATTCATCGAAAATACCAAATTGAAACTCGAAATCGAATCAAACAGCATGCTTACAACTCGAAATCCCCAAAAACAGCATTCAAATTCATACAAACAGATTAGTCTCTAAGGTGTACCTAAACTCTAAAAATATGATCAAATAATCCAAATCACTGCAAAATTCATCAAAATCACTTACATCCAGTTGATTATCTATAACCTTGCACATATGGAAGTGATTGTCTGAACACTGAATTTGAAAAATAGAAGCAACAGTTGAAGGAAGAATTAGGGTTGTTACCTGATCTGAAAGGAAGAAGAGAGGGAAAAACATGATCAAACAATCCAAATCACTGCAAAAATTCATCAAAGTCACTTACTTCCAGTTGATGATCTATAACCTTGCACATATGGAAGGTGAAATTTCTTGTGGACTGTACGTATTGTTATCGCTGTTTAATCAACCATGTACGTATTGTTATTGCCGTTTAATCAACCATGGATCAACAGCCTGTACGTATTGTTATCGCCGTTTAATCAAATTGTTATCGTCATTTAATCAACCATGGATCACAAAAGGTGAAATTTCTTCTGGACTGATGGAAGGATCGGGATTTGAGAGAGAGACGGATTGAATTTTGAAAGTGGAGCCAGTATCATGTATCTTATATATGTATATGGTTTGAATTTTGAATCTGGAGTCAGGATTTTGAATTTTGAATATGGGCAGAGGTTTTGATGGCAGAGGTTTGAAGTGTGCATAGAGCTTTGCCCTTTTGTATGTGGGCAGAGCTTTGAAATTTGAATGTGGACCAGACCTTTGAAATTTAAATGTGGGGCAGAGGTTTGAAAATTAAAATGATTTTATATATAAAGCTTTATGATGCAATAATGACATAAGATAGGCATTGTTGGACAGTCTTTATGGCTGCCACATCAGTTTTTCTTATGTCACTGCATTTTCTCCTTTTATAGAAAGTATAGGTAGATTGTATTATATATTATATATATCTACTAAAACAAAACTTGCAATTACAGTAGCAAGCAGGTGGAGCTTTTCTTAATGAATATTAAGGGTGTTTTCTTATAATTTATTTATATTTTATTAGTTGTGTTGAATAATTGGCAAATTATTATTTGTTAATTTTTATTATTTTATTATTTATAATTATCTTTTAGCATATTTTGTTTTTCTTTTATAACTTTTAAGATAAGATACAGGGTTTATAAAATTCTAAGTATGTCATTGCAACGTGCGTATATTTACCCGTGTCTTGATATAAACCAAGTTATGAATTGTAATGTACAAGTAAATTAAACACAAATATACATGTTATCGTCGCTACTTCACATTTAGTTTTTTAGTTGACGTCGTTTACCTTTTCGTTATCCTAATCATACAATGTAATGATTTATAAAATTCTAATATAAATGCTTATTTTTATGTACCTTATAAAAAAAGTTTTGTCAAAACTAAATATGTCAAATATAATTGATTTTTTTTATTCTTTATCATGACGAGCCGAACCGGACAACTTCGGTAGCAGTGCCAATGTTGAAAACGGAGTGGTATTCAAAATACAATGTTTTTTTTATTAATGATCCTGTATGGGCATTGCCAAACTTTTCTTTGGCTTGAGGACATGCCAACCTGTACACATGAAAGATGCAGCGTTGTTCTTTGACAAAGGTTTGCGTGAGGCGATTGAGGAATTGGTGGTTTGTGGAGGTCCTTTCTTTGGAGACCTCCAGTGGCGACTTGCTTCTTTACCTATTAGGTTTGCAGGTTTGGGGTTGTATTCGGCTGTGGAGGCTTCATCCTACGCTTTTGTGGCCTCGAGGGCCCAATCGTGGGTGCTACAGGACCACATCTTAAGAGACAGTGGCATATGCGGTATGGATTCTGATTATGTTTGTGCTTTGGCTTGTCTTCGTGATACGATTCCAAGCTTTGACTTCAGCGGTTTCACTAATAAGGACACCGCCCCCCCTAAAGCCCAACATGCATTGGCGAGTGCTCTTTTTAGTAAAATCGTCCACGAAATCGAAGTGCAGTTTGACTTGACCGTTAGACAAAAAGCCGTTTTTGAGTGTCTCCGAGCACCACATGCACAAGATTTTCTTCTTGCTATACCTATAGATGGGTTAGGCCAGCATATGTCGCCGGTGGAGTACCGTACTATCCTTAAGTATCGCCTCATGATTCCTTTATTCCCGGTTGATGAGGTATGCCCTGTTTGTCATAAGGCGTGTTTGGATTCTTTTGGTGAGCATGCAGTTCATTGTAGAGAGCTCCCGGGGTTCAAATACTGACATGATTTGGTTAGGGATGTCTTTTTTGACATATTCAGGTGCGCTGGTATTTCTGCTAAGAAAGAGGCACCCGTTAATTTCTTAACAGACCCGTTGGAAGGGAGATCTACCCTTCGACCAGCCGGCATTCTGGTCTTTGGATGGGTAGGAGGAAAACACGCCTGTGTGGATCTAACAGGGGTTTCCCCGCTTGTGGGCTTAGGGAGTAGTGCTTTCACAGTGGGTCAGGCTGCTTTAAAGGCTACTTCGGGTAAAGTGATCAAGCATGAGAAAGCGTGCCTTGACAACCAGCACGTGTTTATCCCATTTGCTTTTGATACTTTTGGTTTTCTGGCGCCAGAGGCTGTGGACCTAATTAGTCGAGTTCAAAGGGTCATGCATAGTAATGTTATGACCCCGAGATCTATGGACGTAGTTTTTAAAAGGCTTAGTTTTGCTATTCAAAAAGGGGTGGCGGCGCAGCTTGTTGCCCGTTTACCAACTATCTCGATGTAAATATATCTTATATAATTCATATTAAGAAAAAAAAAATTATTAACGATTCCAACCAAACAACATTGGTAGCGAAATTAATACTATCGGAGCGATCATCGGTATAGGTTTTGATCGATGTAAAACACATGTCGATATGTTGTTGGGCATATCACGACTTTATTTTTTGGGTTTTCTTTTTTGACTGACATACCGAATGCCAGTACGTAGATTTGTTCTGGAGAGATTTATGTGCAGTTTGAAGTTAGTTTTAAGCTCTAATGGTGATGATTGAGAAGTTTATTGTTACGAATTTAAGGTGCATCGTGTTTATTGTTTAAGTATTTGAAAGTTTATTTAGTTTTGTGAAATTTTGTTGTGATTTGAATGTGTTTGGTTATACGAGTGTGATTTGGTTTGGTGAAGAGTTTTAATTGGTTAGATGTTAGGTTAAATATGTGTGTGTGAATAGTATTATTTGGCTAGATGTTCATGTGCTTGAATCCAGTGTGGAAATTACCCATATTGGTTATATTAGTTTGAAATTGTGCATTTTTACAAGGTTACTAGAAAAATATTAGGTAAACTGTAGTTGTAGTGAAACAGAGGTGACAATAGAAAATATTGAGGCAAGTAGAATTGTGCAGTCTTGTTTTAATTTCAACTAGTGAGATTTTTCTGCGCTTCGCGGCGGAAATTCAGTCGGTATCAGTTCACATCGTTATGGTAACGACACTCGTTATAATAATTGAAAGAGAAAAGATTACATCGATCGAAACAATAAAAACGAATATTAATATTGGTACCAATGTTGTTTAATTGATATCAATTCGGTTTGTTTGCATTCTACCTTTATTTTATTTTAATATTTGGATATTTATTTTTTGAAAACGGATATTATGCAAGCTATTATACCAAACCGAATCGAAACCGGTTTAACAACATCTATATAGATAACAGTATTTATTTT
This sequence comes from Helianthus tuberosus, assembly GCA_030545235.1. Lineage (NCBI taxonomy): Eukaryota > Viridiplantae > Streptophyta > Magnoliopsida > Asterales > Asteraceae > Helianthus > Helianthus tuberosus. The sequence goes on along the minus strand of CM060439.1, from coordinate 36,039,702 downwards.
TATTGTTCTTGATTTGGATAAACTAATACCGTATCGCTACCATACCGTACTGAGCTGAACCAAACAACATTAATACTGGTATGCAATAATTTTTGTGGTTTCTTGTTTGTTACGGATACGTTGATCGCATCTTAAAAGTCGTATGAAAAAAGAAAGATTTTAAAATCAATTAAAGTGATAAAACCACAAAATAATAAAAAGTTGCAAAAAATAATATTAAAAAAACTGAAACTACTACTGTTTATCGTCACTTTGTATTAATATGTATAATAATAAAACTATCTCCAATGCTAAACGCGTCCTTAGACGCCCTTAGCAACCACATCATCTGCCACATAATATCCTTACAAATCCTTAAAAACCTCAATTTCATCTCCAACCCTACAGATATCCTTACCCTTCTTAATCCCCACCTCATCACCTATCCATTACACACAATATTTAAATAAAACATTTCTTTTTTTACTTTGGGCCCACCTCATCGCATGAACCGAGATGGTGGTGAATGTGTTTTTGTGTTGTAGAGACTTGAAAAGAAGATAAACATTCTCTATTGCGATTTCAATCCCTGAAGGGTATTATGATCATTTAACCAACGTTCAACTAATGGACGTTTTCAACCAGGACTTGATTTATTCCAACTGACAACCACAGGGACATGATTAGCCGTTTTTTTTTCAAATGAGGGTTGTATGTGCGATTGGATGTAAACTCAAGAGACTAAAATTGTACTTTACTCATTTTCTTATTTACGTTGATATGTTTTTTTATTTATTTTGTTTCCTATTTAAAAGGATTCTCCCTTTGTATTTAAACCCCTATTGGTTCAATACTTCTATGCATAAGCAAATCGCTCCTAGTACCGTTCTCTATATAACCGGGAGACAACTTGTAATTGTTAATGGAAACGAGTCCTTCGATCGATGCGTGGACTGAATGTTTGTCACTGAACCAACTAGTGACCATCCCGGCCAAGGTGGATAAACGGAGTTGGAACGCTGATTCTCAGTTGGGTTTTTCGTCCTCATCGTTGCTGCGGTTGATAATTGAAAATGGTTTGTTCGATGGTGGAGATATAAGCCATCTTTTGGCATATACTATATGATTGATAAATTGTAAAATATGGTGTAATATCAAGAACTATCTATGCTGGTCCGAGTTTTCAACTTTATTTATATAATAAAAAAAAAGGCAGAATGATTGATAATATGAGAGAAAATTTTACAAATGATTTTATTCATTTATGTTTGGAAAATGGGCAAATGGCAAAAACTGTGTGCCGGCAATACATATACAATATTATGCTTTCATAATTATACTTGTAAAGGAAGTTAAAAAGTAAAAAATTGTAAAATGTAATATATTATGTCTTATAAATCATATAAAAGTTACAGCTTTGGGTAAAAAAGAATAAAAGGAACAATTTTTTATTAAAAAAAATAATAATAAATGTTGCAACAAGAAATAGATATAGAAAACAGATGAAAGAAAAAAAAAACATTTTTAACACCTCCTCTACCAATCCAATCGAAAAAGTTGCCTTTTGGTTTCTTATAGAATATTCAGTTGCATTTCAAAAATCTATGTATACGACATCGTTATGTTATAATTTGCTATTAAAGTTTCTGGTGTCCAAGGTTTAAAAAACCGAAACAAGTTTCGAGACGTTTTCCCTTCGCCTCACGAGGCGTAAGCCCGAAACGGAATTAAAAATATATATATAAATTATATATCTTATAGAAATAATAATACTAACTAAATTCATCAAAAACATACATAAAAAGACATTAAGTGCCTCAAATTAACATTAAGTGCCTCAAATATCAGAAACCCTTGAAGCGCAAGCAACCGTTTTAGCGCCTCAGCCCTTCCGAGGCGCACGTACAATTGAAACCCCCTGAGGTGCCTCAGAATCGTTTTTTAGGCATTTGGCCACGAGGCGCACGCCTCAACCGTTTTTTAAAACCATGCTGGTGTCGGTCTAATTTGTAGAAGCCGTCGCCTCAGCCATAAGTTGCCGCCTCACCACCATACAAGGGGATACTGTGTGCCACCTCACCACCATATCAATGGATCACTGTGCCCTTATGCTTCTTCCCAAAAGTATCGTTCGCCTCATGCATCATGAGGCACTAGGGCCCAATATTACAAAGCAAAACCACTGAAGTGTTGTAATTGAGATGCAAATGCAAAACTCTAATGTAATAAACGCTATTACCATCACCATTTATGTGGTTTGCAAATATAACTCCCATGGAACATATATATATATACTGGGTTTAGAGTACAGAAACACTACAGTAAACCTCTAGCAAAAGTCTATTTCAAAAGATCTCACCATCTTCTAGCTCATCGAAGATAACACCGTTATCCTCATCGTCATCAATGTACTCGTACCCATAATAATATTCTTCCTTCAAACGCAGCCCGAGTTTCTCCAACGGGTTTTTAATCCCGGAATATTCGCACAGCTTCTCGAGCTCCATCAGAACAGCTAGATTGTCGTCCATCGTTACTGTTCTTTTCATCTGAACACAGATAAGGTAATGAATTAATAAGGGAATGTCTTGCTTACTGTAACCAAGTTTCTTCGGTGTTCTACTGAAATCACTCAATACTGTTTCGATTTTGTAAAAAAAAAAATAGAGGATGAAATTTTTTAAAATTGACTTAAAAGAAGTATACATGAAACTTGAATACTAGTTGGTGATTATTTTTTTTCAAGTCTAACTTAAAAATATGAAATTATTGTGAAGTAAACAGTTCACTAAACAATTATCCATAACTTAATTTTTGATAACTTCAACTATTATTTAGAAATTTCACAAGATTTGAACAATATTGAAACTTGAGTGGTTTTTGTTAGCAAAAGTTTTGAGTGATTAAAACAATACTGAAATTGTTTATTTTTCATGATTTTATCCCAACTAATAAACAGACGAGTTTCAATTCAATTTTTTTAAGATTGGTAGGAGAAAGAAAACCTTCTCTACTCTCTCTCTTTCTCTTTCGCGTTTCATCTGCAAATCAGACTTTGCACTCTGGAGTATGGCTTCTTTAGCAGCCCGCGCAGCTCTTATTCGGGATTCAATATTTGATTTTTCTGTAAATAAGAACAGATATGATGAGAGAACACTTCATCATCATAATTGAAATAAAACTATTTTAACTTCACCTTCAAGTTTCTGTCTTATTGATACTTCCTTCGACTGCGGTGTTTTTACATAATCGTCCTTGCCCTGCATGATATTCAACAGTCAACACTCACATCAAACAATATAATCATACAAAAGCATAATCCACATACAAGCATACTCCAAAAATCCGTCCTCAGTTCGGATGACGTCATGTAACTTACCTTTTCTACATTTGTACCCGAACAAGCTTTCAGGGCTCTTTTCAACTCCAATAACGTATTATCATTGAACGAACCGAAAACACTCTCAATCTTCTCTGTCTTTGAGGAAATCAACCCATACTTCCTTAAAAAGCCACGCAACGGTCCACTCAAGTCCCCTCTTAACGCTACCATAAGCTCGTTCTTAAGCCTCGCCTTTTCCGCACTAGATATTGAAGGTTTCACCTCAGAGGACGTTGTAACACTGCTTGTATCTTCGGTTTTCTTTACTTGTAAACCAACACGAACACCAACACCAACACCAACACCTTGTTCTTTAACGGGTTTGCTTTGTGATGTCTTTGTCGGTAAACTATTGTGAGTCTTGTTTGTGTTTACAATATTCTTCTTCAATTTCCTCTGTTCTGCAACGTTTATACTCTGTTTTTTAACCTTTGCCTCTAAAGATCTCCAACTTCTACCGAAAATATCATTCAGCTCCTTCGCCATCAAATGAACAAAGTTCGCAGGAGGATTGTATCTCATCGCGTTGGAAAAAGTGAGCCTGATATCAGCAGCAAACGCTTCTGCAAAAGGATAGAGATCATCCTCCAGTTTCTTACATACTGTTCCGAAATCCATAGGATGAGAGATGATCTCGAAATAATCAGGAATGCCAAGCTCGATAGGATCCACAGGTTGATTGAAAACGGGTCCGTATTTATGGACCATTAACGTTTTCAGAATCTTTCTGCACTCGATCTTAATACCGGTATCCATCTTCTGCTTTTTCTGATGTGGACCCTCCAATGTTTCAGGCGGTTCAGGCCGTTTTTTAGAGCCCGGTAATATAATCTTTACCATGTCTGTAACTTTAGACACGAATGAAGCTCGTTTTCTCACGCCAACCAAGCAACTGAAAACACAAATCTGAAATAAGAAGTAAAATTTCTGGTAAATATCAACCTGAAGTCCTGAACAAGATTTTTAAAAACACATATCTAATCAATACCAAATTTACAAAGCAATAAACCTACAACAAACTTTACATTAACATTGTTAAAATCTTTAACAAATATCGTCCACCAACCCACAAGCAGTGTGCCCAAAACGTGTTGGTTAAATTTAAGACGAGACCCGGTATCTCTCATACGAACAAAACTAGTCAAACTGATGCGGGATTTTCCTAAAGTGTTACAAAATCTAACAACAAAACACGTCAAAATTTGACTATAAACTAGGTTAAATAACTTTCTTTAAATCCATGAACTAAACCCCTAACAAAACCCTAACCACTGTTCTTCCCCAAATCAATATTATTGAAACCCTAACTAAAAAATCAAAATCAAAATCAGAAACAAATAAGCCCTAATCATAAAACCTAAAACCGTAAACAAGTTATAATCAATAATTATTCCAATTAAACACCAAACCAAGAATCACAAAACCCTTAATTACAAAACCCTAAATTCAATCCCAAAACAGAAAAAAATCAAAACAATTACCCTATTTCCAATTCGCTATCGTTAAACCCTAATATAGCAAAACCTATAAGCATCCAAATACAATTCAAATTCATGTACTCAGAGAATAAAAACCAATTAAAGAATAACGAAAAAATCACAAAAAACATTGATTAGACGAATTAAATCCCCGAATAATGTGTACAAATTTGGTATAATTGAATAACAGAAACCATTATTAAGGATTTGTAACTGATAACTAGTGAAAATTGAAGAGAACTAGAGAATTAATTTAGGGTTTTAGGGTTATGGAATAATCACCTGTAGGCAGCCGGCGAGTTTGCGACGAATGGAAGACGTAGTGACTAACGAAAACCTTGTGAAAGATGGTTAAATAAAAGATCCCTTTGGATATTATTATATAAAGTTATACAAATCGTCCCTAAACTATATGCAAATCTACGGTTTGGAGAATGTAGGGGTGTAAATGAGCTCGGTCGTGGCTTGTTTCACTTACGGGAGCTCGAGCTTGTTTTACTTCGGGATGTATTTTAAAAACTTGAGTTTGGCTTGTTTATTATTTGTTTATTAGATAGTTTATATGTGTTTTTTAATTAAATTTAAATATTTTAGAATTCATATATGATATTATTATTACAAGTGAATGAATAGTAAATTGCTATATATTATAATAACATATTAATACATTCATATATGATAATATATATATGATAATATTACAAGTGAATGAATAGTAAATTGCTATATATTATAATAACATATTAATACATATATGATAATATTACAAGTGAATGAACAGTAAATTACTATATATTATAATAACATATTAATACATTACAATTATATTAATAATGATTAGCAAATGGTATCGAGTACCGATATCGGTATCAAATTTACCAAATCAGGTGTATGTTCGGTACCTGTTCGACACCAGGATTCACCAGTTTTTACCCTCAATTACCGGTGCCGTACCAGTACCGACCGTTACCAAACCGTACCGTTCCGTACCAGGTATATTTGATACCGGTACCCACTTTTGGGCCTATATATTAAAAATAGAATTAAATCAATAGTAACATCACCAAGTGATGAGCAAATGGTATCGGGTAACGGTACCGGTATCAAATTTAGCAAACCGATTGTATTTTCGGTACCTGTTCGGCACCGGTATTCACCGGTTTTTACCCTCAATTATCGGTGCCGTACCAGTATCGACCGTTACCAAACCGTACCATACCGGGTATATTTAATACCGGTACCCACTTTTGGGCCTATATGACAGTAAATTACTATATATTATAATAACATATTAATACATTACTATATATTAATAATGATTAGCAAATGGTATCGAGTACCGATATCGGTATCAAATTTATCAAATCAGGTGTATTTTCGGTACCTGTTCGGCACCGGTATTCACCGGTTTTTACCCTCAATTACCGGTGCTGTACCAGTATCGACCGTTACCGAACCGTACCGTACCAGGTATATTTGATACTGGTACCCACTTTTGGGCCTATATATTAAAAATATAATTAAATCAATAGTAACCGGTATCAAATTTAGCAAACCGATTGTATTTTCGGTACCTGTTCGGCACCAGTATTCACCGGTTTTTACCCTCAATTATCGGTGTCGTACCAGTATCGACCGTTACCAAACCGTACCGTACCGGGTATATTTAATACCGGTACCCACTTTTGGGCCTATATGACAGTAAATTACTATATATTATAATAACATATTAATACATTACTATATATTAATAATGATTAGCAAATGGTATCGAGTACCGATATCGGTATCAAATTTACCAAATCAGGTGTATGTTCGGTACCTGTTCGACACCTGTATTCACCGGTTTTTACCCTCAATTACCGGTGTCGTACCAGTACCGACCGTTACCAAACCGTACCGTACCGTACCAGGTATATTTGATACCGGTACCCACTTTTGGGCCTATATATTAAAAATAGAATTAAATCAATAGTAACATCACTAAGTGATGAGCAAATGGTATCGGGTACCGGTACCGGTATCAAATTTAGCAAACCGGTTGTATTTTCGGTACCTGTTCGGCACCGGTATTCACCGGTTTTTACCCTCAATTACTGGTGCCGTACCAGTATCGACCGTTACCAAATCGTACCGTACCAGGTATATTTGATACTGGTACCCACTTTTGGGCTTATATATTAAAAATATAATTAAATCAATAGTAACATCACTAAGTGATGAGCAAATGGTATCGGGTACCGTTACCGGTATCAAATTTAGCAAACCGATTGTATTTTCGGTACCGGTTCGGCACCGGTATTCACCGGTTTTTACCCTCAAATACCGGTGTCGTACCAGTATCGACCGGTACCAAACCATAACGTACCAGGTATATTCAGTACCGGTACCCACTTTTGGGGATTTCGGTAACGGTATTTTCGGTACCGGTTTATCTAATAATAGATAAACTGAATGAACAGTAAATTTGTTTTAAAGGTTTTTTATGTATGTTATTTAGTGGTTTTTTACACGTGTTATATGGTTCTTTTATATATCTTATGTAACTTGCATTTGGATTTTATCGATGTAATTCACGTGTCAGTATTTTTTAATCATATCAAGATATTTTTCTCTATGGGTTGCTGTAACGAGTGTAGGTGACGTAACAAAACAAACCGATACCGATCAAATTTCCGTCGTGTTGGTATATTTTTGGTCATGTCATGATTTTTTTCTCTATTGGTTGCTATAACAAGTGTTAGTACCGTAATTAAACGAACTGATACCCACCCACCGCACAACGCGCGGATTTAATAACACTAGTTGTAATGATTATATATAACATAATGTGTATAATTTTGTTATTTTATCATAGCTTTATTTATAATAGTAGTTGGTACTGAAATATATACTCAATACGTTAAATAAAATTAGGGGCTGTTTGGTAGCCTCTGAATGGTCATTAAGAGGCTATCTCTTAATGGAACCATTAAGAATTTTACCAATGAGAAGGTAGAAGAATGTGACATGTAATGATTTACCATTCAGAGGTTACCTCTTAACCATTCAGACTTGAGGTTACCTCTTATTCATTCAGAGGTTTTAAACCATTAAGAGGTAGCATCTGAATGGTCATTAAGAGGCTACCAAACAGCCCCTTAGATAAATGATAGATTTTTTAGGTTTAAAAGTCTGCTCAAGCGCGATAAGTGGAAACTTGGGTTCGTTTGCAGTCTCTTTTATGTAACACATTTAATTTTATATAAAGGTTTGAATTTCTGATATGACACGAACCTAACATGAAATTTGCGGGTCTGGGTTTAGTCAAAACGGATTCTGGTCGGATTCAAGTTGAACTCGCGAACCCGTTTAGGTAGATAGGTCGGGTTTATGTCGGACCCGACAGTTTGGCGGGTTATCCCATTTATATTAAAATTTAATTTTTCAAAATGTTTTTTTATGTTATAAGTTAAATTGGTTGAGTACTTTGTTCAGTAGTTATATTAAAAAAGAATTTAACAGAAGAATTTATGATTAAAATGTATTTTTTATGTTATAAGTTAAATTGGTTGTGTATTCTATGCAATAACTATATTAAAAAAGAATTTAACATAAGAATTTATAAATAAAATGTTATTATTTTATATAGATTTTTATTTTTGTAAAAAAAAAAGTTTTAAAATATTAATATGCAAAAAAAATCAAACAAATAAAAAATTGTTAAGCGGGTTGTACTCGGGTTAACCCGCGAATATTCGTGCCGTACTCGGGTCCATGTGTCTAACACCATTTTTGGGTTGGGTTCGTGCAAATTTTCCGGGTTCAGGTCAGGTTGACGTGTCAACCCGCTAACACAACCCCTTTAACACCCTTAATTTTATAGTCAAGCCCATAATTTAAACTCGGCTAAATTTGTATTTTTAACAAGGCGATGTCAAGAAACTTGTAACAAGTTGGTAGTTCATCAGTCAGGCTCGGGGATATTTTTGGTAAGTTCATATCTTTAAAAAATAATTACGGTAGTTCATCAGTCAAAAAGCAAAAAAGTTTATTTACTTTCCATGAATAAAAATATTGTGAAACATATTATAACGGTTTTATTGTTAGTGAATTTAATGACGGTAGTTCATCAGTCAAAAAACAAAGAAGTTTATTTATTTTCCATGAATAAAAATATTGTGAAAAATATTATAAATGTTTTATTGTTAGTGAATTTTTTTTTTTTAATTAACTTGGATTTTATATCATATGAAACAAATTACACCAAGATAGCCGGTAAGCGGGCAACAAGCTGCGCCGCTACCCCCTTTTGAATAGCGAAACCTAACCTAGTAAAAACGAAACCCCGATCTCTAGGAGACGAAATGTTGCTGTGAACAACCCGTTGGACCCGTCAAGAAATCTGATGGCTTCTGGGGCTAACGAGCCAAAGGTATAAAAGGCAAAAGGGATAAAGGAATGTTGATTATCCTCACAGGCTTTTGCATGTTTGTCCATTTTCTTCGTTGTCGCCCTTGCAATCGTCTGACCAGGGACAAAACCTGTATCCCGAAAGCCTACAAGGGGGGGAAACCCCGGTAAGATCAACAGAAGCGTGTTTACCTGCATCCCACCCGAAAACTAAAACGTCCGAGGGGCGCAATGTGGATCTTCCTTCCCTCGGATCTGTCAAAAAGTCATTTTCTAGAATATGAAATATGAAGATCATCCCATCATTCCTTTAAATGACTTGTTTGTTCCATTTATGAGATCGTTTATTCAAACCTTATTCGTCTGCCCATCCTTGCCCTTCAACTAAAATCTACATATGATCCATTTAAGACTCGTCTTTTAGGTCATATAAAACACTCATTTTGGCTACTTAGTCGAAAGTGTTCGCCTCAAGCCAGTTCATGAGATCAAGCTTCTTCGTATTGAAAGAACTTCAAGAGGCAGAGCCAACAATTTGTTTCATTGTGTTGGGTTTTTTTTTATGCTCGGGTGTCTGTCAAGTCAATGTTACATGATTACATCTCTAATATTGAAATCACACCATCTCTCTCATTCTGGATTCTTTAGTTTTGTTCTCCCTTTTATCTACGTACCCAGGCCCAAGCCCAAATACGCTCTACGCCACTGAGCTTCTCTTGTTTTTCGCTAATATACCGAATACGATACGAATATTCGCGGATTAACCTGAATACGACCCGCTTAACAATTTTTTATTTGTTTGATTTTTTTTTTTTTTGCATATTAATATTTTAAAACATATTCATTACAAAAATAAAAATCTATATAACAATGTGAGTTTATGGGTAGACAGTTGATTTCCTCAGTGTGGAGAGTCTATCTCATGCACCTTCTCCTAACCAAGTGTCTACCCATAAACTCACATTGTTTCCAGCCCCCACTTCAGCTCTTTTAGTGATAAGTTCAATGTTGAAAAAACCTCATCTATCAACACAATTTAGTTCATAAATAATTTAGTATAATTAGTTTTAGTTCGTTGATTATTTGGTATATTAGTTACTATATTATTGTTTATTTGTTAGTTATGTATATAAAATTTAGTCCGCTGAATTTTGTTTATATGGCTCGACCCGATCCAGACCGAATTCTTAATATATAGTGAAAGTCAATGATAAAAAAAAAATTCTAACCCCATGTAAGCAATTCCTTAATTCCGGACTGAATGGCAAGAAAAAATATATGGATTGAAATTCATAAGGATAAAAACCTTAAAAGGATGGAATTAACACAAAAAGGTGTTAAGAAATTTATTTTTTAAAGTATAAAATTAAAAACAAAACTATAACATTTCATATTGGGTTGTACAATGTTGGAAATTTTAGTGAAAATGAGTTTTTCGTTAAATATTTTAGACATTAATAATAATATTTATATATGTGATGTATAAATAATTATTTTTGGATTTGTGTTCTACGTTGTGGAAAACTTCATAACGAACCAAACTATGTCCAAAATGGAGCTAAGATAAACGAGATATCGAAGCCTAAAGTTGTTATTTGGAACAAATAAAAATGAGAAAATTGGATTAAGTTTTGTCAACTTGTCCCACATTGGTGGGATGACAAAACTTGTAGTGGTTTATAAGGAGGAGGACCCCACCCTTTCTCGCACATGGCGTGAGCAATGGGCGTGCTACAATGTGGCGCACTTTAGCCTTCACTCATTGCCTTTGTATTTTTGTCCATGAACGTGTGGTCCAATTGGCTACGGCAAATAAGCAGTTTGCACGCGAGTCTGGAAGGTGCAGGACCTGCGGCTTCCGAATAGCGCGGGTACGCGGACTTTACGTGGCACGGCACAAAGTGCCTGTCGGACAGTAGCCTTGGCTCGGGTTTGCCTACGCGCACGGGAACCAGTCAAACTAGTCAACCACTAGTGAGTTAATGTCTAAACGGTTTCAACTTGTTTAATTCTGTCATGAATGAATATGATAGTTTCGTTTGTTTTAAGTTTCGTTTGTTTTATCCTGGAAACAAACCATCTGAGAGGATCTCATCAAAAATTATTAGAATCATTCCAAAACACCAAATTATACCCGGAGTAATCTCGAGCAAGAGAGTCATCTCCGGTAGTACAACTACTCCTTCGGTTGTTGTATCCTGGAAACAGACCGTATGAGAGCAGGCGCGGAATCTGTTTTAAGGGCCCCGTCCAAACACGATCCTCACCAAAACCGTCAGCGATATTTTGCTTGTCTTGCAGCGGAGTTTCAAACAAGAAGGTGCGGTTGAAGTTCTTCCAAAGATATTGGCTTGAATCAAGATTGGTATAATTAAATTGTATTTTTACATTTGTTTATTTAGGTTATGTAACTGGTATTGTACTAGAGGAATTTCCACAAATAACAAGAGTATCGTTATTATATATTTTTTAATATATTTTAATAAAAAGTGAACCTATTTCCTACATTCAAGAGTCTTGATAGCCTGTATTAGGTCTTGAATCAAGACCTAATACAGGCTATCAAGTATCGATTTCCAAACACTAATTTGTTTAACTTCATATGGAGTCATGTCGTGTTAGCAAGTCGTCTCGAAATTATCTTATACAAGGGTATAAGATCATGTGTTACCGTTTCACAAACTTTCACCATCTATCATAAAGTAACTGTCATGTCGTTATGACGTAGTCATAAGCTCACGCTCACTTTTTTCGTCTTTAGTGTGTAATGATTCAACAAGTTTTCAATATCCACCACCCATTAAAATAATATTTTTATATATTAATTAATACATTAAAATAAAAAAAGTAAATTGTTATTTTAGTACATGAGGTTTGATATAAAATGTCATTTTAGTTCAAATAGTTTTTTTCGCTCTTAGGTCCCTGGAGTTTATAGTTTTTTGTCATTTTCATCCAACCTACTAATTCCATCCATTTTCAACGTTATCTCAGGGGCATTGATGTAGTGGTGATCGCTAATCCCCAGATAAAATGCTTGAGGCCTACCAACCTTTCTTTCTTATGCCCATGGGTTGCATCACGCCGGTCCCCATTAGGTAACGACCCGATGGTGTGATCCGATAACACATGAGCCCCAATGAAGTGATCCGATAACACATATATAGCCTAACATGAGACCTAGCGATGAATCATGAATGTAGTGTTGGTGAGGGTTCTCGTATCACCTGTAATGTTGTATATGTAATAAAATAATTATTACAAAAATAATAGAAGTAATTAATATCATTTATGAGGCAATAAAAATAAGTTTTCGTGTAAGTTAATATCACTTATGAAGCAATAAAAACACTTATTGATGTTTTCGTGCAAGTAAAAATCACCAATCTCTGTCCATATCACCAGTAAATAAGGGTAAGTATTTAAGCACAAAACGTATTAATTTTTTTTTTTAATTTTGAATGGCAAATTTGACAAAATGTATTAGTTAAATCGTACAAAACATGAAATTCATAACATTATCTTTTTTGGGCTTTGTTCTGTTAAGAGAAAACTGAAGTTCTATTAAAATTAAACAGATAATTGAAAAAGAAAAGTTTTTTTTTCTGTACAATTGTAAGGACAAGGTACTGTTGTATAATTGTCTGAAGAGTATTAATAAATACAAGTCAGACTATTAATTATCCCCATCTAACACAAGTCAGTCACACTACTAAATTAAAAGTCTCGAATTTTGAAACAAGTAAACAAAGTTTTTTTTTTTTAACGGCAACACACTATTTATATATATAAATAGAGCCAGCAAGGGGCTGAAAAAAAAAAGGACAAAAACAAGACAACCAAGCAACACAAAAACAGAAAAACAAACGATTACAAAATGTCCAAAACATTAAAATCCACCCACTTATCCCAGTCCAAACTTGGAAGCTTCGTGCGGTTAGCAATCCAAAGATAAGCGTCTTCTTTTATGTGGTCGACCATTCTCCGGGTAGAAACAAAATGCCCCTCGAAAACCTTGAGATTCCTAGCATTCCAGATCCTCCAAACTGTGGCCATGATGACCGTGTACACGACTCTCCTCCATCTAGCCGACCCAATGTTTCCAGTCAATTCATTCACAACTTCCTTTAGACTACCCAGATTGATCGGAGGAGGAGGAATCCGCATCCAAACCGCAATCTGCCACCAAACGCTTCGAGCCCACAAACAATTAACAAAAACGTGATTAGTATCCTCAGTCCCGTATCCGCATCTATCACACAAAAGGTTCTGAATACTAATGCCTCTTTTATCTAAGTTAATTTTATCCGCGACTTTCCCTTTTAACACCCTCCACATCAAATAATTAGTCTTTAACGGAGCCCAAGAATTCCATCTAAAAATGTCATCACTGTTCGATACATTGTCGACCGAAATCTCGGCCCTCACACTTCTGGTTGAGAAGCTGGCACCATCCTTGTTCTCCCACCGCCAAATATCCATTTTGTTTTCGTTAATGATGACCGACTGAAGCAGACCCGAGAGACGATGAAACTGGTCTCATTCCTCCGCCGTGTTGGGTCCTCTAGTCCAATCCCACTTCCAAACGTTTTCCAACCCCACCTTCCCTGAATAACTCCTTACCATACCGTCTTTATCTTTTGCGAGTTTGAATAATTCAGGAAAAGACCTCATCAGCAGGTCTTCATGAAGCCATCGGTCCTTCCAAAATCGAACTTTCGACCCGTTACCAATATTAACAGACAATTTCTCGTCTATATTGATGCCACACTTTAATAGACTACCATCCACAGCCCCGATATCCTTCCAAACGCCTGGAATCGATTTTTTTACCGGAATCAATTTCGTGTCGACTTTATTTTTATGAATAGCATAAACCACCGCAGCCCATAGATGAGTGGGATTATCTTTGTATCTCCACCACCATTTCGACATCATCGCAAGATTAAAGTCCGACAACTTTCCAATCCCTAACCCACCTTTGTTTTTGGATTTTGTCATTACTTCCCATTTAACCCATCTCATCTTGTTAGCGTTACCTCTTTTACCCCAAACAAAATCCCTTCTAATGCCTTCAATCTTCTTTAAAACCGATTTAGGAGCCGAAAAAATAGATAGGTAATAAGAAGGCATACTACCCAAGACAGCTTTTGCCAGCGTTACCCGCCCAGCAAAAGACAGCGTCTTAGCCTTCCAAGCCGATAATTTGCGCTGAACTTTCTCTATCACCGCTCTCCAATTCTTGTACAGTTTCATGTTGGCGCCTAAAGGGATTCCGAGGTAAATGAAGGGGAATTTTCCAGCAGTGCAGTTTAAAATTTTAGCCTTTTCGATCACCTCCTCGTAACTGACACTAACCCCAAACAAGCAACATTTGTTATAATTCACTTTAAGGCCCGTGACAAGATATAAGCATCTGAGAAATCGATTCAGACTGACAATATTATGTTTCGACCATTCTCCAACGAAGATAACATCATCAGCGTAGCAGAGGTGTGTAATCAACGGCCCATCATTTGGCAATTTTACCCCATGGAATAGGCCGATGTTGACCGCCTTCTTCATGAACATAGAGACAACTTCCATCACAATAATAAAAAGATAAGGGGAAAGCGGGTCACCTTGTTTGAGCCCCCGTTTGAAAGCAAATTCACCCGTTGGCGCACCATTCACCAAGACCGAGCCCCGACCCGATCTAAGACAACCGGAAATCCAGTCTATCCATTTCGAGGGGAATTTCATAAACTTCATAATCATTAACAAACACTTCCAGTTAATTGAGTCATAAGCTTTTTGGAAGTCGACTTTAAAAATCATAATCTGACGTTTATTTTTCTTAGCCCACGCCACCACCTCGCTAACAATTAGGGCACTATCCAGAATGTTCCTATCCCCCACAAAGGCAGACTGCACAGGCGATATCAGACGAGCCAGACAACTTTTCAATCTTATGGCAAGAATTTTAGCAATAATTTTATAAAAAGATCCCACGAGCGAAATCGGCCTGAAATCATTTAAATTTTGCCCATCCGGAACTTTAGGAATTAAGGCGATAAAGGAAGCATTACACCCGTGACTAATATTCCCAGTTTCATAAAATTCTCCCAAAGCTTTCATAAAAACCGGTTTTAGGATAGCCCAGAATCGTTTATAAAAACGAAGGGTGAATCCGTCCGGACCAGGAGCTTTCCCTCCGTTACATTCCCGAATCGCCTTCCAAACCTCTTCTTCCGAAAACCTATCCGTTAGCAAAGAGACTTCAGAGACATCGATATGAGGCAAACCGACACCATCAAAAACAGGTCTTCTACGAATCGGCTCGGCAAAGTGCTTTCTGAACCATTTACGAATCTCTTCTTTTAGAACAACCGGTTCCATAATCCATTCCCCGTTAAAACACAGCCCATTTATACGATTTTTTGAATTACGAATATTAATGAAGCCATGAAAAAAAGATGAATTTTCGTCACCAGCTTTGATCCAATTCACTCGGGCCTTTTGTTGAAAGTCTTTGCACCTTTGTTTTTCAATATACACTAATTTCCTCCTGCATTCCACCCTTAACTTCTTCTCTTCGCTACTCAAGGCACAAGATTCAGCTTTCCTTTCAAGACCCGTAGCCACATTAGACAGCATATTCACTTCCGCCTCTTCCTTTTGTTTCACCACCTCTCTCCACTTCTTTAATCTACCTTTGACCGATTTTAACAGAGCCGCTAGGCTCAGGTCTGCCCTTTGAAACGAACCGCCTTTACTCACACAATCCTTCACAATATCTTCCACCTCTTTATGTTCAAGCCAGCTGTTAAAGAATTTAAACGGCTTTGGCCCAAAATCTTTGCTATCACTACCCAGCCACACCGGACAATGGTCAGAAAAACCACGTTTTAAAACCTCCACCTTAGCACACGGCCAACTATTCATAACCTTTTGGCACACCAAAATCCTATCCAACTTGCTCATTTTAATCTCTTCACTACTAGATATGAAAGTAAATTTCCCCCCCGTCATTCTGTATTCTAACAAACCCATCCTATGGATGGAATCATTAAAAATATCAGCAGCACGGTAGTCGAACAGGGAATTAAGTCTCTCGTCAGGATGACGGACCTCATTGAAATCCCCAGCCATCAAAATCATCCCGTCCAGTTGGCCTAAAACCGATTCCAAAAGAAGCCAGAACTGGGCTCTCTCCGCAGCATCATTAGGGGCATACAGATTAAGAAGATTTACTTTTTCCTCCACCCCAGCCAAAAAACCCGAAACAACCAAAAATCTATGGCCTTTCAAAACCTGACATACCTTGAACTGCTCCGGATCCCAGATAGAGGCCAACCCACCAGATCTGCCCACTGCATCAACCGACTCAGCCGCCAAAGGAGACCGATCCCAGAACTTACCCCAAAAATTTTCAGGAGTCCCAGCAATATGGGTTTCTTGCAAGGCTAAAAACCAGAACTTAACTTCCCTTTTTAATCTCTTCACCTAGGCAGCTTTCTCTGCTCCAGCGACCCCCCGAATATTTAAAGTCAGCAAATTCATTGAGGAGAGTTGAACGCCCTTTCCCCTTTTACCATTTTCCTCACCTGATTATGAAATCCATCCATGTTGATCCCAATGCACCGACCGTATTCCACTGTCTCTTCAACCTCCTGCTCGAACTCGATTTGGTGATCCGTCTCTTCTCCGTCTCCCACATCCTCTTCTTCTCCCCCAATCGACTCGACGTCGTTAAAAAGTTCCCCAACCCTGCTCTGTTTTTCCTTTCTCACCTCCTCCGCATTAAGCCTAATTAATTCTTCAAGGCTGAAAGGATCTGACCCAACTGGTTCATTTATAACGTTGGGCTCGTTAGTGCAAATTACAGATTTTAACTTAAGTGAAGGTCTTTCAGCATTATTAATACTATCTGGGCTTCCAGCACTCAGGCCCACTGGGGATCCACAATACTTTTCTGGCCCAACCCCCTCATTCTCCTGACTAGAGGACTGGCCCCACTCATTGCTGCCAGTAGGAGACATACCGCCGCTTTTAACACCTGGGGACTTGGGGCCAAAAGCACGTTGGCTCCCCATGCATGACCTTTCTTCTTCCTGCACCCATGTTTCATACAATCGAGGCGACCCTTCTACCTCTTCATCTTCCTTACTTCCGTCCACGTCACCATCAGACTCCGGGATAACAATTTTGGATTTTAACGCCGGAGCTCCTGAACTGTCACTTGCCTGAAAGGATTCCGGCATGGTTGGAGACCATAAATTTTCATACTCATTTACCCAGACTTTAACGAATTGACCCCCACTGGACAAGGAAAATTCCATGCACACCTTTTCCCCTGATTGAACCAAAATAGCCATCTTCCCCGAAGAAAGGTCAGTGTCCGAAACGGAGACATCTGACCCTATCAGAACCCTTCCACATCTCTCTCCAATACGATTAAAAACATGCCTGTCCCAAAGACAGACAGGTACTCCTGTAATACGAATCCAGGCAATTCTTTCTACCTTGTTAAAGTTACCATCCCATATCTCCAACTTAGAAAACCAAGCCGACCACCTTTCTCTATTCTTATCCAGGAACTCCGAAGCGGCTGCACTACACGGGAAAGAGAGCAACACTTTTAACCCACCCACATATTTCACCTTCACATCCTCCAGTCTTAACTCGTCCATACAATCCTCCATTCTTTCTAAAAAATCCATCTCTTTAACTTCCCCTATCAAAGATTTAAAGATCCAATTTTTCCTAGCCTCCGTGTTCAACGGTGGTAGGAGAATATTATGTTTAAGGTTTTGCTCGCTGCAGCCACTAACCACGTTGCTGTAAGACCTCTCTATCCCTTTCTGATGGACCTCCGCTCCCATTGTCGTCTTCTTCGACTGCCCCTGAGCATCCGGAAACGAGATTCTGCTGAACACTGACCCATGATCCGAACCTTTCCTTGCACTAGCCTTGCTTCCGTCTCTATTGAACTTTGCAGGTTTTACTCCCACTATCGCTCCGTCAATATTAAAATCCGACAACTTTTCCGCCCACTTCTCTGGGCACTCAACGTCCGAAAATCGTAGAAACCCAAACTTATTACCTGCACCATCTCTTTTGAAAGGCACGAAAGCATCCTCAAGGTTAATAAACTGTTGGAATGCCGCCCAGAGCTTCTCCGTGGTGCACCCATCTGGAAGATTTGAAACAAAAAAGGAAGTTGCTCTCTTCAATCTCTCCTCTCTGCTCCAGAATTTTCTTTCTCTCCTAGCCCCGCTTTTGCTAACATATTTCTGCCAAGGCCCTTCCTGTTGTGTTGTCCCTTCCCTAATACGTCTTTGTTCAACCTCCTTCCTATGTCTTAGCTTTTGAGAAAACTCCGAGACCAGCTTCTGACCACCGGCGCCCTTTGCTCTCCCCGCCATACAACCAGGGAGGAAGTCTAACTGTGCCCCAAAAGGCGAATGGAATTAGGCAAGTAAACAAAGTTACATTTGATTTTGATTTAGTGTAACATGGAGGTTCAGAAAAAAGTTACATTTGATTTCTAAATATGAAAAGATTATTGAAAAAGCTAAGATTCACACTAAGATAATATACTAAATAGCTGGAAGGCAAAAAAATACAGTGGCGGATCCAGAAATTTTACGCACAGAGTTTCTTATGGTAGATTCTCACTAATTTTCACTAACATTTTTCCAAATCATACAAAATTTCCACTAACTTTTCCAACTTTTTCCAAACCGAGGAGGTTCCCGGGAACCCTCAAATCACCCCTGGATCCGCCCCTGAAAAAATATTTCCTTTAAAGGGAGCCTCACCCTTGTCAAATCAGTTCCGAGTAGCTTGCCTTTGTAGTTCCTTTCCATGTTTAAAGCACCTACTAAAATCATTAAGACTTGATTGGAAAACGTTAGGAGAAAATTTCTTTGGGGGTGGGAGTTCAACAAACCACAAGATTAGTTGGGTCAAATGGGAGAAGACTTTAAAACCTAAGAACCAAGGAGGTCTTGGTGTGAGTTGTCTTAGAACCATGAATCTTGCCCTTAATGGAGATGAGGGCATTAAACGAATCCAATGATGTCCGGGGACCCGTCATCAAGCATATCCCTAATGTCACATTCTCTTCGCTAGAGGATGTTTACAAGAGTTCCAAGGTAGATCATTGGTCTTCAATTAACTCATCGGTTAATGAATCTCTTTTAGCGTGTTTGGAGCTCAACTCGGTTATGAGGATTGTAATGGGAGATAGTTCTAATGCTTGTTTCTAGTCGCAGCCTTGGCTTGGGTTAATCTCTCTTAGGCACTTATCATGGGAGGCTTTGATGGTGTGTGGGGAGGACCTCCGCACAGGGCCCGTGATTTCTAGGGGCACGCGATTTAAGAAAAATCTGATACGTATATGTTATTTTTTTAAATAGTGAATACATACCACTTCCAATATAGGCCCATTTACAAATCATTTTTTATGGTTTAGAATTTAGCCCACTTGGAATTAGTTTTATTGAACCCAATACTAATTTGATTTTTTTAAATAATAACAAAACATAACTGAAGAGCACGTTTTTTCAAGCTCGGACATGGTATGTGAATTCTCAGAGACGCCTCTGGCACTTATTCCCTAACCTTTACGCTATTACGTAGGAAAAAAAAAAGTGTCCAATTGTTCATCGCCTTTCCATCTTGAATGGGTCGGTTTCCTCCTTCAATCGGAATTGGATCTTAACTCGAGCTGCTATTGGGTTGTCTCACGAATTGGCAGATTTACAAGATCTCCTCATCTCCTACTTTTTTGTCAACGGGTCAAATAGGAGGGTTTGAACCAAAGACCTCGGTGATAGCTTCTCTACATCTTTGTGCAGGAAGTGGCTAATCGGTCAGGTGCCATGCGACCCGGATGTGGTGGTTAATTGGTTGTCTTGCCCCCCCCCCCCCCCCCCCCCCCCCCCCCCCCAAAAAAAAAAAAAAAAAAAATAGATATTTTTATTTGGAGGCTCTCACAATACAGATTCCTGGTCACCATTAAGTTAGCTTCTCGTGGCTTTTAGTTGCCACCCTTCAGTGTACATTATGATCAGCGGATCTCTTTCTTGTATGGTCATGTGCTAAAGATTTATGGAGCATGGTTGGTAATTGGTCTGGGTTTGATCTTGCCTCTTTCGGTATGGTTTCGGACATCCTTAGGGACGAGGCTAACAGGCTATGTAGCACGGGGACTCCATTTATGTGGCCGTACCCGTCTCGGGTACTTGTCGGGGACGGAAACACCATGGGTACTCGTCGGGGACGTTTCCTAAACGTTTCCAATGTTGGGGACGTATCTGGTAGAAGTATCCAGCCCGTTTCCATTTATTTTTAGGGTTTTTACCCTTTCGAATTTCACAACCGGCCATTAAATAAATAGACCTATCATATTTGGCATCTCTAAACTCTCAAGTCTCATCATCTCTAATTCTCTATCGATTGCCGATCTCTCACTAGATGAACTGGAATTTGAAAATGATTTGATTATTGAAAATTAATTACCTTTGGAAGATGTAGTATTTTTGGAATTTGTTTAATGTATTTTTAGTTTTTTACATTTTTTATTGCCGTACCCGTATCTTGGAATTTTGAGTTTTGTCGTTCCTCGTTCCCGTATCGTCCCCATACCCCGATCCCGTACCCGTTCCAGTGCTACTTAGCTAACAGGAAACTTCCAAAAGTGGAGAAAAAGGTCTACGTAAAATCTCATGGTGTATGCTAGTTTATGGAATTTATGGAGAAACATGAATGAACAAATTTTCAAGTTAAAGAGAAAGAGAGTGGCTTGGTTATTTGAAGACGTACAAATCTTTACTTATGAATGGCTATAACATAAAGGAAAATCTATAAATAATTAAAATATTAATTGAGAGAAATGGTCTGTGAATCCATTTCTTAGGACAGATGCCTTTTGGGTTGTTTGTATTGGGTTTTTTTGTTAGTTCCCTGCTAACCTTTCTTTAATATAATATATCATTATTGCCATTAAAATAATCTATATCTATCTATGTATACTATATAATAAAGTAGGATCTTTCAATTATATATTAGTTTGTACATATTTTTGAAACTTTTTTTAAATTATTGGTATATGTAATACATTTTAACACTTGTAAGATAAATTCAAGAATTTTATGTAATGCTTTTTTTTTCATTTGTGTAGTATACATATTCTAACCTAGTAAGTATTCTTATATTATATAATACTCTAATTTGTAACAAGTTTTGGCAATATGGTGTTGTACTCTCGGCTGTATTGATATTTTGTGCTTATTATTGATGTACGTAGCTTTATGTTGTTGTACATCATGTGTCTATTGGTTTCCACATCACCACCGCTTCATTCATTCGACCTGTAAAACCTTAAAAAGGAGAGATTCACATCCAGTTGATCAACACAGGCGTTCCTTCCCATCTTAACATCACCACTACCATCTATCCCTGTCAGTCCGTCACCACCACCATTCCCCTCTTCTCTCTGTCTCTTCCCTCTGTGAAACTACGACCACCATCTTTGCCGTCTTCGATAGCCGCTGTAAACAACCCAGCCCTGAAGTACCGAAATTGTAAAATCGGTTATTGTTAGCGGTGATTTAAAGTCGACGCCATCAATTTCGCTTGAGGATACGGTATGCACTTCTTTGCTTCTTTGTTTGATTTGGCCAATAGTCGGATTTCCTTTGGTTGTTTCGTGCGTTTCTTATGTTGCATGTGAATCTTTAAGGTTTTGTTGATTCTCATTTGGGGCTTGCATTTTGGGGGTTTCGGGATTCGAACGTCACCTGTGTGGTTGGGGTTCAAAAAGAACTGAAGGTTTGTCTTATTGAGACCTTAAACTTTGTGAATCAATAAAGGGTTAAAAGAGTAGTTCAAATTGGAGATTAATGATAGAGAAGTGTATATATGTGTATGTTCTTAGTTCCCCTTTCTTATATATGTGTATGTGTATGTTATAATCTGATGTTGATATATTTTTTGTGTGTTGAATTTTACAAGAATGCATATCTTATTTTATGGTTTATCTTTATTTTTCATTTTCAGTTCTCAGATGAGTTGCATTCAACAAAAAGCTTATTACCACTGGTGATCGGTGTCCACTACATTGCAAAAGTGTTGCTGGCTTTTGTCTTGCTTTTTGTGTACGGGGCGGTTTTCACATTAGCTCTTGAGAACCTTCTGAGGTTGCTTATCTTTATCAACCCTTCCGTTTGAGTACATCAATCATCAGTGTATATTACTCCCAACACATTTCTGTTACCAAACTTGTTTAATTCTACACATTTCTGTCTCCAAAACTATTGGAATTATCAGTATTTATGATTTATTCGACACAATGAAACTATGAATTAGCAGTTGAAATTCAAGTGAGACGGGCGCAACTGTATCGCCTCATTATACCTATACACATTAGGCTGACCAATATTGTCATTTTGGAGGAAATTTGCCGTTCTTTTGCAGTTCGATAAGCTTTTCGTAGATGAACCACAGAAAAGCCAACGGATATCGCAGCTCTGTTTGTTTCTCTTATGATTGTGTGCTTTAGATATGTGTGTGTTTGTCTATATATATATATATATTATTGGTTTGCAATTTGTGAAGTCCTGCCGGAGATACTGTTACCGTATATTAATGCAAGAAAGTCGCATAATTAACTCACTTGGAGCCTAGGTGTTTTGTTACAATGTACATGAGAGTAGGAGCTTTATTACATTGAGGTGTAGAAAACTTTGGATGGGTATTTTGTTACAATGTACATGAGAGGTGTTTTACTGTTTTATTATGGGTTGGGTCGTGTTGTGTTGACCCGAGCTAACTTCTGCCCAGGTTTAAAAACAAACCTATAAATATACGGTGCGCTAAATACCCCCCAAACCTAAGCAAGTCGGCGGGTTCAGCTGTAAATCAGATTGAGATTTATAAAAGTCGGTCCATGTTTACAATTTGAAAAGCTTGATTAACGGTTCTGCTAATGGTTTGGAAACGGAACGGCCCTTTAATCTTTTTTTCTTATTGTGTTTATTATTTTCATTTATGAACGTGCGGTTGTGTTTGTATGTACCATCTCTATCATTTTAATGTAACGATTTGAAAGAACAACCAGTTTAAACTGTCAAAGAGAACCATTGTCGTCAGTCTGCCAAGTCCGGCTGATCAACCAAACCGG
This sequence comes from Helianthus tuberosus, assembly GCA_030545235.1. Classification (NCBI taxonomy): domain Eukaryota; kingdom Viridiplantae; phylum Streptophyta; class Magnoliopsida; order Asterales; family Asteraceae; genus Helianthus; species Helianthus tuberosus. Next base: position 36,016,301 of record CM060439.1, on the reverse strand, counting down.
ACCAGTGTAACTGCCATTTTCTAAACCCCTAATTTACTAACTAATTGACGAGTGATAAAATGTACATTGTAGACAAAACATGCTATGCACGGGATATATAACTTTACCCAACATCATCATTCTTGGCAGTTGGCACATAACTTGTGGTTGAATCATTTAGGCAGCTCGGTACGGGGTCGTCCCCGGGACGTCGTGGGGCGGTGCCGCCCCCCTCTTCTAGGTCGACGATGCTTCAAGAACCGTGTCCCCGCCTAAAATAGTGCCAATGGTCGTCGATGAAGAACATAATGGTGCTTGGTTTAGATGGGTGGTGATGGACGTTAGAGGGTGATGGAGGTGGTGGTGATGTAGAAATAGAAGAGAGGGTAAAGAGGTAAAAAGAGAAGAAAATTTTCAAAACAATTTGTTACCCGAAATAAATATTTTAGGACCCACATTTTTTAAAGACAAAACAAAATAAAAATTATACCCTTTTTGGTGTCGGCGATCATTTGTGGTTATGTGACGTTGATGCTAATTGACATAGTTTTAAGTCCCCGCCGCAACGCGGCGGGTGACTTTTCTAGTTCTTATATAATTTAAATAGCAATGTCGGTGACTTTTTCATTTAGATCCTTTCATTTTCTTAACAACCTGTTTTCTCCTATATTTTAGTACAATGACAAATCTACCCTTTAAGTTTCTAACTTTTCACATTTCTCCCAGGTTATTATTCTTCTTTTACTTTTGTGTTTTTAATGTATATCACGTTTATGTGTTGTTATAAATTCGAAATTACGGGTAGCTGATTTGTTACAACTTAATACATTTCGTATAATCCTACAATATCTTTATATATTTCTTTTGTGTGCTTAAACACGTTAATGTCACCGTACCAGCGTGCTTAATGAACGCAAATATGCCCTTATACACAGAGAATAAAAGATGTTTAGCTACAACACGGAGCCCCTTGTTCTCATTCTTTAACTAAAAAAACGATTTCGTCACATGCGTATATTTATGGGTGTGTTGGTATAAATTCACGTTTCAACGTAAACGGTATAAATTCACGTTGTGGCGTTTGACGTAAATGGTATAAAATCACGTTTCGACCTAAGGTTTTCCGAAAATGAGTCTGTTCAAATATAATATGTTTTCATGCTTATTTGTATGTACGTTTTTAACTGGTTTATATTTTCACATAAACAAAAAAAACGTTATTTTTCTCACATGCTCATTGTTATCTGTACATGTTAGTATAAATTCACGTTTCTTTGTAAATGGTATAAATTCACGTTTTGACGCAGTTTTTTTTCCGGAAACATTTCATTTTAGATATAATACGTTTTCATGCTTATTTTTATATACGTTTTTAGTTGGTCTACGTTTTGATGTACGAGTTACTGTGTGTTTTGTCGCCGATAAGTCTTGACATGGTTGACATATTACATAACGCTTATATTAACCTATTCGATGTTTACAATGTACCCGCGTCGCAACACGCACGAGACTTATTAGTAGTTATAACTTAAAACTAATTGAGTAACCCAATATCACTTGTACACAAATTAAATATTTCTATTGAGACTCAATATAATACATTTTATTTTTTTTAACTACAAATGCTACCATAATTTTACACTAATAATTTCAAACTAATGCTTCCATAACTTTTCACTAATAATTTCAAATTATTCTCAGTGCTTAGGTTTGAACCTGTGATCTCTCCTTTATGAGTCATGTGTCTCTTTTTTTTAGTATAAACTTTCATTCAAAACCCCAAAACGGTGCTTAAAGCAAGGACCGAGGCACAAACCAACTTACATCATGTACAACGGGGACCGACACCAATCTTTCCACACTATATTATTACATTTATATCTATTCTTTAACCATAGAAAGGAAAGGGACTTCACATGCGCAACTATATCCTCAATATACGCCGTCTTCCCATTAAACACCGACTCATTTCTAGCTTTCCACAAAACCCACATCGTCACGATCATCACACCATGCACAATCTTCCTTCTCATCTTATCACCCGTAACATTTTTGTACACTTGCAACAAATCTTTAACCTCAAACGCATAGATCGGCTACACACCACACCATCTCCCAATACGCTCCCAAACATTAGTCGCTATAATACAATAGGAAAGGACATGTATAGACGTCTTGTAGGATTAAATATATTATGTATTAATATTTAATCTATAGCCATTATAATCATTTACATAATAAAGATCAAAATATATAATAACCTATTAAATAATTAGTTGGTAATTGTTGATGGACCATATTACCCTTATTAACTAATTAGGTTTCCTCCTGGGTGCTTATATAAGGAGAGTTATGTGGAGGTTAAGGGGTTACTCAATTACACAATCAGACACACCCCATAAGATCATAACATCATAATTCGGCCTCCATCTCCTACAGCCGATACCCTTTCGGTTTTCTAAGTCCCCATCATTAGATTGCACCCTAAGGAGGAACCAGACCAAGATGACAATCATGTCAAACCTTATTGCTGCGTCTCCATCTGGATTCTCTGCTAGCCTGTGCTGATGCAATCAAAGGTATGCTTTAATGTTTTCCTGTATGTTTAAACAGAACTGATCCAACATGTGGTATCAGAGCATATGTTGATTAGTCGGTTCTGTTTTTGTGTCCGAAATCTGGAATAAATCTGGAAAACAGAATTATAAAAACCATAATTTTTCGTTATCATCATCCGAAATATCATCTCGGATCTGAATTATATCATCTCGGATCTGAATCATGAATCATGGATCTCGGATGAATATGTTCATGAAGTTTTACTGTTCCGAAATCAATATGTTTAAATGTGTAATAATATTTCAGAGATTTCGGATGAATGTTTGAAGTTTTATTTTTATTTAGGGTTCATCATGTTATTAGGAAAATTCGAAAATTCTATTATGTTTTGGAATGTTTTTAGGATTAATGAGTGTTTTTCCATGTTTTGATCTGTTTTAACTATTAAAAATTTTCGAAAAAAACTGTTATTAGATCAACAGATAAAATTTTCGAAATATTTGATAAAATTAGATCATCTTAAAACAGGAAATCATATCTCATAATCCCTTAGATTTCGAATTTTCAGTTATGTTATCACAATAAACAGCTATCAATAGAGGGCTCGAGATCATCAGATTACGACTCGAGACCATTAGTCTCGACTCGAGACCATAAGGCCCCGACTCGAAATCATCAGGTCCTTAAACCTTCACAACTTGAGACAGAGGTCTTGACTCGAGACTATTAGATCTCGACTCGAGACCATTAGATCATGAATCGAGACCATTAGATCATGACTCGAGACAAAGGTCTCGACTCGAGACCATAAGGTCTCGAATCGAGACCATAAGGTCATAACTCGAGACAAAGGTCTCGACTCGAGACAACAAGGTTGTGACTCGAAACCTCATTATTTTAAGCTGTTTAATGTGAACTAAAAATTCGATCCGCGCTAACGGGTAGTTTGCTATTAAATGATTGGTTTTGTAAATATTTAGTTAATTAATAAGGATCAAATAATGTTTTACAAAACCAAAATGGCTTAACTTGAATGAGCTTCTGATGTATCACTTCTGGCCAAAGCTAACTTGATACATCTACTTATCGTTCAAGTATTATGAAAGCTATGTTGTGTGTGCATCATAAGCATGAATGTCTTAATTTCTGGCCAAAGCTGATTTAATTCATTCATAGATGGCATACTCAACAAGTGCATAACTAAAGTGATTGTCTCAATTTCTGGCCAAAGCTGATTTGTTACAACCACTTTGCACACATGCTTAAACGATAACACTTCTGGCCAAAGCTGTTTTGTCTTCGTTTAAGTAGAATTTTAAATAGTCTATTATTTTGATGTTAGTAATAGACATATCACAACCTCTTCACACAATGATCCTTATATTAATGATCCTTAATTAATTTTATGATCATTTCGTCTACCTTATTCTTAGTACCTATAATTTTTACTCACTATAATTTTCTTCTATAAGTCTATATCTCATCCACTCTAATTCCTAAATCTAATATGTTTTGCTTAAAGTTTCTATAAGAATTAGCTCTTAAATTAAATCCTTGATTATCTCTTAAGGCACGATAATCCTATTGCTCTCTTCGGATAAAGCACTACAGAAGAAAAGTAGAGCATGATGATTAGGATAAATCGAACATGATGTCTCTTATGATAATCAAGAATAAGTGCTGTCACTAAAATGTTATTCCAGATTAAGTCTTTCCTAAGACTAATCTATAATTGTGGAATAATCACTAGAACTCCTAAGATGCATGTCTTCATTCAAATTATAAATTATAAAGCTAAGTGGTATATGTGAATACATAATAATGTACAATACCATGACCCATAAAGTTAAGGGCTTACGCATGGAAATAAGTACATTTTTCCAGTACATTACATACTAAGATTTTCACTTGTACAATTTGATGCATTATAAATCAACTATAACACTCAAAAGTACCAAAGTATAACGAGTGTGTTGATAAGCAACATATGTATAAAGAAATAAATGTTTGAAGCTGGAAAATAAGTTGTTACTCACCTTAGAACCACTAATACTTTAAAAGAGGATTGCTCTAAGGTCCATAGACAAAATGCAAGTACAAAATCCCAACTCTAAGGTTCTTCAAGTGAAAATCTCACTGCATAATTATGCCATTAGACTAGGCATAAGCAACGAGACTATCCATTACTCTAAAGAACAGTTGGATAAGTTAATTAGATAGTCACTTACTAATGATATTTAAGTCTGATAATTTTTTAATATTCCAATTAACACATGATTAGTTGACGCTAGTTCCATACGTTTCCTTACCAGAACTCGACAAATAACTAACATGAGAGTTAGTGACAAAATTAAATGTTAAGGCTATAAGAACCATAATAAGCAGTCTTTTAACAAAGCTTTTCGATACCTTACATATTCTGAAAATTAATCAGAATATAGTATCATAATTAAGCAATGTTATGAAGGTTTTAGGTTTGCATAGTTAACATAAAGTCACACTTACCTTAAACTCTCATCTTATTTGTTCTAAATATCTGGATAGAAACATTACTAAGATGGAAATAGATGACACCTTACACTTTCACAACTTTTGTCATCATGCAAATGAGAATTTGACAAAAGGAAAATGAGACTTATAAATTTCATCCATTATAACCGAAATTCATGAGAAATCATGACATGGTTAATGAGGATGATTATTCAACTAATCTCATTCTAAGTGATTTTAAATCATGACGTTATAGCCCTAAAATATTACTTGGCTTAAGGAATAAGTATGGGTCCATCATAAGTCATTCATTGACATTCGTGGAACTTAATCCAAATAGAATATTCAGACATAATTCATTTATCATTTGAAAGACTATCAACTTGTATCTAAATTTTGTCGCATATGGCCCACGGTCTTAGAAGAAATATATTCATATATATATATGTACTTAATAAGATTTCTATTAGATATGTCCCTAAAGTTTCTTATGATATCTGGACATTAAAGAAATCAAATAAAGTCTAACGTATATATGATAGGTTCCCACGTCACGTACCTCATTGAAACTTCTCTTGTAGCATTTCTAGAGATATCAAAGATCAGTGGGAGCATTAAGTGTCTTAATAATAACTTGCAATAGTTGCAAGAGGTGGGGGAGTGAAAACTTTATATTACTTCAATTTACACCTCTTGTACAAGACACCGCTTCATCACGACACTGTTTCATCAATACTTGTCTCCTTAAAATCTAATGCTACTCTTACAAAAGTTTCATTGTTGCCTAATTGTGGGCGCACTTAGATTTCTTACCTAAACTAACATAATCCTCAACAAGAGAAATCACAAAGACTAACGTCATTAATTTGTGTCTCTCTATTAGAATTTGTTGGTCGTTACATATTGACCCTAAGCATGCTGAGTTCCTAAAGATTTCTAAGGTTAGTGGGAGCAGTCAAAGTCCTTATTATGATTTGCAAGGAATACAAGAGGCGGGGGGAAGAATGTCATTAAATTTCACTCCGAATTTAACTCCGATTACACCTCTTGTACACCATACTGCACCAATTCTTAAAAACTTAGAATCCTGAAAATGATAGCAACCTAACCAAGAGCTAATCCATAAAACTGAAACTTCTAATGAACCCAATAATCAACTCAGGAGGTCATCTAGGTTTAAAAGCCTACTAACTTTGATGATTACATAACCTCCCTAATTAAAGTTGAAATGGATTTTAGAAATGTTTACTGGTCCTATCTCTTCTAATTAAGCCATTAGCGTCAATCAATCTTCTGAATGGAATAAAACTGTTTTCTAGTAAAACTGATTTTATGTGTTTGTATAACGTTTGGGATTTGATTGAATTACCTAAGAGTGTTCATAACTAAACCAAATCCTAATATAAACGTTAAGACACAAAGGAGCATGATTGATTGTCGAAGGTTACACTCAGAAAGAGATGAATTATCAAAGAGTCTTTCTTACCTATCTTACAAAAGCTTTCTTTGAGGATCATCACTGTTCTAGTAGCTTATAATAGTTTAAAGCTACATTAGATGAACATTATAAACAATTTTCCCTAACAAATGGCTGACACATTTACATGTTCATTAGATAACAACCTAAAGTTTCAAACTGAAGGTTAAAGAACACTTTATTTGTAAGCCAATAATATCCATGTATGGGTTAATGCAAACATCATAATGTGATGAAAAGCTAACGTAATTATTTTCATCAAGAATCAAGTGGATAAATGTACCTACCTCAAAATGAGTGGGAGCAACTAAGATAAACTTGTCTATATAAATGACATTCTTTTGACAAGTATATGTTACATAAGTCAAAGCATCGTTAACACAAACTTTGATATAATAAATCTCAGAGATATCTCTTACGTGATTGATATCATAACATACTGAGATAGACCCAATGGGATATTAGTTCTGTTCCATAAGTTTAACATTAAATGGGTCCTTACGTATGTAACAGACAATATTGCTTTCCTTTAGAGGATAATAGGATAAATGAGATTATTTATTTACGCTTCATTAATTGGAAACCTTATATAAGTTTAAGTCTATACTCGTTTAGATATTACTCACATTGCAACACACTAGATATGTCTAGATTAATGTGAAGCATCTAATGGAGTATTACAATATCTTTAAAAGAGACGAGAGGCTACAATTTGAAGAAGAAGTGAGAATTAAAACCGGTTTATTACTCTAACTTTGAGATATTCAAAGATGACAAAATGTAATTTCGGGTATATCTTTATGTCAGCAGACAAAACTTATTTCATGGAGGAGTCATAATGCACTGATATTAACAACCTAAGTTATAATGACATAATATAGTCACTAAATGTTGTTGGAAATTTATCAGTGGACTCATAAGTATATTAACTCCATATAATTAATGTTTTGAAGACTTAGTGTGATAAAGTCAGTTACCATAACTCCTTGAACAGTAACAGTTCAAGATGTGCTGCATTAATTTTCGATACGCAATTAATTATTCGTTTATAAACGAATTGAGGAAACTAAGTTTTGTATCGAATACATTCATGATATGCTTAAGGATCCTATAACTGAAGGGCTATTACCCATAAGTCTTATTAAGAGAGCTCAGAGACGGGTATTAATTAATGGCCAAGCGCAATTGCATATCGTACTATGAATGACTAAGTATTAGTTAATTTTTCCTCATCAGTTTGATTTTGTATGTCGCTAAGAATATGTCAAGCTAGCATAATGGCATATAGACAAATATAGTTACAAATCAAACAAAGGGCTTATGCGTATTTTGATCATGATGATTAGGCTTTAAATTAAGGCTATAGTATGATTAATGGGGGTCCTGAGTCGCATATTGATTCAACGGCTGTATTTTTCTGCTATAGTGCTTGTTTAAGGCTAAAATGAGTGTTAACTCCTGATCAGGCTTATCTAATACTCATAGTAAATGATTACTCGGCTAAGTGGGAGAATGTAGGATTAAATATATTATGTATTAATATTTAATCTATAGCCATTATAATCATTTACATAATAAAGATCAAAATATATAATAACCTATTAAATAATTAGTTGGTAATTGTTGATGGACCATATTACCCTTATTAACTAATTAGGTTTCCTCCTGGGTGTTTATATAAGGAGAGTTATGTGAAGGTTAAGGGGTTACTCAGTTACACAATCAGACACACCCCATAAGATCATAACATCATAATTCGACCTGCATCTCCTACAGCCGATACCCTTTCGGTTTTCTAAGTCCCCATCATTAGATTGCACCCTAAGGAGGAACCAGACCAAGATGACAATCATGTCAAACCTTATTGCTGCGTCTCCATCTGGATTCTCTGCTAGCCTGTGCTGATGCAATCAAATGTATGCTTTAATGTTTTCCTATATGTTTAAACAGAACTGATCCAACACGTCTCCTCACAATAATCACACCAAACACACGTCTTAGACCATGTGTAGTGGTTAAACAAAATAATGCCCCCACCATGGGGCATTATTCGACACGTGGCAGTCCGGTCAGCATGGGGCGTTATTGCAAAAGTGGCGTAGTGGGAATAATGCCTGATAATGCCCCTTCCAATCATTAAAAAAAAAAGCAAACTATTTTCTCATTGGCCAGTCAAACCTTCCACAATCCATTTTAGGCGTTTTAATAAAAACGCCAAACCATTTTTTTTTTCAAAAATAATGCCCTATAATGCCTTATGTAATGGGGGAGGGGGCGTTTTTTTTTCAAAAATAATGCCCTATAATGCCCCACTACGGGTGGTCTTAGGAATATGCACACCTCTTTTCACCAATTCTACCTTAGTCATGTGTCTCTAACAAGCGAGAATTTGTCATCTTTCAGTGCATTGGTAGTGTTTTGATTCATTATCTTTGCATTCATTGCTAGAGACATTCGTTACTAGAGCCATGGACAGGTGCCGTATTAATTGAATTTTAATGAAATGAATATAATTTATTTATGCAATATGCTATTTCTTTTTGAACGGCTAATGGTATACAAATTTCTAAGACTACTAATCACACTAAATTGTCACCTTTGTTTGGAATTGAACTCAAAACCTCCCACTAAGAGGCAAGAGCCTCTGTCAAATGAACTAGCCACATTAACATTAACGTATGCTATTTTAAACTAGACGTATGCTATTTTAAACTAGATAAATTCAAATAAATTTACAATCAGGTGAACAAGAGCATATTAACATATGCTATTTTAAACTAGAAAAATTCAAATAAATTTATAATCAATTTGTTCATGTTGATTAAACTAAATAATATGTCAATATGATTTAAAAAAAATATATCACTGTAACAAAAATATAAACATTTTACAAAATAAATTAAGAGATCTTTTGTTTTTTTGAATTCTCTTCAGATGATTTTTAAACCACTTGGCACTTACAAGTTACAACTTATTTGATCCATTTTTTAAATGAATGCTATAAATAAACTTCAATTCTTTGACCTACTACATGTATAACGTGGCAAAGTCCAACCCCTTATATTTCTTATAGATGTAAATGTAGTGCCGGATGCATTCAAGAGCCCACCGTCCAATCAGTCTCCGGCCCACTTAACTTTTGTACTTAGAAGCAAACAATTTTGAATTTTCTAATTTCGTTGGCCAATATTCAATGGATTTTTTTTTTCATATTTAATATGCAAACAGTTTTTTCTTAATTTAGCGGCAAACAGTAAAATTCTCTTAAATTAGCTCAAGTGCTTTCTTAAGGCATGTTTGGATGAGTTTTCCATTTTTCCTTATTGACTTTTTAACCTCCTTATCTTCTTTTTTAGAAAAGTCACAACCAAGTGACTTTTTCATTTCTCATTTTCAATGTCTAAAAAACTCATTGACCTTATTACCCGAACACCATTTTACAAAAACTCTTTTTTCAACTAGTCAATAAGTTATAAGGAGGTAAAATAAGTTCATCCAAACAAGGCCTTAATCTAGCGGAAGTAGCTGTAGCTTTTGTTTTTGAATGGCCCAAGTGCCCAAGGAGTACAAATTTGAATGACCTAAGTACACAAAAAAGAATATTCTAAACAATTTTCTTAAAAATAAGAATCATCTTCAAGTGAAACTTATCGTATTATTAAGTAAATAACTATGAATGGTTCTACAATATTATTGAGTGGACAAGTATGACTTAGTTTTACCCGACCCATTTTGACCCTCTTGTTTTAACCCAACTAGTTGTGCCCCTGTCAAAAACAATTATAGATCCGTCACTGTGTAAATGTGTATCTCTTCAAAAATAAATCATCAAATTGGTGATTTGTTCACTATCATTATTGTCCCAACTATTGTCTTCGTCATTCGTATTTTAATAAGACGTGATCATATGATGGTATTCTACATACATGTGTGTTTGACGTGATCATATGATGGTAAAGAATTGATCAACTAAAATAAGGTCAAAAGTTAAATAACTTGAAGGCATAAGAAAACCACAGTCGATGGACAATTCGGCTTTGAGATCAACTATGGCCTATATGAGCAGGCAGGTAAAATATGTTGATTTTTGAACTCTCAAGTCAACACTGAGCATTTATAATAAATTACTTTAAGGATACGTGAAGTGTGTTTGAACATGTTGAACACATTATGCCAACCAAACCAACTGGGTAGCCTAGTTGGCCACCGACACCCACCTCTTCCCAGAGTTACTGTGTTCAAGTCTTGGGAGTGGCATATGTCGCCCAGGGTAAGAACTCGGCATGGGGAAGTCACCGCGGAGCTAGCTTGGTCGGGTAGCGGCTCCCGGAGTGAGATCACTCCGGCGGTTGGGAGGACCGTGCACTATCCCCCCACACACACATTATGCCAACCATGTTAAACACTTGTTTTTGTGAATCTTCTAAGAAGTATTATATGTTAAAACTTAAGAGATAGATGAGAAATAAATTTGAGTTAATCTAAAAATTGTTTCACCTTTATATTTTTATCTAGTAATCTATCTATACTTTCTATAAAAGGAGAAATCCCAATGACATATGAAAAGCTGATGTGTCAGCCATAGAGGCTGTCCAACAATGCTTTTCTTATGTCATCAACGATGAGGTGACAGTCATAAAGGGATCATAGTGACATAATAAATCTTAATTTAAAATCACTTTAAAATCCAAACCACTGCCATATCTTCACATTTCAAAGGTCTGACCCACATTCAAAATCCAAACCACTGCCCCTCTCTAAAATTCAACCTATGTTGTATCCTCAACAATCAAAACCACTGCCCATATTCAAAATCTTGGCTCCAGATTCAAAATTCAAAATTTAAAACATATACATATATATAATCTGGGGATTTCAAACAGATCATTTCAAATTTCAAAATTCATACATAATATTTGCCTCTCTCGCTCTCTCAAATAAATTCAGCTGCTTCTTCCTCATACCCTAATTTCAAAAAACCCATTCCTCTCTCTCTAAAACTCACTTTCTCTTTCTCAAATCCAGACCAAACCACCTTATCATATATTTGTGCGATATTGAAGTATATTCTTTGCATTCAGTAACTTTCGAACACTGTTCGTCGAAAAACGCAATCTTATCTTTTCTAACAAGACCTGGATTTCTCTCCGGAATTCTTTGAATCGATGACAAATCGAGCTTTAAACTTTCACCGTTACTGTTCATATCTATTCCACTTATTTCGTCCTGTATCATTAGCCGGCACCTCAAAAGCCCTAAATCTCCTTTTCTCTCTTTCAGTCTCTCAATTCTCCGTGAGTTAACCTTCGATGTTCGATTGATTTTGAATGTTTAGATATGAAAGTTTAGCTTTCTGGTGGTTTATTTTGATTAATTTGAATTTTATGTGTTAATTCATTGATTTGTTGTTTTGTTTTGATTTTGATTACAGATTAGTTGTTGTGGATTCATCGTCTGATCGGAACAGAACGATAAAAAGAACTTTTTGGTGATTTCTTACTCTTTAGGTTTCCTATGTGAGATATTAATTAATGTAGCTTTAATATATGTTTACAGGTCATGTAGCATTTATTTGTATTAATTCTTTTATGTTTTCCAGTTTTTTTTGCTTTTGTTTGTTTAATTTATGATATTAATATGTGTTTTCATGTCCTGTTTGCGAGAAAATTTTTATTTCAGTAAACCGGATGATGCTTCTCGTATCAGATCCGGAGTATTGATTTGTGGTTTTCTTTTATGTATCTGTGTTGTGTATAGGGGTGTAAACAAGCCCAGAGTCTCAAGAGCTACTCGTGATCGACTCGGTTAAAAGCTTGAACGAGCCGAGCCTTAACGAGCCCGAGCTCAAGCCTGAAATAGAGCTCGTTTTGTTATCGAGCCCGAGCTCGAGCCTGAAATACAAAGCTTGTTTAGGCTCGCGAGCCTAAACGAGCCCATACAAAATTTTAATTTTTTTATATATATTATACTAGGTTAGAACCCCGTGTATTACACGGGTTGAATAAATGTAATTTTATATACTAAATTAAAACAGTTATTCTTTAAAAATCTTGAGCCGAGCTTTTAGCTCGTTTAAGGTTGTTCTCAAACTATTTTGAGTCGAGTCGAGCCGATCTCGAGCTTTGGGTTTTACTCGCGAGCCAAGCTCGAGCTCAAAGAAGCAGTGTTGTAAAAGTCGGATTCCTCGGCCGAGTACTCGGCGAGTACTCGGTCCTCGGACCTCCACCTTGGCGACTTCCTCCTAGGCGGTCTCAACTAGTCGGCCTCGGGAGTACTCGGTCCTAGTCGGCGCCTAGTCGGCCTAGTCGGAGCCTAGTCGGCCTAGTCGGAGCCTAGTCGGCCTAGTCGGTCTAGGCGGTCAACGTGGTTTGTTGACTTTTAATCGGTCAAACTCGGTCATAATCGGCTTACTCGGCCTTGTACTCGGACTACTCGGCCTTGTACTCGGACTACTCGGCCTTGTACTCAGACTAGTCGGACTTGTATTCAGAATATTTGAACTTTAAACATGTTTCATTTTAAATTATACCCAGTTGACATGAATTATGCTTATTTTAACACATAAATAATATATAACAATTAATTTTCTTTATATTTACCATGTCCGCGTACTCCCCGAGTACTCTCCGAGTACTCCGATTACTCCCAACTCCCCAGTCGGCCGACTAGGGACCGCCTAGCGACTTTTACAACACTGCAAAGAAGTAGGCTCGAACCGAGCCGAGCTCGAGCTCCAGCTTCATAAAAACCTAACGAGCCGAGCTCGAACCTGGTCGAGCTCGGGCTCGGCCAGGCTCGTTTACACCCCTAGTTGTGTATTGTCTGTATGGAAAGCTCTGTTCTATTGTTTGTGTTTTTTTCACAGTGACTGTAGTTAAGATTTAACAACATATCTCATTGTTGAGTCCTGTTTCATCATCATGTTTGCCAAGATTGTGCTCTCAATTAGCAGGACATGATGCAGTTGTAGATACAAAGTCTAGGGTTTGCTTATCAAGTGCATCATCTCACCTTCAATGCAATTTGATTCATAAGTAAGATTTGATTTATGGCTCTGTTAAATGATGTTTATTGTTAAAGCTCTACAGTTATGAAATTGAATTGAAAACAGATGTTACTTGGATAAAAGAGAGTCACATGGTTTCAAAGTTTCGGGTTCGGCTTCGGTTACAGCAAGTAGAGTCTTTTTCTTCTTGATTACAGGTTATATGTGTGTATTTTTATATAATTTGTTTGGTTTTATCAATTTGTCAGATGTTTCGACATCAGAAGTGGCTATGAAGTCGCCGATAGTGAAGGGTGACACCTGGTCTATTCATAAGTTTGGTTGCACGTGTATGGAAACTGCGCAGAACAGAATCATATCAGAAGTTTTTGCGCAGAATTTTTATTGAATTTAATCTGTTCGCAGAACTGATCCGAAAAATCAGTTCATCAGCAAAAGCATATCTGCAGAATCAGTTTTTACTCGCTGCGAAACTAATCCGTTCGCGAAAAGGTGTTTACTTGTAGAATTTGACTTGTTTGCAGTTCCGTTCAACGACAGAAATTAGTCGTTGTTGTTATTATTTGTTGCAGTTACAAATCAATCGTTGTTCAGTCGTTATAATCAGTCGTAAAATCTGTTCGAGGTCTGTATTCGTTGTAGAATCAGCGTAAATCGCAGATGTTATCAGCAGAAACAATCCGCAGATGAGTTGTCCTTCACTGCTGATTAATGCTGATATTGAACTTATTTTTACAGGTTGTAAGCGATTCGAGCCTAACGATATCAGGTGTGTACTGGAGCTGGAACAAGAACTCGTCTTCATTCGATTGTAATTGCAAAAGCTGTCTCTCACATGCTTAATTTAGCCAATCTGGCTGAAGAGGTTCAGATCGCTTACTGTCGATCGATCAAGCTGAAAATATAAAGGTGATTTTGCCGATAAGGCTAATGCGACAACCGAATCAGATAAGGAAGAAACTCTTAAGCAAGCGTGGATTCAACAGGCTTGCGAAAAACTTCATCTCCACTAAGTCAATTCTAAAGCAGCGTATACATCGCCGGTAATTTATATCAACATTAACTTTAATTTGTTTGATCATCATATTGTATATATGCTCACTGCCTTTTAATTTTTTGTGTAGGATGTTGTAATTCTTAATAAGGTTGATCTGGTTTCTCCTGATTTTCTAGAGGAGCTCGAGAAGGAGATAATTAGTATCAATTCACTTGCTAATATTGTTCATTCTGTGAGGTGTCAAGTTGATATATCCATAGTATTAAATTGCAGAGCATATGAGGCTTCGGTTAGTGACATGACCTCCCTTCTCATTCCAAATGATTTTCTTTTATTATTTTAATGACTAAACTTTTGCTCATGACTTTTATTGCCTAAACAACATGCTGCTCATTTGGAACAGTTGCTAGAGGAAAATAAGTCACTCACTACGGAAGATCTACATGATAGTGGTGTGAGAACCATATGTATTTCTAATTCACAACCGCTTAATCTTGATATGGTATTTTGAACAATGATTTGTAGTAGACTCTCTGTTGAGCCTTTTCTTTTGCTATTAACTTGCTTGTAACAACTCTCATCAAAAGTCATATTTATTTAATTAAATTGTCCAATAGGAAACCCTAATTGAGAAACCCAAGTGATTCTGCATAAATCCCTAAAATTTTCAGAAAATTTGGAATCAGGATTAGGGCCCCTAAAACTCAGGGGGGGTAAACCCTATTCGGTAATATCTTAACAAAACGCTGTCAAAAATTCGAAATAACACGAAATCGACTTAGCAGGCCTATACTAGTGACAAGGCTACCCTAGGGTAGGTTGTTACCCCAGGCGAGTCGCGACAGGGTCCACGACATCTTCCGCGACACGCGGGAGATGTCAATTTCACGTATAAAGAGGACAGTCTGTTTCATGCAATTGAGTGTTCGTTCGACGTTCAATTTCAAATTGTACGCTGAGTTATAATCAAAACAGTCCCAAAACACACACTGATCACGAAGTGCTGCCACAATTCAGGGTAATAACTCGATCGCTGCTACGATTCAATGTCTGATCGATTAAACTATCCAATGGATGTTTAAGTGCTGCCCACATTAGGGTTTATGCTCTGTCATTCGTCGTTAAATCGATGGATGTTTAAGTATCGCACTTTGTCATTCGTTGTGAAGGTTTTAATCTCGTGAGTTGTCGTAAATGCTGTATTAAGTTACTAACCTAGTTTGTGTGCTTGATTATTTAAACTAGGTTATCAAGGCTAATCAGTAGGCTAAGCTCTGTTCATAAGTAAATCTGCAAAGTGAATCATTCTCTTTTTATCAAATTACTTTCAAAAGCATGTTTATTTTCAAAGTTATAATTACAGGGATTAAGTCTTTGTAATCACCATATTACAGCCGGTATGTGGGGTTTTGTATACATTACTTGATAATCTTCACCATTGGACAACGAGTTAGCCAATGGGTGATATGACCATAGTCACAGAAACGAGTCGAGTGACAAATACAGAGGGTAGTTGGTTGATATCTGAAACATTGTAATTGCTCTTAATACTTTAAATTATAACAAAAGTGTCGTTTTAGTAAAACTGAATGATTCACTCAGTATTTCCCGCTGACAAAACCTTTTTCAAACATGTTTCAGGTGATCTGTTGTGATCCAGGAAAAGTGCCGTAAAGCACTATCAGCTTAAGGAAGTGGCTCAGTATAAAATAAAGAAACATGTTTTGTAAAATAAAAGATTTTTTCGTGAAATCTCAATATTGTTAATTACCGGGTTTTATCCCGAATTGTGAAATAAAATAATCGGGAAATATTTCAGTTTTAAAAAGATCCTGAAGAAACTTCCGCTGTTAATTAATTACCACGGGATTTCTGTCCCGCAGCTCCTGAAACGGGTCAAACCGGGTCGAGGGCCGTGACAGAAATAAGGTGGTATCAGAGCCACTGATTTAAGCCAATTAAGTATTTAGAAATACTTAATTTTACTGATTGCCAATTATGTGATTATGTGTTTTATTAACTGATTATTTGTTAATTACAGTATGGGTAAACAAAAACTGTCAAATATCTATCTTAAACTAGATAGGTCATCCAACGAGAAAGGAAGTTCATCCCAAACAAAACCTTATGGAATTCCTGAAGAAGGAATATTTGTGAGAAAGACACATTACGAGGAACCACTTTCTCCTAATAAAAGAAGTTTGATTATTAGGAAAAGTCAGGAGGAAATAAGGAAAAACCGAGAGAAGAAAGTTAAACAGGAAACCCAGGACTTAATCAATAAATCACATTGGGAGGACAAATTAGATGAGAAATGGGCAAATCTTTATATGCTAGCCACAGTAGCAGAAAATGCAAATCTCTAAATACTCAAAAGTTTTAGCACTTTTATTTCCAGAAACCTTATTTAGTAAATAAATAAGTTACAGTAAATCGTAGTATAATTTACTTGTCAGTTGTTTTATGTATGCAATAATATTTATGGGTTATCTATAAAATGTTGTTATTCTATTTTAACATTTGGTATGTATTTTGCATATATGCTAAACAGCATGAATGAGATATCTGAAGGTTTAGAAAATCTTAACCTCTATCCCGTTAGGATAGAAGTTTCCAAGGAATTCACTGGTTACTTCGCTGATAAAGAAGAACCCATGGAATTTCAATCCAAACCACTGGCAAAACCTAAACCGAAGAAAAGAAGCAGATTTGTGGGCTGGAGGCGTGTACGAAGGAAAAAGCCAGCAACAAGAAAGGTTACTAAAACTGAAGAACCAAAAGACAAAGGAAAAGGGGTAGAAATTGAGGAAAATGTTAATCAAATAGAGATAGAAGCTGAAAAGAGTTTTAAGCAAACAGAAAGAGAAGTCGGAGAGAGTTCTAGACAAAAACAGAAAATGACTCCTTGGGAAGTTTTAGATCATAAATTAGTAATGAGCGACCTCATCGGACCTGCCGATGGAAACCTTGAAGCAGCTAATCCAAACCTTATATTTACTGAAGAAGATCTTTTTAGCTACCCACTAGAAGCTCCAATCCCAATCAATCTGGAACCTGCTATTCCAGATCCTATTGTCCAACCTCAACCATTACCAGTAGAATTAGATGAATGGTGGACAACTGATTGGCAATACCAAAATCTTTTAAACAACCCTGATACATTTTTCCCACAAGTTGACCCAGAACCTCCACTATACCCAACTATGAGCCCGGAGAATCTGACTGAACTTCGCCTCTGGGGCGAAGAGTTAATTGATGCAGGAAATCGGATTAGGGATGTGGGAGAAAGAGTTACTTGGAAGTATGACGAAAGGGAGTCGTTTTTAAGAAATTAGCTAACCAGATAATGGGAGTTTGCAAGAATATGTGTTAATAAATAATCATAATAACCAGTATGTGTAAATAACTTAACAATAAAACGTTGTATGATAATCGTGTGTACGAGGCATAATATAATAAATATATAGAAATGAAACTTGGGAAATTGATAAATTTTGGTTATACATGTTAATGTGATTATGTGCAAACTATTTTATTATATTTATATTTATACTAATTATTTACATAAAATTTATTATCAGATGTCAAACATTGGTAATGAACCAGTAAATGAGGTTAATCAGTCTGAGCAACATCCAGGAGATCAATATATGACTCGGCAAGATATCGAAAATATTGTTGCTCAAGGGATAGCTAATGCTATTCCAGCATTCGTTGCTGCTATAAAGAATCCAATTGAACCGCAACAAATTGTTCCGAGTAAACGTATTTCTGAAGATAACTTCAGTAATAGTGTAAACGGAGGCAATGATAATGTTAATCATAATGGGGAACCACATCAAGCTCCATTACCTAAGAAAATGAAAACTGCAACGCCTGGTTGCACTTTTAAAGAATTCCTTGCTTGTAAACCCACTGAATTTGCAGGCAATGAAGGAGCAACTGCATCACTGCGTTGGTTAGAGAAAACCGAAGCAGTCATTGCAATAAGTAAATGTGCTAAAGAAGATCAGGTCATGTACGCATCAAATCTTTTCAAGGAAGGAGCACTCGAATGGTGGAACACTGTGTTACAATCAAAAGGAAGAATAATAGCTTATGCTATGACTTGGGAAGAATTTAAAGGTTTTGTAGAAAGAAAATTCTGTCCCGAGTATGAAAAGGAACAGATGACGAATAAATTTCTAAATCATCGGATGATGGGTGTAGATTGTCGCGGTTATACTTCGACATTCTTTGAATATGCTAGAGTGGTACCAACGCTGGCTTCGCCAGAACCGGTACTCATTTCTCGCTACATTTGGGGACTGATTAGTGAAATCCGCAATATTGTTAAAGCTGCGAGACCTCGCACTATTGACGATGCTGTGGAATTAGCTAATACCCTAACCGATGAATTAGTACGCACACAAGATGAAAACAGGAAAAAGGAATTAGCTCAGAAAATTACCCAAGGATTTCGTACGGGTAATAATAGCAACTTCAACAGAAGAGGAACGGGAAAATCCTCAACTATGCCATTCTGCAAGAATTGCAAAAGAAAACATTATGGAAGATGTAATATAACCTGCAATTTTTGCAAAATGGTAGGACATCGGGAAGAAGACTGCAGAAAGAAAACAACGATCTGTTATAACTGTGGAGAAAATGGACATTTTAAACCAGAATGTCCTAAATTAATCAAACCAGCAGACAACAAAACCAAGGCGACCGACAAAACTATTAAGAAGAGTGCCAGGGCATTCCAGCTAACCACTCAAGAAGCAGAACTCATCCCAGATGTGATAGCGGGTACGTTCTTAGTTCACAACATTTACGCCAAAGTATTATTTGACTCTGGTGCAAACCAAAGTTTTATAAATACTTCATTCTGCCAAGTTCTTAATTTACCTTTAACCAATATTAGGCAGATTTTTACAGTTGAAACGACAGACGGAAATTCAATTAAAATAGATAAAGTTTTGCAAGAAGAAAATATAGAACTTTTAGGACATAAATTCTCTGCAAAACCATTGCCGATGAAATTAGCTGAATTTGATGTGGTATTGGGAATGGATTGGTTAGTAGCCAACCATGCTCGAATATTTTGTGATCAGGATTTCATAGAAATTCAATCACCCACCGGAGAAGTAATCAGGATTACAGGAGATAAACTACGTAAGCCCATGAAGTTTATATCAGTAATGAAAGTTGCCAATTATGAACGAAAACAAGGAATAGTGTATATGATTTCGGTAATCATTAGTATTAAGGGTAAAGAACTTAAGGAAATTCCTGTAGTCTCAGAATATCCAGATATATTCCCAGAAGATTTACCGGGATTACCTCCAGATAGGGAAGTAGAATTTAGGATTCATCTAATTCCAGGAACTACACCGATAGCCAAGGCACCTTATCGGTTAGCACCTACAGAAATGTTAGAACTGAAAAAGCAATTAGATGAATTACTAAGTAAAGGATTCATACAACCTAGCTCATCCCCTTGGGGAGCGCCAGTGTTGTTTGTGAAGAAAAAGGATGGTTCAATGAGAATGTGTATCGATTATAGAGAATTGAATAAGGTTACAATTAAGAATCGATACCCATTACCTAGGATTGATGATCTATTTGATCAACTTCAGGGGGCTAGATATTTTTCTAAAATAGATTTACGCTCCGGATATCATCAATTGAAGGTACAAGAAGAGGACATACTTAAGACTGCTTTCAGAACTAGGTATGGTCATTATGAGTTTACAGTCATGCCCTTTGGGTTAACAAATGCACCTGCTGCATTCATGGACATGATGAATAGGATCTGTAAACCGTACTTGGATAAATTTGTAATTGTTTTCATAGACGATATACTTATTTATTCAAAAAGTCTGGACGAACATTGTCAGCACTTGCATTTGTAATTGTATTAATTCTTTTATGTTTTCCAGTTTTTTTTTGCTTTTGTTTGTTTAATTTATGATATTAATATGTGTTTTCATGTCCTGTTTGCGAGAAAATTTTTATTTCAGTAAACCGGATGATGCTTCTCGTATTAGATCCGGAGTATTGATTTGTGGTTTTCTTTTATGTATCTGTGTTGTGTATAGGGGTGTAAACAAGCCCAGAGTCTCAAGAGCTACTCGTGATCGACTCGGTTAAAAGCTTGAACGAGCCTAGCCTTAACGAGCCCGAGCTCAAGCCTGAAATAGAGCTCGTTTTGTTATCGAGCCCGAGCTCGAGCCTGAAATACAAAGCTTGTTTAGGTTCGCGAGCCTAAACGAGCCCATACAAAATTTTAATTTTTTAATATATATTATACTAGGTTAGAACCCCGTGTATTACACGGGTTGAATAAATGTAATTTTATATACTAAATTAAAACAGTTATTCTTTAAAAATCTTGAGCCGAGCTTTTAGCTCGTTTAAGGTTGTTCTCAAACTATTTTGAGTCGAGTCGAGCCGATCTCGAGCTTTGGGTTTTACTCGCGAGCCAAGCTCGAGCTCAAAGAAGTAGGCTCGAACCGAGCCGAGCTCGAGCTCCAGCTTCATAAAAACCTAACGAGCCGAGCTCGAACCTGGTCGAGCTCGGGCTCGGGCTCGGCCAGGCTCGTTTACACCCCTAGTTGTGTATTGTCTGTATGGAAAGCTCTGTTCTATTGTTTGTGTTTTTTGCACAGTGACTGTAGTTAAGATTTAACAACATATCTCATTGTTGAGTCCTGTTTCATCATCATGTTTGCCAAGATTGTGCTCTCAATTAGCAGGACATGATGCAGTTGTAGATACAAAGTCTAGGGTTTGCTTATCAAGTGCATCATCTCACCTTCAATGCAATTTGATTCATAAGTAAGATTTGATTTATGGCTCTGTTAAATGATGTTTATTGTTAAAGCTCTACAGTTATGAAATTGAATTGAAAACAGATGTTACTTGGATAAAAGAGAGTCACATGGTTTCAAAGTTTCGGGTTCGGCTTCGGTTACAGCAAGTAGAGTCTTTTTCTTCTTGATTACAGGTTATATGTGTGTATTTTTATATAATTTGTTTGGTTTTATCAATTTGTCAGATGTTTCGACATCAGAAGTGGCTATGAAGTCGCCGATAGTGAAGGGTGACACCTGGTCTATTCATAAGTTTGGTTGCACGTGTATGGAAACTGCGCAGAACAGAATCATATCAGAAGTTTTTGCGCAGAATTTTTATTGAATTTAATCTGTTCGCAGAACTGATCCGAAAAATCAGTTCATCAGCAAAAGCATATCTGCAGAATCAGTTTTTACTCGCTGCGAAACTAATCCGTTCGCGAAAAGGTGTTTACTTGTAGAATTTGACTTGTTTGCAGTTCCGTTCAACGACAGAAATTAGTCGTTGTTGTTATTATTTGTTGCAGTTGCAAATCAATCGTTGTCCAGTCGTTATAATCAGTCGTAAAATCTGTTCGAGGTCTGTATTCGTTGTAGAATCAGCGTAAATCGCAGATGTTATCAGCAGAAACAATCCGCAGATGAGTTGTCCTTCACTGCTGATTAATGCTGATATTGAACTTATTTTTGCAGGTTGTAAGCGATTCGAGCCTAACGATATCAGGTGTGTACTGGAGCTGGAACAAGAACTCGTCTTCATTCGATTGTAATTGCAAAAGCTGTCTCTCACATGCTTAATTTAGCCAATCTGGCTGAAGAGGTTCAGATCGCTTACTGTCGATCGATCAAGCTGAAAATATAAAGGTGATTTTGCCGATAAGGCTAATGCGACAACCGAATCGGATAAAGAAGAAACTCTTAAGCAAGCGTGGATTCAGCAGGCTTGCGAAAAACTTCATCTCCACTAAGTCAATTCGAAAGCAGCGTATACATCCCCGATAATTTATATCAACATTAACTTTAATTTGTTTGATCATCATATTGTATATATGCTCACTGCCTTTTAATTTTTTGTGTAGGATGTTGTAATTCTTAATAAGGTTGATCTGGTTTCTCCTGATTTTCTAGAGGAGCTCGAGAAGGAGATAATTAGTATCAATTCACTTGCTAATATTGTTCATTCCGTGAGGTGTCAAGTTGATATATCCATAGTATTAAATTGCAGAGCATATGAGGCTTCGGTTAGTGACATGACCTCCCTTCTCATTCCAAATGATTTTCTTTTATTATTTTAATGACTAAACTTTTGCTCATGACTTTTATTGCCTAAACAACATGCTGCTCATTTGGAACAGTTGCTAGAGGAAAATAAGTCACTCACTACGGAAGATCTACATGATAGTGGTGTGAGAACCATATGTATTTCTAATTCACAACCGCTTAATCTTGATATGGTATTTTGAACAATGATTTGTAGTAGACTCTCTGTTGAGCCTTTTCTTTTGCTATTAAGTTGCTTGTAACAACTCTCATCAAAAGTCATATTTATTTAAATAAATTGTCCAATAGGAAGCCCTAATTGAGAAACCCAAGTGATTCTGCATAAATCCCTAAAATTTTCAGAACATTTGGAATCAGGATTAGGGCCCCTAAAACTCAGGGGGGGGGGGGTAAACCCTATTCGGTAATATCTTAACAAAACGCTGTCAAAAATTCGAAATAACATGAAATCGACTCAGCAGGCCTATAATAGTGACAAGGCTACCCTAGGGTAGGTTGTTACCCCAGGCGAGTCGCGACAGGGTCCACGACATCTTCTGCGACACGCGGGAGATGTCAATTTCACGTATAAAGAGGACAGTCTGTTTCATGCAATTGAGTGTTCGTTCGACGTTCAATTTCAAATTGTATGCTGAGTTATAATCAAAACAGTCCCAAAACACACACTGATCACGAAGTGCTGCCACAATTCAGGGTAATAACTCGATCGCTGCTACGATTCAATGTCCGATCGATTAAACTATCCAATGGATGTTTAAGTGCTGCCCACATTAGGGTTTATGCTTTGTCATTCATCGTTAAATCGATGGATGTTTAAGTATCGCACTTTGTCATTCGTTGTGAAGGTTTTAATCTCATGAGTTGTCGTAAATGCTGTATTAAGTTACTAACCTAGTTTGTGTGCTTGATTATTTAAACTAGGTTATCAAGGCTAATCAGTAGGCTAAGCTCTGTTCATAAGTAAATCTGCAAAGTGAGTCATTCTCTTTTTATCAAATTACTTTCAAAAGCATGTTTATTTTCAAAGTTATAATTACAGGGATTAAGTCTTTGTAATCACCATATTACAGCCGGTATGTGGGGTTTTGTATACATTACTTGATAATCTTCACCATTGGACAACGAGTTAGCCAATGGGTGATATGACCATAGTCACAGAAACGAGTCGAGTGACAAATACAGAGGGTAGTTGGTTGATATCTGAAACATTGTAATTGTTCTTAATACTGTAAATTATAACAAAAGTGTCGTTTTAGTAAAACTGAATGATTCACTCAGTATTTCCCGCTGACAAAACCTTTTTCAATCATGTTTCAGGTGATCTGTTGTGATCCAGGAAAAGTGCCGTAAAGCACTATCAGCTTAAGGAAGTGGCTCAGTATAAAATAAAGAAACATGTTTTGTAAAATAAAAGATTTCTTCGTGAAATCTCAATATTGTTAATTACCGGGTTTTATCCCGAATTGTGAAATAAAATAATCGGGAAATATTTCAGTTTTAAAAAGATCCTGAAGAAACTTCCGCTGTTAATTAATTACCACGGGATTTCTGTCCCGCAGCTCCTGAAACGGGTCAAACCGGGTCGAGGGCCGTGACAGAAATAAGGTGGTATCAGAGCCACTGATTTAAGCCAATTAAGTATTTAGAAATACTTAATTTTACTGATTGCCAATTATGTGATTATGTGTTTTATTAACTGATTATTTGTTAATTACAGTATGGGTAAACAAAAGCTGTCAAATATCTATCTTAAACTAGATAGGTCATCCAACGAGAAAGGAAGTTCATCCCAAACAAAACCTTATGTAATTCCTGAAGAAGGAATATTTGTTAGAAAGGCACATTACGAGGAACCACTTTCTCCTAATAAAAGAAGTTTGATTATTAGAAAAAGTCAGGAGGAAATAAGGAAAAACCGAGAGAAGAAAGTTAAACAGGAAACCCAGGACTTAATCAATAAATCACATTGGGAGGACAAATTAGATGAGAAATGGGCAAATCTTTATATGCTAGCCACAGTAGCAGAAAATGCAAATCTCTAAATACTCAAAAGTTTTAGCACTTTTATTTCCAGAAACCTTATTTAGTAAATAAATAAGTTACAGTAAATCGTAGTATAATTTACTTGTCAGTTGTTTTATGTATGCAATAATATTTATGGGTTATCTATAAAATGTTGTTATTCTATTTTAACATTTGGTATGTATTTTGCATATATGCTAAACAGCATGAATGAGATATCTGAAGGTTTAGAAAATCTTAACCTCTATCCCGTTAAGATAGAAGTTTCCAAGGAATTCACTGGTTACTTCGCTGATAAAGAAGAACCCATGGAATTTCAATCCAAACCACTGGCAAAACCTAAACCGAAGAAAAGAAGCAGATTTGTGGGCTGGAGGCGTGTACGAAGGAAAAAGCCAGCAACAAGAAAGGTTACTAAAACTGAAGAACCAAAAGACAAAGGAAAAGGGGTAGAAATTGAGGAAAATGTTAATCAAATAGAGATAGAAGCTGAAAAGAGTTTTAAGCAAACAGAAAGAGAAGTCGGAGAGAGTTCTAGACAAAAACAGAAAATGACTCCTTGGGAAGTTTTAGATCATAAATTAGTAATGAGCGACCTCATCGGACCTGCCGATGGAAACCTTGAAGCAGCTAATCCAAACCTTATATTTACTGAAGAAGATCTTTTTAGCTACCCACTAGAAGCTCCAATCCCAATCAATCTGGAACCTGCTATTCCAGATCCTATTGTCCAACCTCAACCATTACCAGTAGAATTAGATGAATGGTGGACAACTGATTGGCAATACCAAAATCTTTTAAACAACCCTGATACATTTTTCCCACAAGTTGACCCAGAACCTCCACTATACCCAACTATGAGCCCGGAGAATCTGACTGAACTTCGCCTCTGGGGCGAAGAGTTAATTGATGCAGGAAATCGGATTAGGGATGTGGGAGAAAGAGTTACTTGGAAGTATGACGAAAGGGAGTCGTTTTTAAGAAATTAGCTAACCAGATAATGGGAGTTTGCAAGAATATGTGTTAATAAATAATCATAATAACCAGTATGTGTAAATAACTTAACAATAAAACGTTGTATGATAATCGTGTGTACGAGGCATAATATAATAAATATATAGAAATGAAACTTGGGAAATTGATAAATTTTGGTTATACATGTTAATGTGATTATGTGCAAACTATTTTATTATATTTATATTTATACTAATTATTTACATAAAATTTATTATCAGATGTCAAACATTGGTAATGAACCAGTAAATGAGGTTAATCAGTCTGAGCAACATCCAGGAGATCAATATATGACTCGGCAAGATATCGAAAATATTGTTGCTCAAGGGATAGCTAATGCTATTCCAGCATTCGTTGCTGCTATAAAGAATCCAATTGAACCGCAACAAATTGTTCCGAGTAAACGTATTTCTGAAGATAACTTCAGTAATAGTGTAAACGGAGGCAATGATAATGTTAATCATAATGGGGAACCACATCAAGCTCCATTACCTAAGAAAATGAAAACTGCAACGCCTGGTTGCACTTTTAAAGAATTCCTTGCTTGTAAACCCACTGAATTTGCAGGCAATGAAGGAGCAACTGCATCACTGCGTTGGTTAGAGAAAACCGAAGCAGTCATTGCAATAAGTAAATGTGCTAAAGAAGATCAGGTCATGTACGCATCAAATCTTTTCAAGGAAGGAGCACTCGAATGGTGGAACACTGTGTTACAATCAAAAGGAAGAATAATAGCTTATGCTATGACTTGGGAAGAATTTAAAGGTTTTGTAGAAAGAAAATTCTGTCCCGAGTATGAAAAGGAACAGATGACGAATAAATTTCTAAATCATCGGATGATGGGTGTAGATTGTCGCGGTTATACTTCGACATTCTTTGAATATGCTAGAGTGGTACCAACGCTGGCTTCGCCAGAACCGGTACTCATTTCTCGCTACATTTGGGGACTGATTAGTGAAATCCGCAATATTGTTAAAGCTGCGAGACCTCGCACTATTGACGATGCTGTGGAATTAGCTAATACCCTAACCGATGAATTAGTACGCACACAAGATGAAAACAGGAAAAAGGAATTAGCTCAGAAAATTACCCAAGGATTTCGTACGGGTAATAATAGCAACTTCAACAGAAGAGGAACGGGAAAATCCTCAACTATGCCATTCTGCAAGAATTGCAAAAGAAAACATTATGGAAGATGTAATATAACCTGCAATTTTTGCAAAATGGTAGGACATCGGGAAGAAGACTGCAGAAAGAAAACAACGATCTGTTATAACTGTGGAGAAAAGGGACATTTTAAACCAGAATGTCCTAAATTAATCAAACCAGCAGACAACAAAACCAAGGCGACCGACAGAACTATTAAGAAGAATGCCAGGGCATTCCAGCTAACCACTCAAGAAGCAGAACTCATCCCAGATGTGATAGCGGGTACGTTTTTAGTTCACAACATTTACGCCAAAGTATTATTTGACTCTGGTGCAAACCAAAGTTTTATAAATACTTCATTCTGCCAAGTTCTTAATTTACCTTTAACCAATATTAGGCAGATTTTTACAGTTGAAACGGCAGACGGAAATTCAGTTAAAATAGATAACGTTTTGCAAGAAGAAAATATAGAACTTTTAGGACATAAATTCTCTGCAAAACTATTGCCGATGAAATTAGCTGAATTTGATGTGGTATTGGGAATGGATTGGTTAGTAGCCAACCATGCTTGAATATTTTGTGATCAGAATTTCATAGAAATTCAATCACCCACCGGAGAAGTAATCAGGATTACAGGAGATAAACCACGTAAGCCCATGAAGTTTATATCAGTAATGAAAGTTGCTAATTATGAACGAAAACAAGGAATAGTGTATATGATTTCGGTAATCATTAGTATTAAGGGTAAAGAACTTAAGGAAATTCCTATAGTATCAGAATATCCAGATATATTCCCAGAAGATTTACCGAGATTACCTCCAGATAGGGAAGTAGAATTTAGGATTCATCTAATTCCAGGAACTACACCGATAGCCAAGGCACCTTATCGGTTAGCACCTACAGAAATGTTAGAACTGAAAAAGCAATTAGATGAATTACTAAGTAAAGGATTCATACAACCTAGCTCATCCCCTTGGGGAGCGCCAGTGTTGTTTGTGAAGAAAAAGGATGGTTCAATGAGAATGTGTATCGATTATAGAGAATTGAATAAGGTTACAATTAAGAATCGATACCCATTACCTAGGATTGATGATCTATTTGATCAACTTCAGGGGGCTAGATATTTTTCTAAGATAGATTTACGCTCCGGATATCATCAATTGAAGGTACAAGAAGAGGACATACCTAAGACTACTTTCAGAACTAGGTATGGTCATTATGAGTTTACAGTCATGCCCTTTGGGTTAACAAATGCACCTGCTGCATTCATGGACATGATGAATATGATCTGTAAACCGTACTTGGATAAATTTGTAATTGTTTTCATAGACGATATACTTATTTATTCAAAAAGTCAGGACGAACATTGTCAGCACTTGCGTTTACTCTTAACTTTGTTAAGAAAAGAAAAGCTTTATGCCAAATTCTCGAAGTGTGAATTTTGGTTACAAGAAGTACAATTTTTAGGACACATGGTGAATCACGAAGGTATTCACGTAGATCCTGCTAAGATAGAGACAATTACCAAATGGAAGGTTCCACAAACAGCAATGGAAATAAGAAGTTTTATAGGTTTAGCTGGGTATTATAGACGGTTTATTAAGGATTTTTCCAAGATAGCTGTTCCATTAACTAAGTTAACCTGCAAAGCCATTAAGTTTGAATGGGGGACCTAAGCAAGAAGAAGCCTTTAGAATATTGAAGCAGAAATTAACAAATGCACCAATCTTAGCCTTACCAGAAGGAACTGAAGATTTTGAAGTATATTGTGATGCTTCAAAACTAGGATATGGATGTGTGCTTATGCAACGCAAAAAGGTGATTGCATATGCTTCAAGGCAATTGAAAAAGCACGAAGAAAACTATACGACTCATGATTTAGAATTAGGAGCCGTAATTTTTGCCCTTAAGATTTGGAGACATTATCTTTACGGAAGTAAATTTACTGTTTACACAGACCACAAAAGTTTAAGATATATATTTGGGCAAAAAGAGTTAAACATGAGGCAAAGGAGATGGATGGAAATCCTAAGTGACTACGATTGTGATATTCAGTATCACGAAGGAAAGGCAAATGTAGTTGCAGATGCCTTAAGTCGTAAGTATTATGAGAAACAACGACGGGTTCGTGCTCTCAGATTAAATCTACAAATAGATTTAATGGAACAATTGAAGAATGTTCAAGTTACAGCAATCAAGGATGATGCTGAAGGAGTGAAAGGACGAATCAAGGAATTAGAACAAGGAGTAGATGGAGTTTGGAGATTCCACAAAAGTAGAATTTGGGTACCTAAGCAAGGAGACTTAAGACCTAAGATTTTAGAAGAAGCTCATAAATCAAGGTATACTATGCACCCAGGAAACAATAAGATGTACCAAGATTTAAGAAAGAACTTTTGGTGGATAAGAATGAAAAAGGATATAGCACGATATGTTTCTAAATGTCTCACTTGTTCACAAGTTAAGGCGGAACATCAAAAACCTTCAGGGTTGCTACAACAATTAGAAATGCCAGTATGGAAATGGGAACTTATAACAATGGATTTTGTTACTAAGTTACCCAAAACCAGAAAAGGTAATTATGCGATTTGGGTAATTGTGGATCGATTAACCAAATCAGCTCACTTTTTACCTATGAAAGAAACCTTTAGCATGGAAAGACTGGCTAAATTGTATGTAGATGAAGTTGTATCCTTACATGGAGTTCCACTCTCCATTGTTTCTGATAGGGATAGTCGTTTTACTTCTCATTTCTGGAAAAGTTTCCAACAAGCTATGGGAACTCGATTAAATCTGAGCACTGCATATCATCCCCAAACAGACGGACAAAGTGAAAGGACGATCCAAACTCTAGAAGACATGCTTCGAGCATGTGTAATAGATTTTGGTGGAAGTTGGGATGATCATTTACCATTAATTGAATTCTCCTATAACAATAGCTGTCATTCAAGTATTGAAACCGCCCCATTTGAAGCACTGTATGGAAGAAAGTGCAGAACTCCAGTCTGTTGGGCAGAAATAGGAGAAAGTCAATTATCAGGTCCTGAAATAGTGCAAGAGACGACTGATAAGATTACTCAAATCAAGGAAAGACTAAAGACGGCTCGAGATCGCCAGAAGAGTTATGCAGACAATAGATGCAAGCCGTTAGAATTCTAAGTTGGAGACAAAGTACTATTGAAAGTTTCTCCTTGGAAAGGAGTAGTCAGATTCGGAAAGAAAGGAAAGCTAAGTCCAAGGTACGTAGGACCATTTTCAGTGATCCAACGTATAGGACCAGTTGCTTATCGTTTACAACTACCAGAAGAATTAGCAGGAGTACATGATGTATTTCATGTATCCAATCTCAAGAAATGTTTATCAGATGAATCACTGGTAGTACCTCTTCGAAATATAGAGGTAAACGAAAAGCCGAAATTTGTTGAGAAACCTCTTCAAATTGAGGATCGAAAGATCAACTTTCTCAAACACAAACGACTAGTTTTAGTCAAAGTCAGATGGGATTCAAAGAGAGGAGCTGAATACACTTGGGAACTGGAATCAGAAATGAAGCGAAAGTATCCTCACTTATTCCAGTAAATCTCGAGGACGAGATTTTTATTAAGGTGGGGAGAATGTAACAACTCTCATCAAAAGTCATATTTATTTAATTAAATTGTCCAATAGGAAACCCTAATTGAGAAACCCAAGTGATTCTGCATAAATCCCTAAAATTTTCAGAACATTTGGAATCAGGATTAGGGCCCCTAAAACTCAGGGGGGGTAAACCCTATTCGGTAATATCTTAACAAAACGCTGTCAAAAATTCGAAATAACACGAAATCGACTCAGCAGGCCTATACTAGTGACAAGGCTACCCTAGGGTAGGTTGTTACCCCAGGCGAGTCGCGACAGGGTCCACGACATCTTCCGCGACACGCGGGAGATGTCAATTTCACGTATAAATAGGACAGTCTGTTTCATGCAATTGAGTGTTCGTTCGACATTCAATTTCAAATTGTACGCTGAGTTATAATCAAAACAGTCCCAAAACACACACTGATCACGAAGTGCTGCCACAATTCAGGGTAATAACTCGATCGCTGCTACGATTCAATGTCTGATCGATTAAACTATCCAATGGATGTTTAAGTGCTGCCCACATTAGGGTTTATGCTTTGTCATTCGTCGTTAAATCGATGGATGTTTAAGTATCGCACTTTGTCATTCGTTGTGAAGGTTTTAATCTCGTGAGTTGTCGTAAATGCTGTATTAAGTTACTAACCTAGTTTGTGTGCTTGATTATTTAAAATAGGTTATCAAGGCTAATCAGTAGGCTAAGCTCTGTACATAAGTAAATCTGCAAAGTGAGTCATTCTTTTTTTATCAAATTACTTTCAAAAGCATGTTTATTTTCAAAGTTATAATTACAGGGATTAAGTCTTTGTAATCACCATATTACAGCCGGTATGTGGGGTTTTGTATACATTACTTGATAATCTTCACCATTGGACAACGAGTTAGCCAATGGGTGATATGACCATAGTCACAGAAACGAGTCGAGTGACAAATACCGAGGGTAGTTGGTTGATATCTGAAACATTGTAATTGCTCTTAATACTGTAAATTATAACAAAAGTGTCGTTTTAGTAAAACTGAATGATTCACTCAGTATTTCCCGCTGACAAAACCTTTTTCAAACATGTTTCAGGTGATCTGTTGTGATCCAGGAAACGTGCCGTAAAGCACTATCAGCTTAAGGAAGTGGCTCAGTATAAAATAAAGAAACATGTTTTGTAAAATAAAAGATTTCTTCGTGAAATCTCAATATTGTTAATTACCGGGTTTTATCCCGAATTGTGAAATAAAATAATCGGGAAATATTTCAGTTTTAAAAAGATCCTGAAGAAACTTCCGCTGTTAATTAATTACCACGGGATTTCTGTCCCGCAGCTCCTGAAATGGGTCAAACCGGGTCGAGGGTCGTGACATTGCTTCTGTTATATTTTTCATAATAACGTTTAGTAACTTCGTGGGTGCGTTTATGGATGTGTATCGTTGCAAAGGTGTTCTTAGTGTTGTGAATTCTGATGAACTTTACATGGTACAGGTAATCTTTTGATACAACACCTTTTTAATCTCTTGATATAAATTTTGAAGTGAAAAATAAGCATTTTTATTTTGCAGGTTGTGAAGGAGATAGTTCCTGCATGTAAATGGAGAAGTGGAGAATATCAGGAAGTATTTGAGTTTTCATTTACATTTACATTTTCAATTTGACTGCAATGATTTACGGTTACATGTTTGAAAGATTGTGAAGTTTGATTCGTTTTGTTTTGTTTTGATGAAGTGCTCGAAAGAAGGAGCTGAAGAAGAAGCAGAGGATGGAAGAGAGGCGTCGTAAGGAAGAGGAGCAGGTATAATGATAGATTGTTAAATTAAGCATTGATTTAGTGTTTTAAGTTAGGGTTTTTTAGTGTATTTTGTTAAATTATGTTGATTTTGCATTCTAATTGTGATTATTTGGATCTAATTTCAGGTTTTGTTAGTTTGAATCTCAATGGCTCGTATATAAAACAAGTGAAATGTGAATTGAAAAATCTGATTTCCGGGTTATGATGGTCTGGTATTATTCACCTTCATCCTCATCTTTTCTATTCTTTTTATAATTTTTTTTCAATCTTTAATCGTGATGATCATAAAACTATTGTTTTCCTATAATTCTAACCCCCTTTTCCTGATTTTTAATCTGATTTCTGGGTAATATATATCAAGATTAATGTCTGCTTCTGCAACTTTGTACGAATTCACAGGAAAATATGAATGTGGCTGTTTTAATGAGATTTAAGGACGAAATGGTAAAAATTTGAGTCATAATCATAGTCATAGTCAGAGAACTTAAACGTATGTTCTTTCAAAAGCGTATGTTAAAACAGTGATTGAAAAATAGTGGTTATCAAATTGGGCTTGGAGAAAACAATGATTGAAACTACTGTCGGGTAATATTTTATTGGGTTTATTAGGTTAAAACAATGTTTTGTGGAGAAAACAGTTGGTTGAAACCACTGCTGGGTAAAAACTGTGGTTTGAAACCACTGTTCGGCTAAAACATTGTTTTGTGGAGAAAACAGTAGTTGAAACCATTGTTGGCTTAAAATTGTGGTTTCAAACCATAGTAGTTTGAGCCAACAGTGGTTTCAACTACTGTTTTCTTGACAAAACACTGTTTTAGCCGAACAGTGGTTTCAAACTATAGTTTTTACCCAGTAGTGGTTTCAACCAACTGTTTTCTGTACAAAACTCTGTGTTAACCCAATAAAATATTAAACAAAAGTGGTTTCGACTACTGTTTTCTCCAAACCCAATTTGATTATATAAGTAACTAAGGAATTTCGGTGAAGAAAAAATTGCAGATAAGATTGGATGATTATCTATCTGGTATACGAATATTAAAGCCGACTTTGTTCTTAGAAGTTTTTTAACTATCCAAAAATGGTTTCCATCAGGTGCTTCTTAAATAAGTACATTTGATGAATAGTTATTGACCCGTTCTAACTCAGTAAGTTATATAAGAGTGACCCGTTATGTAATGGGCGGGCCGGGTTACAGGTAACTTTATACATGTTGGAACAGGTAGGTGCAGTTGAGCGATGACACTTTTCCTCAATTACTTTCTGTTTTCTATAGTTATTAAATTTAAATATGTGGACATTTGACCCTTTCCCATTTTAGCTATATTTTTTAGTTTATCTGTTTGACCCATTCATACGTTAATGGGTTGAGGTTGCCACCATTTTAGCTTCTTAAATAATCCATAAATGAAATGAAAACTAAGAACATCATTAAACAATATTCAACAATATCGATGAGAACATAGTGCAAAAAATATATAAAAAGTTAAGCTTATCCACATCATTCTTCCAATTATTCCCCAAACTACTGTGGTTTGAAACCACAATTTTAAGCCAACTACTGTGGTTTGAAACCTGATACATTTCTTTCAACTTCAGAGATATGGTGTTAAACCCTGCCATGAATTCATCTAGCCTGAAAGATGGAACCGAATCAGTATATAAGTATACAAGAATATCTTTCAGAACACAAATCCAAACACCCAAAAACAGAAAACATACCTTCTCTTTCTCCACTCATCATATTGTTTTTTTCGTATCGTCGTGTTCATTGGTTACCACATTAAGCTCCTCGACACGCTCATTGTATATGCTTACTTTGTTCCGGTAACTGTGAACAGAAGCAATAAAAGAACAGTTAATAGTTTAAAACAAACATGTAATAACAAACTGATTATTTTACGACTTTATGCACGTGATTTTTCATTTCTTACTCAGTGATGGAATCAAGATTAGAGATCGGAACCGTTAGAGAAAGATTCATCGGCAAGTGTGGCTTAAAGTTTTTCGGGGTCCACTAAATCTTTCTTAATCCTGCAAAAATTAAAAAAAAGAAGAATGTTAAATTTGAATGTTTTAAATGTGTCGAGAAACGATTAATATTTGAGACTTACTGTTCCATATGCTTCGAAAGACTGTTGTTTAATTCGTCCACCTTTTTCTTGTATCCTCTCTTTCATTTCCAACTCAGGCTGATCAACAATATTCACTGTATATTGCACCTCAGTCATCTACAAGAATGATGTGGATAAACTTAACTTTTTATATATTTTTGTTTTTTTTAATATCAACGGTATGAAGACTTAAATGTTACAAGAAAATTGATTTTAACTTTTATATATTTTTTTGTTGCGTATCTGAATATCTACACTGTTGCATGGTTTTCTAAGAAAAGACCCGTGTTTGCACACGGGTCTTACCGCTAGTCTACAATAATAAAAGAAACCAACTTTTGGACATGTGTCATTCATTGAAGGTATTCTCAAATCTATACTTATCTTATATTAACTAAATAAATAAATAATAAATTAATATTAAATTTTATCATACTTTAATAAAATATTATCCTGAAATCTAAATTGTTAATTTAATATATTTTTAAAACAAATACATCTTTTTCCTACTTATCTTATATTATATATAAATAATAAATTAATATTAAATGTTATCCTAATTTATTAAAAATATATATTTTTTTAATATTTGGTATACAAAATTATATTTATTCAACTCGTGTAAAACATGGGGTTTTAAAAAATAAATTTTTTTATTATTTACTATTTAAAGTTACATTTATTTAACCGGTGTATTACATAAAGTTTTTAAAGATATAATTTTTTTTTATCATTAGCTATGTAAAATTAGATTTATTCAACACGTGTACTACATAGGGCTTTTTAAGGATATAATTTTTTTTTTATTATTTGGTAGATTTTTCAACCCGACTATACATGAGTTTTTAAAGATACGACATTTTTAGTATTTAATATACAAAATTACATTTATTTAATCTGTGTAATACACATGGTTTTTAAAGATATAACTCTTTTTAAATCTATTCATGTGTAATATACGGGGTTTTTCAGGATGTAATTTTTTATTATTTGGTAGATATATTACAAAATTACATTTATTTAATCTTTGTAATACACATGTTTTTTAATATATAATTTCTTATTATTTGATATATAAAATTACATTTATTTAACCCGTACAATACACGGGGTTCATAAATATATAACTTTTTATTATTTAATATATAAAATTACATTTATTCAACCCGTCTAATACACGGGGTTCTAACCTAGTTGTTTTAAAAGAAATTGTGTTTGGGGGTGTAAAATAGTAATATTGGAGTAGGAAAATCAAAAAACAAATCGACTTAATTAAATGGTTATATCCATACGAGTATTCTATTTCTAATATCATATAATATTTAGTGTTATTAATCAATTTCTTATTGTTATGGTAGTTGTAAAATTTTAATTGAAACTAGTATTAAACACCCCCGCGTTGCGGCGGGGGCGAGCATTAATGTCACACTACTGTCAGCGACCACCGACACTGAAGTTGCGTTGTAATGCGAAGAAATTAAACCGAAACGTCGAAACGTAAAACATAGAATAAAATAGCTAAGTTGATCTAGGACTCGCGCGTTACGATGAACCCGCACCAATTTTTTCTCGTTTCACAGGTTCATCGTAATCTATATATAATATATATCATTACCACTATACAAACAATAATAAATACATTACAAAAACCATTGCATCAATATGTTGCAAACTATATTTATACAAGATTTTGGCTAAATTAATTAGATTATTTTAAATAATAATAAGTTACAAATAAAATAACATAATTTTGAATGGATCAAACCGATTGAATATAGTAAGATAATGAAACTATTATTTGATTAGGGTACAACCACTTAAGTACAATTTACAACCATACATGCATACAAAACAGATAGAATTTGGTAAGGTAATGAAACCATTATTATTTGATTAAGATACAACCACTTAAGCACAACTTACAACCTATATTTGATTAAGGTACAACTATTTAAGCATAACTTACCACCAAATATGCACACAAATCTTTAAAATTAATAGTATATAAATGTAACTGAATTTATTGAATGCCTCTTATTCTTTTCAGTCCTGACACACGCTTAAATAACGCTAAAGCGAAGAAACGAAGTGGAGCTGGTTATTTGGATAAGGAAATAGAGAAGTATAAGGGGCTGTTTGGTAGCCTCTTATTTGTGGCCCTTATGTCTGAATGAATAAGAGGTAACCTTATGTCTGACTGGATAAGAGGTAAACCATCACATGTCATATTCTTCTACATTATCTTTGTTAAGCTCTTAAATAATTTCATTAAGAGGTAGCCTCTTAATGTCATTCAGATGCTACCAAACAGCCCCTAAGTTAGGTGGAAGACGTAGGTAGAAAACTTAAATAAAATGGGTTGTATCTTTAAATCCCTTAAAAAATAGGGGCGGAAACAAAGGAGGAAATAAAGGGTGCACTAACTCCGAAAATTTATTAACTTTGAACTTATTAAAAAATATAGTTTAACACTAATGTATTTAACAGAAGACTTACAAATTGGAAGGCGAAGACCCTATCTTTTGCAGGTAGAGTAGTTCTTATAAAATCAGTTATTGGCAGTTTACCAAATAATTTCCTCTCTCTTTATAAATGTCCGAATGGTGTCATAAAACCATTGGAAGGAATTCGAAGGAAATTTCTATGGGGTGGATGCAACATAAATAACAAAATAAGATGGGTCAAATGTGGTCGCGACAAAGGATTTTGACAGCCTTGGCATTGGAAATATTAGAGACATGAATTTGGCACTTCTGTTAAAATGGTGGTGGAGAATCAAAATGGAGCCGGAGTGCTTATGGGTAAAGGTAATAAAATCATTATATACGAATCGAAGAAAAATAATTCGATGCCGGTTAAAAAATCTCTACCTGGTGTGTGGAAAAGTGTAACACCTCGTAAAATCACGTCCAATGATGTATTGACCCGTGTAATAAACCCTAATGAAGTCAAATGTTGAATTTAATGGACTAATTTTTCGAAAAATCAAAAACCTTGATTATGAAAGGACTGGAAGTGTTAACATACCAAAAATAAGTTTCTGAATAACCTCGTACGGTATTTATATTCACAAATGAGCCACTTGTTGATCGAGTGTAGCCATTCGCATAATTAATTGAAAGTTTGCGCAATAAAGGGTTAAAAGCATCAACATGTTAATTCTTACCTCTGAGTGCCTTTTTATCAAACCGGGAGCTTCATCATATTTTATTATACTCTCGGGAATGCCAAACATTGGCCGTCTAAGGTTTTTATTCCTATAAGTAAAGTTACACGCAACTTTTGCACGTTAGAGGGACTAAAAGTGTCAATATGTTTAATTATATCTCTGATTGACCTTTTAGCGAACCCGAAGCATCGTGATGTTTAATAATACTCTCAAGAAAACCTAATATGGATTAGATGAGGCTTCGATGCTATTAAGCGATGATATGTGCAAGTTTGCGCATTAGAGGGACATAAAGCGTCAACTTTTGAATCTACGCCTTTTGGTGATCATTTAAGCGACCGAGAGCATAGAAATAATTAAACCCATGCTTGGGAATGCCCATTATAGGCCATGGAAGGCTTGGATGTCATTAAACGACATTTCGCGCTACTATGTGCGGTTAAAGGACTATTTGCGTCAAACAGCAAAAGTATGTCGATTCGTATGGTAACGGACCTTCCGGAATATGACCATGAGTTAAACATGCCCTAATTATCCTTAATACAGCTTAGATATAGGCTTAGAGGTGTTTGGTGCGCAAAAATAAACTTTTAAGTCAAGCAGGGACTAAAAGTGTCAAAAAGTGCACAAGTTTGCATTTTCGCGCATATCTTACATTCTGAATATACCCGGACATCCAAAAATTTATGTAAGCACTAAAATATTTTATTTTAGTGTTTGGCTTGATAAAATTTAATTCGTCGCGTAATTTAGATCGGTTTTCGGGTCCGGTCGTGTTTCATCGTAATTCGTCGAACAACGTGACCATACGGCCAATTGAACAGACATTCGGCATATTTTTGAGCATGTTTCATGTCCCTTATGTTTAGGCATCATGGTGGAGCCTGAAATGAGATTAGCGGGCCTTATACGCATCAGAAAAGCAATTTAACATAGTTCAGGGACTGAAACTGCATATTCTGGAAATGCGTTGCTGGTCTGGACTGTTAGGCGGGCGGCGTAAGCTTCCTGTGTTTCTTACGTGGGCCGTGTAGGCTGCACAGCATCAGAATCCTGGTTTTCTTTGCTGGTTTTCAGCAAAACTGGTTTGCAAATGGTTTCTTTAGCAATCTAGGGGCTGTTGTGGGCACCCATAGATTTCCAAAACAATGGGTAAGATGTGTACGGTCCACATCTAATCACGTTTATCGAGGAACGATCCTAACGGTCATCTAAATCCTATAAATACCCCATTGATTTTGGGTTTCATTTGCACCTTCATTCCTTTCTGCCTTTTCTCTGAATTCGTGGAGGATCTTGAGCTTCTTGAGAACCTCTTTCAGTCCATAAGACCTCTTGTAAGTGTCCTTTCGTGCTCTGTTTAATTGTTTAGCGATTAAAAACCGAAAAGTCAAGCGTTTGCGATAAACTCTTTGACTTTTAAACGGTTGAGCCATTGTTCGCAACGAACATGGCTACGTGACCGTAATTAGGTAGGTGTTAAACCCTCAAAAGGGCACCTCCTAATTACCACATTTACTCAGTCAATTGTTGGGTCAAACTTCTTAATAAAAAGTCAAACGAGTCAGTTTATACTAATAAATCCATAACTAAGAACACGGAAGTTATGGAACATCTTTTAACACTTAAATAACTTGGTAATTAACATAAGAACATGTTTAAGCATGTTCAACCCAACAATTCTAAGTATAGGCTCGGTTCGGAACTGAAAGTCGCAAAAGTAGACTTTTGCTTTGACTTTCAGTTCTGACCCGATTTAGCTTAGTTTAGATATGCCTTAGGATTCCTTTAGGACCATGTTATAGGTTAGTATAACCCTCTGAGGTTATACAACTTGGATCCTTGGTTATCAGATTCATATGCATGTTTCCGTTATATGCCTAAATGAGTTTCACAAATCATTTTGATACCAAACCTTTTTCTACTGATCTAATATGATAAATAAAATATTTTAAGCCTTCTGGAATAATAAAAATATCAGATTTTCTTATAAAACCCGGAAATCGCTTAAAACCGTCTTTTTACGCGTTTTAAACGCATAGGATGAGTTAAAACTATTTTTAACATATAAGACTTAATACCTACTGATGTTTTAAGTAAATTTTTATAATTTAATAGTAAGCAAAAGTCTTGAACCCAGGTTTCCAGATTTGACCTTTTAAAGCCTATGTGAAATTACCAAAATGCCCCTTCGGTGCATAGTTGGGTTAAAAGTGATAAATTCCACACATAGGCCATACCCTACTGATATAACTTATTAAATTAAGTATTTTTACTGATTATATCAGACCTAAACCTCATATTAATATTTAAACTCTTTTATAACCTTTAAAATGACCAAAATACCCCTACGGGGCATAGTTTGAGTTTAAATTCGTTTTGGGCATAATGGAAGGTATCCTTCTGATATCACAACATATTTAGGGCATATTAACTTAGGAAACATGTTCATGACTCTTTTGGTTACCCATTTCGCACTTTTCGCGTTTGGATCGGTTTATGTAACTAGTTTGTATAAATTAGCCGAAACGGGTCAAACCTTATCATTGTTATCTCAAAATCCAGAATGTGTTTAGTTTACCCATATTAAACAAGTATGCAAGTTTTCGGGTCTAAACCACATTCTAATCCGGTCTTCGCTTAATCTTGCGTCTGAACCATATATCATCCTCTAAAACTAGTCGGTCTAAGCATAGGCTTAATTAAGAACCGTTAGGAATCTAATAGGGTATTAAAACCTTCGTTCCAGATTTAGGAGCCCAGTAAAAGCTACCTATACTTGCTTGGTGGTATACGGCTAGGATAAATTGCATAAATTTGCTCAGGTAAATACTTTTAACTTATTTTCCCTATACGGGCTTGGGGTACGGTATATAAAATACTGCTTGGTCGGGCATTGAATTTTTAATTGTATGAAGGTTAATTTATTGAAATGTCCCGTTTAAATTGTTTTGTTTTCTTAAAGCCTTTGGGGGGTTAATGACCATGTCCCGGATATCCTTGGCATCATTCATAGAAATGGCCACGACCTAAGCACGGGGTGTAGGCATACACCCGCCTGTGCATATATAAATAAAAAGGTATTACCGCCGGTATATAAAATACCGCTTGCACGGGATGTCAACCCGGGCTACTGAACGTATAAGAAACATGTAATTCTTTTACAAGTTTATATATAAATGATTATACCAAGTTATAAAAAGTTTTGTGCCATGTGCATTCAAATTAATTTTCTTAAACCCTTTTCAAAATGAGTCAGTTAATTGTATTTACCAGTGTAAACTAACGTATTTTCCAAAAAGGCTAAGTGCAGGTACTAGACGAAATAGGCTGGCTACTCCTGGCATCATTAATCAAGTCTTGCAAGCTTTAGATGTTAAAGTCTGTTGAACAATCATCTTTTATTTGATCTTCCTGTGGATCCTTTACATTCCGTTTGTAATACTTTGATAGTACTCTTTATCGGTTTGTAATATATTCATCTTTTGCTTCCGCTGTGCATTTAAATTGTGTTGTTTAACTATGATTATATCAACTATGTCACGATACTCCCCACCGGGCCCACCGGTAATACGTGGAAATTCGGGGTGTGACAGGTTGGTTTCAGAGCCAGGTTTGAGTGAATTAAACACTAGCCTTTTGTGTTTTATCTCAATGACACGGTAGCACATTCCTTGACCTTCTGAGTCTAGACTTAACATAGGAATACCCTCATCTCTATTCGGAGAACTATTGCTTTCAGATCTATATTTATTGTTAATATGTCGCCAAGCAAAGAAGCCGTAATGGAAATTCTCCCCATTCGAAGCCTAGGGAAGGCTGAGCTTTGTACCGCGACTAGGATAAACGTGCAACCAAGGAGAAAACAATTCAGAAATAAAATGAAGAAGAAACTCCTTTTGCTAAAGTTCGTTTCCTTAGTAAGTCCTTATAAGGGCATACTTATCTTTCAGTCCCTTCGTGGACAACATTATTTCTTGCAAACCCCGTTTAGGGCAATTCTGTACCTCCTTTGAAATCATTGGAATGTTTTATCTAAATTTCATTATATATGAATATAATATATGAAATAAATCAAAATTTTCATTCCTTTTATAAGATCTACCATTATAATAAAATGGCAAAATCTAAAAAGGACAAGACCTAGCCCATGTGTTATTTTAAGACAGGGCCAAGATGGTAGTTCCTCAATTAGATTCAGATCCTTATTAACATCTCAATTTAGGATTGTTCTGCGTTAATATTAAAAAAAATCTTAAAGGTAAAACCTAGCCTATATGTCATTTCAGACAAGGCCAAGATGGTAAAACCTATTCAAAAGATTCAAATCCTTGTTAACACCTTTAAACATGTATACATTCCTGGCAAATGTGATTCGATAAATGTCACACCCCCAAAATCCACCATGCGGGGTATCACCGCTTGGAGGCGTGACATGACCAGGATCGAGCCACCAATCATACTGAACAACGTACTTAAGTAAATAAAGACAACCACAATACGATTGGTGACCAAAGGCTAGTTAACCAAGTTTTTAATTTAGACAGCGGAAGCATAAACGTAAAGTTCAAAACATAAGTTCGCAGTTCATAAGTTTAAAGTCCAACACATAGGTTTAATAAGTTCATAATGTTTTAAACGCTAAATACTGGACATAACCGTCCGCACACCACAACGACTTCTTCCTCGTGCAAGCTCCAAGCATTTAGTGACCTGTAAGGCATGTAACAACAAGTCAACAACAAAGTTGAGTGAATTCACAGTTGGTTGTTTAGTTTAGCATTCGTTTCGTAAATCATCTGTTCGTTTTGAAAACCATGTATCGTATAATTTCGTATCGCGGTCTTTCTGACATGTTTGCGAAGATTAGTGGGGGTTTCCCATGTGTTACTAGACCACGCGTATCGACTGCTACGAAAATGTAAGAGGTGCCCTAAGTCAATGTCTATCAGCATTGACCCTTTGCCCATAGTCCATTAGTACACGCCCGTCCGACTGGCACGGTGTGAGGTTTGTTAAACCTAATAGCGCTATTAACTAATGACCCGCTCGCCATAGGCCTCGGCGATTAAGTCGATAATTGAGGGACTTAATGTGATAGAGTTGATGGTCTTATGATCGTGTACGTAGGTTTTACGTACGTGCCCTTCAATCCGAGGACAGTAGTAAGTATGAGTGTACGTAGGTTTTACGTACGTGCCCTTCAATCCGAGGACAGTAAAAAGTAGTTTAATAGTAATGATAGTACAAGTAGTTATTTAATCCCATTCCCAACCCCTGGGAATCCCATGCCTTAGAAAGAGTGTGAACTCACCTCGGTTTGCTCGGTTAGGTTCTCAAATATAGTTAACAGTCAAGGTCGGTCAATCACGTCCTAATAAGGTACGGATAACAATCAGTTTCTCATGCATAACACGTATCCTACGTATGGTTTATTTGCACATTACTTCGTCCACATAACAGGTACACACTTTAACGATTTATACCCATATAAACTTCCCATCCAATCCCCACTCATAAACAAACATACGATATTGCACGTAACACATATAACATGTTAGATAATTCACCGATAGCATACTCGACATTTAGACACGCAAGTCACAACTTATGTCAATTCAGCATTAATATTCGGAACCGGCTGTTTTCGGACATTTAAATAAAATAGTTAAATTATTCCAAAAATTCCCAAATTTTTACAGGATGTCTTAAACGTTCCATATTTTATTGTGTAAAAATATCGGGGTCCGGTTCATTACCAATATTTTATAAAAATTCATATACCGAACTGTGATAAGATTTGTCACATTCTGATCACAGTTTACGGAATAATTCGTCTAAAATTCCTCGTAAGTCCGTTTGTCGAAATTCCAGTTGGGGGGTTACAAATACATCAGTGACCATCTTTGATAAAAATTTCAGGGGCTGGTTATATTTAGATTTCAAGTTGTGACTGAAAACGTATGACCCATTTTACTGCAGTTAAAATCAGCCTTAGCTGCTGTCACGAAAACAGATTTTTAAAATAGTAAACGACCTCAAAAAAATACGATTCCAGCGCCATTTTCTTCGTTTTTCGAAAATACCCGATTTAGGCTTCAGAAATTCCGTTTTTCAATTTGTTAAAGTCTGTTTACAGCCTGTTGAATGCGGCTGAAAAAGTACATCAGAATGCTGTTTCGTGGTTTAAGCATTACTAAATCGCATCAACGAGTGTCCGAACAATGGATTTAACAAGAAACCAACAATCAACATCAAGTATGATTTAACCAACCCTCAAACCAACAAGATTCCGCTTCATGATTCATACATAAGTAAACTTTTATGTAACTTTCATATTCTTAATTTTGTTTAACATCTTCTAGTCTTTTGTTCTTTTAGTGATTTAAACAACAACACATCATACTACACATTATAATTTTGAACAAGATGTAACAAGTTAAAATGAGACTTACTACTAGCTTAAAGCTAGGGATGAATCTAATGCAAAGTGATGAGAAAATGATGGTGAAAAAGACTAGAACAAGCTCCTTAGAAAGTCATTCAAGATGCAACCTCCATAGATCATCTTGTAAGCTTTGTATGGCACTAGTAAATGAAGGAGATGAAGATGTTTAAAGGTGATGGTGGGTTCGGTTTAGGTGGTGACCGAAATGGGGAGAGAGGGTGAGGTAGAGTGTATGATCTTGAGTCATGATGATAAATCCAAGAACTCCATACATATAAGATCATTCATATATCATGGATACTTACACAAGAAATAAATCAAATCAAATATAATCTTGCCAAATATTAGAAGTATGGTTAGAAGATATGTGGGGTCCCACTTGGGAACTAAAATCGTTGGGGGGGGGGGGGGGTCTTAATGTAACATTTTGTGGTTAGATGGTAAAAGATAGTTACATCACAAGTATGAACTTCATATGCTAGTTAGTTA
This sequence comes from Helianthus tuberosus, assembly GCA_030545235.1. Lineage (NCBI taxonomy): Eukaryota > Viridiplantae > Streptophyta > Magnoliopsida > Asterales > Asteraceae > Helianthus > Helianthus tuberosus. The sequence continues at coordinate 35,971,878 of CM060439.1, read as the reverse complement.
TTATTTTAGCGGGTGTTATGCCACACGGGGATCATGACAAGCCAAAAATAATAAGACAAGGTATTTGACAAATATTTGATGTCCCGGGTAATGTCCGGTTGTTCGGTCGGATACTGTTCCGTTAAAGTGTTTAATTGTACCGTAAAGTGTCTTATTTATATATTTGTGTAACGAAATAAATTCCTAACACATAGGAAAATATACCGGACCATTTAGTGACTTTTCTGTATACTACCAGTATGTTAACATGCTCATGTAAGTATATCTCAGTAATCAGAGAGCAGTTAAATATTTCAACACAGTCACCAAGCACTTAAATTATTATTAAATAAATTGTACGGAATACATGTAAATTGAGGGTTGTCACATTCTCCCCCTGTTAAGAGAATTTCGTCCCGAAATTTAGCGCGTGGTTACTGAGGAAGCTAGTTAAGTTGCGTTGTTTTCCTGATTTTCCTGGGGTGTCACATCATCCCCCCGTTGATTTGGAATTTCGTCCCGAAATTCTGCAGTAGCTTCAGCCTCAGTAGTGGTTGCGTTTTTCTTAAACAGTTGGGGATACTTGAGTTTCATTTGGTCTTCTCGTTCCCAGGTATACTCTGGGCCACGACGAGCATTCCAACGAAGTCGAACCAGAGGTATCCTGGTATGCTTGAGGATCTTAACATCTTGATCCGTAATCTCTACTGGTTCCTCGACGAATCGCAACTGGTCTTCGATAGTGAGTTCCTTCAGAGGAACTATGAGGGTCTCATCTGACAGACACTTCTTCAGATTCGACACATGGAAAACATTGTGAACTCCGCTGAGTTCTTCAGGTAGATCCAACCTGTAGGCGACTTTACCAATTTTCTCAATGACTTCGAATGGTCCGACATAACGCGGATTGAGTTTGCCTCATTTTCCAAAGCGGACTACACCTTTCCAAGGTGAGACTTTGAGTAGCACTCGATCCCTAACCTGGAGCTCGAGTGGTTTTCTTCCCTTATCAGCATAGCTTTTCTGACGGTCATGAGCTGCCGTCATTCGCTGTCGTATCTGAGCAATTTTCTCGGTGGTATCTACCACAAGTTCTGGGCCAGTGATTTGGCTGTCACCAACTTCTGCCCAACAGAGAGGTGATCGGCATTTGCGTCCATACAATGCCTCAAACGGAGCGGCTTGGATGCTGGTGTGGTAGCTGTTGTTGTACGAAAACTCCACTAGCGGGAGGTGCCTTTCCCAGCCATTACGAAAATCGATTACACATGCCCTAAGCATGTCTTCAAGGGTTTGGATGGTGCGTTCAGATTGCCCATCCGTCTGCGGGTGATAAGCGGTGCTCATATCTAAACGTGAGCCAAAGGACTTGTGCATTGCTTGCCACAGTTCAGAAGTAAAACGTGCGTCACGATCAGATATAATAGAGGTTGGCACTCCGTGCTTCGAAACCACTTCCTTTAGGTAAATGTCTGCAAGAGTAGAAAACTTATCCGTTTCTTTGATAGCCAGAAAATGTGCAGACTTGGTTAGTCGATCTACGATCACCCAAATGGTATCGTTTCCGCGTTGAGATCTAGGCAGGCCGGTAACGAAATCCATGGAAATTTGCTCCCATTTCCATTTCGGGATCTCCGGTTGTTGGAGTAAGCCTGATGGTTTCTGATATTCAGACTTGACTCTCGCACAACTCAAGCACTTGCTGACGTAGGTTGCTATGTGGGCTCTCATGCCAGGCCACTAGTATGTGGTCTTTAAGTCGTGGTACATCTTATCCGAACCAGGATGTACTGAATAACGAGACTTATGTGCTTCATCCATCACAAGCTCGCGTAAGTTGCCATAGAGTGGAACCCAAATACGCCCTGTTATATAGTAGGCGCCGTCTTCCTTTTGTTCTAGCCGTTGCCTCGATCCTCGTAGGGATTCAGCCCTGATGTTTTCTGCTTTCAATGCTTCGACCTGAGCATCGCGAATCTGAGCGGGAAGGTTAGATTGGATGGTAAGCTGTAGAGCACGTACACGCCTAGGTATGGTATCCTTTCGACTGAGGGCGTCTGCCACCACATTGGCTTTGCCCGGATGGTACCTGATCGCGCATTCGTAATCGTTCAAGAGCTCAACCCATCGGCGTTGACGCATGTTTAACTCCTTTTGCTTGAAGATATGCTCGAGACTCCTGTGATCGGTGTAAATGGTGCACTTGGTACCGTACAGGTAATGTCTCCATATCTTAAGCGCGAATACAACTGCTCCCAGCTCCAGATCGTGAGTAGTGTAGTTTCTTTCGTGAATTTTAAGTTGGCGCGATGCATAGGCAATGACCTTGTCACGTTGCATCAATACGCAACCAAGTCCTTGGATGGAAGCGTCGCAATAAACCACGAAATCATCGGTGCCTTCGGGCAATGAGAGGATAGGCGCGCTACAAAGTCTATCCTTTAGATGTTGAAATGCGGACTCTTGTGCATCACCCCAACGATAGATGACACCCTTCTGAGTCAGTGAAGTGAGAGGTTGCGCAATCTTGGAGAAGTCTTTGATAAACCTTCTGTAATATCCTGCCAAACCCAAGAATTGGCGGATTTCTTTTGGTGTGCGGGGTGCAGGCCAGTTCTTGATTGAGTCAACCTTGGATGGATCAACATGAATCCCATCCTTGTTTACCACATGGCCTAGAAAGTGGACTTCGCGAAGCCAGAAGTCACATTTTGAAAACTTGGCATACAATTGCTCTTTTCGAAGAAGTTCCAACATAAGTCGTAGATGCTGCTCGTGTTCCTCCTGACTCTTAGAATAGATCAGGATATCGTCGATGAACACAATAACGAACTTATCCAGGTAAGGCTTACATACTCGGTTCATGAGATCCATGAAGACCGCTGGTGCATTCTTCAGTCCGAATGGCATAACCAGAAACTCGTAATGGCCGTAACGAGTTCTGAATGCTTTTTTGGAGACGTCCTCATCTCGGACCCTCAGCTGATGGTATCCCGATCTCAAGTCAATCTTGGAGTAATAGCTCGACCCTTGCAACTGGTCGAACAAGTCGTCAATACGTGGAAGAGGATAACGATTCTTCACAGTCACCTTGTTGAGTTCGCGGTAGTCAATACACATTCTGAAGGTACCATCTTTCTTCTTTACGAACAAGACTGGAGCTCCCCAGGGCGAAGAGCTAGGACGAATAAAACCCTTTTCCAAGAGTTCTTGTAGTTGTGTGGACAGTTCTTCGAGTTCTGATGGAGCTAGACGATATGGTGCTCGAGCTACTGGTGCTGCTCCAGGAGCTAGCTCGATTTGAAATTCAACTTGGCGGTGAGGCGAAAGACCAAGCAATTCCTCAGGAAATACCTCAGGAAAATTGCGCACAATAGGAATGTCTTCAATTCTCTTCTCTTCCGTGGATGTGTCGGTAACGCGTGCTAGAATGGCAGTGTGGCCCTTTTGCAAACACTTCTGGGCCTTAAGGAAAGAGATGATGCCTTCGACAGCACCACTCTTGTCGCCACGAATCATGAGGGGTTCTTCACCAGAACGAGGAATGCGGACGATTTTCTCCTTGCAAACAATCTCCGCTTGATGATGGGATAGCCAATCCATCCCAATAACGACGTCGAAACTACCAAGTGTGATAGGAACAAGATCGATGGGGAAAGTCTGACCAGCTAAGACCAGGTTACAACCTTTAACTACGTGTGTGGCTTCAAGACTTTTACCATTTGCTAGCTCTACCGCGTGTTTGGTGTTCAAAAGTGTTGGGGTACGTTTAAGCATTTGACTAACTTTTAGAGACACATAACTGGTATCGGCACCCGAATCAAATAAGACAGTAACAAAGAAGTCATCCAGAAGAAACTTACCCATCACAACGTTGGGATCGTTCCTTGCGTCACCTTGACCAATCACGAAAGCACGACCCCTTGCTCCATTACCATTGTTGTTACCCCCTTGTTGCCTCCATTGTTATTCCCGTTTCCCTGGTTGTTGTTGTTGTTTTGATTCTGGTTAAGCTGGGGACAGTTCTTCTTAAAATGGCCTTCAGCGCCACACTGAAAGCATCCTTTATTTCCCTGCTGTTGTTGCTGCTGGTGGTTCTGTGGGGCTTGTTGTTGTTGGCGATTCTGATTCGCAGGACGCGGGCTGCTGCAATCCCTAGCTTCATGACCCAACTTATGACATCTCTGACAACGACCTTTGTTGCACTGACCACTATGGTGTCTGTTACATTTGTTGCACTTTGGGTGGTTTCCTCGATACCCACCCTGTCTTTGATTACCGGAGGATTGCTGACCCGGACTCTGGTAGTCGTCAGTCCTTCTCTGCTGAGACTGACCCGAAGCAGAACCCTTACTGGAGTTTCCATCCCATTTTCGCTTGTTGTCGGTAAGTACATCAGAAGTAGTTGTGGCACTGATACGTTTGGGTAGCCTGTTTTGCTCCACCGCCTGGTCGGTGAGACGATGAGCCAACTTGATAATTTACTGAATGGTACCCAGATTGGCTGAAGTTACGTGACTTTGAATCTCCGGTACAAGGCCCTTGAGGTACAGCTCAATACGTTTGATGGGAGGGTCCACCATAGTTGGACACAGGATGGCCAGCTCGTTTGACCTCTTAGTATACACCTCAATCTCAGATCCCGTCATCTTCAGATTGTAAAATTCCACTTCTAGCTTGTGGATATCATCCCGACTACAGTACTCCTCCTTGATCAGCTCTTTAAAACCATTCCAGGGTGTGGCATTAGCAACTGCCAGTCCTAGTAGTTGAACCTGCGCCTTCCACCAGGTTAACGCAGCCCCTTCAAGTGTTCCGGTAGCATATTTCACCCTACGGTCTTCGGGGCATTCGCACATTTCGAAAACTGACTCAAGCTTTTCAAACCAGTGAAGAAGGCCCACTGCTCCTTCGGTGCCACTGAAAGTGGTAGGTCGGCAGTCAATGAACATCTTGAATGTGCACACAGGAGGCTGAGCATGTTGACCTGTTGCGCGAGAATAAAAGACAAAGTTAAGCACGAGGGTTGGTTTGCGAAGGTAGGATCTAAACATCCTAAGGTGAGTTGATATGGCAGGTTATACCTCCTGCAGGGACAGCTGCGAGTGCCTCAGCAACTCGTTCGTTGATCAAAGCCGTCAGCTGGGCTTGAGTTAGGTTCAAACGTCCACCCATGATCTTCACAACGAAATAACGTAGGTGAGAAAAGTGTCGTGAAAGTGCGTAAGAGTGGGACGATAGTATAGAGTAAGCACACATGGTTCAAATAGCAATTATCACATTATCTAATGCACAGTGAGAACTATCTAACCGACAATATAACATAAATCATACCACTTATGGTGTCGAGTCTTGCACGTGGAGCGAAGCGTCGTTGTGGATCGTTGAGCGCTGTACAGGTTATAGTCTGGTTTTATCAAAAAGCTTTTCCCTTTTTAAAACCAAGTTCACTATAACCAATGGCTCTGATACCAATCTGTCACACCCCCAAAATCCACCATGCGGGGTATCACCGCTTGGAGGCGTGACATGACCAGGATCGAGCCACCAATCATACTGAACAACGTACTTAAGTAAATAAAGACAACCACAATACGATTGGGGACCAAAGGCTAGTTAACCAAGTTTTTAATTTAGACAGCGGAAGCATAAACGTAAAGTTCAAAACATAAGTTCGCAGTTCATAAGTTTAAAGTCCAACACATAGGTTTAATAAGTTCATAATGTTTTAAACGCTAAATACTGGACATAACCGTCCGCACACCACAACGACTTCTTCCTCGTGCAAGCTCCAAGCATTTAGTGACCTGTAAGGCATGTAACAACGAGTCAACAACAAAGTTGAGTGAATTCACAGTTGGTTGTTTAGTTTAGCATTCGTTTCGTAAATCATCTGTTCGTTTTGAAAACCATGTATCGTATAATTTCGTATCGCGGTCTTTCTGACATGTTTGCGAAGATTAGTGGGGGTTTCCCATGTGTTACTAGACCACGCGTATCGACTGCTACGAAAATGTAAGAGGTGCCCTAAGTCAATGTCTATCAGCATTGACCCTTTGCCCATAGTCCATTAGTACACGCCCGTCCGACTGGCACGGTGTGAGGTTTGTTAAACCTAATAGCGCTATTAACTAATGACCCGCTCGCCATAGGCCTCGGCGATTAAGTCGATAATTGAGGGACTTAAAGTGATAGAGTTGATGGTCTTATGATCGTGTACGTAGGTTTTACGTACGTGCCCTTCAATCCGAGGACAGTAGTAAGTATGAGTGTACGTAGGTTTTACGTACGTGCCCTTCAATCCGAGGACAGTAAAAAGTAGTTTAATAGTAATGATAGTACAAGTAGTTATTTAATCCCATTCCTAACCCCTGGGAATCCCATGCCTTAGAAAGAGTGTGAACTCACCTCGGTTTGCTCGGTTAGGTTCTCAAATATAGTTAACAGTCAAGGTCGGTCAATCACGTCCTAATAAGGTACGGATAACAATCAGTTTCTCATGCATAACACGTATCCTACGTATGGTTTATTTGCACATTACTTCGTCCACATAACAGGTACACACTTTAACGATTTATACCCATATAAACTTCCCATCCAATCCCCACTCATAAACAAACATACGATATTGCACGTAACACATATAACATGTTAGATAATTCACCGATAGCATACTCGACATTTAGACACGCAAGTCACAACTTATGTCAATTCAGCATTAATATTCGGAACCGGCTGTTTTCGGACATTTAAATAAAATAGTTAAATTATTCCAAAAATTCCCAAATTTTTACAGGATGTCTTAAACATTCCATGTTTTATTGTGTAAAAATATCGGGGTCCGGTTCATTACCAATATTTTATAAAAATTCATATACCGAACTGTGATCAGATTTGTCACATTCTGATCACAGTTTACGGAATAATTCGTCTAAAATTCCTCGTAAGTCCGTTTGTCGAAATTCCAGTTGGGGGGTTACAAATACATCAGTGACCATCTTTGATAAAAATTTCAGGGGCTGGTTATGTTTAGATTTCAAGTTGTGACTGAAAACGTATGACCCATTTTACTGCAGTTAAAATCAGCCTTAGCTGCTGTCACGAAAACATATTTTTAAAATAGTAAACGACCTCAAAAAAATACGATTCCAGCGCCATTTTCTTCGTTTTTCGAAAAGACCCGATTTAGGCTTCAGAAATTCCGTTTTTCGATTTGTTAAAGTCTGTTTACAGCCTGTTGAATGCGGCTGAAAAAGTACATCAGAATGCTGTTTCGTGGTTTAAGCATTACTAAATCGCATCAACGAGTGTCCGAACAATGGATTTAACAAGAAACCAACAATCAACATCAAGTATGATTTAACCAACCCTCAAACCAACAAGATTCCGCTTCATGATTCATACATAAGTAAACTTTTATGTAACTTTCATATTCTTTAATTTTGTTTAACATCTTCTAGTCTTTTGTTCTTTTAGTGATTTAAACAACAACACATCATACTACACATAATTTTGAACAAGATGTAACAAGTTAAAATGAGACTTACTACTAGCTTAAAGCTAGGGATGAATCTAATGCAAAGTGATGAGAAAATGATGGTGAAAAAGACTAGAACAAGCTCCTTAGAAAGTCATTCAAGATGCAACCTCCATAGATCTTCTTGTAAGCTTTGTATGGCACTAGTAAATGAAGGAGATGAAGATGTTTAAAGGTGATGGTGGGTTCGGTTTAGGTGGTGACCGAAATGGGGAGAGAGGGTGAGGTAGAGTGTATGATCTTGAGTCATGATGATAAATCCAAGAACTCCATACATATAAGATCATTCATATATCATGGATACTTACACAAGAAATAAATCAAATCAAATATAATCTTGCCAAATATTAGAAGTATGGTTAGAAGATATGTGGGGTCCCACTTGGGAACTAAAATCGTTGGGGGGGGGGGGGGTCTTAATGTAACATTTTGTGGTTAGATGGTAAAAGATAGTTACATCACAAGTATGAACTTCATATGCTAGTTAGTTATTATTTTAGCGGGTGTTATGCCACACGGGGATCATGACAAGCCAAAAATAATAAGACAAGGTATTTGACAAATATTTGATGTCCCGGGTAATGTCCGGTTGTTCGGTCGGATACTGTTCCGTTAAAGTGTTTAATTGTACCGTAAAGTGTCTTATTTATATATTTGTGTAACGAAATAAATTCCTAACACATAGGAAAATATACCGGACCATTTAGTGACTTTTCTGTATACTACCAGTATGTTAACATGCTCATGTAAGTATATCTCAGTAATCAGAGAGCAGTTAAATATTTCAACACAGTCACCAAGCACTTAAATTATTATTAAATAAATTGTACAGAATACATGTAAATTGAGGGTTGTCACAATAAAATCACATAAATCATCCTTATATTGGATTCTCCCGAAATCCTTTCTTATTTTGTGAATTAAGCATCCATTAGGAATAAAATGCTTACGGGACATATTCATTGTCATATAAGACAAAAGACAGCCGTGGCCTACAACTCCCTGTCAAGAAAAGACAATGAACAACGTTCAAGCCTAAATACCTTGATTCTACAAAAATCATGGCTTATAAATTAAAGTTGTCCTTGTGACTTTTTGCCATAGTTATATTTTAATTAAATTTAGAATAATTATAATGAAAATCCTGAATAAAATAAATATCATTCCTTTTGTGCCAGTATATATATTAAAGAGAATCTTAAAAGGTATAACCTAGCTTGAATGTCATTACAGACCGAGCTATGATGGTAAAACCTGTTTAAAAGAGATTCGGATCCTTGTTAACATCTGAAAACATGTTAACACTCCTGACAACAGTGATGCGATAAAATCACACTTGTCATCTTTATATTGGGAATTTTCCAAACCCCTATTTAGCCTAAACGATCAATAGGAATCATGGCTAATAAACGTCGAACATGATGTACACATCAAAACATCCATTGGGATAAATACCTTCGGGCAAAGATGTATATATGAAAAAGATAGTTTTATTTCATAACTTCTTGTCAAGACGATGAACTATGAAATTTTCCGATCCAAAGGAATCATTGATTATGTTTTAAAATTTCCCTAGTGACAAGGCATCTGTGCCATCAAAAAGTACTTGGGAACAAGCCATTGTGCTATATAAAATGTCTGTACGACATTGGCAGTTGTGACTTAGGTCCCCTGTCTAATAAAATGAAGGATTAGATTCCATTTAAACACCAAAGATGGTTTATTTAAAAAAAAATCCTAGGCAAAACATAATCAAATAAATTTAATACTATCTATTGGCCGATATGGTTTATTTGCACCATGGCTATTTAATCATCAAATTCGACAATTCACTATATAATTAAACCAATTATTACTACCTGGTCTGTAGCCTTCAAAGCTTCACCATGGCTGACTTATCTGAAGCTCACAATCATCTAGTCGATCAGAATGATAATGCAAGACTGAACTTATCGGGCACCGAGTTACAGGCTATGTTAGATACAGCCGTAAACAAAGCCGTGGACCACGTATTAAAGAATCATAAGTGAAAGTGCGATAATACCCCAAATAAGGGTTACAAAAAGGGTAAGGTCGAATCAAATCGGTCCAAGCTGAAAGAGGCAAAACCTAAATGTAAAACCTGCGGGAAGAAGCACTTTGGAAAATGCTTCCGTGAACAGACCAGGGGATGTGGCATCTGTAAGGAGATGGATCACAAGACTCATGAATGCAAGGACTTGAAGGACGCCACATGCTATGGTTGTGGCGAGAAGGGGGACATAAAGACCTGCTGCCCAAAGAAGGCGACTAAAAAGAATTGCACTTTAGATCCACAAGCCAAGCCTTGTGGAATCTGTAATAAAGAAGGGCATAAAACTTTGGAGTGCCAAGACATAAAGGACACAACCTGCTATGGTTGTAATGAAATAGAGCACATCAAAACTAATTGCCCAAATAAAACCAAGAAGCCTGGGGAGGCTAAGAAGACCAAAGCTGGGGGTTCTCAAATGAATGCTCAAGAGGCCGTTCAGGATGACAATGTCACAACAGGTACTTTCCTTATCAATGACGTTTATGCTAGAGTATTATTTGATCCAGGTGCAGGTAAGTCTTTTGTAAACAATAGATCTTGTAAATTATTAAATCTGCCTGTTAAAACTCTAAGCGTTAAGTATGAAGTAGAATTAGTCGATGGTACCTCAGAGACTGCTTCAGCAATATTAGATGGACGTTTATATCCATTAGGAATCATTCTTTTCCGCTGTCCTTATTTCCGTTAAAATAAGAGGGACTCGATATAGTGATAGGAATGGATTGGTCGTCATGTAACCAAGCCCATATTGTGTGTGATAAGAAGCAAGTGGTTATCGAGACTCCTTATGGTGAGCCTTTGACAATTCAAGGAGACACATGGTACGGATTGCCTAAGCACTTGTTGAATTTGGTATTTAATACCAAAGATTCGAGTATGGAAAACTCAGAAGAGATAACCAACAGTCGCGATGCTAGAGATGCGACAAATGTTAACGGTGCATCAAATGTGAACCTCCATGTTAATGGAGTTAATCTCCAAAACTGTAATTAACGCAGCTGTTAGAAAGGCTATGAGAAAAGTCATGAAAAGGTTTAGGAAGCCGAATGCTGCTTGCTCTAAAACACATGTCGCTGCTCATAAGAAGAGCTTTATTCATACTTCATATGCGAAGAATAAACCAAACAAAATCATATATGGCAAGGAGCCCCATTTCTTTTTAGGATGTACTTAAAAGTACTTCGTTTCTTGGAAGTCAAGAGACTTCAATAGTAAAAAGAGGCCCTTGAATGCAGGAAATTTTTGGATGAAGTAGAAACCATTAGGTGTATCAGCGGTTATGCTGGAAAGGGCACGGTGAGATATACATCACAGTCATTCGATGACAATACCCTTAATTAGTGAGGACATTAATGAAGTCCACAAGAAAGATCCTCTTATACATTATGGGATGGTCCAAGTTTTAAGGACCTTATTAGAAAAACCTATTATCCGCTTCACGAAATGGAAAAAGATGGAATAAGAATTTTCTGACTCTCACCATGAAAGTTCTAGACTGTCGACAGTATGTTACAAATTTTAATTCATTGGCTGAGATAGTACCCTATTCCATTTACCCAAAATCTAAGCTTAATGCAAATAATTATTGGTGGTTAGCAACGACAATAAGAGGGCACATTAAGGTTTCAAAGCCTGCTTATTATAAATCCATTATGGATCTACCTCAGCTACTCACGTTTTATAGATTAAGAAACAACCAGTCAAAGTTGGGTCTGCCCTAAAATTTGTTAAAGATTTTACAGCTAAGTTTAAAAGGATTAAGAATGGAGGCGTTTAACCCTCCTGATGAACGATTAGAGGCAGTTCACATTAATAATGACACAAGATAAATCCCTTATTGTGATTTTATTGCTAGGAGTTACGTTTGGTTTAAGGTGCTGCTAAGTCTCTCATAAGACCATAAGCTTAGGAAACTTTTAGAAATTTTTCCATAAGAACCCCAGAGATTAAGCGTAAGGTAAAACTTACAGGCGAAATCATAAGAACCCTTTTCTTCTGTTCCAGTCAGAAACCTTCAGTTGTGTAGTACGTCAGTATATATAGTTGATATCTCTCTGATCTCCATCGTTTGTGAATACCAAACGGTATGATAAAAAGCGCCATATGAGTATTGACCCATGTAATAAACCCTAATGAAGTCAAATGTTGAATTTAAGGGACTAATTTTTCGAAAAATCAAAAACCTTGATTATGAAAGGACTGGAAGTGTTAACATACCAAAAATAAGTTTCTGAATAACCTCGTTTGGTATTTATATTCACAAATGAACCACTTGTTGATCGAGTGTAGCCGTTCGCATAATTAATTGAAAGTTTGCGCAATAAAGGGTTAAAAGCGTCCACATGTTAATTCTTACCTCTGAGTGACCTTTTATTTAACCGGGAGCTTCATGATATTTGATTATACTCTCGGAAATGCCAAACATTGGCCGCCTAAGGTTTTTATGCCTATAAGTAAAGTTACGCGCAACTTTGCAAGTTAGAGGGACTAAAAGTGTCAATATGTTTAATTATACCTTTGAATGACCTTTTAGCGAACCCGAAGCATCGTGATGTTTAATAATACTCTCAAGAATACCTAATATGGATTAGATGAGGCTTCGATGCTATTAAGCGATGATATGTGCAAGTTTGCGCATTAGAGGGACCTAAAGCGTCAACTTTTGAATCTACGCCTTTTGGTGACCATTTAAGCGATCGAGAGCATAGAAATAATTAAGCCCATGCTTGGGAATGCCCATTATGGGCCATGGAAGGCTTGGATGTCATTAAACGACATTTCGCGCTACTTTGTACGATTAAAGGACTATTTGCGTCAAACTGCAAAAGTATGTTGATTCGTATGGTAACGGACCTTCCGGAAGATTACCATGAGTTAAAAATGCCCTAATTATCCTTTATCTAGCTTAGATATAGGCTTAGAGGTGTTTGGTGCGCAAAAATAAACTTTTAAGTCAAGCAGGGACTAAAAGTTTCAAAAAGTGCACAAGTTTGCATTTTCGCGCATATCTTACATTCTGAATATATCCGGACATCCAAAAATTTATGTAAGCACTAAAATATTTTATTTTAGTGTTTGTCTTGATAAAATTTCATTCGTCGCGTAATTTGGATCGTTTTTCGCGTCCGGTCGTGTTTCGTCGTAATTCGTCGAACAACGTGACCATACGGCCAAACAAACTGACATTCGGCATATTTTTGAGCATGTTTCATGTCCCTTATGTTTAGGCATCATGGTGGAGCCGTGAAATGAGATTAACGGGCCTTATATGCATCAGAAAAGCCATTTAACATAGTTCAGGGACTGAAACTGCATATTCTGGAAATGCGTTGCTTGTTTGGACTGTTAGGCGGGCCGCGTAAGCTGCCTGTGTTTCTTACGCAGGCCGTGTAGGCTTCACAGCATCAGAATCCTGATTTTCTTTGCTGGTTTTCAGCAAAACTGGTTTGCAAATGGTTTCTTTAGCAATCTAGGGGCTGTTGTGGGCACCCATAGATTTCCAAAACAATGGGTAGGATTTGTACGGTCCAGATCTAATCATGTTTATCGAGAAACGATCCTAACTGTCCTCTAAATCCTATAAATAACCCATTGATTTTGGGTTTCATTTGCACCTTCATTCCTTTCTGCTTGTTCTCTGAATTCTTGGAGGATCTTGAGCTTCTTGAGAACCTCTTTCAGTCCATAGGACCTCTTGTAAGTGTCCTTTCGTGCTCTGTTTAATTGTTTAGCGATTAAAAACCGAAAAGTCAAGCGTTTGCGATAAACTCTTTGACTTTTAAACGGTTGAGCCATTGTTCGCAACGAACGTGGCTACGTGACCGTAATTAGGTAGGTGTTAAACCCTCAAAAGGGCACCTCCTAATTACCACATTTACTCAGTCAATTGTTGGGTCAAACTTCTTAATAAAAAGTCAAACGAGTCAGTTTATACTAATAAATCCATAACTAAGAACACGGAAGTTATGGAACATCTTTTAACACTTAAATAACTTGGTAATTAACATAAGAACATGTTTAAGCATGTTCAACCCAACAATTCTAAGTATAGGCTCGGTTCGGAACTGAAAGTCGCAAAAGTAGACTTTTGCTTTGACTTTCAGTTCTGACCCGATTTAGCTTAGTTTAGATAAGCCTTAGGATTCCTTTAGGACCATGTTATAGGTTAGTATAACCCTCTGAGGTTATACAACTTGGATCCTTGGTTATCAGATTCATATGCATGTTTCCGTTATATGCCTAAATGTTGACCGTTATGCCCTTTTGACCTTAAAACGAGATTTTTGAAAATGTGAGAGGATAGAAACCTTTATTACTGATTTATAAACTTGCCCTAAAAATTTGACATCAGTTTGAGGTCTAGGTTAGGAGTTATGCTCGTTAGCGTAAATGAAAAGCTTTTTATTAATTAAACGGCATAATTAGCATATAGCCTTTCTAAACCCAAATTTTGATACCAAAATTTTTACCCACTGATGTAAAATAATATTTTGAGATTTTTGAAGATTTTTATTTATTTTTAGGCTGAGCATAACATAGAGTTCTAGCTTTGATTCGGTAATTGTCGGTTTTGCCCTTTTAGCCTATAAAATGAGTTTTACAAATCATTTTGATACCAAAACTTTTTATACTAATCTAATATGATAAATAACATTTTTTAAGCCTTCTGGAATAAGAAAAATATCAGCTTTTCTTATAAAACCCGGAAATCGCTTAAAACCGTCTTTTTTCGCGTTTTAAACGCATAGGATGAGTTAAAACTATTTTTAACATATAAGACTTAATACCTACTGATGTTTTAAGAAAATTTTTATAATTTAACAGTAAGCAAAAGTCTTGAACCCATATTTCCAGATTTGACCTTTTAAAGCCTATGTGAAATTACCAAAATGCTCCTTCGGTGCATAGTTGGGTTAAAAGTGATAAATCCCACACATAGGCAATACGCTACTGATATAACTTATTAAATTAAGTATTTTTACTGATTATATAGGACCTAAACCTCAGATTAATATTTAAACTCTTTTATAACCTTTAAAATGACCAAAATACCCCTACGGGGCTTAGTTTGAGTTTAAATTCGTTTTGGGCATAATGGAAGGTATCCTACTGATATCACAACATATTTAGGGAATATTAACTTAGGAAACATGTTCATGACTCTTTTGGTTACCCGTTACGCACTTTTCGCGTTCGGATCGGTTTATGTAACTAGTTTGCATAAATTAGCCGAAACGGGTCAAACCTTATCATTGTTATCTCAAAATCCAGAATGTGTTTAGTTTACCCATATTAAACAAGTATACAAGCTTTTTGGGTCTAAACCACATTCTAATCCGGTCTTCGCTTAATCTTGCGTTTGAACCATATATCCTCCTCTAAAACTAATCGGTCTAAGCACAGGCTTAATTAATGCCCGTTAAGAATCTAATAGGGTATTAAAACCTTCGTTCCAGATTTAGGAGCCCAGTAAAAGCTACCTGTACTTGCTTGGTGGTATACGGCTAGGATAAAATGTATAAATTTGCTCAGGTAAATCATTTTAACTTATTTTCCCTATACGGGCTTGGGGTACGGTATATAAAATATCGCTTGGCCGGGCATTAAATTTTTAATTGTATGAAGGTTAATTTATCGAAATGTCCCGTTTAAATTTTTTTGTTTGCTTAAAGCCTTTGGGGGTGAATGACCATGTCCCGGATATCCTTGGCATCATTCATAGAAATGGCCACGACCTAAGCATGGGGTGTAGGCATACACCCGCCTGTGCATATATAAATAAAAAGGTATAACCGCCGGTTTCGAGAATAACCCGCCGCGGGACGATATTGTCACGGCCCCTGACCCGGTTTGACCCGTTTCAGGAGCCGCGGGACATAAAATCCCGTGGTATTTATTTAATTGAGTTAACAGCGGAAGATTTTCATAGGATCTTTTAAAACTGAAATTTCCCGATTATTTCATTTCACAATTCGGGATAATCCCCGGTAGTTTACAATCATATGATTTCACTAAGAAATCTTTATTTTTACAAAACATGTTTCTTTATTTTATATTGAGCCACTTCCTTAAGCTTGTAGTGCATCGCGACACTTTTCCTGGATCACAACAGATCACCTGAAACATGTTTGAAAAAGTTTTGTCAGCGGGAAATACTGGTGAATCATTATTTTTAATAAAACGACGCATTTGTTATAATTTACAGTATTAAGAGCGATTACAATGTTACCAGATATCAACCAACTACCCACGGTATTTGTCACTCGACTCATTTCTGTGACTATGGTCATATCATCCATTGGCTACCCCGTTGTCCAATGGTGAAGATTATCAAGCAATGTATACAAAACCCCACATACCGGCTGTAATTTGGTGACTACAAAGACTTAATCCCTGTAATTATAACCTTGATAATAAACATGATTTTGAAAGTAATTTGATAAAAAGAGAATGACTCACATTGCAGATTTAATACGGGCAGAGTCTAGTCTACTGATTAGCCTTGTTAACCTAGTTTAAATAACAATGCACACAAAACTAGGTTAGTAACCAATACAGCATTTACGATAACTCACGAGATCAAACCCTCACAACGAATGAAAAAGTGCAATACTTAAACATCCATCGAATTTACGACGAATGACAAAGTATAGCCCTTATGTGGGCAGCACTTAAACATCCATTGGATAGTTTTAATCGATCGGACATTGAATCGTAGCAGCGATCGAGTTATTACCCTGTTATTGCGGCAGCGATTCGTGATTCGTATGTTTTTGTAGTAAAAGGACTATAACTCAGTGTGTATAACGAATTTTTACGTCGTTTCAACTCCAGAATGCAAGTCCCAAACCCCACTATTTATACTTGAAATTTGACCCCCTCGCGTGACGCGAGGGGTACCCCCTTGGGCGTCGCGTGGCGCGAGGGGTCACTACTCTATTATAGAGTAGCCCCGTGTGTTTGTAGCCTTGCTGAGTCGACGAAATGATAAAATTCGTTTTTGACAGCAAATTAAGTGGATAATCGTAACTTGGGAATACCCCCCCCCATGAGTTTTAGTGGCCCTAATCCTGATTCTGAATATTCTGAAAATTTTAGGGTTTATACAGAATCACTTGGGGGTTTAAATTAGGGTTTCCTATTGGAACAAATATACTAATAATTAGGACTTTTAATGAGAGTTGTTACATTCTCCCCACCTTAATAAAAATCTCATCCTCGAGATTTATTGGAATAAGTGAGGATACTTTTGCTTCATTTCTGATTCTAGCTCCCAAGTGTACTCAGATCCTCTTTTTGAATCCCACTTGACTTTGACTAAAACTAGTCGCTTGTGCTTGAGAAATTTGATCTTTCGATCCTCAATTTGAAGAGGTTTCTCTACGAATTTTAGCTTTTCATTTACCTCTACATCTTGAAGAGGTACTACCAGGGATTCGTCAGACAAACATTTCTTGAGATTGGATACATGAAATACGTCATGTACTCCGGTTAGCTCTTCTGGTAGTTGTAAACGATAAGCAACTGGTCCTATACGTTGGATCACTGAAAATGGTCCTACGTATCGTGGACTTAGTTTTCCTTTCTTACCGAACCGAACTACTCCTTTCCAAGGAGAAACTTTTAAGAGTACCCTGTCTCCTACTTGGAATTCCAACGACTTCCGTCTATTGTCTGCATAACTCTTCTGACGATCTCGAGCGTCTTTAGTCTTTCCTTGATTTGAGTGATCTTGTATGTAGTTTCTTGTACTATCTCAGGACCTGATAATTGACTTTCTTCTATTTCTGCCCAACATACTGGAGTTCTGCACTTACGTCCGTATAGTGCTTCGAATGGGGCAGATTCGATACTTGAATGATAACTATTGTTATAGGAGAATTCAATTAAAGGTAGGTGGTCATCCCAGTTTACACCAAAATCTATTACACATGCTCGGAGCATGTCTTCTAAGGTTTGTATCGTCCTTTCACTTTGCCCGTCTGTTTGAGGATGATATGCAGTGCTCAAGTTCAGTTTAGTTCCCATGGCTTCTTGGAAACTTGTCCAGAAGTGAGAAGTGAAACGACTATCCCTATCTGATACAATGGAGAGTGGAACTCCATGTAGGGATACAACTTCATCTACATACAACTTTGCCAACCTTTCCATGCTAAAGATTTCTTTCATGGGTAGAAAATGAGCTGATTTGGTTAATCGATCCACAATTACCCAAATTGCATCATTACCTTTTCTGGTTTTGGGCAACTTAGTAACAAAATCCATTGTTATGAGTTCCCATTTCCATACTGGCATTTCTAATTGTTGTAGTAGACCTGAAGGTTTCTGGTGTTCTACCTTAACTTCTGAACAAGTAAGACACTTAGAAACATATCTAGCTATATCCTTTTTCATGCCTATCCACTAGAAATTATTTCTTAAATCTTGGTACATCTTATTGTTTCCAGGGTGCATGGTATACCTAGATTTATGGGCTTCTTCTAGAATTTTATCTCTTAATTCTCCTTGCTTTGGTACCCAAATCCTTTTCTTATGGAATTTCCAAATTCCATCCTTTCCTTGTTCTAATTCTTTTATTCGTCCTTTCATTCCTTCAGCATCATCCTTGATTGCTGTTTCCTGAAAATGCTTTAGTTGTTCCATTAAATCTATCTGTAGATTTAATCTAAGAGCACGAACCCGTCGTTGTTTCTCATGATACTTACGACTTAGGGCATCTGCAACTACATTGGCCTTTCCTTCGTGATACTGAATATCACAGTCGTAATCACTTAGGATTTCCATCCATCTCCTTTGTCTCATATTCAATTCTTTTTGCCCAAATATGTATCTTAAACTTTTATGATCTGTATAGATAGTAAATTTACTTCCATACAGATAATGCCTCCAAATTTTAAGGGCAAAAATTATGGCTCCTAACTCTAAGTCATGAGTCGTATAGTTTTCCTCGTGCTTTTTCAATTGCCTTGATGCGTATGCAATTACCTTCTTGCGTTGCATAAGCACACATCCTAATCCTAGCTTTGAAGCATCACAGTATACTTCAAAATCTTCAGTTCCTTCTGGTAAGGCTAGAATTGGAGCATTTGTTAATTTCTACTTCAAGATCCTAAAGGCTTCTTCTTGTTTAGGTCCCCATTCAAACTTAACTGCTTTACAGGTTAGCTTAGTTAATGGTACAACTATCTTGGAAAAATCCTTAATAAACCGTCTATAGTATCCGGCTAAACCTATAAAACTTCTAATTTCCATTGCTGATTGTGGAACCTTCCATTTGGTATTTGCCTCTATCTTAGCAGGATCTACGTGAATACCTTCATGATTCACCATGTGACCTAAAAATTGCACTTCCTTTAGCCAAAATTCACATTTCGAGAATTTGGCATAAAGCTTTTCTTTTTTTAACAAAGTTAAGAGCGCATGCAAGTGCTGACAATGTTCTTCCTGGCTTTTGGAATAAATAAGTATATCGTCTATGAAGACAATTACGAATTTATCCAAATACGGTTTACAGATCCTATTCATCATGTCCATGAATGCGAAAGGTGCATTCGTTAATCCGAAGGGCATGACTGTAAACTCGTAATGACCATACCTAGTTCTGAAAGCAGTTTTAGGCATGTCTTCTTCTTGTACCTTCAATTGATGATATCCGGATCGTAAGTCGATCTTAGAAAAGTATCTAGCTCCTTGAAGTTGATCAAAAAGATCATCAATCCTAGGTAATGGGTATCGATTCTTAATTGTAACCTTATTCAATTCTCTATAATCAATACACATTCGCATCGACCCGTCCTTTTTCTTTACAAACAACACTGGTGCTCCCCACAGGGATGAACTAGGTTGTATGAATCCTTTATTTAGTAATTCATCTAATTGCTTTTTCAGTTCTAACATTTCGGTAGGAGCTAACCGATAAGGTGCCTTGGCCATCGGTGTAGTTCCGGGAATTAGATGAATTCTGAATTCTACTTCCCTATCTGGTGGTAATCCCGGGAGTTCTTCCGGAAATACATCTGGGTATTCTGAGACTACATGAATCTCCTTAAGTTCTTTACCCTTAGTACTAATGATTACTGAAATCATATATACTATTCCTTGCTTTCGTTCATAACTAGCAACTTTCATTACTGATATGAACTTCATGGGTTTACGTGGTTTATCTCCTGTAATCATGATTACTTCTCTGGTGGGTGCCTGAATTTCTATAGAGTTCTTATCACAAAGAATTCGAGCATGGTTGGCTACTAACCAATCCATTCCTAACACAACATCGAATTCGGCTAATTTCATAGGTAATAGGTTTGCATGAAATTTATGACCTGAAAGTTCTATATTTCCTTTCCGCAAAACTTTATCTATTTTAACAGAATTCCCATCTACCGTTTCGATTGTAAAAATCTTCCTAAGGTTGGTTAAAGGTAAATTAAGAGCTTGGCACAATAAAGTATTTATAAAACTTTGGTTTGCACCAGAGTCAAATAATACTTTTGCGTACACGTTGTGAACTAGGAACGTACCAGCTATCACATCTGGAATGAGTTCTGCTTCTTGAGTGGTCAGCTGGAATGCTCTGGCATTCTTTTTAGTAGCTCCATCGGCCGTCTTGGTTTTGTTGTCTGCTGGTTTGGTCAATTTAGGACATTCTGTTTTGAAATGTCCTGCTTCGCCACAGTTAAAGCAGATTCTTGTTTTCTTTCTGCAATCTTCTTCACGATGTCCTACAGCTTTGCAAAAGTTGCAGGTTATATTGCATGTTCCATAATGTTTCTTTTTGCAATTCCTACAGAACAGCGGTGTTAAAGATTGCCCTGTTCCTCTTTTCTTGAAGTTGCTATTATTACCCGTACGAAATCCTTGGGTAATTTTCTGAGCCAGATCCTTTTTCCTGTTTTCATCTCTTGTGCATACCAGTTCGTCAGTTAGGGTGTTAGCTAATTCTACCGCATCGTCAATAGTACGAGGTCTCGCAGCTTTAACGATATTACGGATTTCACTAATTAATCCCCAAATATAACGAGAAATGAGCACTGGTTCTGGCGAAGCCAGGGTTGGTACTACTCTCGCATATTCGAAGAATGTCGAAGTATACCCTCGACAGTCTACACCCATCATTTGATGATTTAGGAATTTATTCTCCATTTGATCTTTTTCATATTCGGGATAGAATTTTCTTTCTACAAGACTCTTAAATTCTTCCCAGTTCATGGCATAGGCCATATTTCTTCCTTTGGCTTGAAGTACTGTATTCCACCATTCTAGCGCCCCTTCTTTGAAAAGATTTGACGCGTACATGACCTTATCGTCTTTGGCACATTTACTTATTGTAATCACTGGCAGTCGCTCCTTCATTGCCTGCAAATTCATTGGGTTTACAAGCAAGAAATTCTTTGTAAGTGCAACCAGGCATTGCAGCTTTCATTTTCTTAGGGAGCGGAGCCTACCATGGATCATTATCGTGATTAGTATGATTACCGCCTTCGTTTACGCTATTACTGAAGTTATCTTCAGAAATACATTTGCTAGGAATGATTTGTTGAGGTTCAACAGGTTTCTGGGCAGCAGCAATTATTGCTGGAATAACATTGGCTATTCCTTGAGCAACGATATTTTCTATATCTTGCCTAGTCATAAAGTGATCCTCCTGATGTTGCTCAGATTGGTTTACCTCGTTAACTGGTTCATTATTAGCGTTTTCCATCTGATAATTAATATATATAATTTATTAGTATAAAATAAGAAACAACCAAATATAACAATTAATCACACATAATCACGTAAACAATTATATAACCAAAATTGTAAATTTCTAAATTTTCATTTGTTTATATATTATAATATGCTTCCGTACACACTTTTATCTTACAACCGTTTTATTGTTTATTTTACACATACTGATTTTTATTACTATTATTATTATTATTATTATTATTATTATTATTATTATTATTATTATTATTATTATTATTATTATTATTATACAAACACAGATTCACAACCCACTTCTCCCTCGTCAACTTGCATTTTAAAAACGATGTTCCCTCTCATCATATTTCCATGAGATTTGTCCTCCTATCTCTCGGATCCTATTGCCAGCATCCATCAGCTCTTCGCCAAAATGGCGGAGTTCAGCCATATTCTCATTACTCATCGGTGGATTTGGTATAGGTTCTGGGTCAAACTGAGGGAAAAACGTATAAGGGTTATTAAGTAGGTTTTGGAATTGCCAATCATTAGTCCACCACTCGTCCATTCCTAGAGGTTGGGTGTGGATTATAGGTTCTGGGATTGCTGGTTCCAAATTCATTGGAAGTTGGGTTTCAATAGGATGAGTAAAAACATTTTCATTGACATGATTAATAGTATCACAGCTTGCCAATATAAAATCTAGCTCCTCCTGCAATGTCATTTCCTGGGTTTGCTTGGAGCTTTCTCCAATTTCCATCTTTGTCTGCCTAGAAGCTTCCCCAATCACCAATTCCATCTGTCTAGAACTTTCCCCGATTTCAATTCCCTTTTCTTTCTCTAAGGGATTGTCTATTTTAGGAATCTTCCTAGTGACGGGTTTCCTCCTACGCACACGCCTCCATCCTACCAATCTTCTCCTTTTCTTAGGCTTGGGTTTCTCCAAAGGTGGAGCGTTGAATTCCATAGGTTCTTCTATATCGGGTATGTAACCAGTAAAATCTTTGGAAACTTCTATTCTCATCGGATAAAGATTAAGATTCTGGAGGGCTTCAGATAACTCATTCATGCTGTTTAGCATATATGCAAAATACTAAGTTATAACAAAATTTCACAGATAACCATTCAAATATTATTGCATACCGTGTGACTTTAATTTAATACAAAGGACAATTGACATTTAAACATACTAGGTTTTATTGTAACTTTATTTATTTACTGGGTAAAGTTTCTGGCTTGTAAGTGATAAGGTTGCTAATACTGGGTCATGGTGTTTTAAAGATTTGCATTTACTGCTATAGTGGCTAGCATATAAAGATCTGCCCATTTTTCATCTAACTTGTCTTCCCATGGTGGGTTACTGTCTAGTTTCTGAATTTCCTGATTAACTCTCATTTCTTTTGATTGAGATTTCTTTATTTTCTCCTGACTTTTCCTAAAAATCAAACTTCTTTTATTAGGAGAAAGTGGTTCCTCATAATGGGCTTTACGAACAAATATTCCCTCCTCAGTATCTACTGAGTATCTTGAGGATTGGGATGAACTTCCCTTCTCTTTTGGCTAACTATCTAATTTAAGATAGATGTTTGAAAGCTTTTGCTTACCCATACTGTAACTAACAAATAGTCAGTTAATAAAACACATAATCACATAATGGCAATCAGGAAAATTAAGTATTTCTCAAATACTTAATTAGCATAACTCAGTGGCTCTGATACCACCTTTTTCTGTCACGGTCCCCGACCCGGTTTGACCCGTTTCAGGAGCCGCGGGACAGAAAATCCCGTGGTATTTATTTAATTGAGTTAACAGCGGAAGATTTTCACAGGATCTTTTAATACTGAAATTTCCCGATTATTTCATTTCACAATTCGGGTTAATCCCCGGTAGTTTACAATCATATGATTTCACTAAGAAATCTTTATTTTTACAAAACATGTTTCTTTATTTTATATTGAGCCACTTCCTTAAGCTTGTAGTGCTTCACGGCACTTTTCCTGGATCACAACAGATCACCTGAAACATGTTTGAAAAAGTTTTGTCAGCGGGAAATACTGGTGAATCATTCTTTTTAATAAAACGACGCATTTGTTATAATTTACAGTATTAAGAGCGATTACAATGTTTCCAGATATCAACCAACTACCCACGGTATTTGTCACTCGACTCATTTCTGTGACTATGGTCGTATCATCCATTGGCTACCCCGTTGTCCAATGGCGAAGAATATCAAGTAATGTATACAAAACCCCACATACTGGCTGTAATTTGGTGACTACAAAGACTTAATCCCTGTAATTATAACCTTGATAATAAACATGATTTTGAAAGTAATGTGATAAAAAGAGAATGACTCACATTGCAGATTTAATACGGGCAGAGTCTAGTCTACTGATTATCCTTGTTAACCTAGTTTAAATAACAATGCACACAAAACTAGGTTAGTAACCAATACAGCATTTACGATAACTCACGAGATCAAACCCTCACAACGAATGACAAAGTGCAATACTTAAACATCCATTGAATTTACGAAGAATGACAAAGTATAACCCTAATGTGGGCAGCACTTAAACATTCATTGGATAGTTTTAATCGATCGGACATTGAATCGTAGCAGCGATCGAGTTATTACCCTGTTATTGCGGCAGCGATTCGTGATTCGTATGTTTTTGTAGTAAAAGGACTATGACTCAGTGTGTATAACGAATTTTTACGTCGTTTCAACTCCAGAATGCAAGTCCCAAACCCCACTATTTATACTTAAAATTTGACCCCCTTGCGTGACGCGAGGGGTACCCCCTTGGGCGTCGTGTGGCGCGAGGGGTCACTACTCTATTATAGAGTAGCCCCGTGTGTTTGTAGCCTTGCTGAGTCGACGGAATGATAAAATTCATTTTTGACAGCAAATTAAGTGGATAATCGTAACTAGGGAATACCCGCCCTCCCCTGAGTTTTAGGGGCCCTAATCCTGATTCTGATTATTCTGAAAATTTTAGGGTTTATACAGAATCACTTGGGGGTTTCAATTAGGGTTTCCTATTGGAACAAATGTACTAATAATTAGGACTTTTAATGAGAGTTGTTACATATATCATGTGGTGTGTCTATTAATCTTTAACCCCGATGTCAACCCGGGCTACTGAACGTATAAGAAACATGTAATTCTTTTACAAGTTTATATATAAATAATTATCCCAAGTTATAAAAAGTTTTGTGCCATGTGCATTCAAATTAATTTTCTTAAACCCTTTTCAAAATGAGTCAATTAATAGTATTTACCAGTGTAAACTGACGTATTTTCCAAAAAGGCTAAGTGCAGGTACTAGACGAAATAGGCTGGCTACTCCTGGCATCATTAATCAAGTCTTGCAAGCTTTAGATGTTAAATTCTATTGAACAATCATCTTTTATTTTATCCGCCTGTGGATCCTTTACATTTCGTTTGTAATACTTTGATATTACGCTTTATCGGTTTGTAATATATTCATCTTTTGCTTCCGCTGTGCATTTAAGTTGTGTTGTTTGACTATGATGATATCAACTACGTCACGATACTCCCCACCGGTAATACTTGGAAATTCGGGGCGTGACAGGTTGGTTTCAGAGCCAGGTTTGAGCGAATTAAACACTAGCCTTTTGTGTTTAATCTCGATGACACGGTAGCACATTCCTTGACCTTTTGAGTCTAGACTTAACATAGGAATACCCTCATCTCTATTCGGAGAACTATTGCTTTCAGATCTATATTTATTGTTAATATGTCGCCAAGCAAAGAAGCCGTAATGGAAATTCTCCCCATTCGAAGCCTAGGGAAGGCCGAGCGTTGTATTGCGACTAGGATAAACGTGCAACCAAGGAGAAAACAATTCAGAAATAAAATGAAGAAGAAACTCCTTTTGCTAAAGTTCATTTCCTTAGTAAGTCCTTATAAGGGCATACTTATCTTTCAGTCCCTTCATGGACAACATTATTTCTTCCAAACCCCGTTTAGGGCAATTCTGTACCTCCTTTGAAATCATTGGAATGTTTTATCTAAATTTCATTATATATGAATATAATATATGAAATAAATCAAAATTTTCATTCCTTTTATAAGATCTACAATTATAATAAAATGGCAAAATCTAAAAAGGACAAGACCTAGCCCGTGTGTCATTTTAAGACAGGGCCAAGATGGTAGTTCCTCAATTAGATTCAGATCTTTATTAACATCTCAATTTAGGATTGTTCTGTGTTAATATTAAAAAGAATCTTAAAGCTAAAACCTAGCCTATATGTCATTAAAAAGATTCAAATCCTTGTTAACACCTGTAAACATGTTAACATTCCTGGCAAATGTGATTCGATAAAATCACATAAATCATCCTTATATTGGATTCTCCCGAAATCCATTCTTATTTTGTGAATTAAGTATCCATTAGGAATAAAATGCTTACGGGCCATATTGATTGTCATATAAGACAAATGACAGTCGTGGCCTACAACTCCCTGTCAAGAAAAGACAATGAACAACGTTCAAGCCTAAATACCTTGATTCTACAAAAATCATGGCTTATAAATTAAAGTTGTCCTTGTGACATTTTGCCATAGTTATATTTTAATTAAATTTAGGATAATTATAATGAAAATCCTGAATAAAATAAATATCATTCCTTTTCTGCCAGTATATACATTAAAGAGAATCTTAAAAGGTATAACCTAGCTTGAATGTCATTACAGACCGAGGTATGATGGTAAAACCTGTTTAAAAGAGATTCGGATCCTTGTTAACATCTGAAAACATGTTAACACTCCTGACAACAGTGATGTGATAAAATCACACTTGTCATTTTTATATTGGGAATTTTCCAAACCCCTATTTAGCCTAAACGATCAATAGGAATCATGGCTAATAAACGTCGAACATGATGTACACATCAAAACATCCATTGGGATAAATACCTTCGGGCAAAGATGTATACATGAAAAAGATAGTTTTATTTCATAACTTCTTGTCAAGACAATGAACTATGAAATTTTCCGATTCAACGGAATCATTGATTATGTTTTAAAATTTCCCTAGTGACAAGGCATCTGTGCCATCAAAAAGTACTTGGGAACAAGCCATTGTGCTATATAAAATGTATGTACGACATTGGCAGTTGTGACTTAGGTCCCCTGTCTAATAAAATGAAGGATTAGATTCCATTTCGCGTCCCGTCGTGTTTCGTCGTAATTCGTTGAACAACGTGACCATATGGACAAACGAACCGACAGTCGGCATATTTTTGAGCATGTTTCATGTCCCTTATGTTTAGGCATCATGGTAGAGCCTTGAAATAAGATTAACGGGCCTTATACGCATCAGAAAAGCCATTTAACATAGTTCAGAGACTGAAATTACATATTCTGGAAATGCGTTGCTGGTTTGGACTGTTAGGCGGGCAGCGTAAGCTGCCTGTGTTTCTTACGCGGGCCGTGTAGGCTGCACATCATCAGAATCCTGGTTTTCTTTGCTGGTTTTCAGCAAAACTGGTTTGCAAATGGTTTCTTTAGCAAGCTAGGGACTGTTGTGGGCACCCATAGATTTCCAAAACAATGGGTAGGATGTGTACGGTCTAGATCTAATCACGTTTTTCGAGGAACGATCCTAACGGTCCTCTAAATCCTATAAATACCCCATTGATTTTGGGTTTCATTTGCACCTTCATTCCTTTCTGCTTGTTCTCTGAATTCTTGGATGATCTTGAGCTTCTTGAGAACCTCTTTCAGTCCATAGGACTTCTTGTAAGTGTCCTTTCGTGCTTAGTTTAATTGTTTAGCAATTAAAAACCAAAAAGTCAAGCGTTTGCGATAAACGCTTTGACTTTTAAACGGTTGAGCCATTGTTCGCAATGAACATGGCTACGTGACCATAATTAGGTAGGTGTTAAACCCTCAAAATGGCACCTCCTAATTACCACGTTTACTCAGTCAATTGTCGGGTCAAACTTCTTAATAAAAAGTCAAACGAGTCAGTTTTTACTAATAAATCCATAACTAATAACACAAAAGTTATGGAACATGTTTTAACACTTAAATACCTTGGTAATTAACATAAGAACATGTTTAAGCATGTTCAACCCGACAATTCTAAGTATAGGCTCGGTTCGGAACCGAAAGTCGCAAAAGTAGACTTTTACTTTGACTTTCAGTTCTGACCCGATTTAGCTTAGTTTAGATATGCCTTAGGATTCCTTTAGGACCATGTTATAGGTTAGTATAACCCTCTGAGGTTATACAACTTGGATCCTTGGTTATCAGATTCATATGCATGTTTCCGTTATATGCCTAAATGTTGACCGTTATGCCCTTTTGACCTTAAAACGAGATTTTTGAAAATGTGAGAGGATAGAAACCTTTATTACTGATTTATAAACTTTCCCTAAAAATTTGACATCAGTTTGAGGTCTAGGTTAGGAGTTATGCTCATTAGCTTAAATGAAAAGCATTTTATTAATTAAACGGCATAATTAGCATATAGCCTATCTAAACCCAAATTTTAATACCAAACTTTTTACTCACTGATGTAAAATAATATTTTGGGATTTTTGAAGATTTTTATTTATTTTTAGGCTGAGCATAACATAGAGTTCTAGCTTTGATTCGGTAATTGTCGGTTTTGCCCTTTTGGCCTATAAAATGAGTTTTACAAATCATTTTGATACCAAACCTTTTTCTACTGATCTAATATGATAAATAAAATATTTTAAGCTTTCTAGAATAATAAAAATATCAGCTTTTCTTATAAATCCCAGAAATCGCTTAAAACCGTCTTTTTACGCATTTTAAACGCATAGGATGAGTTAAAACTATTTTTAACATATAAGACTTAATACCTACTGATGTTTTAAGTAAATTTTTATAATTTAATAGTAAGAAAAAGTCTTGAACCCAGATTTCCAGATTTGACCTTTTAAAGCCTATGTGAAATTACCAAAATGCCCCTTCGGTGCATAGTTGGGTTAAAAGTGATAAATTCCACACATAGGCAATACCCTACTGATATAACTTATTAAATTAAGTATTTTTACTGATTATATCAGACCTAAACCTCAGATTAATATTTAAACTCTTTTTCCGATTCCCTTACCCAATCTCATGAGAAGCAAGCCCAGCCCTTAAAATGTCCCGTTGGTTCCTTATAGTCACTTATTTTTATTTTGATTTAACCTTTAAAATGACCAAAATACCCCTACGGGGCATAGTTTGAGTTTAAATTCGTTTTGGGCATAATGGAAGGTATCCTACTGATATCACAACATATTTAGGGCATATTAACTAAGGAAACATGTTCATGACTCGTTTGGTTACCCGTTACGCACTTTTCGCGTTCGGATCGGTTTATGTAACTAGTTTGCATAAATTAGCCGAAACGGGTCAAACCTTATCATTGTTATCTCAAAATCCAGAATGTGTTTAGTTTACCCATATTAAACAAGTATACAAGCTTGTCGGGTCAAAACCACATTCTAATCTGGTCTTCGCTTAATCTTGCATCTGAACCATATATCCTGCTCTAAAACTAATCGGTCTAAGCATAGGCTTAATTAAGACTCGTTAGGAATCTAATAGGGTATTAAAACCTTCGTTCCAGATTTCGGAGCCCAGTAAAAGCTACCTGTACTTGCTTGGTGGTATAGGGCTAGGATAAATTGTATAAATTTGCTCAGGTAAATACTTTTAACTTATTTTCCCTATAAGGGCTTGGGGTACGGTATATAAAATACCGCTTGGTCGGGCATTGAATTTTTAATTGTATGAAGGTTAATTTATTGAAATGTCCTGTTTAAATTGTTTTGTTTGCTTAAAGCCTTTGGGGGGTTAATGACCATGTCCCGGATATCCTTGGCATCATTCATAGAAATGGCCACGACCTAAGCACGGGGTGTAGGCATACACCCGCCTGTGCATATATAAATAAAAAGGTATAACCGTCGGTTTCAAGAATAACTCGCCGCGGGACTATATCATGTGGTGTGTCTATTAATCTTTAACCCGGTGTCAACCCGGGCTACTGAACGTATAAGAAACATGTAATTCTTTTACAAGTTTATATTTAAATAATTATCCCAAGTTATAAAAAGTTTTGTGCCATGTGCATTCAAATTAATTTTCTTAAACCCTTTTCAAAATGAGTCAGTTAATTGTTTTTACCAGTGTAAACTGGCGTATTTTCCAAAAAGGCTAAGTGTAGGTACTAGGCGAAATAGGCTGGCTTCTCCTGCCATCATTAATCAAGTCTTGCAAGCTTTAGATGTTAAAGTCTGTTGAACAATCTTCTTTTATTTGATCAGCCTGTGGATCCTTTACATTCCGTTTGTAATACTTTGATATTACTCTTTATCGGTTAGTAATATATTCATCTTTTGCTTCCGCTGTGCATTTAAATTGTGTTGTTTGACTATGATGATATCAACTACGTCACGATACTCCCCACTGGGCCCACCGGTAATACGTGGAAATTCGGGGTGTGACAAAAAGTATTGGGGACATAGCAAAGGATTTTCTGAAAAGCAACATAAACATCAAAACAAGTTTGAGAAGCAATGTGGGAATGGGTGACAAAACTTTGTTTTGGATCGATACCTGGGTAGGAAATCAGCTGTTGAAAGAGCAATGTCCGAATTTATTCCAATTATCGGCAAAGAAAAAGGCGACGGTTCTAGAAAGCTACAAAGTACTAAATGGGGGGAGATGTAGGGAATTGCCTTGGATAAGGGCTCCATCTAGCAATGAAGAAAAACAAGAAATGGATACCTTAAAAGATCGATGGCAACAACAACCTCTATCACAAAGTGGTGACATGTGGTTCTGGAAAAGCTTCGAACACCAAGATTTCTGCGTAAAAAATGTTAAACTGTCATTAGGCCAGAATCTGGATCTGAACTTCATACTGAGTACGTTTAACTGGAATAATTGGGCAACGAGTAAAAGTACAACGTTTGTTTGGAGAGCGATCGATGAAAAAAACCTTCGGCAGTTGCGTTAAGAGGAAGAGGTATGAACCTGCCTGACGTAATATGTAAAACATGTGGGGCGGTGGAGGAAACTGCAGTCCACATACTCCTCGGTTGCAATTTCGCGAAAAGAGTCTGGAAGGATATCACTTCATGGTTAAAAATACCGATGGTCAATACGAAGTGGAGCATTACGGGGCTGCTGATGGAGATATATGAGACGCCAAGAAGCCAGAATATTAGAAAAGCGATACATGCGGTAAGTATACAAACGTTGTGGTCATTGTGGAAGACTAGAAATGATCGGCTTTTCAAAGGAAAACAAGGGGTGATCCAAATGGTAGTGGAATACATAAAGGAGACCACTTTTCAGGGAATGAAACAGAGATCAAAATTTCGTTCGATATCAAGGCAGGAATGGTGGGATTTCAATGTAAATTTGCAATAAGGGTCTGGCTTTGCTTTTTTCTTTTCTATTTCCCTTTTTCGAGTTTTGTTTTTCTGTTTAATATCCAGCTCCTGGCTGGGGACTATGTTTGGTTTTAGTTTTTCGTATTAATGAAGGTTCCAGTTTGCTATTCAAAAAAAAAAAAAAAAAAAAGCTGGTAGAGAAGATTGCATTATTATGATCCCAATAAAAAGTTTTGATTCCATCATTCCTTGAAAACTTTTGGTTGTTAAATTTATATCATAGAAAATATTTGTTAATATAATATGGTTATGTAACCACTAGATGTAGTTGAATGGTATTTGTAAGGGGTAGGGTGATAATCACCATCACTCACAACATTCAATCAAATTTCATCATGTCATCAACCATTATTCCATCACTTACAACCTTTTTTAGTGGAAATGGTTATCACTTGTGATAGAATTCCATCTCACAACCTTTTTTATTTATTTTTTAAATCATTTGATGAAACTATTTTTACAAAGCTATTTTTTTAAAGTTATAAAAAAATATTTACAAAGTTTATAAATTTTAACAACAAGGGACTAAAACTGCCTTTTTACTAAAGATAAATACAAAGGAATGCAGTGTTTTAAAACTATTTAAAACATAATCAAAGTGGATGGGCTATTTGTGTACAAATAACAAAAACTTTTAAAACATAACAAGCACCCTTCTTCGTCTGAATCTCCATGTTTTCCGGCATATCTGCGGTGAACTCGGAGCCCCTTATCTACATGAATTCGAGGCGTTTTATTTGCGATAAACACGTGTCAAACATGCAGTGGGTCTCCAGAGCCAGATTTTTGAAGTTTCACGCGTTATATTTTTAACGCGTTTTGTATTTTACGCGTGATGTTGATGCATCTCTTGTGGATGCGGCTCGACTCGGTTTGCCCGTGTTATGGAATGAAGACCAAAGCCCGATATCATCCATTGATTTTCAGTTCCATAATGTCCATGTTGCTGATCTGCATGTTGCAGATCTATGTGATGCCGCTGTTCGTTTAAGTCTGCAATGTTTGCAAGTTGCAGCCCCTTACGAAGAACCTGGTTAACATGTAACCGACGAAGAACCAAGACGTGTTAGTGGCGAAGAACTAATAATATATATATATGACGAAGAACCAGATTAGAATTCCACGAAGAACCTTTGAAGAAGAACATTCTTCGTCAAATATGGGAGTGTGACGAAGAACAGGTAGTTCGTCACTTGGATTGTTCGCCAAAGGAATCGACGAAGATCCCATTCTTCGTCAGTCTTGCATTGTTCGTCGAGGTCCTTCGTCGCTGCAGATCCTTCGTCATTCTGCAGCATATATAAATAGCAGACCGAAGTAAGATAGACAAGGAACACACTGTGAGAGCACACACTTCAGAGAGTTGAGAGGTTTTTCTTGTGTAAACAGTGTACTGAAACTCTGCTGAAATATTATCAAGTGAACTTTAAACTGTGAATCTTGTACTTGTATTCGTGTTCTTTACTTGGTGTAATAACCCGTTTGGATTCCGCACTCTTGGGTTCGTCGGAAAACAGGGAATAGGTTATACTCGATCCTCCGGGTGGACCTACAAGTGGTATCAGAGCCTTGGCTCTTTTCCTTGTTAAAACCGAGTAGTTTTCTTGTGTTTTGATAGATTTTCATGTGTTTTTCTTGAGTTTGATGTAGGATCGATTTCGGATCCGAACGAGTCGGTTAGAAGAGATTTTCTCAGTTTGAATGGCGGAAACAGACAAACCGAGTACAATTCAGCAAGTATTCACTATAAACTGTCGATATTATTGATATGGATAACGTTTACAACCTGTCGACACTTCGACAGCACTTCGTGGCTCACCGGAAGACAACACCTAGAACTCTATTCTGATTCCCCACCAAATGACCTATTTATATTGTTTCTGATTTCGCTCCTAATGACATGGTGTCATTTGGAGTGGAATCAGCATGTTACTTTCGGGTGGAATCAGGATTTAACACTTCGGGTGGAATCAAAATTTAACATTTCGGGTGGAATCAGAAAATTACATTAGGAGTGGAATCAGAAAGTTAACTTTCAAGTGGAATCAGAAAATTAACTTTCGAGTGGAATCACTCCTAAATATTCTGATTCTTGGATTCCGTGCTCTATTCTATCTATCTCTAAACAAGACTCGATACAAGACGTAGACGACAGACGGATGCACCAACAAACTCCCCCTCGGATGTTGACGGAGTCTTTAGTGTCGAGTCTTTACATCTCCAGTCTTTTTCAGCCTTTGGGCTTCTCTTTGAAATGTTTGACACTGTAAGTATCCTCAATCTCTATCTTCTCTTCTCTTTTCATCACCAACATATTCCTTCCTTTAGGTGTCTTCAGACTCCCCCTTTCAATATGCTGGGATCGCAGCCTGGCATGTTGAAATCACAAAGTCCTCAGGTATCGGAACCTGATTCTTCTTCAAATAACCTGCACATTCTCTACCCAAAAATAAAATTTCTGATGATAACTTGAACAAAATCAGACACCACTTGTAAATATCACAAAAATGATCTAACATTTTTAGTCTCTGACGAACCTCTTGAAAGAATATCATTTTCAAAGCTTCTGATGACCACTTATAACAAGATTTAAAATTCTTTCTCACACAACACTTCCAAACCAATTCGTCAAGTTTAGCACTTGGAATTTTGAAAATCAGCTCTCCAACACCAGTTGTCGAAAATCTTTTTGTATTTTACAAAATTTATGCTAAAACACACTGAAAATCTTTTTGGATTTTTGAACAGAAAGAAATGCAGTAAAGAAATATTTACAAACAATATTTTTGTGAGTTTGTGCAAGAGGATCATATCAGATTCTGAGACAAATCACCAACACCGTTAAGCTTCATTTCATTTTAAGTTCTAAACGATTCACTTAGATTGTCAGTATACTGGTCCACTTAAATTCTCACACAAAGTTCAACTGCTTCGAGATACGATATTAATGTCTTAAGAACTTAAACTTAATCGCGTGTCCCACCTCAGAATATACTCCCGTATCCGGATCCCAATATTCAGTCTTACAGGTAATTATGACACAAATGATATCTGTAGGGGTTAATAAATTATGAAGAATCATGAGAGCTCAAGTCAGAACTACCGTTCAGCAGAGAGATCATGACTCAACTTTTGGGTGTGTCCCCTTTAGAGGATCTTTTTTACAACAGCATTGCTAAGCAATTTTATTGTCTTATCATATATGCTGAGGGTGATGCTATGTTTCAAGCATTGCGGAAAGTATTATTCGAGGACTAGGTCAGAACTTCCTTTCAGCAGAAGTCCCGGAATAATACCCCAGATATCACTGAGTATAAAGACCTAGTATATCAGAAAAAGGAATCTTTCAAACGAGATTTCGGGGGTTACCCATATATCCGAGAGATGTTTTCCCACGATATAAGCAAGTTTGAAATTTAGGTTTATATCTCATCACAATCTACTAAATGTGTAAAAACCTACTGACACATCATCAGTGAGACCGTTTATCACTTTTGACTTTCCAAATCTTTAGCATGCTGTGATAGTCCACTGATGTACTATCATTTCCTCTTTTATACAACAAAACTCTTTTTCATTTTATCATGTTTTTGTCTTTTTCAAACTTTCTAATGTTTTTGGATTTTCTAAAATTTTACTCCCCCTAAAATGCAAACACATTTTAGGAAATTTGAAAACAAACTGTACAATAAAGTGACAACTGATATCAAATCACTTCAAATCGCCATTCACTTGGCATAAACAATCAGAACTCCCCCTCACAACAAACCATTTTCTCATTAAGATTTCAAAACACTTAAGTTTGTTTTAATCAAAATGATTTTTCCGGAAAATAAGTTTGTTTTTACCACTTGTAAAGTTTGGGGTTTGATTCATCACATTGTCTACCAACCACTTGTAGAAAATCAAGTACAAATTAATGTCCTTGATTTACCACTTGTACCAAAAACACAATCAAATAACTATCCAAGGGGTTATTTGATTTCGCCACTTGGTAAATCAAATACAAAGAATGATGCCAATTCCTGA
Organism: Helianthus tuberosus; assembly: GCA_030545235.1. NCBI lineage: Eukaryota > Viridiplantae > Streptophyta > Magnoliopsida > Asterales > Asteraceae > Helianthus > Helianthus tuberosus. The sequence continues at coordinate 35,937,122 of CM060439.1, read as the reverse complement.
TCCACGATTACTAACTTGGGATCTCCTGCAAGTCCACATACTTACTGTTCATAGTATGAGCCATCCCAGTCACAAACCAGGGATGGTTCAACTTTATCTTTCTTCATCTTCTTCTCATAGAACTCTTTAACCCCTTTGACTTTTCGATCAATCATTTTGCCAAAAATGTGTTTCACAGTGGGGTTAAAGGCCTTTTCAACATCGAAAACCTTTTTGTCATCATAGAATTGGTTTGAAATCTCAACTTTACCAATTTTCTTTTTATAATTTTCAGTCCGAAGTGATGGAAAATTTTCATCATCCACAGTCAGAACTGATTTTTCTCCTTTTACCTCAACCTGTGGCTCATCTGATTTTGTGGAATCAGATTCATTGCCAGAAGATAGCTCCTCTGATTTCGACCAATCAGAATCATCGCTAGAGCTACCACCAGACCTTTTAACAACCCATTTCTGGTTGTCAGATTTAGCTCTTTTCTTGTAAAACTTGTTTGAACATTCACCAATTTCAAATGTAGAATTTTTGAAAAGTTTGGTTCGGTCAATTAGTGGTTCAAACACAATTTCCTTGTCTTTCGAGTTACGAGAAACTCCCTGTTTTGACTGTATTGCCTTTGAACAATCTTTGGCAATATGTCCAACATTGTTGCATTTGAAACAGGTTCTCGTTTCTTTCATCTCTTCTTGCTTCTTTGCAAGGAATTCTTTGTTCGATTGTCTCCAGAATTCTTTCTTTTCTTCCTCTTCTGCTGATGTACCTGAAACAAATGTCATCTTTGCTTTAAAATCACGAACATATTTTTCACTTTTCTGTTTTTCTGTTGGAATAAAACCAAGACCTTTCTTTTTGAAATTACGGTTAGGGTTTGGTTTCTTATGAAAACCAGAACCAGAACTGTAACCTTTTTTCTTGTTTAATCTTTGTTGTACTCTTGAGGTGTATTTTTTAGGTTTATCAGTAAGATTTAAATCTTTTATTTCAGAAATGTTAATTTCTGTAAGTTTGAAAACCTTTTTTATCATCTCAGTTTTTACACCTGTTATTGGAAATTCCTCATCAAAATATAATTTTTCAGAATCATTCAAAGTATATACAACTTTAAACGTTCCATCATCCAAATTAGATTTTGATAACAGGAATTCTTTGTTGTAAACCCTTTTAACTGAAGATTTTAGACTATTGACTGTCGAACTCGAACTTTCAGAACCAGACTTTGACTCTGACTCTGACTTTGACTCTGAGTTTGACTCCAACTTTGACTCCTCAGTTTCATCGTTATCCAACACCTGATAGACGACTTTCTTTATTAACTCGGACTCATGATCAGTGTCAGATGATGTAAACACGACATCAATATTTTCTGGCAAATTGACTGAGGACTCCGACTCCCATTGTAAATTTGTTGCTTTTTCGAATCTTTCCTGATTTGGATTTCTGGGCAAATATCCGTTTTCTAGCGGGGGTGGACACTTGTTATAACCAACATCTTGTTTCTTACCAGAATCCTTCTTATCAGTCTTTTTCTTTATGTCACTCTTCTTCTTGTTCTTCTTTTCTGGAGTCTTTTCTTCAGTCACTTTTCCATCATCATTCTTTTCTTCAGTTACTTCATCCTCTTCAATTGCTTTTATGCCTTCAACAGTTGGATAAATCCTGTCAATGACATAAGAAGTACATGAGTAACTTTTCAACAAACGATTTACTCTTTCAGTCTCAATTCTTTGCAATTCCAGTTTCTGTTCAAGAGCAGCACACTTCTCGATGTAGTTGTTCACCACTTTTTGCTTCGTCATAAAAGCACTCTGAAGTGTCTTCATTGCAGTTGCTTGTTCTTCACTTGTTTGGTTGTACTGGTTCATTGCTTTGTTCAACACATCATAAGATTCCTTCAAACTGTTCAAGTTATAGATCAATGTACTGTTCTGCCTTTTTATGGTTTCACAGTTATCACATTTCACCGGAATCTTTTTAGCATCGACTTCTTCATCAACTTTGAATTTTTGAACTTCAATCTTTACTTTCCTTTTGATCACTGGAACAATCTCATCATCACTGCTCACTGGTGTCTTTACCTTTTTCTTTTTCTTCTTTGCTTTCTCATCTTCACTATCACTTTCAGCAATCAGTTTCATATCAGCATCAAATTTTCTCGCCCAATATTCACGATCATCATCACTATCTTCTTCAACTCTGGCTACAAAAACCTTGTGAACTGTATCTTGATCAGGAACATAATCATCCCATGTGAAATTTGTCTAACTAAATCCTTCAGGTAACTTTTCGTCATCTTGATCTATTATCAAAGCACTACCATTAACTCTCTTTAAAGAATCTTGATTCACCGCACACGCTCTCTTTCCAGAATCTTCAATCACATCCCTTCCATGTGCAGTTTGTGCTTGATGTTGACGTTGTTGAGATGGTTGCTGAGCAACTTGATGGTAGATGGCTTTTTGGTAATAATCATTGTTGTTGTTGAATGGATTTTGAGCTCCACTTGCTTCGCGGTTTTTGCACTCCCTCTTGAAGTGTCCTTTTTCCCTGCAACGAAAACAAGTGACTTTAGATTTGTCAAAACCTAAAGTAGAAGTACCAGCCTCACGAAGATCATCTCTTCCAGTGATTTGCTTGAATTTCTCAGCTCTCCTCAACACGCTGGCCAAGCACCATTTTATGTCCATCAGTTCCATCTCTTCAGCATCTATCTGGTCATAATCTTCCTTTGTCAACATTGGATTCCCGATTCGACCTGCAACAAAACTACCATAAGATTCAAGAACAGTTCCCAATAAAGACATGTGACTCTTAGCAATTTCTGCTGAATAATCTTCATCATTTTCCAAATTCAGTACAATGTTGCACTGAAGTTTCTTGCCATTCTTTGTTGTTGAAATGTTCGGATCAAAAGACGGAAATGATGTAAAACTTGTTTTGCTGTTTGATCCTGATGATGAACTTCCAGAAACATTCTTGGTATTGTAAGCAGTTTCTATTTTTGGAGATAAATTTGAAGACTTCTCATTCACCCCTGCTTTGTAATACAACCCAATATCCTGTTCACCATCGAAATCTTTCATCCGAATAACCTTTCTTTGCTCCATCTCCTGAGCTTCAATCTTTTCGATAAACTTGCTCAGTGTCAAATCTTTAAAACCTTTCTTGTTTCTGAGCATCATAAGATAAGTACCCCACTTTTCATATGGTAACGCATCTGATAATTTTTCAATCAATTCCTCATTGTCTTTATTGATCTTCAATCGTTTCATGTTCGCCAACAGATTGCAGTATCTCTCAATGATTTGCTTAGTGTCCTCATTTTTCAATCTTCGGAACAAATCAAACTCTTTTTTCAGTAAAGACTTCTTGTTCTTGACCATTTCCTCACTGCCTTGAAACTTTGACTTTAACGCTTTCCAGATTGAATAAGATGTTCCATTATGTTGTAATAGAACCAGGATGTCTTCTTTAACTGCTTGTTGAATCAGACTTAACATCATCTTTTCATCTTTGTATTTCTTCCGGTTTTCAGCACTCAGATCTTTAATTGGAATTTTCTCTTCATCGTCAATCATTGGTCTAACGTATTTTGTCTCAACATTCTCCCATGCATCTAGATAATTTGCCTGTACCCAGTTTTCAAACTTTTCTTCCCAACTCTTGTACTCCTCGATGTTCATGAGTTTCGGAGGTTTTTGCATCGTTCAAGTTTCGTTTTCCATCATCGTGTTCTGTGCCATAGTGATCGGAGTAACCGGTGTAGCGAATGCGTTGTAAAAATCTTCGTCCATTTTTCCGAATTTTTCAAATGAGCTTTATCACTTTGTAAAAATTCCTGTCGACAAACAGATAAAAACACAATCAGTTTAACCACTTATCAATTAACTGAAACAAACTGGTAATCGAACTTGTGATTATTTTGTGCGGACTGAAAATAAACACACTGTGCGGACTGTTTTGACCTGGATCAATTTCAAACAATCTGACTCACTACATGCGAACTGACAAAACTCCAAATTGTGCAAACTGAGTGAATGAGCCGAAACCAACTTTGTGTATTTGACACAAATCCAAATCACATGGGCCGGTGAAATGGACCTGACAACCGAAACTCTCGTGAACTTGACCTTTGTATGAAATGTTTAATACTAAGTGAACAAGATTGGTCCGTCAAATTGGGCCGAGAATCATGAATCTTGGGCTGTGCCGACAATCAATTTAATGATCACATGACCCATCAGCTTGTAGCAATATAACTTTGAATCTGATTTAACCTTCAACGATGGTGAACTTGATACCAATAACAAACAGCCGACAACTATTAATTTTTACTTAAATCTGATTGAACCAACCTATCCACTAATCAGATTGAGCCGCAAACTCCATCCAATCGACAATCAATATTAATAAAATGTTTAAATCTTGGTCAAATAAACCCACTAATGTGCGGCCTTGAATTCAAAAACCGTCTGAATCACCTCATGTATTAATGAATTGTCAACAACTTTCAATACATCACATGCAAACTCAATTGATGATTGGACCGATCAATATGAACTCATATGGACTGCACATGCAACCTGACATTATCACATGCAGTTGTCTTTTAATTGTGCCAACAAAATCAATTTGATGAACACAGAACTTATCAACTTTTAGTAATCACATGCAAACTGACAAGGTTCTGATCACCTAAACACTTAGGAGCAGAATCACGTGACAACACTTAGGAGCGGAATCAAACTTTGAAACTTGGAGCCTTAGGAGCGGAATCAAAACTTTGAAACTTGGAGCGGAATTAAACAATTCACTCAAGAGCGGAATCAACAAATTACTCAGGAGCGGAATCTAAGTTTAGAGCGGAATAAGGACCAATTTTCGAGCTGAATCACTGTGACGTCATGTTTATCTCGTACAATTATGAGCGAAATCACAAAAATGTCCAGTTTTAGTTCGAATTAACTGCTGAAACTTATAAGGCTTTGTTAATATGTAATTCTGAACACAATGTGAAAATTTGAACCAATTTTAACCGTAAAATGATGTTTAATTTGAAAAGAAGGTGTAGAAAAACAGAAAACGCAGCTGAATTGTCAAGAGCTCTTCTTCCTGAGCTCTGATACCAATTATAGGATCGATTTCAGATCCGAACGAGTCGGTTAGAAGATATTTTCTCAGTTTGAACGGCGGAAACAGACAAACCGAGTACAATTCAGCAAGTATTCACTATAAACTGTCGATATTATTGATCTGGATAACGTTTACAACCTGTCGACACTTCGGCAGCACTTCGTGGCTCACCGGAAGACAACACATAGAACTCTATTCTGATTCCCCACCAAATGACCTATTTATATTGTTTCTGATTTCGCTCCTAATGACATGGTGTCATTTGGAGTGGAATCAGCATGTTACTTTCGGGTGGAATCAGGATTTAACACTTCGGGTGGAATCAAAATTTAACATTTCGGGTGGAATCAGAAAATTACATTAGGAGTGGAATCGGAAAGTTAACTTTCAAGTGGAATCAGAAAATTAACTTTCGAGTGGAATCACTCCTAAATATTCTGATTCTTGGATTCCGTGCTCTATTCTATCTATCTCTAAACAAGACTCGATACAAGACGTAGACGACAGACGGATGCACCAACATTTGAAGATATTATTTTTCTGGAAAAACAGCTTTAAAATATTGAAAATCTTGGTGTTTTTACTGATTAGTTCATACAAAACCTTGTTAAATCTCATTTATATATGTTGTGTTAAGGTTTTTATTGAAGTTTTCTTGTAAAATTTGAGTTCGAAAAATTTGTCCGGCACCGGAATCATCATAAACTCATCGGAATTCATCATTCATCTTCATAGTTTCTGGGTTTTGGTTTCATTTGAAAATTAATAAAATAGATTTTTCTTTTTCAAAAAGTTGGTGAACTAAAGTATGGTCTTTGGTGTGTAAAAGTTGTTTACTAGAAATCATAAATTATTATTGTTTGACAAATTTGGACATTCAAATGATGACTTGTTGACAAACAGGACCTAAAGTAAGGTGCTTTGGCAAAGGAAGCTTCTTTGTCAGAAAGTTGGTTTGATTTTGTTGAAAAATATCTTAGCCTATCTGTACCATATTGTGAACGAAGTTGTTCGACGAACTACCTATCTTTCGTCAAGATTGTTGGTGATGAAAAATTCTCTCATTCGTCAAGTTGATTTTGACGAACCTTCCATCCTTCGTCAAACGTATCTTGGACTAACAATACTTATTCTTCGTCGACATCTACTTCAATTTTTAAACAGAAGCTTTGAAATTCCTTGTTAACTATTTGTTTAGAGTGGTTTAAGCAGGTATTCATTATCATTCAGCTAATATGAGTTCAGATTGGTGGGGTATTCCATCCAATACGGAGAGCAAGTATACGAGCAAGGGTTTATCGCCATCATGGGCCGAATCTCCCGCACCCGCATCTTCGTCAGTTCCATCTCAAGCGAGTCAAATTTCGACAAGTCAATGGGCATTCGTTTCCAATCAAAATCAAAGTATTCAAAGTATAGTTTTAAGCGAAAGTGAAACCGGAAGCATTAATCATCCACCGAAGCTAATGCACATGAATGAATATCCTGGATGGGAAGAAAGATTCCATATGTATATTCTTGGGCAAAACACGGAATTGTGGTTATGTTTTACTATAGATTTCGATCAAGAACTTGATGTTGCCGCTTCAAGTGCCGCGACATTTGCAGATCTTACGGCAGACGAGAAAAAGGCATATGATCTAGAAAAGAAAGCATATTCTATTCTAACTCAAGCTTTGAGCAAGGATATATATCATCAGTTTGTCAGCTTCAAGACGTCAATGAGTTATGGGATGCATTGAAGACGAGAGGTCTAGGAAAGCAAGCGTCACGTAAATTGCGACATGATCTACTCAAGAAGGAGTTTGATGGCTTCACATGTATGGAAAGGGAATCTTCGGGAGACCTGACAAGTCGATTTTATCACTTGTTGACTGAGTTAAGTAACTTTGGGGTAGTAGCGACTCTAGAAGAAGTTGTCATCAAGTTTGCCGATGCATTACCAGCTCAATGGAATGGTTTCTTGGAAATATTGAAATACAATGGCACTTTGGCTGCGACAAACATCAATGATTTCATTCAGCTCTTGGAGAACAAATATCAAGAAGAAATCAGGAAGGCCAAAAGGATTCCAGTGCGACAGAATCCTGATATGTATTATGGAAACTATGGAGGTTTTAGCACTGCTGCAAGACCTGCTGTAAGACCCTAATTCGTACATGAAAAAAGTCGCAGCGGAAAACACGAACCATAAAATTTCTTTCATTATAAATACCTCAACTTATTTAAAATTTAACTTTAACATAGTTCTTTCTCATAAATCCGTCATCCTCTTATTTACTAATTAAAAACATAGCTTATGTCCAATACAATATACACATCAACGTTCCCGTACAATCTCTCAATTGACTCGATCTTCGATCTCTATTCCTTAGTAATCCTCATGGCTTGTACTACCTGCGCTCACCACATAAATTCATAACGTTAGTACGTATCATAAGCATATAAGATTTGTTCACGTTTACTTTTTCGTTTCATTAACTCTTTACATCCCGGCTTTCCCTTGATCATACGATCCGTAGTGAGACTTCCTTGGTATTCCTGCGTTACACTTCATCACCAGGCACGCTGTTATTATCGTTAGTACTCAATTTCATTGAATGCATGCTTACATACTTTCATACAAACTTATACATACACTTACAATCACACATAGCAACTTACCTACCTACGTACCTACATACATACGTACGTACCTACGTACGTGCATACCTAAATACATCCATTCATACATACATATATACATACTTACATACATACATACATACATACATACATACCTACATACATACATACATACATACATACATACATACATACATACATACATACATACATACATACATACATACATACATACATACATACATACATACATACATACATACATACATACATACATACATACATACATACATACATACATACATACATACATACATACATACATACATACATACATACATACATACATACATACATACATACATACATACATACATACATACATACATACATACTTATTACATGCCTTCTCACAACTTACATACGTGCATACCTTCGTACATACTCACTTGCGTACATATACATACTATCTACATACACCCCTACATACATACACTTATACTTATAAAACATACATACGTATATACCTACATACATACCCACATTTGTATTTTCAATCACCCATTGCAATATACCCAACTCATACTTGCCTACTCATATACGTCTTCATATATCCTTATGTACTTGCTTACACACTATAATCTTACATACATTCGCGCATACACGCTTACATACACTTCTACATACGTGTATAGAGATATACAACATCCATACATACCTATCCACACGTGCGCTTACCCTAATGGTCACAAAACATGAGTTAAACTAGTCATACGCAACTTAAAACGCGTTTAAACGAGTTCCCAAGCCAAAACGGAGCAAACGAGCAACTTTCGCCAACCTTATGCGGAAATCACTTACCTTATGCGTCCGTGCTCGTATCCGATTCCTCGCCTTTTCTTGGCCCGCTATCCTTTCATGTTTGCGTCCGTCTTGACATGATTCCTATACTCTCTTTTCATCAAGATCACGCTCCTATTAGCATATGTATTCGTACATGTTAACAATCATATCAATCGCATATTTCACCCTCAACTTTCATTAGTCATTTCTAACATACATAACTCATATGATTATATTCATATACGTTTAAACTCATGTAATTCATCATATAATCACAAACAACGCATATTGACATAACATGTACCATACGAATTCCTATAATCCTGCCTTTACGACCACGTGTAAATTCATGTTTCTTATGCTTAGTTGACTTTTGAAAGTCAACTATATACCATATTTAACCATCGACTTATCATCATATACTCGTAACATCATATTCGATTATACGGATCACACTATATACATTTCAGCATACACTTGATGCGAGTACTACCTTTTAAGCATAACGTACAACTATTTCATGCTCAAATCTTCTAAACTCATACATAACCCATCAAAACCTACTACTAATCATCATGTATCATTCCCAGACAAACATCAAACATATCATCATCACATTTCTCCTAATTCTTCTAACAAGTATTCATCATAACCCCATAATACATCAATCTTTCAACAAGACTCGAACATGGGAGGTGATTCTAGTCATCATCTTCACCATAACTAACAGGTTTCACCTCTAATCATCAAATTAACGCAAACCCTACATAACCCATGTTCTATACGAGGATTCTAACCCTTGTACATGATCAATTTCATATTAACACACGGATTAGAACATAACCCACTTCACCCATGATCACCAATCTTAAATTTAAGACATACCTTACGATCCCCTCATGAAGGTGATCACTAATTCATGCTCGGTTGTGAATTTGGACCTTGATTCATTCTTCAATTTGAAGCTTTTGATGATCTAGGGTTTGAGGCTCTTGAGGGCCCCTGATCGATCTATCCAGAACACACACGAAAATGTGTGTGTGTGTGTGATCTTTTTCTTTTAAAAACCCAACTTCCATTAGTTCCACTTTAGCCCCTCGGGTTTTGCCTTTAAAACATAACTGACACTACCTTCATCATTTAATACTTTTGACCGTACCCTTAACTAGGTTAAATAGCCTAGTTATTTATTTCATGACGTGTCACATAAGAACATACGACAAATATTAACATTCAGATTTTTGGGGCGTTACATGTCTACCACCCTTAAACGAGGTTTCGTCCCCGAAACCTTTCTCACTTTCATCGAACACACACTATCTTTTCTTCCAGTCCATCCATACGACCACTAGCCCATCCTAATGAGAATCTTCTAGCTCCAAGAACCCGTTCCGGAGTTCTTATTAGTATCGCTTTCACTGGTAGCGCTAATTTCTAACAACCTTCATAGCTAGTGGTTTATTCCTCCTTCAAATATTCCTTCATCATGTGCAATATATCCTTTTGTTTACTTAAATAATTCCAACATTTCATTATTAACAATCTTTCTGTTTATTTGCACATTCATATCGTTTTCGTCGACTAAACGACCTTACTTTGAATTTGAAATCTATACATACTCATATATGCTTAACTTTAACGTTAACCTTATTCTACATTTTCTACAGTTACGTATACCTTGCATACCTTTATATTATCTTTAAATCATTTCGTTCATTTCGTTCATTTCACATTACTATTGCTTTCACTTCATGCATTACTTAATTCACGTGTATAAATAGTCCATATCTCTCCAATCATGAGTTAAACATTTTACTAACCTCTTTTTCATTTCCCAAACCACGATCCGCAACCCAGATCGATCATCTTCTCCTCGAGTACTAGCCGTACAGGCCAGGTTTCATTCCTTAGTGTAATGAGCTTCCGCTCGTGCACGTCCTTTCACCAATACGATTGGTTTCATCACATCAATAGTTCTAACATTATCATCAACAACATCGGCGGTTAGCATATGTCATTCAAACATTCATTACACTAGGTGATTACCCACCTATAACTCTTCTACAATTTCCTACGTACCTGCTATAACGTACCGCACATTCTATTTCTTACATGCAATCTTTTCATTCAATTAATCATTTCGCCAACTGAAGTACACGCTCGTACTTCCTTCCATTCATGCTTACTTGCAAAAACCTTATTACATCGTTTCAATATTTCCTTACTAAGCTTACCATTTCCGCCCATACTCAAGTTATTGTCCGGGTCACAGCCCGTCATCATTCTGACTTCTAAGAGTCAATTACTAACACATCTAACACGTAACTTATACAAAACTCCTTCTATTATACTATTACTTTTTACTTTATACTTATTTCTATGACCCCTTCGACTCAATCATGGTCAAACTGTCAACATCTTCTTAGGCGGATTAATTTCATCTTTTTATATTTTTGAATCCGTCTCACGGATTCAGACGCATCTTTCATGCTTTTCATTCATTGAATCTGCCTTACGGATTCAAACATTACATTCATGCCTTTCATCCTTGAATCCGTCTCACGGATTCAAACATATCATCCATGCCTTTCATCCTTGAATCCGTCTCACGGATTCAAACATATCATCCATGCCTTTCATCCTTGAATCCGTATCACGGATTCAAACATTGCATTCATACCTTTCATTCCCTGAATCCGTCTTACGGATTCAAACATATTATTCATATCTCGTTGATCCGCACTTAATCACGGATTCAACATTCTTCATTCTTATCAGGCATGTTTTTCATTCTTACATAGTACTCTCAATTTCCCGAGAGCCTTACTTCCCATTTCACCCACCCACACGCCCGCCTGCTACCTAACTCTACCGGACATACCTGTAACAATTATCATGATCGCACGAACGTCATACGTTTCTCGTGTACTGGCCAGGTACACAATCCACATAGTAGTTTCATGCCTTCATGTGATTGTCGCCTCATGTCCGTAGACTTAGGTTTCGGCGCGTGTATCACTTCCAGTACTTCACTACTATACAATCATTGTCTTTCATTTTAAAATTCTCCTTCCCTTAATGAATTTTACCATTACTTACACCCACATATTAAATTCACGTACCTGGGCTCATTTGCCTATTTGTCTTATTACCTCTTTGCCTGCCTTAGTATTCATCCTAGACTGCATTCACGGATCATCCTCTTCCAACACTTATGCTTACCTTGTACATACAAAACTGTCAGTTTCTTTATACGTATACATAAGGACATACTTACATTAGCCTTTACCTTTGGATCTTGATCGAGTCTTAGATTGTACGGATTTCTTATCTCAAGAGCACACAAGTTTGAGTTCAAGTACTTACCTTCTCGTACTTGATTCCCTCAAACCAGGGCTCTGATACCAACTTGTAAGACCCTAATTCGTACATGACAAAAGTCACAGCGGAAAACACGAACCATAAAATTTCTTTCATTATAAATACCTCAACTTATTTAAAATTTAACTTTAACATAGTTCTTTCTCATAAATCCGTCATCCTCTTATTTACTAATTAAAAACATAGCTTATGTCCAATACAATATACACATCAACGTTCCCGTACAATCTCTCAATTGACTCGATCTTCGATCTCTATTCCTTAGTAATCCTCATGGCTTGTACTACCTGCGCTCACCACATAAATTCATAACGTTAGTACGTATCATAAGCATATAAGATTTGTTCACGTTTACTTTTTCGTTTCATTAACTCTTTACATCCCGGCTTTCCCTTGATCATACGATCCGTAGTGAGACTTCCTTGGTATTCCTGCGTTACACTTCATCACCAGGCACGCTGTTATTATCGTTAGTACTCAATTTCATTGAATGCATGCTTACATACTTTCATACAAACTTATACATACACTTACAATCACACATAGCAACTTACCTACCTACGTACCTACATACATACGTACGTACCTACGTACGTGCATACCTAAATACATCCATTCATACATACATACATACATACATACATACTTACATACATACATACATACATACATACATACATACATACATACATACATACATACATACATACATACATACTTATTACATGCCTTCTCACAACTTACATACGTGCATACCTTCGTACATACTCACTTGCGTACATATACATACTATCTACATACACCCCTACAAACATACACTTATACTTATAAAACATACATATGTATATACCTACATACATACCCACATTTGTATTTTCAATCACCCATTGCAATATACCCAACTCATACTTGCCTACTCATATACGTCTTCATATATCCTTATGTACTTGCTTACACACTATAATCTTACATACATTCGAGCATACACGCTTACATACACTTCTACATAAGTGTATAGAGATATACAACATCCATACATATCTATCCACACGTGCGCTTACCCTAATGGTCACAAAACATAAGTTAAACTAGTCATACGCAACTTAAAACGCGTTTAAACGAGTTCCCAAGCCAAAACGGAGCAAACGAGCAACTTTCGCCAACCAGGGGGGGCTCGCGTGACGCCAAGGGCCTTGGCGTCACGCTAGGCCCCTGTTTTGGCAGAACAGGTGCAGCACAATGCTGTACATTCCCAGCACGACCCCGTTTTACGGAAACGAGCATAACTCTCTCGTTTTTTATCCGTTTTACCCGATTCTTTTTCCTACACGTCCGTAATTTAATTCTCCATCTAATGGAACTAAAATCCAACATCCGACTTAATAAAAATTCAGACTTCTAACTCTTCGGCTTATTACCCTTTTACCAAATTTTGACCCGTTAAGGGTATTCACGCATTAATTGGTCTATGACTAACCAAACCATCATCCCCACTTCCATACTTGTCCAAAACATTACACTAATCGAATAACTTGTTTCTAAACCACTTTTAAGATCGTCTACCCCAAAATACCCATCAAGGGCATTTTGGTCAACTTTAATCCCATCATTTACGACGAAATACTTTAACACATATTTGACCTCAAACATCATGTTTAATTGATCACAACACTTTATTACTTACTTGAACTAAGAAGTGATTACGGAAATCACTTACCTTATACGTCCGTGCTCGTATCCGATTCCTCGCCTTTTCTTGGCCCGCTATCCTTTCATGTTTGCGTCCGTCCTGACATGATTCCTATACTCTCTTTTCTTCAAGATCACGCTCCTATTAGCATATGTATTCGTACATGTTAACAATCATATCAATCGCATATTTCACCCTTAACTTTCATTAGTCATTTCTAACATACATAACTCATATGATTATATTCATATCCGTTTAAACTCATGTAATTCATCATATAATCACAAACAACGCATATTGACATAACATGTACCATATTACTGGTGAAAATGGAAGACCCAAGACCACAATGGCTTGGGTCCCCATCTCCAACTAATCATGTGAGTTCATGTGCAGGATGTTCCAGGAGGAACTTTTAGCAGTTATTGGATTGTTGATAGTGGGGCATCCAGGCACATGACAGGCGACATGAAGCTTCTCTACGACATTAAATCTATTACAGGAGGTTATGTTGCTTTTGCTGGAGATAAAGGCGGATATATTACTGGTGAAGGAGTGGTATCCAACGGGGTTGTAAGCTTTGATAAGATCAACTTTGTGCAACAACTTGATCACAATCTTCTCTGCATTTCACAAATTTGTGATAAGAAGTTTTCAGTACATTTTGATGCAAATGGATGTTATGTGCTGAAACCCGGTTTCAAGATTCCAAAAGACTGGATTCTCTTATCTGCTCCAAGGATAAATGATTTGTATGTCCTTGATATGAGCCAAGCAATTACAACGTCTGCACAAGTAACCTGTTTCGTTTCTAAAGCCACAGAAAAGGATTCAATCTCTTGGCACAGACGGATGGGACACATTCATTTAAGAAAAATGAATCATTTGGTGTCAAATGAATTAGTGACTGGTGTTCCTCTTAAAAATTTCCATCTTCAAGACGTCTGTGTTTCATGCCAGAAAGGGAAGCAAAGAAAGAAGTCGCACCCGTCAAAGAAAGTCAACACCATGGCAGTTCTGCTTGAACGTTTGCACATGGATTTGTTCGGTCCTGTCAAGCATAAAAGCATCAGGAATGATCAGTACTGCCTCGTGGTGACTGATGATTATTCAAGATTTTCTTGGGTGGTTTTTATGGCACACAAGAGTGACACTTTCGGAATTATCAAAAACTTGATCACAACGATTGAGAATTTATATACTTTGAAAGTTAGACGGATACGCAGCGACAATGGAACTAAATTTAAAAATCATGCAATGGCGGAGTTCTGTAGATCCAAAGGTATTCTTCATGAATTCAGTGCAAGTTACACTCCTCAACAGAATGGCGTCGCTGAGCGTAAAAACCGTACATTGATCGAAACTGCTAGGACTATATTAGTAGAGTCGTAGTTGCCCATTCCATCCTGGAGTGAAGCTGTGGCCTCTGCTTGTTATACAATGAACCGAGTCCTTACAGTAAAAAGACACAACAAGACCTGCTTTGAGCTTCTTCACAAACGGAAACCAGTTTTACAATATCTTGAACCGTTTAGAGCTCCTTGCACAATGATCGATCCGAATGGAAAGTTTGGCGAAAAAGAAATTGAAGGATACTTTCTTGGGTATGCCACCCCGAACTTAAGAGTCTGGAATCTAGAGACAAAATGGGTCAAGGAATGGTCTGAAGTCAGAGTACAAAGGCACACATTGCTAGTCAAATGTCCTTGTCAGCCTTAGATGTTTGAGTATGATGACTTTTTCAATTCGATCAATATTGAAGAAGTTGCAGTAGATGCTGCAGCACAGATGTTTTTTGAGAGTGACAACGCAACAGATTCGCCGTTGGTTCATCCAATTATTGTCAACAATCAAGACCCATCTTCAGTAAACAATAATGCTCTCGACAATGAGGATTTTCACGATGCTACCGAACTGAACGAATCTTCAGAGGATGATGAATTTCTCGATGCAGACCAAGAAGCTGTTCATGGAACTTCAGAGGCTACACTCCAGTGGATGCCCCTAAAACAGCTAAAACTACTGCATCATCCTCTTCGCCAGTTCAGGGTATTGACTTGTGTGTTGATCTTAATTTCAACAATCTGGGTACAAATATTCAAGTTCCAAATAATCCAGAAGCAAGAATTCATAATACCCATCCTCAACAAAACATCATTGGAAATGTACAAAGTGGCATACAAACAAGAAACCAGTTGCGAAACAACAACAATGCAGGCTTGTATGCAGCTATTCGAGAATCGGGTTTGCAGAATGATTGGTCCTTCGCATGTTATGTATCACAAGAAGAACCAAAATCTTGGAAAGAAGCTTTGAAAGATAATTCTTGGGTGGAAGCTATGCAGGAAGAACTGCACCAATTCCAAAAGCTAGGTGTCCGGAAACTCGTTGATAAACCTGATGATTACAAGAAGATTGGTACCCGTTGGGTTTTCAAATGCAAAAAGGATGACCGTGGAGTAGTCATTCGAAACAAAGCAAGATTAGTCGTTCAAGGTTTTCGTCAGATTGAAGGGATAGACTACAACGAAGTTTGTGCACCGGTTGCACGTCTTGAAGCTATTCGGATTTTTCTAGCCTATGCTTCCTTCAAAGGATTCAAGGTCTACCAGATGGACGTGAAAAGTGCATTCTTACATGGTGTGGTTGAAGAAGAGGTGTACGTCGAACAGCCTCCAGGTTTTGAAGATCCTATTCACCCTGATCAAGTTTGGTTGCTGAACAAAGCTCTCTATGGTCTACATCAAGCACCACGAGCTTGGTATGCAACCTTATCTAATTATCTGCTGGAGAATGGAGTTCGCAGAGGTCTTATCGATTGCACTTTTTTCATCAAAGAACATGATGGAGATCTTCTATTGGTACAGGTATACGTAGATGATATTATATTTGGTTCTACTAACGATGTTTTGTGTAGGAACTTTGAGCGTGTTATGCAGGAGAAATTCGAAATGAGCGCCATGGGGGAAATGACATTCTTTTTGGGCCTACAAGTTCAACAAACGAAGTCTGGGATATTCATCCATTAGACTAAGTATGTCAGTGACATCTTGAACCGATTTCAGATGTCTGACACATAGCCCATTGGTACCCCACTGCAGTAGAATCATGGGATTACTCCAGACTTGAAGGGTGAAGTTGTTAACCCCTCATACTACCGCGCAATGATCGGATCTCTTATGTACCTCACAACATCAAGACCAGACATAATGTATCCTACGTGCCTGCTTGCCCTATATCAAGTCAACCCGAAGGCCTCACATCTTGCAGTTGTGAAAAGGATTTTTTCGCTATTTGAAGGGATGCCCGGACACCGGTCTCTGGTACCCTAGGGATGATAGCTTTGACTTGATCGCTTTCAGTGATTCTGATTTTGGCGGATGCAAAATCGACGGGAAATCCACAACGGCTGGATGTCAGTTTTTAGGAAATCGCCTAGTCACATGGCAGAGCAAGAAGCAGACTTATGTCGCTACATCAACATGAGAGGCTGAATACATTGCTGCCTCAAGTTGTTGCTCCCAAGTCCTGTGGATTCAATAATAAATGCGCGACTACAGTTTTGAATTCCTATCTACTCCTATTTTCGTTGATAACTCTGCTGCCTTACAGATCACTAGAAATCCTGTGCAGCATTCAAAGACCAAACACATCGAAATTATGTATCACTTCATACATGGTTGCTTTGATAAAAGGCTTATCGATGTTGTTAAGGTCCACACCGATGACCAACGTGCCGACCTTTTTACCAAAGCATTTGACAAATAACGATTGACTTTTTATTATTAGTAAATGGCATTAAGGTCGAGCAAGAGTAAAACTGACATCAGAAAATCATTTTTGTAAATATCTTTGTGTTTTTTTAATTTATCATAGTTTTTACATTTTAGGGGGAGTAAATCCAAATTTGAAAAATTCAAAAACATCGAAAAATTTCAAAAACACAAAAACAATAGAAAAATTTTCTGGCGAGAAAAAGAGAAAATGATAGTACATCAGTGGTTGTTGAAACCTTTACTGAACTTAAAATGGAAAAGCCATAAGCAACTCTATATAAGATGTATCGGTAGGCTCACAATCATTTTAAAGTGTGCAGGGTGATGTAAACTTAAATCGACTGAAGACTGTGTGGGAACCACTCATTGGCATATGGTCTTGGTACCGAAATTTTATTTGATAGATTGTCGAGGTTCTGATATATGTGGTCTTTATGCTGTTTATCATCTGGGTATCATGGTTGTTTCTTTTACCGAAATATAACAGAGACAAAGTCTAGATCTTCCATGATACCATACATACGTGTACATATTGCATACGACCTCAATAAATGATCAACAATCACATGTCCAACAAAATAAGTGATAATATATATTACAGATTTTATGCGGGAGTCAAGTTCGTCTCTTTGTCTGTATGATGGTACTAACCTGTTCACAGACTTGCTCATGTGCCCTCATGCATCGAATATCAAGTTCCTCATCAATAAGTGATTTTATCACATAGGGCTTGTATTCATCTAAGAATAAGTGAGTATCTCACATCTTTTTATATGGTCAAACAGATGATAAACGGTATACTCACCAGTAAGATGAACTCTCGGGCATACTTTGATACTGGAATGTATCGTGTGTGGATGAACACCGGTCGGTAAGTATAAATCATACCTTAACGTATCCCCTCGCCATGATTACATCTGATAAGTTGAGCTTAAGTGGACAATAATACCGATAATCGTTATAGGATGCTTATCTTAATATTAACTATTTGAACAACAAGAGCGTTTTGGCGTGACCGTACACTGATATGATTCTCTTACCCTCGAAACTCACAAAAAGAATGTCTGTAAATATTTACTTAATGCTTTTCGTTTCTGTATCTCTGTATATATATTTATTTACTGTTTTCCATCTTTACATTTGAAAAATGCAAAAAATACCAAAAAGATTTAGGTGTGTTTTAATATAAACTTTATAAAAGCCAAAAAGATTTTCTTTCTACATTTTCTTTGATTACCCGATGTTGGAACTCGAGTCTTCGTTACCTGAAATCTGATCGAAACCAAAACAGCTAAATCTTCATAAACGGTCGAAATTTGCAAGTTTTGAAAGTTAAAAACTAAAATCGATCAAAATGTGTTAAACTTTCAAACAAATTGTCGGACGGTAGTTGATTGAAAACTGGTCACATGTGTGTCGTTTGTTTATGATAACTATATTCCAAGCAGTTGTTCTCATTACGTGTTTAGCTTTCTTGTATGTGCAGATACGACATCCAAATCAGCTAAAGGCGAAGAGAACGTGATAGAAGACAAGCTTCAGAATGAAGACACGACATGGAAGCACTCAGATGTTCGAGTTGCCGCTGGCCACTCATCAGTGCCACAAGGATCTAAAGTATCGAAGATCAAAAGTTTTTAGAGCATCATCCAAGGGGGAGTTTGTTGATACACTCCCTCTTGCGACACATGAACACCTTTTAAAGATCCGACAATGTGAAGAATGAACCCTCACGAGTAGCATCCAAGGGGGAGTTTGTTGATGCATCTCTTGTGGATGCGGCTCGACTCAGTTTGCCTATGTTACGGAATGAAGACCAAAGCCCGATATCCTCCATCAAGTTTCAGTTCCATAATGTCCATGTTGCTGATCTGCATGTTGCAGATGTATCTGATGCTGCTGTTCGTTTAAGTCTGCAATGTTTGCAAGTTGGAGCCCCATACGAAGAACCAGTTGGTTAACATGTAACCGAGAAAGAACCAAGATGTGTTAGTGGCGAAGAACTGATAATATATATATGATGAAGAACCAGATTAGAAGTCCACGAAGAATTTGTGAAGAAGAACATTCTTCGTCAAATATGGGAGTGTGACGAAGAACAGGTAGTTCGTCACTTGGATTGTTCGCCAAAGGAATCGACGAAGATCCCATTCTTCGTCAGTCTTGCATTGTTCGTCGATGTCCTTCGTCGCTGCAGATCCTTCGTCGATCTGCAGCATATATAAATAGCAGACAGAAGTAAGAGAGACAAGGAACACACTGTGGGAGCACACACATCAGAGAGTTGAGAGGTTTTTCTTGTGTAAACAGTGTACTAAAACTCTGCTGAAATATAATATACAAGTGAACTTTAAACTGTGAATCTTGTACTTGTATTCGTGTTCTTTACTTGGTGTAACAACCCGTTTGGATTCCGCGCTCTCGGGTTCGTCAGAAAACAGGGAATAGGTTATACTCGATCCCCCGGGTGGTCCTACACGTGATACGTTGTGGGTGACGGCGATTTTTTGTTTCTTCCACGCGTTATATACTTCTATCACGGAAAAATATTCCTCCACCCCGGGTCCCCTAAGGCCACACCTAAGCCACACGGGGTTGATTTAACTTATGAAATCTCGAGCTCGTGAGTAGTTTTTCAAGTTTAAGATCAGCTCGTGACTAGTTTTTCAAGTTTGAGTTCGGCTTATTTAATATTATTTGCATATATTAATTAATATTACTTTTATATATATGTAAATTATATATAATATACGTTATGTTATTCACAGGGGCGGACCCACCCCCATGCCAAGGTGGGCGGGCGCACCCCCGAGAAAAAATTTTAGTGTTATTATCCGACCAAAATCCTGTCAACACCCCTTGGATTTATTCGTCCGCACCTATTGGAATTTTTCGTCCGCACACCTTAGGTAAAAAATATTATGGATTATATTAAAAAAAAATTAGTAAAGTCTGATTTAAAAAAAAAAAACTACCTATATTATATGAACTTATACTACCTAAACCCAAACCAAACCCATTATATAAACTTATCAATAGCCCACTAATAATCTAGCTCATTAACCTACCTAAGTTAAACTAAAACAGTTAAAATAAGCACAAAAACCCTTAAATTCCTCTCCCGCCCTCCCTCTGTGCGACTGTGCGTGCTCTCTGCCTCCTGTCCTGCCAGCGATCTTCATCAGCCAACACAGCAACAACACTGCAGCAGCCGATATCAGCCGGAATCTGACATCAACGTGACCGGAATCCGCTCCAAACCAACCGGACACCGACAAATGGTAAGTTTTTATGTTTTTATATGATTTTTCTTGATATTATATGAGGAAAGGGTAATAAAAAGGTTAAATATGTATGAAAAATCGTGTGTTTTGACGTTACGTATGGTTGTTTAGATGATTTTTAGGATGATTATGTTATTTAGATGATTTTTAGGGGTGAATACACAATTCTAGGGCTTGATTGCTTGAATAGTTGAAAATTAAAATTGAAACATTATGTTCTAGGGCTTTAATTATGTTTGTAACAAGGTTTGACTTGTTTGACAAATAAATAAATTTAGTTTGATGTTCTTTTGTCTTACATGACCCGATCTGACCCAATACAACCGATTTTTTTACTTATGTACCTAGGGGCCTAAAATTTTTAAAAATGTTCCGCACCCCTATAGAAAAATTCCTGGGTCCGCCACTGGTTATTCAGTAATTTTGTCATAAACTTTATATAAAACGATAATTGTAGTCTCGTATAGGCTTGGGACGAGCTTGTTTAAGATTAATTTGATTGGAGTTTTTAACAGGCTGATCTCAAGCAGCTCATGAGCTGCATGGCTCGTTTACACCCTTAGCTACATGATAGCAACATGAGTGAAATAATAAATTTGATATGTTATTCTGATAAATCATTTAAGTCTCAACCTAACAAAATTAAATACCTGTGTTACTGTTGCCTGTTAATATATTCCAGAAGAGAGGTCAGTCATACTCAAATCTAACCATCAACAAGTAGCTTCACACTACTAAACCCTAAAATGGTATTCATAAAGCCTTTTGTTGTACTCTTGGCTGTGCTGGTTGTACATGCAAAAGCTATAGACGTAGCACAACTAAGGCGTATTGCAGCCAACAACAATGTGTCCTGCATTTACGTGTTTGGTGACTCTAGTGTCGATCCTGGTAACAACAATAACCTTATGACGGACCTGAAGGTTAACTTCTTGCCTTACGGTAAAGACTTCTATGACGGTCGACCCACCGGTCGGTTTACTAACGGAAGACTTGCCACTGATCTCATTGGTATAGCACAAATTTGACTCTTTGCAAAATCAGGTTTTGCTGTTATAAATAGGGTTGCGCTAAATGTACCAAGTTCATTTTTACTAGTCGTACCTCTTAAAGTTGTCAAATCATTTATATTCCATCTTTTCACGTTAGTTGTCAAATCATTTATATTCCATCTTTTCACTTTAAAAAAGGAAACGTTTACCCAACCCCTATAAGATGCTTATGTATACTTTATCATTTTCATTGTTTTGTTTTCCAGCGGATGCATTGGGTCATACGAAAGCTATACCCGCATATCTTGATCCAAATTTGACGAATGCGAAACTTGTTAAGGGTATTAGTTTTGCATCAGGCGGTTCTGGTTACGATGATCTTACAGCGCAGCTCTCGGTAATACTCTTTAAGATGTTCATTGCTAGAAAACTTAGCATTTTATCAAAATTTGCAACTGAAAATACATGCTAGCAAATTGACTGATTACAACTAATATTAAGATAGGCATTAATTTAAGAGTGACACAAATAAGCAACAGAACGGTCAAAAATTTTGTGACCACTTATTCTAAGTCCTAATGTGGCTGCAAAAATGGTAAAATATAATTAACCAAGATTTTATTATAAATACCAGTCGCAAATTGGTCCCAAAAATTGTTGGCTACTGCAAAAAAGTTGGAAAAACCAAAAAACTAAATTAACCTAAATATAAAATAAAAAGTTCGGTCGCAGATTGGTCCCAAAAATTACGGGTTATCATCAAATACAAAGTTTCCTAAAAATAAGAAATCGTAAGAAGGGTATTAAATAGACTTCGATTGACCTCATTCAAGCGGCATTAAAACCGTCTCATTGAGCTTTTAGATGTTTAGCTTGTAGATTTTAGAATTTTTGCTTACATTATTGTGTCTTTTTTATTTATCATTTTGTGTTTTTCTATATTTACGTTATTGTTTATTTTTTGTGACTTATTGTGTCTTTTTTATTGGACATTGTCTTATATTTTTCGGTATTGTGTTATATTTTGCTGGATATTGTGTTATATTTTGCGATCCATTGTGTGTTTGTGCACTTCTTATTTTAGAAGATTTTGCAGAATAACTTTAACAAAAAATTTCTGGCTACTGCAAAAAAAAAAAAAAAAAAAAAAAGAAGGAAAAACTGAAAAAAATAAATTAATCTAAATATAAAATTAAAAGTTTGGTCGCAAAGTGGTCGTATTTTCATTTTGATTGAATTATTTTTACATGAAATAGAATGTGATATCACTGTCAAAGCAACTGGAGTATTTTCGGGAATACAAGGCAAGGCTAGGAAGGGTGGTGGGGAAGAAAAGAGGTCGAGAAATCGTCACAAATAGTGTGTTTTTACTGAGCATGGGTACTAATGACTTCCTACAAAACTATTATCTGGAGCCTACACGTTCTAAGCAATTCACCATAGACAAGTATCAAGATTTCTTGATTTCTGCCATGACCAAATATATCAAGGTATGCATCTTATGTATTTGTTTTTAACTAATCTTATACTTAGTGAAACATTAAAAACAACCCATATTATTGAAATCAATGGCGAAGCTTGACCAAAAGTTCAGAGGGGATGGAAAGTCATGGGACCCAATTTATATATTGTATAAATATTTAGACAAAATAATTGAGGGACAATCCTATATAATTTTAAAATTTTCAGACCAAAAATAGGAAATTTTACACTTCTAACCGAAACGTTGTAGAGGGCGGGTGCACCCCCCACTTCACACTAAGCTACGCCCCTTACTGAAATACGTGAACATTTTAATGATGATTGTCTAAAAACAAACAATAAATGTAATAGCTAGATTTGTTCCCACGTTTAGGAATCTGATAGCCTAGTGCCATCTTGGAGGTGTGATAAGGCTTATGGATCATTCGTCCATTAGGTCCTAGTTCATTCCCAAAAGGGGGTTTTTCTAGATTTATTGGGTTTTCTTCTGAATTGGTGTATATGCATTATTGCCTAGTGAAGATGGATTTGATCGGATGGTTTCGCTAGTGACACGATAATACTCCAATGGTCCGCCAGTGATCCAAATTAAAAAAATGAGAGGGAGAACAAGTAAAAAGGGAGAATTCTTAAAAGAAAATAGCATAGAATTGAATGCCAAAAATAATGCAGTAAGGGCCCTTTTATAGGAACTAGTGTTATTAAATTCGCGCGTTGCGCGATGGGTGGGTATCAGTTCGTTTAATTACGGTACGCACACTCGTTATAACAACCAATAGAGAAAAAAAATCATGATATGACTAAAAATATACAAACACAGCGGGAATTTGATCGGTATCGGTTTATTTTGTTACGTCACCTACACACATTACAGCAACCCATAGAGAAAAAAAATCTTGATATGATCAAAAAATACTGACATGTGAATTACATCGATAAAAAACACACGCAAGTTACATAAGACTATGGGGTATGGGGCGGGGGTTGGGTACAAACGCCCACGTCACCACCCCGGGTGAGCTTGGGTTTCGGCGTGGCCCCTTAGGCGGGGGTTTCAGCCCGGGCGTTGGGCGGGGCTACGAACATGACATGGCGGAACCTCGTTGGCCAAGAGCACTTGCTCTTTGAAAATGGTTTTTTTTCCACGCCACCCCAGCCACGCCCCACCATACCCCTTTGAAATTGGCTTTCGGTCTTGGGTGCCACATACTCCACGTGTCGTACCATGCCCCCAACCCACGCCCCCACCATAAGCCACGGTCTAAGATATATAAAAGAACCAAATAACACATGTAAAAAACCACTAAATACCACATATAAAAAAAACTTAAAAACCAATGTACTATTCATTCACTTTATCTTTTATTAGTATACAATTATCTTTTATTAGTATACAATTTATAATTATGCAAGACATTGTCAAATATTCGACTTTGACAGCTTTTATATAAATATAGATTTTAAAAACATAATAAATGCATAAATTAAGACAATGGGTGTTTTACACATTTTTACCCTAAAAACTGGAAATTGCAAAATTGCGGAAAATCTTTAGTTATGAAATTGGAGCCTCGAATGATGAAATTCGGGTACTATAGCTGGGACTTTGTCAATGTGCCGCATGATCTTGCTCGACAAGATCTTTTCGTGCACTGGTTATGAGCTCTACAACTTTGCTCGTACGTTGCACAACTTATGGTTTTTTTTTTTCTTTTTTAATGTTTGAGTCTTTACTATACCGTTTGCTATGTCTAGCTGGTCCAAATAGGAATCTACTAACTTTTGGATTAGAGATGTGTCATCTTCCCGACATGCTTAGTACATGAAAAAACCTTTTTTTATATAATAACTAGTCATATTTTGGCATCATGTCATAACAAAAATGTTTGGTTTCATAGGCAATGCATGCCGAAGGAGCAACGCGATTGGCGGTGGTGGGAATGGAACCATTCGGATGCTCTCCACTCGTTAGAGCGCTAAGAGGCACAGTCAAGTGTGATGATGAGTACAACAAGGCAGCTCTTTCCTTTAACTCCAAGATTAAATCCCTCATGGCTACCCTTGGACCATCATTAGCGATGAAAATTTTCTACATAGACATTTATGGACTCATACAGGACACGATTCAAAACCCGAAAAAATATGGTCAGTACAACTTTTGAAGAAGTTTCATGAACATATACAATTATATATATATTGTTATTTATTTGAAATTCAAAATATACATGGTAGGTTTTGTGGAGACATCAAAGGGCTGTTGTGGATCAGGATTAGACTATGGGCAAGGCTGTAAAGGTTTGCCTACTTGTGCTAACAGAAGCAAATATGTTTACTGGGATGCTGTTCATTTTACTGAGGAAATGTATAAAATTATATCTGAAGAAGCCCTCAAATCTCTTATGAAGACTCTTACCTAATTTCGCTAGAAACCCCCTTTATATATGTTAGTCAGAATTATGGTTGTGTAGCTTTCGTTGTAGTGTATGTAATAATGATATGTTAAATAATGTAGTGGATTATGCTCTTGCGTTATATATGCGACGCGGTATTGAACAGATTTATATTAAAATTAGCATATCGCAACAATATTAAATAAAATTATATCTAAAATAGATTAAATGAATACGTCATAATGTTATACATATACTAGGAATATAAAAAGACGTTACATTAAAGCCTAACTATAAAAGAACACCATCAAAATCAAAACTAATTAATAATGTAGATCCAGCTTTTTAATAATAAACTTTCATTAAGAAAATCTTAAAACAAATAATGATCGGTAAAAAATGTCTAACTTAACGTTACTAATATAAAATGGTCGTAGCACATCAATTGCAAAACATAAATGTGTATACTTTTGTGTATATACAAATTACATTGCGACTCTCCGGACATAAAAGTCTGGTTTCGCCACTGATTGTCGACTTCGGGTGAGAGGGAAAATTGAAGAAGATGAGGTGAATTAGATGAGGCATGGGTTTTGTTTAGAGTAAATTACAAGTTTTGTCCTTTATGTTTATATCAAATTGTATGCGGTGTCCTTTATCTTTAAATTTAACGAGTTTTGTCCTTAACGTTACAAAATTTTGCACGTCCTATCCTTTAGACCAAACTAAGTTAGATTTTTTGGTTAAGTATGATCATGTGCCTTACCCTTGATGGCATTCTTGTTATTTCACCTTATCAGGGTCTATTGTGTAAATAACTAATATACAAGGACTACTTTTTACATAACTAAAACTTCATCCCTTATCTTCTCCTTCTCTCTCTAATTTGAAACTTCATCTCTCTCTCTCTCTCTCTCTAACACCTACATAAACTCCATCTTTTTCTCTTCTCCCTATCGAAAATCCGGTGGTAGGTGAGGTTGGATATAGCGACTGAACAATCCTTCCGCTGCCTCCACCTATCGTAAACAACCTGCAACCAAACGCCGCTGTCGTGAACCACAGTCGTCGTTGACTCTCATCGTGATATGTCGCCGCTTCCAACTCATCTCGTCAGGCAAGTTCTTCAATCAAGTAATTAGTCGATTCATCTTTGTGAACAAATCAACTTCTCGATTCATCTTTCTCTGCAGGACCTTTGGTGAACTTCATTATAGTTTCTTAGATTTTCATAGAGTAGCTAAGTTATGTATGGTCCCGATGATACGTTTTGTGGCTTTTCAAGGTTGTTAGTTTAAGTCTCTTTAATCTTCTGTGGAAAACGGGCGCACATCGAATCATATTTGGGGAAATGCAGGCTTTGACTTTTATGTAAACAAAGAGGAGTGGAATGGGGTGTGAGAACTGGGTGAAATTTAGCACAATAATAATGCCCTAATAATCATGAAATATTGGATATTAATCATTTAATTGTTGTTATGATGGCTTGATTGTTTGATTTGAACTTGGGTGCCGTGGAGATGGTCGGTGCAGTGTGGTTGTGTTGGTGGAATTGGTGGTGGTGTGGTGGAATTGGTTGGGTGGTGTCGCTGAAGGTTTTGGGGTGGTGGGAGGTGGTGATGGGTAAAGTCTGAGAGAGTGAACGGTTGAGCTATGGTGGTGTTTGGGTGCAATAGTGGTGTGTGGCGGCGTCTTTCACGGCAGTAGTGGGGGTGGAGACTAGAGGTAGTGGGTGAAGGGAAAGGAGACTCAAGGTTTTTAATATTTATAATTTATTTTTTATTCTTACACAATTAGTCCTTTGAATATCAAATTATTTACTTAGCAGTCCTTAGGGAGGTAAAATGACAAGAGTACCCTCGTGTGCAAGGCACATGGCCATATTTAACAAAAAAATCTAGCTGAGTTAGGGCTAATGGATATAACGTGCAGGATTTTGAAACGTTAAGAACAAAACTCGTCAAATTTAAAGACAAAGTACACCGCCTGCAATTTGGTACAAACATAAAGAACAAAACTTGTAATTTACTCGTTTTGTTTATAAAGGAAATTTATTTAGGTGGGTGAAATTACTTAATTGCCCATCATGTGAGGAGCATGTGACCATTTATTAACATGGGTTATGAATGGTGCTAGTCGAGGGGACAAAATAGTTAGATAAATAGATGTTGAGGGTACAAATGACAAAAAAATTCCTTTTTAATCTATTAATATTAGAGTAAAAGTGATATAACCATAAGAGCCAAAATGGTATTTCTTAAAAGCTTGATGTTCAAGTCTCTCAAGCACCTTAGTCTACTTTTTGTGCCACGTTTATACAAAGGGTCCTATTAAATCCACATGGTATCATCTTATTCTCACATGGTTGATACGGGCCGTATAAGGTTATACGGGCGCAGCCTTTGTCGGTTCACTTTATTCTATACGGGCCGTATAACCTTATACGGCCCGTATCAACCATGTGAGAATAAGATGATACTGTGCCCGTATATATATTATACGACGATGATATACGGCTCGTATTTTGTGTATACGACCCGTATACAATGATTTTCGTTTTTTTTATTATTTTATTACTATTTGACGCGACGTATTATTACTCGATTCACGTGTGATTAGACGTAAGATTCTCCGATTCGATGTTATATTCCTCGAATCTCGTGCGAGTTATGTGATTAGACGTTAGATTCCTCGATTCGCGTGTTAATCATTTGAAACGATGTAATATTCCGTAAAATTCTCTTTATAAACGACACTAATTTCATTTATTTTCATTCAACTTCTATTCGTTTCTTCTATTTTTCTCTGTATTCAAATTATTTACGTTATAATGTCGGGTTGGGGTGACATTTTTAATGTGTTTGGTAACGAGGCGAATCAGGGGAATGAAGATAACAAAGCGGGCATGTTTGATCTGAATGCTCCGTTCGATCCCATTTTTGCGTCTGGTTCAGGTCAGGATACTTGGGGTTTGGATGTCATTCAGCCTAATTATGCTGGTTATTATCCATCGCAACACCCGGTTAATTTTGAAGCCCCTCCTATTAGTGTTGGACCGCCGACTGATAGTTCTCATTCTTCTCCCATAAGTTGTGGACCGCCCGAGGGTCCAAATGCTGAAGAGGAACGTACTGAGTTTCAAAACAAGGAGGTATAACATTTAATTATACGTTTATTTGTTGTATGTTAACTATTTTAGTGTTTTTACGTTTGATGTTGTTTTTATTAAAATCTTAGATTAGGGTTGCTCAACGGGTCGTGTTCGCGGGTTGGTGGGTTCAACCCAACCTGAACCTGAAAACACAAATATATATACATACAAACATATATATATATATATATATATATATATATATATATATACATATAGGGGTGGGTTCAACCCCCCCCCCCCACCCCCCAAAAACCTAACCCCCCCCCCCCCAAGCTAAAATGCTAAAAACTAAACCCTAAAAAACCTAAAAAAAAAGATAAAAAAAATCTAAAAAAAAATATATAATTTTTTTTTAATTTTTTATGTTAAAATCGCTACTTTTAGAAACCAAAAAAAAAAATTTTTTTTAAAAATTAAAATTTTTTTTTATTTTTTTTTTTTGCTTCGAAAAGTAGCGATTTTTTTATAAAAAATATTGAAAACTTCAAAAAAAAAAATTGTGTGATTTTTAGCTATTTTTAGGCATTTTTGGTTGTGTTCACATTGGTCCTCGCGGTTCTCGCAATAACAGGTGGTTCTCGCATGATCTTCTCCCTATACATATATATATATATATATATATAATATCATATTTAAGTTATAAAATCTATGTTAATTTCTCTTTTTAACTTATAATCATGGCATAAAAATACGCACCCCATTTAATTTATATATATTGTAAAAAATATATAATATAGTATAAATGTGTAACGGGCCAACCCGCCATCCCGACCATGTTGACCCGAACCCGACCCGTTAATCCAAACGGGTTCGCAGGTTCAAGCTGAAACTGACCCGAACCCGTTTATACTAAAACTAAACCTGGGTTAATCATTTGAGTTAATCATTAATTGACACATATAAGTGTTTCCGTTAGAAATTCGCTAGCATGGATGAATTGATAGACTGGTGTAGAGACGTCGGACGCGTAAATGGCTACGCCCTCGTCACCAAACGCACCATCTACGATAAACCCCATAGTTGTCAGCCGGTAAAAATTTGGCTTACGTGCGATTGTGCCAGCAATTACAAATCAACAGCGACGGTCAGACGCAGCGGGACTAGGAAAACCGGTTGCAAGTTCCAACTGGTCGGGACATACAGAAAGAGGTTAGGTTACTGGGATCTAAGGGTCGAGGAAGGTAAACATAACCACGAACCATTTCTGTATCCAGAGGGTCATCCGTCCCTAATGAGGCTGACTCCATCGGAAGAGAGGACGGTGGAGCAAATGACGCATCAGAACATCAAACCACGAGACATTCTTCCTGCCATTAAAGAACAGAATCCCCATAATGTCTCAACAAGAAACACCATATACAATGCTCGAGTCAAATTGGGTCGAATGAAACAAGTTGGCGAGACTCCAATGCAGATATTTTTTGACCGGTTGGAGAAGGTTGGGTTTGTTTTTTTACCATAGAACATCTCAAAACGGCGAACGGGTCGAGGATGTTTTCTTCATCCACCCGGAGTCGAACATGTTGTGGCGCGCTTTCCCGCATGTGTTGCTTATTGTGACAACTCGAGTTTTCGACATTTCACTTTCGCATTTATTACGCGTTGACTGCTTAGTCGTTGACTTGTTTGTCTTGTAAATGTTACGTTGGATTATAAAGTGGGATGTTGTTTGTATGCTATCTGTTTAACGTGACTTGATTGCTTGATATTACCTGATGAAACACTTAGATTAATTCACTGTGCACACTCGATGAAACAAGAAATGTTTCACCAGTTAAGCCACTCGACGAAACAAGATTGTTTCGCCGGCCCAGTTTCACCGAAGCTCATTACGGGCCCAGAACTTGTATGCGTGTATAAGTGATACGGAACCACCTCATTTGCCACACCTTAGCAAAAACTGAAACCCTAGAACTCTCCCCACTTTGACGGCAGCCCTGTGTAATCCCTCAAGCACTCGTGAACGATCAAACGTTCGTGTCATCCATCTCGGTTAGTTGCATGCTCGTTAAATCGGTTTCATTTATGCTTTGATCACTCGATATATTTTTGTGTTTATAACGATTTCTGGAATAGTTGTGGTTATGCTTGACGAATCGGTTATGCAACCTTATGTGAAACATGATGCGATTAGGGTTCATAAGCATTGCGTATTAATATCCCTTGCACTTGATTAAACTGTTATGTATACATGGATATGATGTTTTTTATCTCTGTATGTATGATTAATCAAATATATATATAACTCGATGTGAAACCTAGTATTCTGAGTGCACGATCTAATAGGGCTTAATGTTATGATGTATTATGTTAATCGATTTGTTGAAATATAGAACTGGGGTTATGCTAGACGTCCGTACTGTGATGATCATATTATGATGATGTTATGATTCTGTGAACGAATGATTACTGCATGATTGATGATTTGCTGATGACGGCTGTTAGTATGATTAGGGTTCTGTGACGTTTCTGTAACTGATGTGTAGGTGACGTAACTGATGTTTTGACGAAACACCAGACGACGAAACACACTTGGTGAAACAGAATGTGTTTCACCGAGACCCTGAACGATGAAACAGAATGTGTTTCACCAAGACCCTGAACGACGAAACAGAATGTGTTTCACCAATATGTATTTCATCAATATGTGTTTCACCAATTTGTGTTTCGCCATATGGGTAATCTGCACAGTGAACTGTTTCTGTAAGACTTAACTGAGTTAACTAACTGCTGTTAGATGCTATGCATGACTTGTATGATTTTGAATACGTGCTATGTGCTTATACGTGAACTTCGTGAATACAAACTGATTATGTATACGTGCGTACTTTAGGATACCGAGCAAACCCAAGGTGAGTTCACACTCTTACCAAGGCATGGGATTCCCGGGGTTGGGAATGGGTTGAATGTTTCTGATACTTACATGATTAATGGAATTATTCCTCGGGAGGGGAAGGTTATTAGTAGATGCTGCTAGACTAGTGATACATATACTCTCTCTTCGCAAACACGCCGGGATTGGCCGCGATAATAGAACAATCTTCGCAAACATGCCTAGAATGGCCGCGAACTATACTTTAATCTTCGCAAACATGCCTAGAATGGCCGCGAACTATACTTTAATC
Organism: Helianthus tuberosus; assembly: GCA_030545235.1. NCBI lineage: Eukaryota > Viridiplantae > Streptophyta > Magnoliopsida > Asterales > Asteraceae > Helianthus > Helianthus tuberosus. The sequence goes on along the minus strand of CM060439.1, from coordinate 35,905,253 downwards.
TTCGCAAACATGCCGGGTGGGCCGCGATACAAATATACCTAGTCTAGAAACATGGGAAACCCCCACTAAACTTCGCAAACATGCCTGGAGGGCCGCGATACCATTACATACATTACATGATTACTAAACGAGCTTACGAATTACAATACGAACACTATAACTGAATAACCAACTGTGAACTCGCTCAACTAGTTGTTGACTCTCTGTTACATGCCTTGCAGGACCTTAGGTACATTTGGAGCTTGCACGGGAGGCGCGGTCGTTGTGGGCACGGATTGTGGATCTTATGTTGAAACATTAAACATCGGAACTTATTACTTACGTTGGGTTTACATTTTATGCTTCCGCTATACACTTAACATGTTTTGTTGGACACCTATCATATCTTTTGGTTTAAATTACTCTATCACTTATTATGTTTAATATGATTGGTGGCTTGATCCTGGTCAGTCACGCCTCCAAGCGGTGATACTCCGCGTGTGGATTTTGGGGGTGTGACACTTATAGACGCCACCTACAAGACGAATCGGTACAAAATGCCTCTAGTCCAGATTATCGGTGTTACATCAACGTTGATGTCGTTTTGCATTGCTCATGCGTTCGTAAGCCACGAGAAACAGGAAAACTTCACATGGGTTCTACAGAGGTTGAAACACTCATTAGACAGTGATATGGAAACCCGTGTAGTAGTAACGGATAGAGATCGCGCCCTAATGAACGCATGTGCAACCGTGTTTCCCAGGGCTAGACATTCATTGTGTAGGTGGCACATACAGCAAAACATCTTCAAACATTGCAGGAAAAGCTTTAAAACAGAGGATAAATGGGAGAGGTTTCTTTTCAAGTAGTGCGAGCTAATTAAATCAACGACCGATCATGACTACAACTACTGGTACGAGCGAATACGATCAAACTTGCCACGCAAAAAAACCGACGGCAAGTTTTATATAATTTTTGTTTAATAATCGTATTTATTTGACTTGTCTTAACTGCACTTGACTTTGATTACAGAGATTATGAACTATTTGGATTCAATCTGGTTACAACCATATAGAGACCGGTTTGTTTCGTTCGGGAGCGACCAACATCTGAACTTCGGTCAACGTACAACGAACAGGGCAGAGGGTCAACATGCCCTTTTGAAGCAGTACCTAGGCGACTCTAATTACACCCTGGAGAAAGTGGTACCACTTATCGATAAGCTCATAAGAAACCAGGTGACAGAAATCAAAGGCAGCATTGAAACAAGCAGGAGCCGAACATTGGGTCATTATAACAAACCAATATTTAATCTCCTACTAAAGAAGGTTTCACATGCCTGCCTAGAGGTGATATCAGACGAATTAAATGAAATAGAAAAATTAAAGTTATATAACCGTACATGCGCGTGCCGTTTGTATACAAGCAGTGGGTTGCCGTGCGCGTGTCGGTTGGAAGCGTATATAACGAATGGTAATACATTATTCGACCAACCACATTTTATAATCATACCCTTTCATCACGCAAAATCTTATTGACGGTTTATGTTGTTTGTTGATATGTTCCTTAGGTCAAATGATCCCGTTGGAGATGATAGACCCTTTTTGGAGAAAGTTAAATTTGGACTCCATAGTGGAACCAAGCAAGGTGGACTCTTTCGACATAGACGGCAAATTTGCGCTTCTCAAACAACATTTAAGTGCTCAGCCGAGAGAACTCAGGAAAAACTTTATTCAAAAGATGAAGGAGTTGGTATAACTCAATAAGACGAAGCTTAAACAACCAGTTGTGCAAAAAAACACACGGGGTCGTACAACTTTAAAAGCTCAGCAACAAAGGAAGGATGATTCGTTTACGGAGCCTTCAAGACACAGCTTTTTAACAACGCAGGACCAGTATAGTGATTCACAAGATGGGTTTCGCACACAAGATGAGTTTGGCACACAAAAGTCAAATATCGAACCTACCAGGCACAGCTCGTTTGTCGAGTCACAAAGTTATTGTACTGAAACACCTATGTCCTTCGGCGAGATTGCGAAAGGCGCTAAGAATTCGAAAACGAAAAAGAAGGTCGCAAAATCAAAGGAAGAGCCACCAGACTTACCTTTGCTGCCTGTCGGACAAGTTAATATGTTCACGCACTTCAAAAAGTTCATTCCACCGTGCTTCTATCCACACCTCAGTCACATACAAAATGTGCAGGGTGATGGTAATTGTGGGTTTCGATCTATAGCGGTCGGCTTATCGCTTAAAGAGTGGCAGTGGCCGTTCATACGGGAGCAACTTCATGATGAGTGCAATCAGTTCCACGAATTATGGAAAAACATAAATGAACTTCAGTATCAAGAAGTTCTGGAATCATTAGTTTGGTCAAAAGACCATATAGACGGAGCACCTCGACATAAGTGGCTACAAATGCCATTCACGGGGCTTCTGATAGCAAACCGGTGGAATGTCATTTGTCTCTTATTAAGTGACCTTGGTTGTGCTTCATTTTTTCCCATGTTCAGAACAGCCGAAGAAAGTATTCCGCATCGAACAGTCGCGCTTGTACATGTACACAGGAACCATTTTATTCACGTCAGATTAGAAGGGGAATATCCAATGCCAACCCCATCAGGATACTGGCGACAACCGACACGGAATACGCCAGCAGAAAGTTGGTATCACTATTACAAGGAACGTATTGACCAATATAATACGATCGTTGATGAATATAGGACCAGGGATTACATAGATTTAGGTGCCCTATGAATATAAAATGTTATTTGCATGTTTTGACAATTTGTAATGATCAACATACACGTTATATAAATGTTTTGGCAACTTGTTGAAATTGAATTTGAAAAAACGTTTAAACGAATCAACGTTAACGCATAACGACCGTATTTTTGTCAGTTCCGCATATAGTAATTGAAAAAAAAAGAAAAAAACTGAATTGTATACGAGCCGTATAAAAATACACGCCTCGTATACTGTGATCGTATATTAAGTATACGACAGAATTAAAATAAATTAAATCACTGTATACGGGTCGTATACTTTTATACGGCCCGTATACAAATAAAAAAGGTCGTATAAGTTTTACACGACCTCATTTCCACCATACGGCCTCAACATTCCACCAAAAATTCTCTCGGATCGTTCTTGGACAGCGTTCTTCGGCGTTTTTGGTGTTTTCTTCTCGTTCTTCCTATACGGTACGTTTTCGTATAGTGAACTTTTAAATTACGTAACATGTTAGATTATGGTCTTGTATAGTAAAGCGTAGATAGGCGTAACGATTACGATTTTATAATTCAATTTGAAAAAAAAAATTGAAACAGGAATTTGTAAATGATTATTATGTGTATACGGTCGTATAAGTTGTATACGATCGTATAATGTTTGAATATTCAAAAAATATACCATCGTATAAAATTTATACGACCGTATACACTTGAATAATCAAAGGTTATACGATCGTATACATTATATACGCTCGTATAACGTTTGAATATTCAAACATTATACGCTCGTATATAATGTATACGGTCGTATCCTTGATAAATCTTCAAACATTGTACGAGCGTATATCATATGTACAATACGTTCGTATACAAGAACAGTATTCGTATAATACGTTAACGATAATCGTATAGTGATTGCTAAGTTGTAATTGTTATTTGTTATAGACGATATGGCTGAGTCATCAGCAGCTAGTGCGGCCCGTAGAGGTCGAGGTCAGGGTCAGGGTCGGGACCGTGGACGTGGACGCGGACGGGGACGTGGACAGGAGGAGGAGGTTGTGCCCGATTTTACTGAGACGGGGCAGTTTGTTAGAGATATCCCCCGAGGTACGGTTGCCTATAGGGTTTTGGGCAAATTACGGGAGATGGTGCTGGATGCGCCTCAGACCATAGATTTTCAGTTTTTGACAGATATTGGAGCGATCGGTCGGATCCGAGAGCTCATGCCAGCTAACTCCCCGTGGGACCGCTTATTTGATGCCGCCGCAGAGCGGGCCCACAGGGAGATTACTTTAGAGTTTTTATCTACCTTTACATTTACGGACACCCGGGGTGGGGGTTTTCAGCATTTTTTGACGACAGACGCCGTAACTTTTACTATTTGCGGCAACACTCAGAGGATGACACTTCCTCAGTTCGCTGTTGCCTTGGGTCTGTACTCACAGGAGGACTCAAGGTCACACACATTTTTTGATCCCCGAAGGCACGGGCGACTGATCTTTACGACCCGTTACACCGATACCTACATCGGTGTATTGCCGTGACGATCGCCGGTCGTCATGATAGCAGGGAATGGGTCACCCAAAGTGACCTATTCTTCTTGCACGACTTACTTACCGGCGGGAGGGCCAACTTGGCGTACAAATTGGCTGCATATCTCGCCGAGTAAGCTTTTAAGCGAACATCTTCCCACATCAGCTGTTGGGCCTTCGTCACCCGTCTGGCGAAGGGTTACTTGCGCCTCCTGTCCCCGCAGGTGGCAAGTGATATGACGCAGACACGCCAGCTTGACAGGGTTGGGAGGGACACAGCCCTATCAATGGGTTTGGCTCGCGAGGTCGAGGGAGGGCAGCTGGTTTGGGCTTATGGTGTGGGTGAGGGACCCCGTGGAGAGGGTGGTGATGAGGAGGGAGATGAGGGAGAGGGAGACGAGGGCGAGGGCGTGGGAGAGGGAGGCGACGGAGAGGGAGGCGACGGAGAGGGGGTCGCTCATACTGCCGATCGATCACAGGTAGTTGAGGAGGAGTTACGGGGTGATCGCCCGTACGTTCGACGCAGCGTGAGACAGCGTGTGATGCCTCCACCGGGGGTGGAGGAGAGACTCGTTCAGGTCGAGTCGGCTGTACTGCAGTCAGAGGGGATTTAGCTGCAGTCAGAGGGGATTTAGCTGGAGTGAGAGAGGATGTACGGTGGATGGTCGAGGCGATTGTGGCTATGCATTCTGCCGCGCCCCTACCTCCACGAGCTGGCGCTGCACCACCACCACCACCACCACCGCCGTAGCTGCTTATTGTATTATTATTTTTTTTTGTTATTTTACGTTTGAAACTTTGTAAAAGTTTATCTTTTTTTTAGATGTAAAACATTATAAATATTAATCTTATGTTTAGATGTTAAGTTGTTTGTTTAATAATTGTTGTCGTAGTTTATCATAATCATATAACATATTTATTATTTTACATAGTGGAAACTTACTAAACATTATAAATACGTTTAACTAGAAACTCGTAACATAATCCGATATATACAGTACTATTTTAAAATTTATAAAACTTATTAAATGGTTTCCCGAATGCAACAAAAATTAACTTTTCTATACATATTTATCGTTTTACAAAGACAAAACTTATTAAACATAATAAATACGTTTAACTACAAACTCGTAACATAATCCGATATATACAACACTATTTTAAATACAAAAATTTATTAAACGGTTTCCTGATTGCAAAAAAAAAAGTTAACTTTTCTATACGAGGTATACGGGCCGTATAACATTATACGGCCCAGATTCCAAAACTAAAAACCCTTGGCAAAACTTCGAAACAAAATTATGCAAATATGTATACGGCCAGTATATACTATACGTCCCGTATACATATAAAAACAAAAAGACATTCCATCGCATAAAATTCTGTGCATAAACATTCTATACGGCCCGTATCAGTTTATACGGCCCGTATAGATATAGGGATGTGAAAATAAGATTATAGGGGATGTGGAAATAAAACAACCCTATACAAATTGACATAGCTTTTTTTTTTTTTGCCACGTACACGTGCTTTACACCTCTTCTTCTATCTATGCATTTCCGTTGCTTGCTTTTATGCTTGATTTTGCTTAGGATCTTATTTGGGTATATCTTTTGCGTTTTTCGCGTTTCGTTTGATTCGATTGCATGTGGTCTTTCGATGTGTGTTGATTTGTGCAATTTCTGTTTTTTTGTTGAACAATATTTGAGTATACTTCTTTCGCCAGTCTGTTCAATTAGGCATTGTTGTGTCTCATATGGTGGGTTATGCGATAGGCTTTGTGATTACAGTCGATGGAAAAATTGTATAGTGAGGGATTTGCTTTGAATCTCTCTCTTCAATATAGAATTACCCCTTTTATGTTGATTGTGGGTTATGTAATGGGTTATGTGATTACAAAAAATGTTCTAAAACTTTCAAATATACTGTTGCGACTGGTGTTTTTTTATCTACATTTCGGTGTAATTTTCATTCAAACAGAGTTGTGTATAATATTGTACAAGTAATCAAATCATAAATGTACAAGGCGTCAAAGCTACTTCATAGTTTTGATAATTTTACAATGTTTTATTTTTATTTTCCTCCACAACTTAGAAAATAGGGCGTTTTATAAAATCCAAATTTGTCTTTGCGACGTGCTTAGTTTTTACTAACGTTTCGTCGAGAGTTTCTTTTTTATTTTTTTCAAACTGAGCTGTTGATATTTTATTCACACTATGATACAAGTCGTCGACACCGAACCTTATAAATTTTAATACTTTTGCCACACCGTGCAAACGGGTGAATAGACATATACAATTGTTTTTTAAATATGGACAATCCAAGCGAAATGACATCTTTAAAGACATTACGTAGGCCACAATACATTATTATATCTTTTAAACAACAAATCTTGTTTTTACCCTAAATTACACCATCACCTGGATCGAACCTTGGTATCCTCCAAAGTAGCCAACCTAGCCACTTACCACTGGGCGAAAGTCCAAGTGGCATACATCATTACATTTAAAGAAATCTATAAGATCCTCACAAGGCTAAAATAAAAAGAATATAAAAGAATAAAAAATACATACGAATTGAAGGAGAGACTAATCAGATGGTTGTGTGGTCGCCGGACGCCGACCGTCTCACCAGTGGTTCATTGATTTGTCGAATTTGTTAATCGGGCAACAATACAACAGCGTGACAGGGAGTGCGTGGGACGTCGATACAGCTTCAAATTGCCGCTCAATGTTTTGTTTAACCTTATTTTATTAAATCCAGTTTGAGGTTTAGGCTATTTTAATCAGTTAGGCTTTTAAGTTACTTATAAATTAGAATATGGTAATTCATTCATTGGGCTTTGAATAAAAATGTGAGTTTTCATTTTAAGTATCATTTTTTTCCCATAGAGATATTCTTATATTTGTTCAGAAATATGCTACGCATAAAACGAAGACAAAACATACAAAAATTGCACTTCGAGACGAACTTGAGCCATAGCACGGGCGGCCCCTCCACAACCTTATTGTTTGCCACTAGGTGTGACACTTTCTTAGGCCCTCCGTAGTGGGGCTGCATATCACGCCGGAGCCATCTATGGCGCCCCATAGCGCCGGCTACAACGTTACGACCGGCACTATGGGGTAAGTTTTTTGCCTCCCCGCTATGTATATCATGGCGTTACCATTCCTTCCCCGCTCACACACATATATATACATACATACATATATATAAAGCCCCATACATATATAACTCCACTACACACTCAAGTTATATAAAGTCTCATAACCCTCTTTTCTTACAAAATTGCCACTTATCACATAACCCACCACTATGAGGCTCCATAGATATCTACCACTACACATGCTTTAAGAAAAAGTTTGCTAACTATTATATAGAAAGTGCTTCAATCCATCTGATGGTGAGCCTTTTATATTTCCCAAACACAGCCCATGTTGAATTTTAAACCTACCATTTTCATAGGTTAAAACATATTATTTTTTAAGAACTAAATAGTTAACAACATGACAATTAAAATATGTTTCTTTGTTTCGCTCGTAGGATAAACTGATTTTCAGACACAATGAAGTGTAGACTTATCTTTAAACCATTTCGAAAGATCTCACTTTTCTCGGAGATCTTAAGACTATGGGGTGTGAAGGGGCTTGCGTTGGGGGTATTGCTCGACACGTGGCGAGAGTAGGATCCACAAGGTAATACTAAAAAACTAGGGGTGGTGTGCCGTGGCTTAGCTTGGCGTGGCCGGGCATGTGGATTTTTTTGTTTGATAACGGCTGCCCCAACGGCTAGATTGAACCAACCAACTAAAGGCAGGCATGTCACTCAGCCCCCCACCTCACACTAGACTCAATTTCCACACCAAAGAGGCAACGCCATACCCAACACAACCCATGCCCCACACCCCGAAGTCTAAAGATACAATATAAAAAACACATTGTATGATTAGTATTAGGCCATGCGTAGTCATAACGCCCCTTTGTGGGCGTTATGCGACACGTGGCGCGCCATGTGTGCGGGTGGGCGTTATGCATTTAAGCCCGTAGTCATAAAGCCCCTACCCATCAATACCTAATTATTAATTTTCGTTTTTATTAAATAATTATAAAAACATTAACCTTTTTTTGATTGGTCCAAGCATTGAAACCTTCCCCCCATGGTGCCGCGATAATTATAGCGCTCCCCAATTTTTTTTGCCTCATACCGCCCCCGTCCTGGTGTTCATGGCGCCATACGGCGCTATGTTTGGTTTTGGGCGCCATATGCAGCCCCATAACAGGGGGTCTTATGGCCATGAGAAGTCATTATCCAATGGATATATTTGGTTTCCATTTCACCATTTTACCCTCCTCGTACATCCACATCTCTTGTCATTTTCTTTCCCATCTTTCAACTCTTAGTAAAATCACCATCAGAAACCATAGATTTGATTCCCTGAGTTCGTACCCTATATATCATATATTATTTATATGTGTATATCTATACACCTTCTCCCTCAAAAAAACACCCTTGAATTTGAACAACAATGGCGATGACGATGAGCTCCACATCAGCTGACTGTATTACAATCCTCGTCAAGGATCAGGTTAGGTTAAACAAACACATAGACTACTTTGGCTACTTAATTTTTGTTGCAAAAAGAATTTTATCGAAAGTGTTGAGTCCAAGACGAGATCGATGTTTTGAGTTCGAACTCTCTTAAGTTAAACAAGTCGAACTCGGGACTGTGCTTGTTACACCTTATATATATTACACTTTGTACAATATACTTTAGCTATTTAAACGAGTACTTCCGGGTATAAGACTATAAGATCACCGATATACTTAAACTAGTTATAGGAAATGGTTTCATTTACAGCTAAAACTTAAAACACTTAAAAGAAAGGGTAAACAACCTTTTTTTTCACCTTTTAAAATTAACATAGATTACATAAGATGTAGACTTAGATGTCCATAAAATAGCTTGGAACACATGAATGATCTTATTGAAAAATCGATGTATATATTTGAGTTTATTTTCCTTATAAGTTCTTTTTTTATTTTTAAAAAACTTAGTTCCCTGATATGCATTAGTTAACTATTTGTTGGTGTTCTTTCAGCACAACCATAAGCTTTTTTACAAGATTCACAAAGGTAAACCCGTAAAGAAGGTTTTGATGGATTTTTGCAAGCGAACAAATGTCGATTTTAGAAGCGCCTACTTTCTTCTCAACGGGTCTCGGTTTGATACCAATCTTACCATTAATCAGGTGAATGGGTAATAGTCAATTTTGTTTTACAAATACCTACCGTCCGGGTATTTTAACAGTTTATTTGTTTATTGTATTTTTGAACACATAAAGAAGGTGTCTAAGATTATAGGGTGAAACAAACCATTTTCTCCATATTTAAAACATATTCACTACGGCAATCTTCGTATGATAAGTCAAACTTTTACATGGCACTAAAAGTCATTGCAATAGGTTTTAGCGACACCACGTTGTCGCTAAGTTCCGTCACTACAGGCCGGTCCCTAAAGCCTATTAAGTCATTTGTAAAGACGACATCAGAATAGGTGACCCTCTTTTGACAATGTGTCGTCACTAAAAGGTCGCTTTGATAAATATTTTACTGATTAAAAACAAGTGAAAGTTAAAATAAATTTAAAGAACAACATGTCGTCACTAAAGATTCATCTTATCAAATGACTTTTCTTGTAGTGTTATTCTTATCAGATGACTTTTCTTGTAGTGTTAGTTTTGACGGGGAAATAAGGATGTGTTTGGTAAGCACAATTCAATATTTCTAGCTAGTAGGCCCTTTATCTCATGGTTTTACTTTACAATAAAAGTATTAGTTGAATATTATTGTCACATAGTCACCCCCTTTAAAGTTGATTTAATTATAAGACAACATTATAAGGTTCCTTCATAAAAATATAATTAAAGAACACATTATTGATTTTTCCCCGTGTATTTACGGTTACTGAATTTTGTGATTTGCGATCTAACTCCTAACATGACAAATTTTGATCGTTTTGTACATAGCTTAACATGGTGTGATTTAATTTGCGATATAACTCCTTACTCGACAAATTTTATTGTTTTGTAGCTTGACATGGAAAGCGAAGATGAAATTGAAGTCATGTCCCCTATGTTAGGAGGTGGATGTTGATATTTGCCATTCTAGCCATACAAGATCAAGTGAGAAAGATCACGTAGTTACTTTAAGTTATATATCCAGTAATGAGTTAATTTCCTAAGTATTAGCATAGTGAGTTGGTTTTACTTCAAGTCCTACTTTCCTTTTGTTTAGTATGCCTATAAAAGGCTAGGTTATTTCCAGAATGGTTATGAATGAAAGAAATGAATTAGTCCCATTAATCTCCTAATTATCTTAAAGTGCCTCAAAAGGCTATTTTCTCATGCCCCACGGATGCTTGTTTAAAGAGTATATTCTTTTTTTAAACGGCAAAATCAAATTTATATTTTTGAATTGAACGAGGCTTAATTGAAAATTAAAATAAAGAATTGGTTTGCATGAATTTTGTTGGTTTAAAGAGTCACAAGTACGGTCTCTTGTTTGATTCGAAGGTCATGGCATTTTGAGCGATTGACGTCAACTGATTTTATGAAACACACTTATTTGACTTAGCCGCTCCTATTAAGGGTTGTAGTGTTCAGAATATCATGGTTCAAAGGGTCGCAACGTGTGATTACCATTCATTAATCATTGTGACTCTTGACTAAGAAGATGCCTATTTGTTGGCGTTTCATAAACCACATTCAAAAAGTCACAAAGACACCTATGTATGGTAGTAACAAGAAAATTATTTTATGCTCAAACAAACGCATCACTTATTTCTCTTAAGTCTTAATAGGGGATTTATGCCAGCACCAAACAATATTTATTCTGCAAATCTTTGTAAGCTCAGTAAACTCAACCGGTTTATCATGAACATGTTGTCTAGTGGTGATAGGTGATAAGTTTACTACTCATTGTTTCGTTTTCGGTTGGAAATGATTTGGTAGAAACTCAAAGCACATTATTCAACATAATGGGTGAAATTGCTTTTATTACTAGAAAAGGGGACAATTTGCTACAGAATTTTCCTGCACAATTTTTTTCGTCACAGATTACAACACCTTTATGACGAATTTCCTACAAAAAAAAAAATTCTTGATTTTGTTACAAATTTTCTATGCATCCATGATGAAAAACAAGAAAACCCTAATTAATTGACAGTTGCGTCACAAATCTGTCAGAAATAACCTACAAAAGGTTAATTATTATTCTTTACCGAATAAATATTAATATAAGCCAAATAAAAAAGGGAAAATAATATCGTTTCCAACAAATTTGTGATGAAAAATAAGAAAACCCTAATTAATTGACAGTTGCGTAACAAATCTGTCAGAAATTATATCGTTTCCTACACATTTACGAAGAAATATTTATTTTTTAATTAACTTAAACCATCCGTCGGAATTCCGTCACAACTTGTGACAAGTTTCCTACAAAAAATAAGAAAGCCCTATTTAATTGACAGTTGCGTCACAAATCTGTCACAGATAATCTACAAAAGGATAATTATAATTGTTTACCGAATAAATATTAACATATGCAAAATAAATAAGGGAAAATGATAGCATTTTTTCTACACAATTCTGACAAAATATTTATTTATTAATTAAAATAAGCCATCCGTCGGGATTGCGTCACAACTTGTGACACATTTCTGACAAATATCCTTGTATCAATACAATTTCCTACCACTACTAGAAAACTTGGCTATTGTCACCAAAATTTGCTACCAAAAAAATTGGTAGCAAATTTAGCCACCTATTTCTCACGGAAATATAAATTAATAGTACTTACGATCGTATGGTAGCTAATTGGTTGGAAATTTTGTCACCGTTTATTTTCGGTTGCAAATTAGTGGGAAAATAAGGATAACTTCCCTAGATCATCCCGAATTTACGAGTATTTTTTAATTGCAACCGTCGTAGCGGTGGCAACATGAAAATTAAAACCCAATTTTAATTAGGCGGTTTAATTTAATCCAGCCCCAAATTTAATTAGGGTTTAAATCGAAGGGCTCCCCTATCCCCAAATTTAACTGCTCTGCCCTCCGCTCCGCCCTATACATTTGATCAATTGAATAACCTGCTTCAAACCAATCAAAGGGAATACCTCGGAGTAGAAACGGTCATCGACTCCAACCGGAGTTTCCTCTACTAATTGCAGGTAATTCTTACTTGTACTTGCTTTATCCCATTTGTTTTGATTTTCTCTTTTATGCCCTAAAATTTGCCATATTGATAAAATGTTTTATTTTTTTTTTCATAAGTTTGTGATAATCCATGTATTATGTGATCTTGATTTCTATATTCGATGTTACAACGTTTAATTAACTTGAGAGAAATCGATGTTTGAAAGAAGAATACATTCTTTTTCTTAAACGTGGTTATTTTCCCCTCTAACTAGAGGAGTAGGTTTTGCTTCCTATTGCTATTTTTCAGTCAAATATGAATTTCTTTCAGTCGTATGGAATGGAAATAAGCAGTGATTGTAAGATTTAAATGAATTATATATACATCGATCCCTATTATTCATCCTATTATCGTCGATATTTCTTCTTCATTAGGTTCGAACGTTGTTGCTACTTCTGATTTTGTTTAGTTTCAATCTCATTGTTTGATTCCTTGCTTTATTATTCTTTTCGGTGGTTTATGAAGGAAGTAATTTGATTTATGAAGGAAGTAATTTGATTGATTTAGGTCAAACATGTAACTGGTATATGTTTGTATCTCTTCTTCATGTTTTTTTTTGTTTCTTATTTTTTAGTTCAATATTTGTTTTAAAATTAGGGTATTTTTTGTTTGTTTTGTGTCTAATCAGTGAGGGATAGTATATTTTCTTTAATAACAAAGTGCACTGCCTAATCTCATACTACAATATCATATCATATCGTGCACCATACCGGCTTTTTTTAGTGTTCCCTTTTTAGTACCGATTCCAGTTAAAGAATGTGTAGAGTTTATTGGTGTGGGTAAAAGTCGGCATTTATGAATCTAATTGACACAATGATAAAATTTGTTGTATATTCGTTATCATCACCAAATATGGGGCATGTATATAAATTTGATTGATGAGAGGTGATTTATTATTCTATTTGAATGGTTCCGTCTGCCTTGGCTCCGTCTCTTTCTCCCTCTCATAATCCGATTAGCCTCCATTTGCATTTAACCTAGGTATCCCCCACTTCACTATCTCCAACTCGGGTTTAATTGATCTTGATTACCCTTGCGTTCTTGATTTATTGATTAATTTTGCATATTTGTAAATTTATTGTGTAATTAGGCTATTCTATGCTTTATGGTTTGGCAACAAAAAAAGAAGCAATAACTCACCTGGATGTTCAATTTTTATTTTATTATTATTTTTTTGTAGTGTAGTGTAGTATGCACACAATTTTATCCCATTTTAGTTCAGTTCTTTGCTTTGGACACGTCCTTTTATTGCACACAGTGTGGTTTTATACATCGATATACTGGTAAATTTGTAAACTCACGACCAATTTTGTTATTTCCTATGTTCATTATTAATATGTGATCTTAATAATTTGATCTTTTGGCGTTCAGCTAGCCTTTATAGATGCTATTTACTTGGTTGATGTCATTTTCTTGTATAAGACTGTAAGTCTGCACTTGAAAGTTGAATCCTATTGACAGTTAAATCTAGATCCAAGACTTGAAATTGACATTTAAATGAGTGGTATAACCTTCTAGGTTTGATGAAATTCATGATTGTTGCAGGTTGTTTGTGATACCGAGCAGCCGACAAGTCGCTATGAGTCAAAGCAGAACCAATTACTTGAGTTATTTTCATTTTTTCACTTAATTTACGAGGTTTTTGTATCTGCAGAAACTGTAGTCTCACTACAGGGGAATATTATTTTAAAATCTGTAAACTATGGTGTCAAGTTCTAAGAGTTTCTTGCAAGCCGGTGTGGTGGTTTAGTGAACACAGTTTGTCTCTGCTCAAAATGATTCTACAGTTTCATCATCGATTCGTAATAACCAGGTAAGTGAACTTAAATCCTTTTGTTGTTAATACACATTTACGGTATAGACTCTGCCTGATAAAAAGGAGACAAAATATGAAAACACTAATATAGCATTTAGTTATGCTAGTGGGTTCGTCACTTTGAAGATGGCACATGGGAATACATCAATGGTAAGTCTTTGAAGACTCAGCTATGCCATAAGCATAGTTTACTACTATGTGGCTTCCATATATGCCCAAGATTTAAGTAATTAGTAATTTAGTATACTTAAGAATATTATAATTAATACATAATGTCCCACTTCTAACTTAACTATGTTCAAATTCATTATAATTTGTTGAAAAGCAAAATTTCCTTTTTTTCTCATACTCAAGTTTCTTTAAAATTTACATTCTGCTTCCATATATGCCCAAGATTTAAGCAAAATTTCCTATATGGACAACTATATGTTTGCAAGTCGAGCACTATTTATTTCCTTGCAGATATAAATTTTTTTTTATTATTGAATCGTTTTTGCTAGTGTTTTGTGGCGAGTGAAACAAGTTTCTTTTGGCTTATATTTTTTAACACCAAAGGTTGTTACTTTCGCAGCGAAATTTCTCTCATTACTAGATGCAGGCGACTTTTATATAGAATGATCCAATTACCAAATAATGGTCGGTCACACGCAAGATATTTTCATTGACGAGAAATATTCCAAGAATTTGTCGGTACATGATATATTTTTTATATCTTTAAAGCACCATCAAGATAATTTCGCATTTTATTTAAGAATCGATTTGGGTTATGTAACTTACAATTGGATTTTTTACTTCCTCAACCAACTTGACCCGTTATGTATTTTCTATAATTCTGACTTCTTGATTTTATTCATTGGTTGTTTTATAGATTGAAAAGTTGAAGCTGCTTAGTTATCAAGGAGCTCGTTAATGAAAAAAGATGAAGAATAGAAAGGTTAGATGGAATTATTGCGGTGCTTATGGCTGGAAAAAAAAAAAAGATAAGGTGGATGAAGATGCTATGCTCAATAGAATGTCACAAATTTAAGCTATGTTAACAGCTACGGTTCGAAGATAAGCTATAAACACGTGGTTTTGAATGTTTCGATAATTTTGGTTATTTGATGTTTTAGTTAGAATTTTTATTAAAATGTTGTATATGATTTTGAAACTGTGAAAATTGAAATAGAAATGTTTTATATAATTTTGGGATGTTGTAACTTTATTGGAGTATTATATAATTATGTAATTTTACTTAAATGTCATTTGATTAAAAATGCTCTGAAAAAACCGAAAATCTGGAAGCGGGTAAACATGTATGGAGGCAAAAATCAACGCGATCACTAAATAGTAGCAAATATTTAATAAGTATTCAATGCAAGCGGTTGCTAATTGGTGGCAAAAAATCATGGCAACTTGGTAACAAAAAGGCACGGTCGCAACCCTGTAGCAAATATAGGGCGGTCACAAATATTTTTGACCATTTTTATGGTGGCAAAAATCTGGTAGCAAAATATAAAAGTGGTGGCAATTTGGTGGCATCTGGGCAATTGACACGGGTGTTTTTGCCACCGTATTTTCGGTTGCAAAATGGTAGCAATAGGGCAATTGTGACCGTTTTGCTACCGAAAATACCGTGACAAAAACCATGTTTTCTAGTAGTGTATACATTTATGACAAAATGCTTAAATCTATTGCAAATTGTCAAAAAGGCGTAGGAAACAATTCATGTATCAATACAATTTCCTACGGATTTATGACAAAATATAGATTCATAAACCATCCGTCGGGATTGCGTCACAACTTGTGACACATTTCAGACAAATATCCTTGTATCAATACAATTTGCTACGCATTTATGACAAATGCTTAAATCCATTGCAAATTGTCACAAAGACGTAGGAAACAATCTATGTATCAATACAATTGCCTACGGATTTTTGACAAAATATAGATTCATAAATCATCCGTCAGGATTACGTCACAACTTGTGACATATTTCCGATAAATATCCTTGTATCAATATAATTTCCTACGCATTTATGACAAAATGCTTAAATCCATTGCAAATGGTCACAAAGGTGTAGGAAACAATCCTGTATCAATACAATTGCTTACGATTTATGACAAAATGCTTAAATCCATTGCAAGATGTGACACATTTCTTATGACATTTAAGGATTTGTCACAAATGTGTAAGAAACAACCTATTTAATTATTCTTATTTTAAATATTAAATGTACGTAACTATGTGGACGTATGCATATGAGTATAATGTGAGTATCTATATATATGCATTTGTGTAAGTGGGTATGTATGTATGTGTACGTATATGCACGTTTGTATCTATATGGGTATGTATGTATGTGTGTATGTATGTCTGTATGTATGTATGTATGTATGTATGTATGTATGTATGTATGTATACGTATATGCATGTCTGTATCTATATGTGTATGTGGATGTGATTATATGTGTTATTAAGTGTGCGCTTGTATACATGTTTGTATGTATGTTTGTATGTATGTATGTGTGTGTGTGTGTGTGTGTGTGTGTGTGTGTATGTATGTATGTATGTAGGGCTGTCCAAACTGCTCGACGATCGAGGATCGCTCGAAAAATGCTCGTTCGATTCGCGCTCAGCTTGTAAATGAGCTGCTCGGATCGGTTCGATCCAAATTCAATCCAAGCATAAGCAAAGGTCCGCTCGCTCGTTGATCGCTCGGTTTCGCTCGAGTTATATATATAAGGCCAGGATCATTTCAGAACCATAAATATTTACAGAACTCGCAGAACTCCTAATAAACAATCTTTTTATTTATATATTTTTATGTTTAAGATAATTTTATCATTTATTATATGTATTTTTACGATTACATACATGTTAAGAGTAATTTTATCATTTTTTATATGTAATTTTATAATTACACATATGTAAACTAGTTTTTTTACAAATATGTAATTAGTTATGACACATATATATAATTTTGGCAATTAAACATATATAAACTACTTTTAACATGTATGTAATCAAAGAAATACATATAATAGATGATAAAAAGATCCTAAATATAAAAACTTATATATAAAATGATTGTTTATTCGGTGTTCTGAACTCAACCCTATATATATATATATTATAGATTTTAAAGATTAAAAGCCCAAAAAATATACTAGCCCAAAAAAAACTAAAAGCCCAAAAAAACTAAAAGCCCAAAATATATACTAGCCCAAAATATACTGATTGTTCAATCGAGCTCGGACTCGCTACCAGTTCCACAGGTCCATTTTGTTTGTGTTTGTTAAACTTCTGTTCTGTTTGTTAAATAGTATGCTTCTCTGTTTGTTAAACTTCGGTTTATATTCGTTAAACTTCTGTTCTGTTTGTTAAATAGTATGCTGTCTCGTTGTCATATTAATTGTTGTCGGATTAAACATCCAAAAACTTTCCCAATAGAACAAAAGAAACATTTATGTGTGTTAAACTTCTGTTTATTAATCTTCTTTTCTCACTGTTAAAGAGTATGCTGCTTTTTTTGTTAAACTTCTGTTTATGTGCATTACAGGGAACAAAAAACTTCTGTTGTTCTGCACATTCAAGGTTAACAAAATTCAATCCGATCGATTCAAATTCAATCCGAGCATGAGCATCACTTTTGTGCTCAGTTTTGCAAATTCGATCCGATCGGATCGGATCGGTTGTAATTCAATCCGAGCATGAGCAGACCCTCGATCGTGTAGGGATGATGGCGGCGACAAACATGACTGGGATGCGGTGTAAATTATTCATCGTTTTTTAACACTACAAGAAAATGGGGTAATAGCGGCGACAAATGTCAACCGCGCGAAAAAAAATCACATCAAAATGCCAATATAAAATAAAGATGTTATTTCATTGCTAGATGTAACATATAATTAATTAAACTATCAAAATTAAATTATATTAGGTTATAACACGTAAATAGATGCTATTTACAAAAACAAAGATGCTCATAACTCAGCTAGTTAGTGGTAAATTATAAATTCCAATCATTTTTTTTTTTGATTTTTTTATAGTTATTGTACGTATTAAGACTACCATATATATATATATATATATATATATATATATATATATATATAGGTAGAGGATCCTGTAAAAAAGGCCTAAAGTGTGAGAAGGGTAAGAAAGAATCTTAGCCATTAGATCTTTTGATCTAATGGTTGAGATCAATAAGGACCAAATTGTAAAATATTTTCATTAATTTGGACTGATTTGAAATATCTAGGGGCAATATAGTCTTTTAAACCCACTAGAAATTAGGTAATGCACATGTAACTTCCCCCCGTCTTTTTTAAACGTCAATAACTTTTTATACGTAACTTTTTAAAAAAAAAAAAATTACACCATAATAACGAGCGTTTTTTTATCTTTAATATGAGTACCATATTGCTATACTTATATAGAGAAAAAAATATGTTTCGATCAGATGTTTAGTCAATGAATGGTGTTATACACTTGCTGAATGGTGTTATATACTTGCTGAATGGTTTATATACTTACTGAATGGTGTTATATACTTGCTGAATGGTGTTATATACTTCTTAAATGCTGAATGGTGTTATATACTTGCTAAATGGTGTTATATACTTGCTGAATGGTTTATATACTTACTGAATGGTGTTATATACTTGCTGAATGGTGTTATATACTTGCTGAATGGTGTTATATACTTACTGAATGGTGTTATATATTTGCTGAATGCTGAATGGTGTTATATACTTGCTGAATGGTGTTATATACTTGCTGAATGGTGTTATATATACTTACTGAATGGTGTTATATACTTGCTGAATGGTGTTATATACTTTCTATAATTAAGGTGGCGGTTATGGGAAGTTTTTAATTAATTGAATTAATGATAAAATTACTTGTTTACCCTTTTCAATTAATTTAGATCTAATGGCTGAGATTCTTTCTTACCTTTCTCACACTTTTGGTTTTTTTTACAATAACCTTACCCTATATATATATATATATATATATATATATATATATATATATATATATTATGTGATTGATAAGATATAATAGAAACATGTCAAATGATAAAAATGATCATACATTCCTAAAAAAACAAGCAATCACTTAAAAACTTTTCATTTTACCAATTTACCATTTCCCACTTCCCGCGTACCTCTTCGTCTTCTCCATACACCAGTTAAGTTTTCAAAATACATTCTCAATTCCCACTCTTCCTCTTCTCTATTACGATTGTCCTACATAAAAACCCTACACCTCTTCCTCTTCTCTACATTACGATTGCAGGCTCGCTTGTTTGCTCGCCGGGGCTCGTTCCCATCGGTGGTCTTGTATCCAATAATCTACAGGGGCACGTTTGCATTTGAAGCACAAGGTATGTGTTTCTGATCTGTTTTTATTTCTTGAACTTCTGTGTTTAGTTCTAAGTTTGAAGCCCTAGTTTGATATTTTGAAAATTGAAGCCCTAGTTACTAGTTTATGCATTGATATCTAATACGAATGTGACCTGAGTTAATAAAGAAACTCAACTCTTGAAGATGCTTCACCAATCGATTTATCTAGATTAATTGTCACTACCACTTCATACTGGACCGAACCACCATGTTTTAGTTGTGATATTTTTATTAACTCTTTGAGTTCTGTACTAAAATTGTAAAAAAAAAAACAATTTTGTAAAACAGTTAATGTGTTTAACTTACTTTGTGTTTCTTGAACCGGACGGAATGGTACACCGTACTGAATCGTACCGAAATGAACTTGAACCGCGTACCCGATCCGCATACCCAACCGCGTACCCGATCCGCGTACCCGAACTAGCGAACCGCGAACCATACTAGCGAACCTCTGACTAAGTGCTGGTAAAGCTGCAGGTTGTCGGCCCCAATTAGGGGTACTGGTTTGCGAAACCTCCTGAGCTATTAAATGTAGAGTGTCAAACCACACATCTTGACACAAAAAAAGATGAATATTTGAAACTAGAAGTAATGGTGCTCCTAGTAGTAATGGTGGAACTCGAGGACGTACTCCTAAGCAGGGATTTAGACCACCCATCAGGCAAGTACATGACTCCATTGATGATGAAAACAATGATGATGGTACATTCATGACCACTTGTGGGAGATACTCCACATTACGTGGGGGTCTTACTGGTAATATTGTTTCTGTTCATGTTAGGGGTGATGGTGGTAGCCGTGGGGGTCATGATGGTAGCGGTACACATGGGGGTCGTGGGGGTCGTGGGGGTCGTGGGGGTCATGTTGGAAGTGGTGGGCGTGGGGGTCATGATGGTAGTGGTAGGCGTGAGGATTATGATGGTAGTGGTAGGCGTGGGGGTCATGATGGTAGTGGTTGGCCTGGGGGTTATGCTGGTAGTAGTAGCCGTGGGGGTGAAGGGGATCCCATTGCTGACATGTGTGGGGTATTTCGTGACCCGTCATTACGCACAATCCCTGATCGTGCCTCAAACCATTACAGTGAGGATAGCGACTTTGAGGACGTCATTACAATATATTCTAGAGTTTTTTTTTCCCAAATGGGTGTAGTTAAGAAAATTATTTACCAAAATGGGTTCTTTTAAAAGTATTTACCAAAATGGGTTATTTTTTTAAAAATGATAAAAGAAATATAGAAAAATCCCCCAACCTTCCCATCGTCTTCTTCCTTGTTAAATCTGTCGACGCCAAATTGACTGCCAGATTGAACAGGAACTGCCCCTTAGATTGTTTAAGAATCATCACTTTAAGAACCCAATTTAAAAAGATGGTAAAAAAAACTTCTCAATAGTTGTGAGAAATTAGTATTGATGGTAAGATGAATCTGATCGTCTTCTTTCTCTATTGATAAACCGAAAGCAAGGAAGAAAAATGATCAGATGGTTTATCAGATGGTTGGGGGATTTTTCTATCTTATTATTGATAAATCGTCTTCTTTAAAACAACTCATTTTGGTAAACCAAAATATTTTTCTATTGATAAACCAAAATATTTTTCTATCCGAAAGCGAGGAAAAAAAAACCATGGTGTCCCCAGATTTAGCGTGGAAGAAGACGATCAAATGGTTGGGGGATTTTTCTATTTTTTTTAAATAACCCATTTTGGTAAATATTTTTAAAACAACTCATTTTGGTAAATAATTTTCTTAACTACACCCATTTGGGAAAAAACTCATATATTCTCTGTAATATTGCTAATATCTTAGAATGCTATATTGAATGGTGTACTTTACAGCCGAATAGAAACCTAGATAAGAGTTGTTTTGCAAAGCTTTTTATAATTGTAGCACTTTGACAATCAACAAACAAGGTTTGTGGAGGGGTAAAAGAGTCTTTTCCATCCTAGCCAATGACCAGAAAAATGTTTCCGAATTACCAGAACATGAAATAGAGAAAGAAAATAGATGTGGTGGCTGGTATATCATTTTTTAAAATTGCACAAATGGGGTTGCTGGTCTTTAGAAGCATCTCCAAAACTTATTAACTTTTTTTTTCTTTTTTTTCTTTTTCAGTTTTCAGTTTTTTGTTTGCAGTTACACATTTTTGTTTTTTAGTCTACATTTCGATATAAATATTATTGAAAGTTTGTATTCAAAATAACATTTAATATTTGTCTTTATAAGTTTATATTTTTAAGTTACACTTGTATTGTGGAATGCTTGTAAGTTTGCATTAACTTTTCTTTTTGTTTTTATAGACCCGTTGGAGGTGGGATCCGGCAAGCGAGCAACTCATACATGAAGGGTTTATTAACGTGCTAAAGACACGTTATATTGACATAATGAGGCATTTGAGAATAGCCTCCACAAGGATGGCATCACGCATCCGAGAAGATATGGATCCAAATAATTATCTACAATTTGAAATAATTTGTGATTATCCGCCACATTCAATGTCTCTTGAAGTATGGCGTGGATTATGTAGGGTAAGCGAGTTAGTACCTTTTTTGTCTTATTATTTCCTTTAACATGTGATACACACATATACATACACACTCTTTATAGCGTTGGAACACACCTGGTTGGCTTAACAAGTCCATGAGTGGGTCAAGAAACCGCAGGAGCGCTGATATAAGTGCACACGGGTGGATCAATGGGATATGCTGAGCGTCGCGCCCGAATGGTAAGCTAATCATACTTATAATCTTAAGTAATTGGTTTTACTTGAACATTTTACATTAACTGCACTCTATTTTATGTAGAAAAGGAAAATGAACGAGGAACCGAATTTTAAACAAATCTTTCTGGAAACCCATCTCACTAAAGAATGCAAACAAAAATTATGGGACGGGGACATTGACATATATAACTTGAAGGAATTGACGTTTTGTACGAAATGAGCCGAAAAAGTATATGTAAGTTATCTTTATTATTTGAGTATTATTTTGCTGTTGTAGTTAACTCTTATTATTTTGGGATTTTTACATATATCCCCTTATTAAGACCCTTTATGACATATTTACCCAACCTTAGCGTATCTATTGCAGTTACAATCACGTTGTTTTGATAAATTATAGGGGGATTATTTGAGGGCGATGGAAGATGTTTACGGGCCGAACTTCAGTGAGTATCCAGATGACCCTGCGGTGTGGGCACGTGTGATTGGAGAAAGTCGCACGCGTCGTGTATATGGGATAGGATCTTAGGATCTACAATACTTGGTGACCGGGACATGTTCTTCTTCTGCCGGGTCTGCACCATCGTAAGCAGAGTACCAACGGTCTCAAGAAGAGGTATTTGTGTTACTATTTGGTATTACTAAATGTTAAAAATGTTGGTTCTTTTCTTTTGCCTCAAAACATTTCTTTATATAATGTATTTACTAATTATAATTATATATATTTTAACAACTTTTTAGGCTCAAGTTATGCGAACCTGAATGGTTGATCTTGAAGCTCGGGTTGAAGAAGAAAGAAATCTAATTGTATCTCGTCTTGAAGAAGAAAGGGATCTACTTGCAACTCGTCTTGACGAAGAAAGGAATGCAAGGGAAGAACTTCAAAAACAACTTCAAGTGTTTATGAAGAATTGGCGTCCTCCCTCTAATTAGCTCTAGTTTTTGATATCTTTTTGAAATTACGTTGAATTGTATTAGCTTACGGTTTAAACATATTGGAACTTGCGTTGTAACGCATGATTTTTGAATTTATGTCATTGTAACTTTGGTGAATTTTGTAAAACAGGTTTTTGGTATTGCAGATTATTTCTGAAATTTTTTGCCAGAAAAAAGCAGAAATATTATTTATTTTTTGCAGGTTTTTTTATTTAATAAATTAGGTGGTTGGAAATGTGTCACAACATAATAGTTTTTTTTTCTTTATTTTGTCATAAATTTGTCACAAAACATACTCAGTTTTCGTAGGAAATTTGTAACAACACTTCTTATTTATTTGTTGAAAATGGGTCACAAAAAATACTCAGTTTTCGTAGGAAATTTGTAACAATACTTCTTATTTATTTGTTGAATATGGGTCACAAAAAATACTCAGTTTCCTCGGAAATTTGTAACAACACTTCTAATTTCTTTGGAGAAAATGGGTCACAAAAAATACTCAGTTTCCTCGGAAATTTGTAACAACATTTCTAATTTATTTGTAGGAAGTGGGTCACAAAAAATACTTAGTTTCCATATAAATTTGTAACAACACTTCTAATTTATTTGTAGGAAGTTGGTCACAAAAAATACCCAGTTTTCTAGGAAATTTGTAACAACACTTCTAATTTATTTGTAGGAAATGGGTCACAAAAAAATAAATCCTAAAAGATAATAATTAAATATATTGTAGGAGATTCGTAACAATTTGCGACGTAGTAGTTTCGTAGAAAATGTGTAGGAAGTTGCGTAGGAAATGCGTTGAAAACGGGTTTCCTACGAGCTGTTTTCCTACATCAGGTGTTTGTCATAAATGCGTAGAAAAAACAGTTTTATGACTCATTTCCTAGGAAAACTGGTGTAAAAAGTTTCAGATTTTCTAGTAGTGTTTAAAGACATATATGACACTACAAATCAAAGAACTTTAACCACAACAAGATCCATTGGCACTCCGTTGGTGAAGTTGCGATCTATTTGTACAAGTCCATGTGAAAATCAGATGTGGACCAAGACTTCAAATTAAGGATTATCGATGGAGCTTACCAACGAATTAGCAATGGATGGTTCACCGAAGGATCACCGACAACATATCCACAAGAGGATCACCAACAACCTTACTGACAGAGATCACCAACAACCTTACTGACAAATCGCCCACAACGCATTCTCACACACACCAATGAAGGTTTACCTGAAATCTTATCCGAACTCAAAAACAACTAAAAAGAAAAAAAATATTGAAGGAAATCACATCGAAAATCAAATCAACAAATATTCTTCAGATTAGTGATTACCGAATGACATCCTGCAAGGACTACAAAAACTTCTGCTTTAACATTTTACAATATTTAGGCTTTATTCGGAGATCCTACCGTGATTTTCTACACGTCACCAACAAGCACCACCTACTATGGGTCAAAATCAAGATTATTATTTTAATTTTTTATTTTCTAGAAATTTCTTGTGGTGACCAAAATAGTAAATCGTCATCGAACCGAAACATTTAAGGTTTATCAGGAATTTAATTCCTAACAAAAATGATAAGAAAACGTGATCATGTTAACCTTAAAATTATAATTGTTATATATCCCTTTTTTATTTGGATTTTAGGCCACCCAGGGCACTGTGTGGATTGACACCTGCAGGTTCGAACCAGCGTTAGAACACTGCCGTCTCCGCGAGTAGGCTTGGTGGGTTCGACTGGCTAGCACGACTCCCCGCTCGAGTTTTGTTTTCTTCGATGCTTTTTTGACCGTTGAACAACAATTTCACTGTTTATTATTTAAAAAAAATTGATTCAAATAATCTATTCCTTTTCTGTTTAACCAACTCATCCCATTATTTAATCTACCCCACCCACAAAACTCTCTCAATTTTTATATTTCCATCTACCAAATGCTCTCTAAATTTTATATTCTCATCTACAAAATGTCATCCAGTTTGTGGACCGAAGAGGAAGTCATTGCGTTGGCTATGTCTTATGTCGCATCCCAACGCCAATGCTCATCCTCTAGTAGAAGTGCATCGTTCTGGAACTGGGTGTTCCAACGGTTTTGTATCCATGTCGGTGAGACCACCCGAAACGTGGATCAACCAAACTCACGTTTCTCGTTTACCCGTTTCAAATGTTCTAGATTGCATGAGAGGTTCATCAACGTGGAAAATCCCGATAATGAGCATTCGGAATCGGAATTCATCGAAGTGGCTCTTGTGGACTACAAACACGCATACGACAAGGACTTCGAGCACATTTCGACGTGACAAATTCATAGGATGCATGTTTAGGTTTTATTTTATGTAATGTTTCATTTTAAGGTTTTATTTTGTGTAAAGTTTAAGGTTTATGTTTTAGTTTTATGAAATGTTTAAGGTTTATGTTTTATTTTAAATGAAATGGTTAAGTTATTCACGTTTTATTTTTATGAACCTTTTATGATTTATTTTATATTTGACTTTATTTAAATTTGAAAAAAATAGTTTATCTACGCCGTCAGTACTTATTAACTAATGTGTACTTAACACTAAATTTGACGTGACATGTGATAATTGTTTGGAACTAGTGTACTTACCCTTAAATCTCTCTTCCTCCTTTATAAGGGTGAAAGGGGTGGTCATGAGAAGAGGTAAACTTCCACCTACCCAATCATCTATTGTCATCTCAATTCCACTCTCTAAGTCCCCTCTTGCCCTAAAACATAAGGGGTCGACACCTCTCTTGGGTAGAGGTAACTATTTCTTTTTTTCTTTTTTATAAATTAGCATTAATTAATAAATAAAACATATTTTAACAAATAAAACATATTTTTAACAAAAAAAAACCTACAATAAACTAAAAATACGTTACATTAAATTAAAAATAATTAAAATTACAATTACTTAAAATAAATTAAACTAAATAAAATTACTATTTTTGGTCGAATTCCCCCAATAGGTGGGCAAATCTAGTCTTCCGCGATGCTCAATGAGATCATGTTTTAGTCTCCAATACGTATCTTAATCCATAAGTCCGTTTTACACATTGTTTATCGAGAGTGGGCTTGACTGGCGGATCCTGAATATGTACCGGTGCTATCACGTTTCTGTCGTCTTTTAAAAGCATGTTATGTAAAATAATACAAGTTTACACCACATACCTAATTTTTTTTCACAGTCCTAGCATGCATTGGCCGATTCATTATACCTCATTTTGACTTCAAAACACCAGAAGTCCGTTCCACGTCTTTTCTTGCCGCCTTGTGTTGCTTTTTGAACTTCTTTTCATCTACTAGGTAAGGATATGGAAATGATTTGAAAAACATGGACCATGTAGGGTAGATTCCATCCACGAGATAGTAACCACGTTTTGGCGCAGTTCCATTTCGTTCAGTAAGAAATAATGGAGATTGCTGAAGCACGTTGATATCGCTTTGTGCACCTGGAGGACCGCAAAAAGCATGCCAAACCCACAAATGTTGAGAGGCCATCGCTTCGAGCATAATTGTTGGGTATTGGTGATCTCCTCTCATATATTGGCCCCGAAACTCTGTGGGATACATTCTCCAAACAAAATGGGTGCAATCAAGGCTACCGACCATACCAGGAAGGTGATGTTTCTCTTCATGAGCTTGGTACAAAAGCGCCATTTCGTGGCTTGTTGGTCTACATAAGATCTCGGGAGTGTATATATTACATACCGTTTCATAGAAATATTCTAGACACTCGCGGGAAGTCCTTTCCGCCATATGTAAATACTCATCGTTCTCATCTGGTGGGTTACCGGTTGCAAGTTGTTTAGTAGCCAATGTAATTTTTGCAACGGTGGAAAACACTTCTTCATTCTCGCATCCACGCCCTCTTCAAACCATGGGTTATTCACTTCCACGTCGCTCACAATTTTTAGAAACAAACGTTTTGACATAGGGAACCTATGACGAAAAATATTATCATTGTATTTCGGGTCCTCGACAAAATAATCCGTCATAAGGGTTTCATGGCCACTCTCACAATCACGAGGAACATATCATTTTCTGCTAGACGTGCCCGTGTCTTGTAGTTCGGCTTGCTTGATGATATTTTGGAAAAAAATTATGTTACTATCGATTGAAGCTAACTTGTTGTCACTGCTATCGGGTGGAAAAAGAATGGTATTTCATCCGCCATTTTAAATAACAGGGTATAGATTAGTTTTGGAGAAATGAGAAAATGGCTTGGTGAGAATTTGGTATGAAATTGTTTGAGATAAATTATGATTTGGGTAGGTTGTTGGTGCACCTTTTTGTGTCTGTAACTAGTCTTATTTACCGTTGTATTTTGTACGGTCTTTTAACGCTTATCGAGTCTGTATTTGCCGTCGACCAAGTCGGGTATCCTCCTATCCGCTTGTGTCCGACTTATTTTGTCTCTATTTGGTATGTAATGTATACGAACAATGCATGTTGCATATAAGGGTAAATCTGTCATTATGTTTGTGTTTGTATGAGGTTTGCTGCAACTGTCTGTTTGCAGCAAACAGTTAAAAAATTCCAGCCTTCGACGAAACACTCTGTTTCGTCGAACACCTCACAACGAAACGCCAATATGTCCAATTCATCTTGTTTCGTCGTGATCAGCGACGAAACAACCTTGTTTCGTCGACTGTTGGGCTTCTTCAGGCCCAATGTGTGGTCCAATGTTTGTTTCGTCGAGCCCATCTTTGGTTTCATCGAAGCAAGGCCCAGGTTACTATATAAACACTTTCTAGTTTCACTTTGAAACTAGATGAGAGCATACCCTGAAAGTTATTCTGTCAAACTGTGTGTGTATCAGTTGTTCTTGGTTCTCATCCCATTTAATCAATAGATTGCGTTTCATTGGTTACATCGTGTGTTATTATTAACTGTGTTTGGTTTGGCATCATTACGGGGATTCCGCACCCGAGACATTGTGTGTTATAAACAAGGATTCGGTTTTCGTTATCGATCCTCAGATATCGGGACGTACAAGTGGTATCAGAGCATTGGCTCTTATCCTTGTTTAAAATCAAACATAGTTGGATTTTTTATCAAGTATTGGTAACTGTTATTTATGATTTTATGGAAATCTTGTTATTGAAAAACTCATTTTTTCTGGAAAAGTGCTTAAAATCTGTTTGTTTCTTGCTTATTTGCCAAAGTTTTGTTAAAAACCTTTGTTACATTGCATGTTCACGTGATAAAACCGGGTTTTAGTTGAAAGTTTGTGCAAATTCTGTGTTTCGGAAAGTTGTTAAGTGACCGGAAAACTCATATTTTCTGGGTTTGTTCTTCACATCTTCAAAGAATCTTCAAAAAATTCTTGAGTATTTTCAGTATTTACGTTTAAAAGAGAAATTGAAAAAGAATTAAAATCAATTAAATATTATGACCATGATTGGGTTAGTAACTTAGACATGTTGTGCGTTGAAAATTTTGTACTGTGTCAGTAAGAGATAAGATTTAAGTTGAAAAATTTTACCAACTGTCACCCACTTATCTGAGACCTTATCCACGACGAAGCCATTACCCGACGAAACACTTTTTCGTTTCGTCACAAGGACCTTCGACAAAACGACCTCAGTTTCGTCATAATTACTTCGACGAAATGGCCTCAGTTTCGTCATAATTACTTCGACGAAACGACCTCAGTTTCGTCATAATTACTTCGACGAAACGACCTCAGTTTCGTCATAATCACTTCGACGAAACATCTGTGTTTCGTAGAAGTTGTTTCGTCGAGATCTATTGTCATTTTAAACAGAGGACTTGCAAAAGTGTTATAACTTTGTGTTTTTAAGTGTTTTATCAGGTACAGTTGTTCATATATCAAACATGAGTTGTACGAATCCATGGGATTGGAGTACGGACCCACGACCAGCTCAAAAGCACACTTCGATGACCGAATATTTAGCAAATTCCATACCTCAACAACAACAGTCAATAAGTGCAAGTCAATGGGCATTGGTGTCGAATCAAAATCAAAGCATTCAGAATCTTTTGCTTAGCGAGAGTGAAACGGGCAGCAACAATCGCCCACCAAAGTTGAATCACATGAACGACTTTCCAACATGGAAAGGTCGTTTCCACACATACATTCAATGGAAAAACACCGAACTTTGGACGTGTTTTATTACTGCATGCAACCCTGATCTCGAAACAGCAGCCTCAACTTCAGCGGGTCTTACTAATATGCTTGAAGATGACAAGAAAGCCTATGACTTAGAGAAAAAGGCGTTTGCTATTCTTACACAAGCGCTTCACAAAGAAATCTATCATCAAATCGGCTATTGTAAGAACACGAAAAATTTATGGGATGCGTTGGTAGCGAGAGGAGAAGGAAATGCAGCTACTAGAAAGATATGCCATGAATTATTGAAGAAAGAGTTTGAATCATTTCAATTCTTGGATAATGAAGCCCTAAATGATATGACTTCTCGTTTTTATCATTTGATTAGTGAAATGTGTTCTTATAAAATTGAGGCAACTCATCCGGAAATGATTGCACGGTTTGCTGATGCTCTACCTCCTAAGTGGAGTCCATTCATTGAACTTCTAAAGCATACGGGCGCTCTGGATACAGCCAATGGCACTCTCTATGAATTCATTTAGAAGTTGGAGCACAAGAATGAAGAAGAAATTCGGAAAGCTAAAAGGATTGCACCTCCTCAAAACACAGAAATGTATTTGCCGGGTTTTGGTCCTTCAGCTAGTTCTAGTTCCATTCAGCAACCGAAGCTTCAAACGGCGTTTGTATCCAATACAAGCTCATCTCCGTCTCCACAGTTCGATCTAAGTGCTTATCTTTCACAATCCATACCTCCACCTTAAGTTACCACTACTTAACCACAGTTCGATCTAAGTGCTTATCTTTCACAATCCATACCTCCACCTCAAGTTACCACTACTCAACCACAGTTCGATCTAAGTGCTTATCTTTCGCAATCTATACCCCAACCACAAGCCCAACCACCACAGCAACAAGCCCAACCACAACAACAGCAAGCTCATTATACCAACAATCCTCCACCCCTAAACCCTAACACAGTCAGAGTTGATACTTCAAACCTCTCAAATGTTAGCATTGAAGTAGCGAAGGAGCATATGGAACTCATTAATACAATGGTCAGTGCTTACTGCGGTTTGGTCGCAGGTCAAATTGGAAACATTAATTGGACCAGCGAAGATTGTCAACAAATCAACCGTGATGAAATGGAGTTGATGGATATAAAGTGGGCGTTTGCAAGTGCTGTTAGAAGGGCGAAGGACTTTATGGTTCGAACAGGGAGAAGTTCTTTGGAAAGTAAGCAGGATACGAAGTACGGATTTGATAAAGAAGCAGTTACATGTTTCAATTGTGGCGAAAAGGGGCACTTCAAACGTGAGTGCAACCGACCAAGCAAACAAGGCAATCAGAACCCATTCAGAAATCAGACGAGTACTTCAAATGTCAATGTCAATCAAGACAATAGCGAAAGAAGGATGGTAGCGGTGAACAACAATCAGAACCAGAACCAGTCTAGACCATCAAACACCAATCGAGCATTGACCGTTCAAGCTGATGAAGGGTGTAATTGGTCTGTACAACTTGGGGAAGGTGATCTAGATAGAGGAGGAACAGCGTGTTATGCAAAGATCATCAATCACATCAAGCACGTTCACAAGGAAGAATTTTCTGAAAGTGAAGACAGTTCGGGTTATACCGGGAGTTCTGATGAAGAAAGTTCTACTTCGGGCGATTATCATTCTGAATCTGAACCTGAGGTAAAGGAAGAAGCGACTTCTGATGTTGATGATATATTGCATGAAGCAGAGGAGTTGAAATGTCAGAAATTAGTTCTGATCAAGAAGGCTGCTGTAGCATCTAAAGAAATGGAGAAATTCTTTTCTGAAGACTGATCTTTTTCTTATCAGACTGCCTTTATGGCAAATGTCTCAGCCTCTACGAGTCAGGTAAATTCTGAAACTCCTGCTCCTAGTGTTTGTAATGTTTGTGCTAATTTGAAGCTTGAATCGGAAAAGCTTCATAGTCATAATCAAAGTTTGGTTATTGAAATGTCTAAGTGCAAAGAGGCAAATATGGCTCTGGTTAGAAACGAAAAGGAGTTTAAATCTGTAATTGAAACCTTAAAGAAAAGTGTTTCCGAAGTGACCAAAACTGTTTATCATAAACAAGTTAGTATTAACAATTACATTAACATAGTTGAGGAAACCAAAAAGGAACTAGCCATTGCCAAATGCGAGCATGATGCAATCAAGCTCAAGTTGGAGAGTTATTCTAACTCCCGATTTGTGCTCGATCACATTATTGACGTTCAGCAACTAAAGGGAAACAAAAAAGGTGTTGGGTATAAGAAGTGCCCGCCTCCTTTAAGACATAATTATACCTATATGCCTGATGAAGAAGAAATGCCATGGTTTGAGCCCAGTGTGCCTCTTGATTATGAGGAAGTTACCACTGGCCTAGGGTTCAAATCGGAAAATTCTTCAAGTACATCATCTGAGCAAACAAAAACTTCAACATCTACGAAACAAAGTCCTCCAATCATTGTGGACTATGAGTCGTCTGATGATGAACCAGAATCAGATATGAGTGATCAGGATAAATCACTTGACAAGATGAAAGGAGTAGAAGTTCCAATTGAGAATCATATTCTATGTGATCCTCCTACTCCTGCTGTTCACCCAGTTGTCAAACAAGTGATAGATCCTGTCAAGAATGACAAGAAATCTGTGTCTACCGTTAAAAGTAATAACGTGTTGTACACTTTGATTGGTGATTCTAAAATCTATTCAAATCACGATTTTCCAATTAAAAATGTCAATCCATCTTCGATTTATCAAGTTTTTGAAAATAATACAAACAAGTTTTTGGGAAAGACAATTACAGTAGTCATTGTAACTCAATGTGACCCAATTCCAAAAGCTGAAATCAAGAAACAATTTGGAAATCAAAAATCACCAACAAAGCAACAACCTATTGCTGCTAAGGGTAAACAAACAGAAAAGCGAGCTCAAAAGCCTAATGTTTCTCAATCTAAATTTGAAACAAAAGGAGCTCGTTATCAGAAGAAAAACAGTAATGTCAGATTTGTAGAATCGAAGGGTACGGATAAAATTGAGACTTTTGAAAACAAGTCAAACACCGATTTTGTACAATAAGTCAAAATTTTAAAACGTGATAGCCAAAACAATTACACTCAACATACAAACGGGTGTGATGAAAAAGCAAGTACCTCGGGTTCAACGAGTTCGACATCTGTTTGTCTATCGGATTCTCCTAAGTTTGTAGAAAGGATAACATGTTTTAAATGTGGGGAGTTTGGGCATATCATTAAGAATTGCTCAAACACTCCAAAAGATAAATTTGTTGAGAAAGCACCACCTGAAAAGGTTCACCCTCAACGTCGTCCCGTTTCACCAAAACATGATAAAAGAACTGTTAAGGAACAAGAAACAAAACAACGACGTCAAAACGTCAAAGCTGTTGAAAAGGCTTTAAAATCTGAAGTCAAAACGGTCAACAGGGAACCAAGTTCTTCACAATTTTTAAAACCAGAAGTTTTAGAATCTGTTCATAAAAATGTATCTGGTAAAGCAAATCAAACTTGGAAACCTAAGACGGGTGAAAATTCAGGGGGAGATGTTGTGTTACAAAATCATCAAGAAATCGAGATCATCTTCCGTGATGCTCAGGGACGACCCAAGACCACTAAGGCTTGGGTCCCCATCCTCAACTGATCATTGATGATATGTGTAGGGTGTTCCAGGAGGAACTATTAATAGTCATTGGATTGTTGATAGTGGAGCATCTAGGCACATGACAGGCGACTTACGGCTTCTATATGATGTGAGAAATATTAGAGGAGGTTATGTCGCGTTTGCTGGAGACAAAGGCGGGTACATCACTGGAGAGGGAATGATCTCCAATGGTGTTGTGTGTTTCGATAAGATCAATTATGTTCATCAAATTGATCATAATCTTCTCAGTGTTTCGCAGATCTGCGATAAGAAGTTCACCGTGCATTTTGATGATGCTTGTTATGTGCTGAAACCTGGTTTCAAAATTCCAGAAGAATGGATTCTCTTATCGGCTCCAAGAGTTAATGATCTTTATATTCTTGATATGAGCCAAGCGATTACTACTTCTGCACAAGTCACATGTTTTGTCTCAAAAGCCACGGAGAAGGAGTCTATATCTTGGCACAGAAGAATGGGGCACATTCACTTAAGAAAAATGAACCATTTGGTGAAAAACAATCTTGTGAATGGTGTGCCCGTGAGAAGTTTTCATCTACAAGATATATGTGTTTCGTGCCAGAAAGGGAAACAAACGAAGAAGTCTCACCCCCTGAAGAAGATCAACACTGTTAGCATGCTTCTCGAACATCTTCATATGGACCTTTTTGGACCTATGAGACACAAGACAACATTCGGAGATGCTTATTGTTTAGTGGTTACCGATGATTATTCTAGATTTTCTTAGGTAGCTTTTATGGCACACAAGAGTGATACTCCTGGCATCCTCAAGGATCTTCTTACAATGTTGGAAAATCTCTACACGTTGAAAGTTAAGAGGATCATAAGCGACAATGGAACTGAGTTCAAGAACCGTGTGATGGATGAGTTCTGTACTTCTAAGGGTATTCTTCATGAATACAGTTCTCGATACACTCCACAACAAAACGGTGCCGTGAAGAGGAAGAATCGGACGATAATTGAAACTTCAAGAACGATGTTGGTAGAGTCGGAGCTTCCTGTTCAGTTCTGGGGGGAGGCTGTGTCGACTGCTTGCTGCATATTAAACCGAGTTCTTACAGTTAAGAGACATGGCAAGACTTGTTTCGAACTTCTACAGAAAAGGAAACCAGATCTTTCCTTTTTAGAACCTTTTGGCGGTCCATGCACTATGATTGAGCCGGATGGAAAGTTTGGCGCGAAAGCTATCGAGGGTTTCTTCCTTGGATATGCTATTCCAAATTTTCGCGTATGGAATCTGGCTACCAAAAAGATTGAGCTATGGAGTGAAGTAAGGGTTCAAAGGTATACAAGTCCTGTTAGGGCTCCGGGTGATCCTTGGATGTTCGACTACGATGGGCTATTCGACTCCTTTAATCTGCCAACCTTTGACGAAGATTCTGCAGCTGCTAGAATGTTATTTGATAGTGACAACGCTGCTGACTCGCCATTGGTTAGACCTGTTATTGTTAACCCCAAGGTTCTAATTCAGTTAACAACACAGTTCAAAATGAGGGATTTGAAGATGCTACTGAGTACAATGAGTCATCGGAAGATGATGAATATCTGGATGCGACTGAAGGCACTTCAGCTCCTGTTCAGGGTACTTCTGTTGAAACTCCTCATGTGCAGGATGTTGATACTGCTGAAGGAAATGCATCAACTTCTACGCATATTCCAGGTGTGGAGTTGGTTGTTGATCTTAATATTAACAATTTGGGTGTTAATGCTCGTGTTCCTGAAAATCCTGAAATGTGGATACACGATACCCATCCACAACAGAATATCATAGGAGATGTCCAACAAGGGGTGCAGACGCGTAATCAGCTGAGAAACAACCAGAGTGCTGCTGGTTTGTATTCAGCCATTAGAGAATCTGGTGTTCAAAATGATTGGTCCTTCGCTTGTTACGTTTCACAAGAAGAACCGAAATCTTGGAAAGAAGCCTTAAAGGATAATTCTTGGGTTGAAGCAATGCAAGAGGAACTACAACAGTTCCAGAAGCTGGGTGTTTGGAGATTTGTTGAAAAACCCGACAACTACAAGAAAATTGGCACTCGTTGGGTTTACAAGTGCAAAAAGGATGATCGTGGAGTGGTCATTCGCAACAAGGAGAGATTGGTTGTTCAAGGCTTTCGTCAAATTGAAGGCATTGATTACAACGAGGTTTATGCACCGGTTGCTCGTCTGGAGGCTATTCGGATCTTTCTAGCTTATGCTTCTTTTAAAGGATTCAAAGTCTATCAGATGGACGTCAAAAGCACATTCTTGCATGGTATTGTTGAAGAAGAGGTGTATGTCGAACAACCTCCAGGTTTCGAAGATCCTATCCATCCCGATCGGGTTTGGTTGCTCAACAAAGCTCTCTACGGGTTACATCAAGCACCGAGGGCTTGGTATGCAACTTTATCTACTTATCTGCTGGAGAACGGTTTTCGCCGGGGTCTTATCGACTGTACTCTTTTCATCAAGGAACAGGATGGAGATCTTTTGTTGGTACAGGTATACGTTGATGATATCATTTTTGGTTCTACTAACGATACTTTGTGCAGGCAATTTGAACGTGTTATGCAGGAGAAGTTCGAATTGAGCGCAATGGGAGAGATGAATTTCTTTTTGGGCCTACAAATTCAACAAACTGAGTCTGGGATATTCATCCATCAGACTAAATATGTTGGTGACATCTTGAGCCGATTCCAGATGTCTGAAGCAACGCCCACTGGTACCCCACTTCCGACTAATCACGGGATTACTCCGGACTTGAAGGGTGAAAGTGTCAACTCTTCTTATTATCGTGCTATGATCGGATCTCTCATGTATCTCACAGCATCGAGGCCTGACATCATGTATCCAACGTGCCTGCTTGCAAGATATCAAGCTAACCCAAAAGCATCTCATCTTGGAGCTGTTAAAAGGATTTTTCGCTATCTGAAGGGTTGCCCGGACACCGGTCTCTGGTACCCTAAGGATGATGGTTTTGACTTGGTTGCTTTTAGTGATTCAGATTTCGGCGGATGCAAAATAGATGGAAAATCCACAACGCCTGGATGCCAATTCTTAGGAAGTCGCTTAGTCACGTGGTAGTGCAAGAAGCAAACTTGTGTTGCTACATCAACTTGTGAAGCTGAATACATCGCTGCCTCAAGTTGTTGCTCTCAAGTTCTATGGATCCAGCAACAAATACGCGACTACGATTTTGAATTCCTATCTACCTCTATTTTTGTTGATAATAATGCTGCTTTATCTATCACTAGAAATCATGTCCAACACTCCAAGACCAAGCACATCGAAATTAAGTATCACTTCATACGTGATTGTTTTGACAAAAGATTAATTGATGTTGTTAAAATCCACACTGATGAATAGTGTGCTGACCTGTTTACAAAAGCTTTTGACAAATCTCGTTTTGACTGTCTTTTATTGGTCAATGGTGTTAAGGTGAAACAAGAGTAAACTTCTGTCGGCTGGTCGTTTTTGTAAATATTTTCTTAAGCGTCAAAAATCCAAAAAGATTTTCAATTTGCTTATCTTTTCGCATTTAGGGGGAGAAATTTCAGAAAATACAAAAACATGTGAAAATTCAAAAATCCAAAAATATGTCGTTTACTTTCTGTCTTTAATTTTGAAAAATAAAAAATTCAAAAACAATAGAAAACCAAAAATGAGTTTCTTGGAGAAAAGAAGGGAAAGTGATGATATACACTGGTGTGGTCTGTCAATATGGTCAAAAGAAAAAGAAAAAAATGAAAAATGATAAGTAGCTTTACTAACGATGTATCGGTAGGCTCATAATCAGACTAAAATGTGCAGGATGATATAAACCTAACAAACTTCAAGTCAGGTGGGAACCATTCATTGGCATATGGTCTTGGTACCGAAATTTCGTTTGAGAGATTGCCGAGGTTCTGAAATATTCGGTCTTTATGCTGTCTTATCATCTGGGTATCATGGTTGTATCAAACCGTAAAAATAACGGAGACGAAGTCTAGATCTTCCATGTCCCTCAAATAAGTGATATTATATCACATTTATCCGGGAGTCAAGTTCGTCTCTTTGCTGTACGAAAGTACTGACCTGTTCACGGACTTGCTCCTGTGCCCTCATGCATCAAAAATCAAGTTCCTCATCAATAAGTGATTCTATCACATAGGGCTTGTTTTCAATCAAAATAAGTGAGTTTCTCACATTCTTTTATACGGTCAAACGGATGATAAGCAGTATACTCACCGGTAAGATGAACTCTCGTGCATACCTTGATACGGGAATGTGTCGTGAGTGGATGTACACCGACAAGTAAGTATAACTCTTACCGTAAATCATATCTCCTAATTAAGATTACATCTGATAAGTTGAGCTTAGGTGGACAACAATACCGATAATTGTGGTAGAATACTTATCTAAAGCTTTAAACATAAATCAGAAACCGTTTTGACAAGGACCGTAAGCTGGTAATGATTCTCTTACCTTGAAACTCGCAAAAAGATTGTTCACTGTACAAATTCTTTATGTTATTGTCTTTCATTAGTTTAACGTACTTTAACTTGTGTTGTAGTGTAAGTTGTAAAACTTGTTTTGATTAGACGATGGTTGGTATCTCGAAGTTTTCTGCCGGAAGCCTGAAACCTACTTCATAACACGTCCTTGCATTTGAAAACTCAATCAAAATGGAAATGTGTTCAATTATTCAAAATCTATTCAGTGTGCAAAATTTTTCATGCCTTAGTGTTTTTTTTAAATGATGTCGACGAAACAAAGTATGGTCGACGAAACAAAGTATTATCGACGAAACACACATGGTCAAAGTCAAAGATTTCAACTTGGTCAACCTTGGTCAAACCTGTTTTAGTAGACGACGAAACACCTCGTTTCATCGAGGTTACGACGAAACGCAATGGCCCAGTTTTGTTTCGTCGTGGGCTAAATTTTAAGGCCCAAGTCCAGCCCAACATATCCGTTTCGTCGAACCCAAAAGTCGTTTCGTCGAGATGTTTGTTTCGCCGAAGTGAGTCGGTGTATAAAAGGGGTCCCAGTGTTCAACTTTTTCAAAACCTTCTCTGTTTGCCTTCTCCTTCACTCAAAAACCCATACCTTCTGCTATCAATTCCTTCACTCAAAAACCCTCATTTTGCTTTGAAATTTAGCAAAAATCAAAGGTATAAAAAGGATCCTGTTCATGTTTCGAACATTTTGGACCGTCTGTTTTTGTTTGAAACCGTCGGAGACCCTTGTTTACCTAATGATTTCTTGATTTAAGCTTGTATCTTGTTTGATATCTTATGAAATCGGATAGATTAAGGGTTTATGTGTGTATATGTGCTTTGATTTGGGTTTGGGTTCATGTAACAAAAACAGGGGATGTGGGTTTATTTGTTGTTTGAACTGTTTTTGTTGTATTCGGTTAAAACCCATGTTGATTTTGAATCTAAGGTTGTTGTCTGTTTGTCTTGGGTAACATAAATGCTTGTGTATTTATTGATCATCTGTTAAACATCATACGGCGAAAAACGACGAAACGGCAAAACCCTAACTGTTCAAAAACCCCCTTCACGACGAATCAAACAAGCGACGAAACAAACAAGTGACGAAACAAACAAGCGACGAAACGGATTTGTTTCGTCGAGGTACTGTCGACGAAACAAACTGGTCAACGGTCAACTCTGTTTCGTCGCACATCATTCTGTTTCGTCGAAGACTGTCTGTTTCGTCGTCCATGCCTTAGCAATTTTTTTCAGTTTGGTGCATTCTAACAGAATACTTGTAATTATTGTGTTAAATGTCAATTTTATGTTTAACCTGTACATATACATGTCCAATACACATGTTATACAATTAAGACTTATTGTGGACATTTTCATATACAGATGGCACCGAAAGAAGCAAAACGTAAGAAACCGACTAAGAAGGAAAACAAGTCGGAAGAGGAGATAATGTCTGAAAAGCGTCATAATCAAATCGTTTTTCTAGATCCAGAAGAAAAGATCGCTAAACTGAAAGATATCACGAAATGGATCAGGGAGTCGCGGATCAATCATGCTGTTACTTTCTCAACGCCTGTCTACAAATCTCTTATCAAAGCTTTCTGGGATTCAGCAAGTGTTGTGCAAGTGGATGGAAAAGAAGTTATTCAGGGTCGTGTAAATGATGTGGATGTTGTTGTATCTCCGGATATCTTGAACAATGTTTTACAGCTACAAGACCATCCGGATGCTCCATATTCTGTACCTATCATGTGTACGCGAGGCTGCTTGTTACGAATCAAGTGTACATGAGACCTCTTCAGCAATCAAATCAACAAGGGTGATATGCCGTTGCGCTACAAGTTTCTATTACACATTCTCATCCAGTGTCTTAGCAATAGACGTGCCGGATACGATATGGCAGGCAACGATTTTGAAGGGCTTATGGTTGCTTTGGTGCTGAACAAACCTTTCAGCATATCAAAGTACATCTTCAGCAATATGAAAGAGAATATGACGAGGACTGGAAGTAGAATAACCGGGAACAAGTTCTGGATATATCTGCGGTTTCTTCAAATGGTCATGAATGTTCAACATCCTGGTTTTCCTAAAGCCGACAACGACATTCTGAAGATAAGAGTAATGAACTTCAATTCATTAAGGATAATCAAGAACCTTGCCGCCAAGCGATACAAAGAAAGCGATCCTCCAAGAAAGTTATTTGGTGCTCTTGGAAATCAAGATTACGTTGCTCTTGAAGATGATAAATGGCGTCACAATGACAGCCAATCAGATGACGAAGAGCCGGAGCTGAATAGGAAAAAGATCGAAAAGTTTGGTCCAGATCCAGTTGATTCTGATATGTCAGAGAGTGATAGTGAAGGTTAGGGTGATGACGGTGGCGATACAGGTGCCGTTGGTGCATCTAGTGTTGATGCATCTAGTGCGGGTACAGCTGGCGGTACATCAGCAGGTGGCGATGACGAGTCTGGCTCTGATTCGGATGATCATCTAATCGAGCCTGGATACGAAATGTATCTCGATGAACGTGGTGTTAAAAGATACAGGAGGATTAGACCGGAAGATGATCCTGAATACGTTCCAGAGGTTACTGAAGCAGAACGTTTAAAGAAAAGGAAAGCTGAGAAAGCTGCTGAAAGTAAAAAGAAGAAATCAAGAAGATATTTGAGTACCTCTGCTCGACAATCTGTTCCTGAAGAGTCTGTTTAAGAAATTCATGTTGTATCTTCAGCTGCTGAAACTCCTGTGGTATCTTCAGCTGTTGAAACTCCAACAGTAACCCCTCAGGCCGTTCCTCAAAGATCTATGGCTGCTGCAATTAAAGCAACTACTTTGCAGCCTAGTGCTGACCGTCAAAGGATTTTCTCAGAGATGTCTCAAGATGAGAAGAACATCTTCCTATTTTCTCAATTCGAAGCGGCTGCTGATCGTATTCAGAGGCAAACTGACTTTATCAGGATCACAAAAAATGATCAGGTCAGTCAATTGGTGGAAATTAACAAGTTGAAGTCCACTTTTGATCAACAGCAAACTGTGATAGAGCGTCAACAAGCTGAGATTGATCTACTCAAGGCTGAAAATGTAAATTTGAAAGCTGCAGACGAGGAGAGACAGAGAAGCAGCTCAATACTTCAAAAGTTGCCTGAAGATCTTAAAGGAAGATGTGACTTCATGAAAGAATGGTACGAGTCACGGAATACAACGATACTTGATGGCGTTAAGACAATAACGGCTGGCTATGATTTTATTCAAAAGCGGGTTGCTACTCTGTGGGATGATCGATGTAAGCAACAAGAAGTTATGCAGAAACGGGATGATGATCCTGAAGATCAAGGGAATCCTGATCCTTCTACTACATCAGAGCAGCCGCCAGCCGCTACATCTTCTGCAATCGTTGCTGTTCAGCCGCCAGCTATCGAATCTTCTCAAGGAACCTCTTCTGGAACAGTTCAACAGATTGAAGGTACATCTTCTGTTCCTAGCAGTGCTGATCTTGCATTGCAGGCTATTCATCCGGTCACTGGGGAATTACTTGAAGAAGGAGAAATTATCGAAGATCTTTCACATGAGCAATTGCTTGCTCTACATGCTATGAGAGAGATTGATGACGCTGAGATTGATAAAATGCCAAGTGAGCCTGAAACAACAAATGTTGAAAATATTGAAGAAATCGTATTTGAAGGAAATGCGAAGAAATCTTCATATGTTCGACAAGACGGGACTGAATTTCCCCCTTTCGATGAAGAATGGCTAAAAGAGAATGTGGAAGTCATTGATGAGCAATTAAAGAACCGTGATACGTCTGAAAATGCCACAGATGCGTTCTCCGCGTGGCGACAATAGTTCTTATCCAAGGTTTCCAAACCTGTGCCAGATGTCGCTCAAGTCGACTACTTACAGTTTGAAAAGGTGAAGCCGAGTGGTAGAATTCTCTGTTGGATGTTCGTCAAGGAAATTCATTGCATCGCCATCAAAAGGGAATTCGGTATCCAGTATTTCAGTTTGCTGCTGAGCATATTATCTCTGCCGTTTTACGATGTTGCAGCTCTGACAAAGCTAAAGCTCCACAATCGCTCAAACTTCGAGGGAGCTACATTGTTCGAGAAGAGAATAAAGTTCAACAAAAAGTCAGGCTGGAAAGATGAATCGTACAAGCCGCAGTTCCCTATCTACCAGTAGATTAAATTCACTCTTGATCCTACAACGAACATGGGGCGCTACAAACTTGTGTATCAACCAGCGAAAGTTGTAGATAAAATCCCATTAATGCCGATGCCGCAGAACTTTCTCAATGAGATGGCATTATGGTGCTACGACTCAGACACGCACGAGGCGGTGATTGTTTTTAGAGATGATCGTGAGAATTTCCGTATGTTGGATCCGATGTGGATCGTTAACATGTCCGCGTCCGACATTGACAAGTTATATCGGCACGACATTTTCTATGAAGACAAGGATGCACAACAAGCGTTGCGATTTCAGCGCGTCGCTTGTTACTGCTACTACCGAGGAATACACTCTGGCAGTTCGTGGTCAGAACAACACTGAAGAAAGAAGATTCGAAGACCGAAGACGAGTAACAGACAAGGGGGAGTTTGTTGGTGCACCTTTTTGTGTCTGTAAATAGTCTTATTTACCGTTGTATTTTGTACGGTCTTTTAACGCTTATCGAGTCTATATTTGCCGTCAACCAAGTCGGATATCCTCCTATCCGCTTGTGTCCGACTTATTTTGTCTCTATTTGGTATGTAATGTATACGAACAATGCATGTTGCATATAAGGGTAAATATGTCATTATGTTTGTGTTTGTATGAGGTTTGCTGCAACTGTCTGTTTGCAGCAAACAGTTAACAAATTCCAGCCTTCGACGAAACACTCGGTTTCGTCGAACACCTCACGACGAAACGCCAATATGTCCAATTCATCTTGTTTCGTCGTGATCAGCGACGAAACAACCTTGTTTCGTCGACTGTTGGGCTTCTTCAGGCCCAATGTGTGGTCCAATGTTTGTTTCGTCGAAGCAAGGCCCAAGTTACTATATAAACACTTTCTATTTTCACTTTGAAACTAGATGAGAGCATACCCTGAAAGTTATTCTGTCAAACTGTGTGTGTATCAGTTGTTCTTGGTTCTCATCCCATTTAATCAATAGATTGCGTTTCATTGGTTACATCGTGTGTTATTATTAACTATGTTTGGTTTGGCATCGTTACGGGGATTCCGCACCCGTGACATTGTGTTTTATAAACAAGGATTCGGTTTTCGTTATCGATACTCAGATATCGGGACCTACATAGGCTTATATAGTGTAAATATGTAAATTATTTTTTTTTATAAATACCCACAAACAGTTAAAAAAGCATCTCAACGTTCAAAGAAAAAACGGTCAAATCATTAATTTGAAGCATTCGGTGACTAAACATCGAATTTACTCCACCCCACGCGGCAAAGGGGAACGGCGATGATGTTTCCTACACGGTAAAAAGGTTCACCGCCTGCTTTACCGCACCCAACCTGTTCACCCTAACAACACCCCAAGTGTACGTGAGCGCATCAAGATATTAATTTCTTTTACAATATCTATTGTGCTCATATCTTATTAGAAAAGGCTATTGATGTTGAATAGGCATAAAATCACTAAATTAACCTAGGTATACTAGAATTACATTAATATCTATTGTGCTCATCTTATCAATGAATAATATTTACATTAATAATATTAGAATTTAAAATCATTAAATTAACCTAGGTAAATTAGAAGTTATTAATGTTTACATTAATAATAATATCTGTTGTGCTCATCTTATCAGTGAATAATATTCACCTACTTCAAGAATTACATCAATCACATAAAACAAAGATGAACACAAAGACTAACATATAAGCTGCTTCATAATATTAAAACACATACATCAGACGATAATCATAAAAGTATACATATATATTTAGAGCTCTCTGGCTTAGATAGCCATGAACTAAATCCGTACTAAATCAAGCAAGTTAATATAAGAATATAAGTCTAGTCTTTGTCAATTAATCATAATCAAGTTATTATAGCTCCGGTTGAACGAGTAATGGAGAACCCCATGTCGTTATCACCTACATGAAATCATAGATCAAGAACAAGCTACTAATCAACAAAAACATCAAATTAACGCCTTAATGGACTCAAGATAGTAAAGCTAACTAAAATGTATTTTTCTTCATTTATAAAACAATTTATTGAGTTCAAGTTCTTGAAGTTTTTCTACATTTAAGTGTACTTACACCAACTGGAGAGGGGTTTGGTCCTGGCAAGAGTAGTTGTTATTGAGTTGCAACTCATTCGTTTGAAGATCGTTTAGACCATCGAAGGACTGGTGTGGTCCAAGGTCATTATAACCAGAACTTCCAGGCATCAGGCTCATGTGCTGCTGCTGAGCTCTTTCATTTTCAGCTATCTAAGAAATCGTTAAACGAATAATCATTGAAAAGGATTAGACTGTTAATATAAAAGAGATAGAGAGATATACCCTTGCTCTAAGGAATTGATTGCTGTTATGCAGCTCAAGTTCCTGCATCACAAAATGTTTAGAAAGGACTGGAATTATGTTTTGGTTCTTTTAACATACCAAATTATATGTAGGGCTAATCTTGACTGGTCAAAAAGTTGGAGTTTCGTATTCAGTTGAATGGGTCACACAGGTTGTAGAAGAAGGTTTTATGTTTAATTTGTGTCAAAGTAGTGGGCCTAAGTCGTGGGTCACGTTTACGTTATAAAAAACAGAAACCTATCGTACAAACTAGTATACATGACTCATGACTTAGGCCAACTACTTTGATACATATTAAACAAAAAATAAACGTGACTAAATAAACTTTCTGTCGCAGGCCGTTCGGCTCGTTCTTCCAACGAAACCATTAATTAACATATACATTATAATATGTGCTCATTACAAACAGAAACCATTAATTAACCTATACAAAATGATAAGTTCAAATCTTGAAAATATATAGCTAAAGTGTGAACTAAAAGTACATAATTACTTACCCTTTTCTGCATGTACTCAATTTCAGCAAATAATAGTTCATTCTGCAGTTTTGTTTTATCAAAGAAAAAGAAAATAGTTGTAAAATCCAAGTAAGCTATAAATTTGGAGATTTCATGAGAGGTTAGAAATGAGAAGAAGACCTTTTTCGCACGAATTCTGTTAATTGCTTTCTCTAACTTACTTTCAAGATTCTTAAGCTCCTTCCCCGGCATATCTGCCAAAGATTCACCCATGATGTTCCTGTAAAATTGCCTTTTTCACAAATAAAAAGGTTACAACACTATACATGTTCATAAGCGCATA
Organism: Helianthus tuberosus; assembly: GCA_030545235.1. Taxonomy (NCBI): domain Eukaryota; kingdom Viridiplantae; phylum Streptophyta; class Magnoliopsida; order Asterales; family Asteraceae; genus Helianthus; species Helianthus tuberosus. The sequence continues at coordinate 35,860,342 of CM060439.1, read as the reverse complement.
CATGAATGAAGTATATATAAATGAGTGCACATCTAATTAGAAATGAACCTGTTTTGATTCTGAAGGTTTGCAATTTGCTGACGCAGTTTGGTAGCTTCTTGTTGGTAAAACTGTAGATTTTAGGTGATAGTGTTTCATTAGAAAGTTGGAATTAAACTATGTCCACACTTCAAAATGTAGATGAATTTGTCACAACTAGAAGCATGAATTTCACCACAATGCACTTTTAAGTGTATAAACACGCGACAAAATTGCGTACATTTAACTAATTGGTTCTTGTAGCGGGTTTAATTAGCTACAAATATAACAAGTTAATAGCCTAGAACTGAAAGGGTACCTGAGCGTTGGCTTCAGCAACGGAACCCGTGCTAGGTGGATCTAAGCATGATTTTTTGTACCTATCGATTGTCCCTCTAACACTGCAATAACAAGAAGACAACGAACATCAACGAATGAATTAGGGGATGAGTAGATTTGTGAGATAACATTATATATAAACTTATCGTTTATCTTTGCAACTTAACGATATACCATTTCTAGTTTGGATAGACGACTTATAACACAGAACATAAACAAGAACACGAGAAAATTATTATCAAATCTTGATCTATAAATGAACCTAAACCATTGAAAAAACTATGCAAAAGCACTTTCTAAACCGCCATTTCTTCAAGAAAACAAGCTAAAGTTGAAATTTTTCATAAGAAAGATTGCTAGTATTATCCTATGTTAGAGTAACAAATTCTCTCCAGAAATACGCAAAAAAGAACAGTTTTATACAAAAATTAATAAATAAATTGTCCCGAACCCTCACAAAGCAAAGACCAACTGTGAAATAGTCAATTATCTCCTGAAATAGAGAAAATGCTTGTACTCATCTCACCGTTCCAAACTATGTATAGTATTTTGTATCTTATACTTTAAATCTACCTTTTCTAGAGGCCAAAACATATTATTTTTGAACACCTATCTTAAATAACAATATGAAAATTGAAGTGGGCTCTTTCTTATATTTGGTGTGTTGATACATACATATATATATAGGTTTCTTGGTTTTGCTCATAAGATTTTTTTAAACAGCAAGGAACGACATGCCAACCATCGTGACACCGGGCGCTATGGCCAAGGTCGACTACTCGACCGCCGCCAGCCCCTTGGCTCTCCAAGATGCGCGGAAACCTAACCTCCACCCACCCGAAGGCACGACAGTGGAATAATCGGTAAAACCTCGCCTCCTATCCAAGGTGAAACGGCGCCATCCGTATTCGCCTTTCACCTGGAAGCCACAGAAAATAATGGGGAGAATGAGAGTCGAACTTGGTTCACAAGTAACACCATGTATTTCTCCAACCACTCCGCCACTACCTCATTGGCTACCCATAAGATTAACTGACGTTCAGACATTATGGAGTGTAATCAGATCTTTATAGCATTTCAAACAGTTGGATTTGTGTATGATTTTAAGGAAACATAAAATGTACTAGTTGAGTAAAATCTCACTTTTCTCGGAGATCTTAAGGATACCATATTAAAACACATTGTAGATTGTCTCAATTTGGTTGAAGATACTGATTGGTTGTCTCTGCCACGCTGTCAATACATTAATCAATATGATTGGTTGTGGCTTTCTACGGCTAGATTTTTGCCACGTGTGGAGAGTTCATTACACAATGGATAATTCATTTACAATTCACCGTTTTACCCTCCTTGTAGATCCTTATCCCTCGGTCTTTTTACCTCTGTAAACTCTGAGTAAATCAGAGATGTCCATTTCATGGGTATCAGAGATTGTTTGTAGCATTTCCTCTCTCTCCTGAGATACTATCTCATTGGCTCGCTTGTTCGTACCCTTTCTGACTCTCTCTCTCTCTCTCTCTCTCACTAACTTACTCTTTCTCTCTCACACATAAAAACCTAGGCAAGTGTAGGACGCATGGGTTAGGTTATCAATTGCTACATAGGACCATTAATTTAATGTTACACAACCCCTTAAACATCCACCATGGTTCTTATGGATTAAACTACACAACCACGGGCCTCTTTTTTCCTTTTCCAATATTTTAAGCACGTGCATTAATTTGTTGTGGTGGTTTGATGGGTTATGACTACACACTTAGGGTAGTGGTTTTTTATGGTAGATTAGAGGTGTGTGACATGACACTAACGTAACAGGTCATAGTGGTTATGAGGATTATAACCACACCCTATAGCCTGATTAGTGCCCTAAATATTGGACACATATGATTCGAGGCATTTTAGTTTATAGGTCTAGTTATTTTGGGTTGTTATGCTTCTAGTGTCTTTGCTACGGGCTGGTGTGTTTGCTTTATAAAATCATAGCTGTTCCAAAAAAAACTTACGAAAAAACAAAATAAATTATTTATTATCAAAATTTTTTAAAAATGGTTATAATGCAATATTTTCATTTTTCTTATAATTATAAGAAAATAAGTTTGGCGTTTATTTATACAATCTAAACATGTGTAAACGGTGTGTTGGTAATTATATTACCTACACATATCTTACGAATATATAGGTTAATGTTTAGAAATTAATAAGAAACCCAGCAAATTAGGTAATGGTTTTTATGTAGATAACGTACACTTTTGTATTTAAGAATTAAGATTCTAAAACATAAAAACTATTTATATAAAAAAGTATGTAAGAATTAAGATTCTAAAACATAAAAACTATTCATATAAAAAAGTTCAATTGCTTAGGATTGTTATGTGTCTTTCATATCAATCTAGTGCTATGGAATGAACACACACATACACTTATAAATATATATACATATATGTCTATATATAGAGAGAGAGACACAAAGAGAGAGAGAGAGAGAGAGAGCGCCTTCTGTTTTGTAGGTTGCTGTTTTAGGTTCAATAGCATGGTAAGCTTGGGAAAAGTTATTAATCGACAATCCAAAGGGAAAGACTGGTGTGTGTGTTGTTTTTGACCAATGAAGAACTTTGGAACTGAAAAAAAGTGTCATTAACTCAAAAAGCTTGAGAATCTGAGTTGTGATATTAGTTTAAAAAGGGTGTACATATTTACACACCTTAGGGCCTATTTTGACACCCTTCAGGACGCCTCGTATAGACCTATACGAGGCGTATAGGGTTACTTTTCCGACCAGCTCTGCACCAAAGCACAATGTCAAATCAGTCACATCATACGGGGAGTGTAGGTCTGTACGAGGAATGGATACGAGGCAACAAGACGCCTCGTATAGGCCTATACGAGGCGTCTTGAGTGACTTAAAGGTGACTGCTTTACTGTTCATTTGACAAGTGACTTAAAGGTATACGAGGGGTCTAGAGCTATACGAGGCATCTAAGACTTATGAAAAAGTGCAACATACAGTTTATGCTTTGTCCACCCCCGAGCATTCAACATTTAAATCTGCTTCATCTTTCTTTCTGCTTCTTCTTCTTCTTTCATTACAGGTACTTAAATGTCATCATACTGGGACAACAACTATGTCTTCGGGCCGTATTATAGCGAGAACTGGGTGCCCGAAAGCGATCCAGTAACAGTACAGGTACTTAAATGTTTTAATTAGTTTTTGTTTTAGTTTATTATTTACTAATGATGATACGGTTCTTTATTTTGGAGGAGTCTTGCGTTCCCGATTCTAATGAGCAAGAGGAGGTTGTGTCTAGTATACAAGGAGAACAAAACAAACCGTTTCTAGATTTGAACAATCATCCCCCTGTTGATGAAACAACCCCTGTAGATGACTCATACCATGCTTGTCAACCAAGTTATCCGACGCAACAAGGGTATCCGGATTATAGATACGGGTGTGAATACGGAGGAGACGGTGGATACGGAGGAGACGGTGGATACGGAGGAGACGGTGGATACGGAGGAGACGGTGGTTACAGAGGAGATGGTGGATACAGTGGATACGGAGGAGACGGTGGTTATGGTGGATATGGTAGATATGGTGGTGAGACACCTCCCATCCAGGACAGTCCGTACTTAAAAAAACAGGTATTAATTACTATTTTTGTATTATTATTATTTATTTATTTATTAAAATTATTTATTATTATTGTCGATGTTACAGGTTTTCAACTCTTTAGATGAACTAAAGAATCGGATACAAGAAATAGCAAACGCGGATGGTTTCGTTATTATCACCCGTCGATCAAAGAAAACCAGTGGAAGAATCGGGAGGGTATGGCTTGAATGTGATCATGGTGGTGAGCACCAGACTACAACAACACTTAGAAAAGCCGGAAGCAAAAAAACCGGTTGCCCGTTTTACCTGCTGGCTGTGCGAAACCACCCGTATGAAACCTGGGAGATTAAAGACGGAAAAATTGAACATAACCACGAACTTTGTGAGGACCTGTCGGCCCACGCGTTTGTGCGAAGGTTTACTCCAAGCGAAATGAAACTGATCGAGCAGCTGACAGCTCAAAACATGGAGTCGCGCAAAATATTTCAAACGATAAGGAAGCAGGACCCCAACATGTTTCATGTTCTGAAAGACGTTCAAAACGTTGTGGCGAATATTAGAGCCGAACAAAGACAAGGATTGACTCCCATGCAGTCACTAGAAAACAAGCTGATAAACAACGACTTTATTTACGAGACACGGGAGGAACCCGGAACAGAGATCGTAACAGAGATCTTCTTTCTTCATCGGGACTCGAGATGCATGTGGCGTGCATTCCCCCACGTCATGCTGATCGATGTGACGTACAAGACAAACATATACAATATGCCCTTTATCCAGATTGTTGGTATGACGCCTACCAACAAATCGTTTATTATCGCGCATGCCGTTGTTAGTAAAGAACGGGTGATAACTTTGTGTGGGTGCTTGAGAGGGTAAAGTCAATGTTGGATGAATGCATGGAGCCACGTGAGATTTTAACCGATAGAGACCTAACCCTTATGGGCGCGTGTGCTAAAGTATTTCCAAACGCCTCCAGGCTTCTTTTCAGGTGGCACATACAACAGAATGTTATGAAGCACTGCAAGGGTGCCTTCACAGACGAAGTCTGGAAGAAATTTTTGTCATTCTGAGGGACATTGATTGAGTCTCCATCCATACTCATCTACGAGTACCACTTGCGCAACATGCGACAACGACTTGTGGAGTGCAAACGTTCCAGTAAGTTTTTATAATAACATACGACTCACATATGCAAATTTCATTAAATTATTTTTACGTTTTAGGAGTCTTCAAATACGTGTACGATAACTGGCTAAAAGACTATAAGGAGATGTTCGTCTTTGCGTGGACTGATAAGAGGCGCAACTTTGGTAATCGTACCACAAACAGAGTTGAGAGCCAACACGCCAACTTAAAGAGATACGTTGAAGATAGGAGCTCGCTGGACCGTGTAGTTGGTTGTGTCCATGATATAGTTGAGACACAGTTCGGTGCAATAAGGAAGACTTTTCGAGATAGCATCGAAAAAAGAATGACCCACCACAAACACCCGCTGTTTCAACACCTACTTGGAAAAGTATCCCATACAGCCCTTGACTTGTTGAGGGGCGAGGCAATTAGGAAGGTAGATGTCTTGGAGCGCTTTCATTCATCATCTGGTTGCCAAATGTGGCACAGCTGTGGGTTGCCCTGTGCTTGTAGGATAGAAAAGTACATTCTTGAAGGTAATAATTGTTAAACGTACAACACTTGTGTGATATATTTCCGTTAATCATGTGACTTAAACAATGTTGTTTTTAACCGTGCAGAGCGTCCGATTCAACTCGAAGACGTGGACGTCTTCTGGCGGAAACTTAACTTCCAAAGTTGTAAATTGATAGACGATGACGTGGACGTGGTCGAAGAGCTAAATATTGTTAGACAACAATTACAGTCGCACCCCCCAGCTCAGCAAAAAAGCCTGATGTCAAAGATTAAAGCGGTGTTGACTCCAAAGAAATCTACCAAGAAACCACCGGTTGTCCAACAAAATACTCGTGGCCGACCAACAACAAAGCAGGTACAACAAAGGTTGGACGAGGCCTCTCGTATAGATGAAGAATTGAGGAGAAGCTCATTCGGTGATGCAAACACGTGCTTTGAAGGTTCCCGACAAAGTAAGTACGATAAACCACGCCACAGCTCGTACGTTCCATCACAGGCCTCTCAACAGTCGGTTATAAGGTCCCAAAAACCCAAAGCGAGCCTAAGCCGTTCAAAGAGTTCTAAGAAGAAAGAGACACGAGATGCTCACGGTTTCCCGTTAATCATTGGGGACGAGTACGTGGGAATCATCGAACAGTTTCAGGATGACATTCCGCTAGTGTTCCATCCGTACGTCTCATGCATACGAGATGTGATGCCGGACGGTCATTGTGGGTTTCGGTCTGTGGCTGTGGGCTTAGGTATGGAACAGAGTTCATGGGGGCTCATTCGAAGGCACCTTGTCCAAGAAATGGATCAGAACAAATCGATCTGGTTCCTAATATTTGAAGCATGGGATGAAGGTTATTTTTACACGCATCGTCAGGGCCTAATTTGGGATTCAGTGTCCGGTTGTGGGGGGATCACTGGATGGACTTCCCCTTTGCAGGACTTCTTATTGCACAAACGTACGGTATCGGCGTGCACCTGTTAACGACAACCATGGGTGCGAGTTCCACTTTCTTCCCGATACTAAGTCCTCCGGCTAATCAACAACCGTTGTTCATAAAGCTTACACATGTAAACGAGAACCACTTCATACATGTTAAGCTGGAAGGGGATTATCCAATGCCACCAGCACACGGGCTATGGTTGAACCACCGAACACCCCATACGGAACAATGGGAAGATATGTACTTGCCACGTCTACAATGGTATACATCGATAATGAATCCTCCGCCAAGATCAAACCCCAGTCTTAATTACATCGATAGTGATACGGAAGAATGATTTTTGTAATTTGAATGTATTTTTTTTTATTAATTCCTATAATTTTCTTCAATTTCTATAAATTTTATTATAATTTGTATCATTTTTCTATAATTAAAACTGGTTAATATCAATTTTTTTTTTATAATTTGTATCATTTTTCTATAATTAAAACAGGTTAATATCATTTTCAAAAAAAAAATTATAAATATACGACGCGTATAGAGCTATACGTGTCGTATAGATTTGCCCAAAAGACCATTTTGCCCCTGGTATGCCCCCAATTTAGGCTTATTTCAGGGGCTAAAAGGTCATTCTAGAATACATAGACGCCTCGTAAAGATCTATACGAGTCGTCTATTTGAGCGGGTTTTTGAAATTTTGAATTTTGAATATTTGAAAATCAAAATTTGAATTTTTTGAATTAGGACGCCTCGTATAGAGCTATACGAGTCGTCAACAGTGTCGACACCAATTCTTTTTTTTTTTTAAATTTGAATTTTGAAAATATTTTATGTTAATTACCATTTTGCCCCTGAAAGTCCCCAGTATAGGCCTTTAACAGGGGCTTAAAGGTAATTTTGAAATACCAGACGACGCGTATAGAGCTATACGTGTCGTCTATCGAGGCGGCAACTTTTAACAGGTTTTATTTTTTAATTATAAAAAAGGTTTATTAAATTACCATTTTGCCCCTGTAAAGCCCTCAGTATAGTCTTTAGTCAGGGGCAAAATGGTAATTAACCATTACAGAAATATCTTTTTGTATTGGTTAATTACTATTTTGCCCCTGAATAATGCCTATACTGGGGGCTTAACAGGGGCAAAATGGTAATTTTGGAAAAAGGTAGGACGACTCGTATAGCGCTATACGAGGCGTCTATCTCTCGTATAAGGCAGGGGGTCTAGACGAGGCTGCTTATAACCCCCAAACAAAAAACAAACACACATACTGAGAATACACCTCTATACGCCTCGGATACGTATTTCGACCGGATTTTCGAAGATTTGAAGCATCACCGGTACGTATTTCGCCCCATAGTTTAGTATTTTTGCCACGTTTTTGCCTTTAGACCGTAGGTTTGCCCTGAAATTTGATTTTTGTGGGGTTTGGGGGTTTGAGTTTTGAGGTTGAAGATGAATGTGGAAGAACAGGACGCCGAGTATAGCCCTATACGAGGGCTATACGAGGCTCTGTGTTTTTTTTTATTAATTATTATTATTAGTTTTATTATTATTGTTATTATTAATGTTGTTGTTATTATTGTTAATGTTATTATTATTATTTATTATTTATTATTATTGTTATTGTTATTATTATTATTTTTATTTATTATTTATTATTATTGTTTATTATTATTATTATTATTTATTATTTGCATATTGATTATGGAGGGTGATGATATTGAGATAGAGATTGAGGGGGGTCAGCCGGCTCAGCAGATTCAGCCGGTTCAGCAGGGTCTGCCGGTTCAGCAGGGTCCAGGACGGAGACGGCGGCCGCCTCTGGATACGCTGCAGGGTTGTCCGTATCTAGAGTTTCCCGCGGGCACCGATGCCGCCCGCCATTGCCAGAAGCTTCGGAGGATGTACATTGGATCGCATGCATCGATCGACTGGGATGCGATGGACCAGCTTGCTGAGACGGATAGAGTGCGTCGGTTTGTACCTCTCGATTCGCCGTGGCATCGTCTTTTCGATTTGGCGCACACGCCGACCTACAGGGAGCTGCTGGTCGAGTTTCTTTCGTCATTCACATTTCACCCTCCTGGGGTCCCAGTGCCGCCGCCGTACCCAGGTGCTCCCCCTTCGCCTGAGATTTCTTTCAGGCTCGCTGGCGTTTTGCGTACGATGACGCTAGCAGACTTTGCGGTGCGTTCTGGTTTATACATGCAGGGGGAGATCGAGACTGAGGTTTACACAGCGGAGCTAGTGGTGGTTGAAAAACCCATTCTTCTAGGGTTTTGGCAGGTGATTGCGGGGCTAGATCATTGGGAGCACGATAAGTCGAAGGGGAGGGTGTCGTTTGTTGCGGACCCACTGTACAGGTACGTACGTTTATTACGGCAATTATTGTGATTATGTGCATTGTTTATTAATCTCTGTTTCTGTATTTCGCTAACACTAACACTATCTGCAGGTATCTGCACCATTTGCTCGCTATTTCTATCTCAGCGCGCGGGTACAGCCGTGAGTGGTGTACGACCACAGATCTTTTTTTCCTTTATTGTTTGTTGTATAGGAGGCCGTGCGTTCTAGCACACGGTCTAGCCCAGTACTACGCCTCCGCCCATCACCGGCAGGAGCACGGATTTTTGTATGGCGGGGCGTACGTGACCGTCATTGCCAGTTCATTTGGCCTCATGCTGCACGAGGACCCACATCTACGGATGCCGCCAGTCATGCCGACGCGGATGGGCATGCAGTCGCTATGGGGGATGAAGGTAATCAGGAGGTTTGCAGTTGGCCCGCGGTTAAAAAACCCCGAGACCGGGGGCATATGGACAGAGGAGGCACTACCAGAGCATTTCGAGCCCGTTTATCCTCCTGTAGATCCTGCTGATGTAGTGCATGTGGACGAGCCTCCGGAGGATGTGGACGGTGCAGCGGTGCCACAGCCACCGCCACCTGCCGGGGTGCCTCAGTTTCCACGTCACGCTATTCCAGGTCGTGCCCCAGGAGCTGCGTTACATCCGGATGTACGAGCCGAGCTTGACAGGCTCAACGATTTGGTAGGTTGGCTGGTACAGTGCGAGCAGGATAGACGAGAGAGAGAGGGGGTGCCCCCGATACCGCTTCCACCGGCTCGGGCACCACATCAGCAGCAGCAGCCACAGCAGCCACATCCAGATTCGGATTCGGATTTGGATGCATAGACCTGTTGTTGTTTTTATTTTTATTATGGATGTACAAACTTATCTTATATATTTTTGTTATGGATGTACAAAGTTATCTTATATATGTTATATTTATGTTTGTTTTCAGTTATTCGGTTACCTAATGATTGTTGTCTTAAATTGAGATAATACGGAAACAAAATATGTTTTGAATATAATACGGAAACAATATTTGAACGAGATAAAATTTTAATGGGAAGAATAAAAAAGTAAAATGTTAAAAACATTAAAGAACCGATTTAATTGGAAACAATATTTAATCGATATAATATATTTAAAGAGCCGATTTTTAAAATAGTTGATTTTTAAAAAACAAAAACTTTTTTATAGTGTAAAAAACAAAAAAAAACAAAACTTTTTTTAAAAACAAAAAAATTTTCAACCAAAAAACACATCTTCAAAAACATTCCAAAAAACCACACCAAAACCCACCAAAACACCCCTCATTTCAGCAAAAAAAAAAACCAACATTAGACGCCTCGTATAGGTCTATACCCTTCGTATAGGGTTCCTTAAACTTTGCGCCTGACACCCTCTGAGACCCCCTTGAATTCAGTGCTTAGACGCCTCGTATAGCCCTATACGAGGCGTCTAGGGCACAAAAGTGTCCAAATAGGCGCAGTGGGTGTCCAAATATCTCCAGCCTTTAAAAATAAGAAATCATAACAATATCAATCTGTAAAGAAACTGAAGCCATATTTATCCACCGTTTAATCTGTTATATATACCCTAATTTCTATGAGATAAATCAAATGAGCATTCTAAATTTCTATTCCATGGATCGGAGCACCCTAATATCTAGAAAATTTGGATCTAATATATATGCATTTTACATAGTATATATCTGCCCAGAAAAAAAAAACCCAATTTTAATTTTGGAATTGGTAAAAACTAATTTTGATTTTACCATTAAGAAATTAAACTAATTTAAATAGGATAATTAAAGTTCAAAAAGAACCCATTAAATTCATTTTTATACAAACCCTAATTTGGTTCCTCTTGTGAGATATTTTCTAGATGATTTGGCATACATAATTTGGGAACGCTAACATAATTATAAATAAGAAACATAAAATTTAGTAGTGTTTTTCTTAGATTGATCTGAAAACCTAGCTACTAATTAAGGTTATTTTTCCATTCTTTGATGACATCTTTTTTTCTGAGTCCTTTCACTGTGCTTTGATGATGTTCAACTGACATGCTAGTAAGGAAGAGTTGAGCAAATAGGAACTTGACAACATTTTGTGTGTGTGTGTGTGTGTGAGAGAGAGAGAGAGAGAGAGAGAGAGAGAGAGAGGTAGAGGGAAGCTGATCTAAGAGGTCTGCAAATAAACTTCCTAAATCTTTGCTTATTGACTTGCCACAAATCCACTAGTGGCTTCTATGTTGTAATCTTTTACAATAGATCTTGTAGGTACCAAAATATGAAAGAAAGATTGATCATAAAAATATAAATAAAGTTATAAAATGAATAGAAAAATTTAAACAACCCTCAAAAAAATCTTGCAAATAACTTAAAGATATTGTGTCCTTGTTCCCAAAACTTCTCCAGAAGTCACATTTATTTATGTACTATTTCCTCAAACCCTAAAAGACTAACAAAATTTGACCTAATTTTTAGTTGTCATTAAACACTGATAAATACAAAGTAAGAAGACCCAATAATTTTTGAAAAAAATACCCAGAATTTATACCTGTTGTTAGCATACTCATAAAGACGGCCACGGCTCGAAAAGACGATAAGAGCAACCTCGGCGTCACAAAGTACAGACAACTCATAGGCCTTCTTGAGCAACCCATTACGACGCTTGCAGAAAGTCACTTGTCGGTTCGTAGTGTTCTCGATCCGCTTGATCTCGATCTTTCCCTTCCCAATCCTTCTCTGTGGAGACATGTCCCCCGAGTCCTCGTTCTGAAACGACATGGATCGATCGATGCAGCTGAAATCATGCTCAATAGCCTCAGAATTTTCCATGGATCCTGAAGTAAATTACATGTACTTCACCTCAAGAAATTTGGGAAGAAACTAAACTTGATTTTCAGATTGGTTTTCTGATAGTTACTAGTGCACAAAAGAAATAAATGAGTGGGGTTGAGGGATGAATCTTTATGTATAATTGAGGAGAGAAACTAATCAAGTTTCAAAATTTCTCTCTTTTTTGCTTTTTTGAGTGCCTTCCTTCAAAACCAAGCAGGAAAGGTGCAAAAACTGGAAGAGGAGGTGGGTAGAAGATGAGTTTTTATAAAGTGGACAATGACTCCTGTCCATGACATTAACAAACTTTTTTAAAACACTTCTTGATCTAAATACCTAATATTTTGTTCATCATTTTGGTATTCTAATTGTTAATTATCAGCCACAAAAGTTACATAAGAGAGAGAGAGAGAGAGAGAGAGGGAGAGCATTGAACCTGAAGTGCTCTGTGATGTGTGAATGAGATATGTTCAAATGTACACTCTATATTGTCTTATAATTTCTAATAGGCAACAGGTTGTGAATTACAGAAGGACCCCCTTCTTTCTATTAGAAATGGTGTCCTTTTTTTTACTTCTTAGCCGAACTTGTATACTTTGCCTTTGTAAGTTCATGTGATGTAGGTTATTTTGATCCAAATACCTTGAGCTTGCAAACCAAAGTGTTTATCATAATTTCTCATAATAGCATGATGTTATTACTTTTTCTACTTGAACTAATTAAGACGTATCTTTAGAAAGCAACGAAATTAAATTCTTGAAATGGTAAGGTACTTGACACGTTCAGTGGTGTAAAACAAGGTCTAAAAGGCCGTGTAATTGTTACAAGGTAGGTTGCCGAGACTCTTCAACTCTGCTTAGTTATTTGAGATCTAGTAAACGCGGTCAACCTTGTGTTGGTGCACTTGTGTCTGTACTTTGTCTGTATTTAGTCTTGATACAAAACGATGTCTTTGATGTAAGTTTGACCAAGTCAACCATCCTCCGGTTTGACTTGGCCAAACAGTTAGACTATGGTTGTAATATGGCTGGGTCGAAAGATGGGTCATCGAAGGATAGTTCAGATCCTTCGATGAGCTCGAAAGATAACCTTCGAAGGATAGACCACGAAGGATACCATCCTTCGTGGTATACGTGATCCTTCGATGGGTTTCAGATCGATAGATGATCTTTCGATCATTCTATCTGATCCTTCGACCAGACATGCTGTGTCGGGTATATATACCCGTGTGTTGTGTTCACTTCAGGTTAGACACTTCATTAGAGAGCAGAAAACACACACACACTTAGAGAGAGTTTACAGAACCGATTTGTAAACATTGAGCTTGTAACAGACCTTTCATACGTATTAATACAAGAGGTGTTAATCGTTGAATCTTGTGTGTTTATCATTGTGCTTGTTCTATCTCGGTTTGCATGCTAGCTTGGATTCCGCACTTGCTAGTGTGTTAGACATAACAAGGAATAGGTTAAACCTCAACCTCCGAGGGACCTACAAGTGGTATCAGAGCCGTGGCTCTTTTCCTTGTTAAAAAACCGGGTTTATGCAAGTCTTTGGAGTGTTTGGATAAAACTCACTGTTTTAGCAGCCGTGTTTACTGATTTTCTCGCTTTTCTTGACGTTAAAACGGTTCTAAACTTACCGGGTGTGCTAAAAGACGGGTTGGGTAACTTGAAAACTTGTTTTTGAGGTGTTTGGTAATTTCCGGCCAAAATTCCGGCTTCTCCGGTAACCGGTTTTTTTCTGGATAAGTTTATTATATTTTATGTTTCAAATCTGATTTTGGCAGAAAATCATGGTCTGACCATACGTCTGCCGAAAGATTTCACCAACCCATCAACTTTTTCACCAACCTGTCACTCTTTGTCAACTGTGTCAGAACCGATCGAAGGATATCCTTCGAAGTCGAAAGATCATCTTTCGATCAGTGGAGGTTCGATAGATCATCATCCTTCGAACCAAGGAATCATTTCGAAGCATACATCTTTCGGTCTACAGTTCTTTTTCGAAAGATAAGGATCCTTCGGTTGGAGAATCTTTCGAAATCTTTGTTCAAAACTCAACAGTGATCTTTCGAACACTGTTGATCCTTCGAACAAGCTTTGATCTTTCGATCCCTAGTCTGTTTATGCTTAACAAGTTTGTGATTTTCAGGTTCTTATTTTTCTTGATCAAAAATGAATCCAAGGTGGAATACTCTGGTAAATACAAATATGTATTTTGGTACTCCGTCATCTTCCGCACCGGTATCTTCTCATGCTAATGCAATTTCTACCGGTCAATGGGCATTTGTATCAAATCAAATTCCAAGTGTTCAAAGCATTCTCTTAAGCGAGAGCGAAACTGGAAGTTTGAATCGGCCTCCAAAGTTGATGCACTTATACGAATATCCAGGATGGATTGATAGATTTGTTGGTGCACTTGTGTCTGTACTTTGTCTGTATTTTGTCTTGTTACTGAATGATGTCTTTGTTAGTCTGTAAGTTTGACCAAGTCAACCATCCTCCGGTTTGACTTGGCCCAAACAGTCAACATTATGTTAGTAAGCTGCTGGGTCGAAGGATGTACCATCGAAGGATTGCATTGATCCTTCGATGATGAGCTCGATAGATAGCTTTCGATAGATGGACCACGAAAGATCCCATCTTTCGTGGTACATGTTGATCATTCGAGCTGTTCCTGGTCGAAAGATGATCTTTCGACCGGTCTGCATGATCCTTCGACCGGACCTGCTGTGTTTGGGTATAAATACCCGTGTGTTGTGTTCAGTTCGATAGTTAGACAGACAGACAGACAGAGAGTTAGACATTTCAGACAAAGTGAGAGCATTCTGTTCAGAGAACACACACACCAAAGATAGAGAGTTTATAGAATACATCTGTAAACCTTGTGCTTGTAACCGAACCTTTCATACGTTTAATACAAGTGGTGTTAATCGTTGAATATTGCGTGTCGTGTTTTTCATTGTGCTTGTTCTATCCCGGTTTGCATGCTAGCTTGGATTCCGCACTCGCTAGTGTGTTAGACATAACAAGGAATAGGTTAAACCTCAACCTCCGAGGGACCTACAAGTGGTATCAGAGCCGTGGCTCTTTTCCTTGTTAAAAACCGGATTTTTACAAGTCTTTGGAGTGTTTGGATAAAGCTCACTGTTTTAGCATCCGTTTTTTAACTGTTTTTCTCGATTTTCTTTATGTTAAAACATATCTAAACTTACCGGGTGTGTTAAAAGACGGGTTGGGTAACTTGAAAACTTGTTTTTAAGTTGTTTGGTATTTTCCGGCCATAATTCCGGCTTCTCCGGTGACCGGCTGTTCTGGATAGTTTTTTTTATATTTTATGTTTCAAATCTTTGTTTTGGTAAAAATCATGGTCTGACCATATCTTCCGCAGAAAGTTTCTACCAACCCATCACCTTTTTCACCTACCTGTCTTCCTTTGTCAACTGTGTCAGAACCGTTCGAAAGATATCCTTCGAGCTCGAAAGATCATCTTTCGATCAGTGGAGGTTCGATAGATCATCATCCTTCGAACCAAGGAATCATTTCGAAGCATACATCTTTCGGTCTACAGTTCTTTTTCGAAAGACCAGGATCCTTCGATAGGGGAGTCTTTCGAAAACAATTGTTCGAAACTCAACAGTGATCTTTCGAACACTGTTGATCCTTCGAACAAGCTTTGATCTTTCGATCCTTAGTCTGTTTATGCTTAACAGTTTGTGTTTCTTGTCTTTCGATCTCAGATCCTTCGAACAGATCCTTCTCTGGTGTAATATTATTTTTCTTGATCAAAAATGAATTCGATGTGGGGTGTTCCGGTAAATGCCGAGTTGTATTTTGGTACTCCAGCTCCGGATTCGGGTTCGCAAGCTAATGCTACATCTACCGGTCAATGGGCATTTGTATCAAATCAAGCTCCAAGTGTTCAAAGCATTTTGCTAAGCGAAAGTGAAACAGGAAGTTTGAATAGGCCTCCAAAGTTGATGCACTTAAGTGAATATCCGGGATGGTTTGGTAGATTTCATACATACGTTCTTGGTCAGAATACAGAGTTGTGGTTGCGGTTCATCACAGATTTTGATCAAACAATAGAGGTTGCTGCATCATCTGCTGCTACGTTTGCAGATCTTACAGAAGATCAAAAGAAGATCTATGATTTGGAAAAGAAGGCATATGCCATTCTTACTCAGGCGTTGAGCAAAGATATTTATCATCAATTCGTCAGTTATAAGACAACGAAGAGGTTGTGGGACGCATTGAAAACAAGAGGCGTAGGAAATGAAGCGACACGCCAATTGAGAAAAGAATTGCTGAAGAAAGAGTTTGATGGTTTTATTTGTATGCAGAATGAATCTCTAGGAGATTTGACAAGTCGATTTACTCATTTGCTAACTGAATTGGCAAATACTGGGGTGGTAACGACTTCAGCAGAGATAGTGAAGAAGTTTGCAGATGCACTGCCACCTCAATGGAATAATTTCTTAGAAATTATGAGGTACAATGGCACTTTGGATACAACAAGTTTCAGTGATTTTGCTCAACTCCTGGAAAACAAGAATCAGGAAGAAACTCTCAAGGCAAAAAGAGTTACAGTGCCACAAAATCCTGAGATTTATTATGGAACGTCTAGCACTTCTACAAAACCATCTTCACACGCTCCACTTCAAACAGCATTTGTGTCTAGCACGAGCTTGTATGGTACTCCTCCTCCAACAACAGATATGTTTGGAAATCTGCTTAATCCAGCTCCTCAACCAGCACCACAACAGCAACAGCAAATCAGAACAACTGATATATTCGGAAATCCACTTCCTCCTCAACAGCAACAGCAAGCTTGTTATGGAAGTACATCATCTGCTGGTCAACAATCAAAGCCAAATACAGTACGGCTCGACACTTCAAGCTTTTCTAAAGTCAGTGTTGAAGTAGCAAAAGAACATATGGAGCTGCTAAACACTGTGGTGAGCGCATACTGTGGATTGGTGGAGGGTCAGATTGGTAATATTAATCTGACACAAGAAGACTATCAGCAGATAGATAAAGAGGAGATGGAGATGATGGATATTAAATGGGCCTTTGCTAGTGCAGTTAGGCGAGCAAAGGATTTCATGGAAAGAACAGGCAGAACCAGCTTGGAGAGCAAGAAAGACACCAAGTATGGGTTTGATAAGCAGGCGGTCAAGTGTTTCAATTGTGGTGAACGGGGTCATTTTAAAAGGGAATGTACAAGACCATCTCAGCATGGGAACCAGAATCCTTTCCGAGGTCAAAGCAACAGGGCAAATCAGAACCAAGGAAGGAACAACGAGCGAACACTGGTGCCTGTCAACAACCAGAGTCAAGCAGGACCATCTAATGCCAACCAGGCACTTGTGGTTCAGGTAGATGAAGGTTGTGATTGGTCAATCCAGTTGGGGAATGATGCTCCTGATGGAACAGCTTGTTTCGCTGAAGTGGTTAATGATCTTAAACACGCCAGTGGTGGAGAATCTTCCAGCAATGGTGTTGAATCTTCTGAAGATGAAGACAGCTCCGGGTACAGTGGAAGTTCAGATGAAGAGTCCTCTGCTTCAGGCAATGATCAGGAAGATGACACATCAACTGCATCAGTTAATGCAGAAATTGATGAACTTTTGGAGGAAGCTGCAGCAGGAATTCAAAGAAGATCTATTTTGGTAGATCAAGCTGCTTATTCTTCGTCTTCTCTCCATTCAGCCTTTATGGCGAATGTCGACAGTTCATCAAGTCAGGTATGTGTCGATGAACTCACTTCTGTTAGCTGTGATAATTGTGATAGATTGCATGCTAGATGTGCTGATTTGGAAGAAAACATGTCTGAGTTGTAAGGCAAACACGATGCTTTACAAGCTAGTTTGTTTGAATTGCAAGACAAACATGTTTCTGTGAATGATAGGTGGTGTGAATTGCAAAGCAAGCATGAGGCTTTGCAAGAGAAATATGATGTGACATTTATTCACAATCAGAAATTGACAGTTGATCTTTCTAAGTGCACTGAAGCCAACATGTTTTATGAAAACCATGAAAAAGGATTTAAGTCAATGATTGAAACGTTAAAGAAAGATAAAACAGAGTTGACTAAAATGGTTTCCAGAAAACAAACTGACATTAATTTGTATATAACTCGTCTTGAGGTAATGCAAAAAGAAATGGCTTGTGTTAAAACCGAAAGTGAGGCGATCCGACTCAAGTTAGACAGTTATTTGAGTTCTAGCTATGTGTTGGATCACATCATTGATGTTCAGAAAGAGAAAAAGGATGTCACATGCATAGGTTATAAAAAATGTCCACCACCCGTGAGAAACAACTTTGATGCACTGCCTGATGAGGAGTATAGAACTCATTTTGAACCCTCTGTTCCTTTGGACGTTGAGGAATTTGCTACAGGACTCGGATACAAGAAAGAAGTATCGTCAGATTCAGATGTGTCAGCAGATACCTTTGTAACTGCTGAACCGAATCAGGATCCTCCAGTTGTGATTGAGGATACTGATTCTTCTGATGATGAGTCTGATGATACCGATTCAGCAAAGTCTGATGCGGTGATAAAAGATGAGGACATACCTCTTGAGAATCACATTCTGTGTGATCCTCCTGCAAAACCCGCTAAGACTATTGCAACTGAGTCCTCGTCTGAGAAAGAGTCGGAGAGTGTGGATTTGCTGTACACTCTTGTTGGTGATGATAAAATCTATTCAGACAAAGATTTTCCTATTAAAAATGTTAATCAATCTTTAATCAGTAAAGTCTTTGAAAATTCTACAAGTAAGTTTTTGGGAAAGACAGGACCACATGTTACAGTCACACAGTGTCCTCCTATCCCAAAGGCTGAAGTTAGAAAACAGTTTGGGAACAAGAAATTACCAACAGTGCCAAAACAGCAAAACCATACCAAAACAAATGGTAAGGCACCGACTCAAAATCAAAAGAAGCCGAATCAAAAGAAGAAGAAGAATGTGAACTTTGTGAAGTCGAAGGGAACGGACAAAATTGAAAAGTTTGCTAATCAATCTAACTTAGATTTTGTCCAGAAAGTAACAGTGATGAAAAGGAATGAACCAAGTTGTTCAAAACCTAGTACCTCGGGATCACAAAGTTCATCATCGGCAAGACGACCACATGATACTTCGGGGTTTGTTGAACGAAGATCATGTTTTGAATGTGGTACAATCGGGCATATTATTCGAAACTGCCCGTATCTTCATAAGTTGAAAGCAAAGGTTGATGATCCCCGTGGCCCAACTGACCGCAAGCGATCTGTTTCTGTAAAGCAAGATCCTCGACTCATAAGAGAAAGGGAAAAGAAACAGAAACGCCAACATGTCAAGAAAATTGAAAAGGCAATTAAAAGTGATGTGGTTCAAAAACAATCTGTTTCAGTTAAACCAGAAAGTTCAAAAACTTCAAACAATCACGAAGTTAAATTTTCAAACAATCAAACTGGTAAAACTCAACAGACCTGGAAACCAAAATCTGTTATTGAATCAGGGGGATCATCACAATTTCCGAATCATCAAAAAGTGGAAGTTATTGTTGTTGATAAAAATGGAAGACCCAAGACCACAATGGCTTGGGTCCCCATCACCAACTAATCAATTGAGTTTATGTGCAGGGTGTTCCAGGAGGAACTATCAGTAGTCATTGGATTGTTGATAGTGGAGCATCCAGGCACATGACAGGCGACATGAAGCTTCTCTACGACGTCAAATCTATTAGAGGAGGTTATGTTGCTTTTGCTGGAGATAAGGGCGGATACATTACTGGTGAAGGAATGATTTCCAACGGGGTTGTTAGCTTTGACAAGATCAACTTTGTGCAACAACTTGATCACAATCTTCTTAGTGTTTCTCAAATTTGTGACAAGCAGTTCTCAGTACACTTTGATGCTAATGGATGTTATGTGCTGAAACCCGGCTTCAAAATTCCAAAAGAATGGATTCTCTTGTCGGCTCCAAGGATAAATGATCTGTATGTCCTTGATATGAGCCAAGCTATCACAACGTCTGCACAAGCAACTTGTTTCGTTTCCAAAGCCACAGAAAAAGATACAATCTCTTGGCACAGACGAATGGGTCACATTCACTTTCGCAAAATGAATCATTTGGTATCAAATGAATTGGTGAATGGTGTTCCTCTTAAAATTTTCCATCTTCAAGACGTCTGTGTTTCGTGCCAAAAAGGAAAACAAACGAAGAAGCGACACCCTACAAAGAAAGTCAACACGGTGGCTGTTCCTCTTGAACGTTTGCACATGGATTTGTTCGGTCCTGTCAAGCACAAAAGCATTAGGAATGATCAATATTGCCTCGTGATTACTGATGATTATTCAAGATTTTCGTGGGTGGCGTTCATGGCACACAAGAGTGAAACCTTCGGTATTATCAAAAACTTGATCATTCAGATTGAGAATCTTTACAACTTGAAGGTTAGGCGGATACGTTGCGACAATGGTACTGAATTCAAAAATCATGCCATGGCGGAGTTTTGCACTTCAAAAGGTATTCTTCACGAATTTAGTGCAGCCTACACTCCTCAACAGAATGGCGTCGCTGAACGTAAGAACCGCACATTGATCGAGACTGCTAGGACTATGTTGGTAGAGTCGCAGCTGCCCATTCCATTCTGGACTGAAGCTGTGTCCTCTGCTTGCTATACTTTGAACCGAGTCCTTACAGTCAAAAGGCACAACAAGACCTGCTTTGAGCTTATCAACAAACGGAAACCAGACTTGTCTTATCTTGAACCGTTTGGAGCTCCTTGCACAATTATCGATCCTAATGGAAAGTTTGGGGCAAGAGCAATTGAGGGATACTTTCTTGGGTATTCCACCCCTAACTTAAGAGTCTGGAATTTAGAGACTAAAAGGGTCGAGGAATGGTCTGAAGTCAGAGTACAAAGGCACACTTTACCGGTTAGAAATCCTGGTCAGCCTTGGATGTTTGAGTACGATGACTTTTTCAATTCGATCAATGTTGAAGCCGTTGAAGAAAGTGTTGCGGCAAGGATGTTTTTCGAGAGTGACAACGCAACTGATTCACCGTTGGTTCGTCCCATTATTGTCAATCAAGAACCATCTTCAGTGAACAACAATGCTCTCGACAATGAGGATTTTCAAGATGCTACCGAATTGAACGAATCTTCAGAGGATGACGAATTTCTCGATGCAGATCAAGAAGCTCCAACAGCAGTTCATGGTATTTCAGAGGGTACACCTCCAGTGGATGTTCCTAGAACAGCTGAAACTTCTGCATCATCCTCTTCGTCAATTCCGGGCCTTGAATTGATTGTTGATCTGAATCTCAACAATCTGGGTACAAATATTCCAGTTCAAGATAACCCAGAAACAAGGATTCATAATACCCATCCTCAACAAAACATCATCGGAAATGTACAAAGTGGCGTTCAAACAAGAAACATGTTGCGGAACAACAACAATGCAGGCTTGTATGCAACTATCCGAGAATCTGGTCAACAGAATGATTGGTCTTTCGCGTGTTATGTCTCACAGGAAGAACCAAGAACTTGGAAAGATGCTTTGAAAGATAGCTCATGGGTTGAAGCGATGCAGGAAGAACTGCAACAATTCCAGAAGCTTGGTGTCTGGAAACTCGTAGAGAAACCTGCTGGTTACAAGAAGATTGGTACCCGTTGGGTGTTTAAATGCAAAAAGGATGACCGTGGGATCGTTATCCGGAACAAAGCAAGGCTAGTCGTTCAAGGTTTTCGTCAGATTGAAGGAATCGACTACAACGAAGTGTATGCACCTGTTGCACGTCTAGAAGCCATTCGGATCTTTCTGGCCTATGCCTCATTCAAAGGTTTCAAGGTATACCAGATGGACGTGAAGAGTGCTTTCTTACATGGTGTGGTGGAAGAAGAGGTGTACGTCGAACAGCCTCCTGGTTTTGAAGATCCTATCCATCCCGATCGGGTTTGGTTGCTCAACAAAGCTCTCTATGGTCTTCATCAAGCACCGCGAGCTTGGTACGCAACCTTATCTAATTATCTGCTGGAGAATGGATTTCGAAGAGGTCTTATCGATTGTACTCTCTTCATCAAAGAACAAGATGGAGATCTTCTACTGGTACAGGTATACGTTGATGATATTATATTTGGTTCTACTAATGATGTTTTGTGTAGGAATTTCGAGCGCATCATGCAGGATAAATTCGAGATGAGTGCTATGGGGGAAATGACCTTCTTTTTGGGCCTACAAGTACAACAAACTGAGTCTGGGATTTTCATCCATCAGACTAAATATGTTGGTGACATCTTGAACCGGTTCCAGATGTCTGATGCAACGCCCATTGGTACCCCATTGCCACAAAATCACGGAATTACTCCAGACTTGAAGGGTCAAGATGTTAGCCCCTCATACTACCGCGCGATGATCGGATCTCTTATGTACCTTACAGCATCAAGACCAGATATAATGTACCCAACGTGCCTGCTAGCCAGATATCAAGTCAACCCTAAGGCCTCACATCTTGCAGCTGTAAAAAGGATTTTTCATTATTTGAAGGGTTACCCTGACACCGGTCTGTGGTACCCTAGGGATAATAACTTTGACTTGATCGCATTCAGTGATTCTGATTTTGGCGGATGCAAAATCGACGGCAAATCCACAACGGCTGGATGTCAGTTTTTGGGAAATCGCCTAGTCACATGGCAATGCAAGAAGCAGACGTGCGTCGCGACATCAACATGCGAAGCTGAATACATTGCTGCCTCAAGTTGTTGCTCCCAAGTCCTGTGGATACAACAGCAAATGCGTGACTACGGTTTTGAATTCCTAACTACTCCTATTTACGTTGATAATTCTGCTGCATTACAGATCACCAAAAATCCTGTGCAGCATTCAAAGACTAAGCACATCGAAATCAAATATCACTTCATACGTGATTGCTTTGAGAAAAGGCTAATCGATGTTGCTTACGTCCACACCGATGACCAACGTGCCGACCTTTTTACCAAAGCTTTTGACAAATAAAGATTTGACTATCTTTTATTGGTAAACGGCATTAAGGTCAAGCAAGAGTAAAACCAACATCGGAAAATCATTTTTGTAAATACCTTTGTGTTTTAAATTTGTCTTAGTTTATTGATTTTAGGGGGAGTAAATCCAAAATTTGAAAATCCAAAAACATTGAAAAAGTTCAAAAACACAAAAACAATAGAAAATCAAAAATGAGTTTCCTGGCGAGCAAAAGAGAAAATGATAGTACATCAGTGGTCTGTCTAAACCTCTTTAAACCTAAACTGAAAAGCGATAAGCAGCTCTATATAAGATGTATCGGTAGGCTCACAATCATTTTAAAGTGTGCAGGGTGATATAAACTTAAATCGACTGAAGACTGGGTGGGAACCATTCATTGGCATATGGTCTTAGTACCGAAATTTCGTTTGAGAGATTGCCGAGGTTCTGAGATATTCGGTCTTTATGCTGCTTATCATCTGGGTATCATGGTTGTATCTTTTACCGAAAAATAACGGGGACGCAAGTCTAGATCTTCCATGATACTATACATACATGTACATATTGCATACGACCTCAATAAGTGATCAACAATCACATGTCCAAACAAAATAAGTGATAAAATATCACAAATTCTTTCCGGGTGTCAAGTTCGTCTCTCTGCTGTACGAAAGTACTGACCTGTTCACGGACTTGCCCCTGTGCCCTCATGCATCGAAAATCAAGTTCCTCATCAATAAGTGATTCTATCACATAGGGCTTGGTTTTCAAATTAAAATAAGTGAGAATCTCACATCATATACGGTCAAACAGATGATAATCGGTATACTCACCGGGAAGATGAACCCTCGTGCATACCTTGATACGGGAATGTGTCGTGATGTGGATGAACACCGGTCGGTAAGTATAAATCATACCTTAACGTATCCCCTCGCCATGATTACATCTGATAAGTTGAGCTTAAGTGGACAACAATACCGATAATTGTTATAGGATGCTTATCTTAATGTTAACTAATTGAACAAAGAGAGTGTTTTGGCATGACCGTACACTGATATGATTCTCTTACCCTCGAAACTCGCAAAAAGAATGTTTGTATATATTTATTTACTGCTTTCAGTCTTTACATTTGAAATATTCAAAAATACCAAAAAGATTTTAAGTGTGTTTTAATATAAACTTTATAAAAGCCAAAAAGATTTTATTCCTATTTTATTTTCGATCGTACGATGTTGGAGCTCGAGTCTTCGTTACCTGAAACCTGAATGAAAACCGAAACGACTAAATCTTCATAAACGGTCGAAATTTGCAAGTTTTGAAAGTTAAAATTGAAATTGATAAAATTTGTTAAACTTTCAAACTGTCGGACGGTGTTTGCTTAAACAATGGTCACATGTGTGTTGTTTGCTTATGATATTCCAAGCGGTTGTTCTCATTACACGTTTAGATTTCTTGCATGTGCAGATTCTAAAGGCTAGGAGAACATGGTCGATGACAAGCTTCGGAATGAAGACACGACGTGAAGGCACTCAAATGATGAAGATGATCGAGTTGCCGCTGACCATCATCAACACCACAAGGATCTCACTTCATAAAGATAAAGACTTTCACGAGCATAACTCAAGGGGGAGCTTATGTTAAGGGGGAGTTTGTCAACACACTTCCTACATAAAACGGGGAGTTTGTTGGTACACTTTCTGCTTTCAAGACGTGAAGACTTTAAAGATCCTCCGACATTGAAGACGTGAAGAGACGTCAAAGATTTGAAGACACGAGAGACTTACAAGAATGAAGATCAAGACAAAACTATCTCAAAGATCGAGACAAAGCTACAGCCAAGGGGGAGTTTGTTGGTGCACTTGTGTCTGTACTTTGTCTGTATTTTGTCTTGTTACTGAATGATGTCTTTGTTAGTCTGTAAGTTTGACCAAGTCAACCATCCTCCGGTTTGACTTGGCCCAAACAGTCAACATTATGTTAGTAAGCTGCTGGGTCGAAGGATGTACCATCGAAGGATTGCATTGATCCTTCGATGATGAGCTCGATAGATAGCTTTCGATAGATGGACCACGAAAGATCCCATCTTTCGTGGTACATGTTGATCATTCGAGCTGTTCCTGGTCGAAAGATAATCTTTCGACCGGTCTGCATGATCCTTCGACCGGACCTGCTGTGTTTGGGTATAAATACCCGTGTGTTGTGTTCAGTTCGATAGTTAGACAGACAGACAGACAGAGAGTTAGACATTTCAGACAAAGTGAGAGCATTCTGTTCAGAGAACACACACACCAAAGATAGAGAGTTTATAGAATACATCTGTAAACCTTGTGCTTGTAACCGAACCTTTCATACGTTTAATACAAGTGGTGTTAATCGTTGAATATTGCGTGTCGTGTTTTTCATTGTGCTTGTTCTATCCCGGTTTGCATGCTAGCTTGGATTCCGCACTCGCTAGTGTGTTAGACATAACAAGGAATAGGTTAAACCTCAACCTCCGAGGGACCTACAAGATTTCATACATACGTTCTTGGTCAAAATACAGAATTATGGTTGCGGTTCATTACAGATTTCGATCAAACAATAGAGGTTGCCGCATCATCTGCTGCTACGTTTGCAGATCTAACGAAAGATCAGAAGAAGGTCTACGATTTGGAAAAGAAAGCATATGCCATCCTTACTCAGGCGTTAAGTAAAGACATTTATCATCAATTTGTCAGTTACAAGACAACGAAAAGGTTGTGGGATGCTTTGAAGACAAGGGGCGTAGGAAATGAAGCGACACGTCAATTGAGAAAAGAATTGCTGAAGAAAGAGTTTGATAGTTTTACTTGTATGGAGAATGAGTCGTTGGGTGATTTGATAAGTCGATTTAATCATTTGCTGACTGAATTAGGAAATTTTGGGGTTGTTACAACTTCTGCAGAGATTGTAAAAAGGTTTGCAGATGCGTTGTCACCTCAATGGAATACTTTCTTGGAAATCATGAAGTACAATGGTACTTTAGCTACAACAAGCTTCAACGACTTTGTTCAAATCCTGGAAAACAAGAATCAGGAAGAAACTCTCAAGGCAAAAAGAGTTCCAGTGCCACAAAATCCTGAAATGTATTACGGAACTTCTAGCACTTCTACAAAACCTTCTTCGCATGCTCCAATTCAAACAGCATTTGTGACTAGCACTGACATGTATGGCAATGCTATCCAAGTTCCGATCCCTCCAAAGACAGACATGTATGGAAATCTGCTGGAACCAGTTCCTCAACAGCAACAGCAAAGCCAACGACCTCTCAGACCAACTGATATGTTCGGAAATCCATTACCTGTTCGATCTCCCGGAACAACAGACATGTATGGGAATCCTCTTCCTCCTCAATCTACCGTACCAACAGACATGTATGGGAATCCACTTCCTCCTCAACAGCAAGCTTGTTATGGAAGCACATCATCTGCTGGTCAACAATCAAAGCCAAATACAGTACGGCTCGACACCTCAAGCTTTTCTAAAGTCAGTGTGGAAGTAGCAAAAGAACACATGGAGCTGCTAAACACTTTGGTGAGCGCATACTGTGGATTAGTGGAAGGTCAGATTGGTAATATTAATCTGACACAAGAAGACTATCAGCAGATTGATAAAGAGGAGATGGAGATGATGGACATCAAGTGGGCCTTTGCCAGTGCTGTGAGGCGAGCAAAGGATTTCATGGAAAGAACAGGCAGAACCAGCTTGGAGAGCAAGAAAGACACCAAGTATGGGTTTGATAAGCAGGTTGTGAAGTGTTTCAATTGTGGTGAACGTGGTCATTTTAAAAGGGAATGTACAAGGCCATATCAACATGGAAATCAGAATCCTTTCAGAGGTCAAGGCAACCAGCAGAACCAGAATAGGAACAATGTTCGCACATTGGTGCCTGTCAACAACCAGACTCAAGCAGGACCATCAAATGCCAACCAGGCACTGGTGGTTCAAGTAGATGAAGGTTGTGATTGGTCTATTCAGTTGGGAAACGATGCTCCAGATGGAACAGCTTGTTTTGCTGAAATTGTCAAGGATCTTAAACACGCCAGTGGTGGAGAATCTTCCACCAATGGTGATGAGTCTTCTGAAGATGAAAACAGCTCAGGTTACAGTGGAAGTTCAGATGAAGAATCCTCGGGTTCAGGGAATGATCAGGAAGATGACACATCAAGTGCGTCAGTCGATGCAAATATTGATGAGCTATTGGAAGAAGCTACAGCAGGAATTCAAAGAAGATCTATTTTGGTGGATCAAGCTGCTTATTCTTTGTCTTCTCTCCATTCAGCCTTTATGGCGAATGTCGACAGTTCATCAAGTCAGGTATGTGTCGATGAACCCACTTCTGTTAGCTGTGATAACTGTGATAGTTTAAATGTTAAATGTGCTGATTTGGTTGCAAACATGTCTGAGTTGCAAGGCAAACATGATGCTTTACAAGCTAGTTTGTTTGACTTGCAAGACAAACATGTTTCTTTGAATGATAAGTGGTGTGAATTGCAAAGCAAACACGAGGCTTTGCAAGAGAAATATGATGTGATATTCATCCACAATCAGAAGTTAACCGTGGATCTTTCGAAGTGCACTGAAGCCAACATGTTTTATGAAAACCATGAAAAGGAATTTAAGTCAATGATTGAGACGTTAAAGAAAGATAAAACAGAGTTGACAAAAATGGTTTCCAGAAAACAAACTGACATTAACCTTTATATAACTCGTCTTGAGGTAATGCAAAAGGAAATGGCGTGTGTTAAAACAGAAAGTGAGGCGATCCGACTCAAGTTAGACATTTATTTGAGTTCTAGCTATGTGTTGGATCACATCATTGATGTACAGAAAGAGAAAAAGGATGTCACATGCATAGGTTATAAGAAATGTCCACCACCCGTGAGAAACAATTATGATGCCATGCCTGATGAGGAGTATAGAACTCACTTTGAACCGTCTGTTCCTTTGGACGTTGAGGAATTTGCAACAGGACTCGGATACAAGAAAGAAGTATCGTCAGATTCGGATGTGTCAGCAGATACTTTTGTAACTGCTGAACAGAATCAGGATCCTCCAGTTGTGATTGAGGATGCTGATTCTTCTGATGATGAATCCGATGATACTGATTCAGCAAAGTCTGATGCGGTGATAAACGACGAGGACATACCTCTTGAGAATCATATTCTGTGTGATCCTCCTGTAAAACCCGCTAAGACTGTTGCAATCGAGTCCTCGTCTGAAAAGGAGTCGGAGAGTGTGGATTTGCTGTACACTCTTGTTGGTGATGATAAAATTTATTCTGACAAAGATTTTCCTATTAAGAATGTTAATCAATCTTTAATCAGTAAAGTCTTTGAAAATTCAACAAGTAAGTTTTTGGGAAAGACAGGATCACGTGTTACAGTAACACAGTGCCCTCCTATCCCAAAGGCTGAAGTTAGAAAACAATTTGGCAATCAGAAATTACCAACAGTGCAAAAACAGCAAAACCATACCAAGCCAAAAGGAAAATTACCGGCTCAAGGTCAAAGGAAGCCGAATCAGAAGAAGAAAAAGAATGTGAACTTTGTGAAATCCAAGGGAACGGACAAAATTGCAAAGTTTGAAAATCAATCTAATTTAGATTTTGTCAAGAAAGCAACTGTGATGAAAAGGAATGAACCAAGTAGTTCAAAACCTAGTACCTCGGGATCACAAAGTTCATCATCGGCAAGACGACCACATGATACTTCGGGGTTTGTTGAACGAAGATCATGTTTTGAATGTGGTACAATTGGGCACATTGTCAGAAATTGCCCGTATCTTCATAAATTAAAAGCCAAAGTTGATGATCCCTGTGAACGCAATCACCAAAAGCGATCTGTGTCTGTAAAACAAGATCCCCGACGTGTAAGAGAAAGGGAAAAGAAACAGAAACGCCAACAAGTCAAGGTGGTTGAAAAAGCACTTAAAACTGATGTGGTTCAAAACAATTGGTTCCAGTTAAACCAGAAAGTTCAAAATTTTCAAAAACTTCAAACAATCACGAAGTTAAACTTTCAAACAATCAAACTGGTAAACTTCAACAGACATGGAAACCTAAAATAACCACAAATTCAGGGGGACCATCACAATTTTCGAATCATCAAAGAATAGAAGTTATTGTTGTTGATGAAAATGGAAGACCCAAGACCACAATGGCTTGGGTCCCCATCTCCAACTAATTATGTGAGTTCATGTGCAGGGTGTTCCAGGAGGAACTGTCAGTAGTCATTGGATTGTTGATAGTGGGGCATCCAGGCACATGACAGGCGACATGAAGCTTCTCTACGACGTCAAATCTATTAGAGGAGGTTATGTTGCTTTTGCTGGAGATAAAGGCGGATATATTACGGGTGAAGGAATGATTTCCAACGGGGTTGTTAGTTTTGATAAGATCAACTTCGTACAACAACTTGATCACAATCTTCTTAGTGTTTCTCAAATTTGTGATAAGCAGTTCTCAGTACACTTTGATGCAAATGGATGTTATGTGCTGAAACCCGGCTTCAAAATTCCAAAAGAATGGATTCTCTTGTCGGCTCCAAGGATAAATGATTTGTATGTCCTTGATATGAGCCAAGCTATCACAACGTCTGCACAAGCAACTTGTTTCGTTTCCAAAGCCACAGAAAAAGACACAATCTCTTGGCACAGACGAATGGGTCACATTCACTTACGCAAAATGAATCATTTGGTGTCAAATGAATTGGTGAATGGTGTTCCTCTTAAAAACTTCCATCTTCAAGACGTCTGTGTCTCGTGCCAGAAAGGAAAACAAACGAAGAAGCGACACCCTACAAAGAAAATCAACACGGTGGCTGTTCCTCTTGAACGTTTGCACATGGATTTGTTCGGTCCTGTCAAGCACAAAAGCATTAGGAATGATCAATATTGCCTCGTGATAACTGATGATTATTCAAGATTTTCTTGAGTGGCGTTCATGGCACACAAGAGTGAAACCTTCGGTATTATCAAAAACTTGATCTTTCAGATTGAGAATCTCTATAACTTGAAGGTTAGGCGGATACGTAGCGACAATGGTACTGAATTTAAAAATCATGCCATGGCGGAGTTTTGCACTTCAAAAGGTATTCTTCACGAATTTAGTGCAGCTTATACTCCTCAACAGAATGGCGTCGCTGAACGTAAGAACCGCACATTGATCGAGACTGCTAGGACAATGTTGGTAGAGTCACAATTGCCGATTCCATTCTGGACTGAAGCTGTGGCCTCTGCATGTTATACGTTGAACCGAGTCCTTACAGTCAAAAGGCACAACAAGACCTGCTTTGAGCTTATTAACAAACGGAAACCAGATTTGTCATATCTTGAACCGTTTGGAGCTCTGTGCACAATAATCGATCCTAATGGAAAGTTTGGGGCAAGAGCAATTGATGGATACTTTCTTGGGTATTCCACCCCGAACTTAAGAGTCTGCAATCTAGAGACTAAAAGGGTCGAGGAATGGTCTGAAGTCAGAGTACAAAGGCACACTTTACCAGTCAAATGTCCTGGTCAGCCTTGGATGTTTGAGTACGATGACTTTTTCAATTCGATCAATGTAGAAGCAGTTGAAGAAAATGCTGCGGCAAGGATGTTTTTCGAGAGTGATAATGCAACAGATTCACCGTTGGTTCGTCCAATTCTTGTCAATCAAGAACCATCTTCGGTGAACAATAATGCTCTCGACAATGAGGATTTTCATGATGCTACCGAATTGAACGAATCTTCAGAGGATGATGAATTTCTAGATGCAGATCAAGAAGCTCCAACAACAGCAGTACATGGTACTTCAGAAGGTACACCTCCAGTGGATGTCCCTAGAACAGCTGAAGCTACTGCATCATCCTCTTCGTCAATTCCGGGCCTTGAATTGATTGTTGATCTCAATCTCAACAATCTGGGTACAAATATTCCAGTTCAAGATAATCCAGAAACAAGGATTCACAATACCCATCCTCAACAAAACATCATTGGAAATGTACAAAGTGGCGTTCAAACAAGAAACATGTTGCGAAATAACAACAATGCAGGCTTGTATGCAACTATCCGAGAATCTGGTCAACAAAATGATTGGTCTTTCGCGTGTTATGTCTCACAGGAAGAGCCAAGAACTTGGAAAGATGCTTTGAAAGATAGCTCTTGGGTTGAAGCAATGCAGGAAGAACTACAACA
The DNA here is from genome assembly GCA_030545235.1 of Helianthus tuberosus. Classification (NCBI taxonomy): domain Eukaryota; kingdom Viridiplantae; phylum Streptophyta; class Magnoliopsida; order Asterales; family Asteraceae; genus Helianthus; species Helianthus tuberosus. The sequence continues at coordinate 35,829,420 of CM060439.1, read as the reverse complement.
TTTCCAGAAGCTTGGTGTCTGGAAACTCGTAGAGAAACCTGCTGGTTACAAGTAGATTGGTACCCGTTGGGTGTTTAAATGCAAAAGGGATGACCGTGGAGTCGTTATTCGAAACAAAGCAAGGCTAGTCGTTCAAGGTTTTCGTCAGATTGAAGGGATAGACTACAACGAAGTGTATGCACCTGTTGCACGTCTAGAAGCAATTCGGATTTTTCTGGCTTATGCCTCATTCAAAGGTTTCAAGGTATACCAGATGGACGTGAAAAGTCCATTCTTACATGGTGTGGTGGAAGAAGAGGTGTACGTCGAACAGCCTCCAGGTTTTGAAGATCCTATCCATCCCGATCGGGTTTGGTTGCTCAACAAAGCTCTCTATGGTCTACATCAAGCACCGCGAGCTTGGTACGCAACCTTATCTAATTATCTGCTGGAGAATGGATTTCGCAGAGGTCTTATCGACTGTACTCTTTTCATCAAAGAACAAGATGGAGATCTTCTACTGGTACAGGTATACGTTGATGATATTATTTTTGGTTCTACTAATGATGTTTTGTGCAGGGATTTTGAGCGTGTAATGCAGGATAAATTCGAGATGAGTGCTATGGGGGAAATGACCTTCTTTTTGGGCCTACAAGTACAACAAACTGAGTCTGGGATATTCATCCATCAGACTAAATATGTTGGTGACATCTTGAGCCGGTTCCAGATGTCTGATGCAACGCCCATCGGTACCCCATTGCCGCAAAATCACGGAATTACTCCAGACTTGAAGGGTGAAGCTACTAGCCCCTCATACTACCGCGCGATGATCGGATCTCTTATGTATCTCACAGCATCAAGACCAGATATAATGTACCCAACGTGCCTGCTTGCCAGATATCAAGTCAACCCGAAGGCCTCACATCTTGCAGCTGTAAAAAGGATTTTTCGTTATTTGAAGGGGTACCCTGACACCGGTCTGTGGTACCCTAGGGATAATAACTTTGACTTGATCGCATTCAGTGATTCTGATTTTGGCGGATGCAAAATCGACGGCAAATCCACAACGGCTGGATGTCAGTTTTTGGGAAATCGCCTAGTCACATGGCAGTGCAAGAAGCAGACATGCGTCGCTACATCAACATGCGAAGCTGAATACATTGCTGCCTCAAGTTGTTGCTCCCAAGTCCTATGGATCCAACAACAAATGCGAGACTACGGTTTTGAATTCCTAACTACTCCTATTTACGTTGATAATTCTGCTGCATTACAGATCACTAAAAATCCTGTGCAGCACTCAAAGACTAAGCACATCGAAATTAAGTATCACTTCATACGTGATTGCTTTGAGAAAAGGCTAATCGATGTTGCTTACGTCCACACCGATGACCAACGTGCCGACCTTTTTACCAAAGCATTTGACAAATCAAGATTTGACTATTTATTATTGGTAAACGGCATTAAGGTCAAGCAAGAGTAAAACCAACATCGGAAAATCATTTTTGTAAATACCTTTGTGTTTTAAATTTGTCTTAGTTTATTGATTTTAGGGGGAGTAAATCCAAATTTGAAAATCCAAAAACATCGAAACATTTCAAAAACACAAAAACAATAGAAAAACAAAAATGAGTTTCCTGGCGAGCAAAAGAGAAAATGATAGTACATCGGTGGTCTGTCTAAACCTCTTTAAACCTAAACTGAAAAACGATAAGCAGCTCTATATAAGATGTATCGGTAGGCTCAATATCATTTTAAAGTGTGCAGGGTGATATAAACTTAAATCGACTGAAGACCAGGTAGGAACCATTCATTGGCATATGGTCTTAGTACCGAAATTTCGTTTGAGCGATTGCCGAGGTTCTGAGATATTCGGTCTTTATGCTGCTTATCATCTGGGTATCATGGTTGTATCTTTTACCGAAAAATAACGGGGACGCAAGTCTAGATCTTCCATGATACCATACATACGTGTACATATTGCATACGACCTCAATAAGTGATCAACAATCACATGTCCAAACAAAATAAGTGATAATATATCACAATTTCTTTCCGGGAGTCAAGTTCGTCTCTCTGCTGTACGAAAGTACTGACCTGTTCACGGACTTGCTCCTGTGCCCTCATGCATCGAAAATCAAGTTCCTCATCAATAAGTGATTCTATCACATAGGACTTGTTTTCAAATCTAAATAAGTGAGAATCTCACATCATATACGGTCAAACAGATGATAATCGGTATACTCACCGGTAAGATGAACCCTCGTGCATACCTTGATACGGGAATGTGTCGTGATGTGGATGAACACCGGTCGGTAAGTATAAATCATACCTTAACGTATCCCCTCGCCATGATTACATCTGATAAGTTGAGCTTAAGTGGACAACAATACCGATAATTGTTATAGGATGCTTATCTTAATGTTAACTAATTGAATAAAGAGAGTGTTTTGACATGACCGTACACTGATATGATTCTCTTACCCTCGAAACTCACAAAAAGAATGTCTGTAAATATTTATTTAATGCTTTCACTTTTCGCATCTTTGTATATATTTATTTACTGCTTTCAGTCCTTACATTTCTAATATTAAGACACACCTAAAATGTGTTTTAATATAAACTTTATAAAAACCAAAAAGATTTTATTTCTATCTTATTTTCGATCGTACGATGTTGGAGCTCGAGTCTTCGTTACCTGAAACCTGATTGAAAACCGAAACGACTAAATCTTCATAAACGGTCGAAATTTGCAAGTGTTGAAAGTTAAAGTTTGAAATTGATAAAATTTGTTAAAACTTTCAAACTGTCGGACGGTGTTTGTTTAAACAATGGTCACATGTGTGTCGCTTACTTATGATATTCCAGGCAGTTGTTCTCATTACGCGTTTAGATTTCTTGCATGTGCAGATTCTAAAGTCAAGGAGAACATGGTCGATGACAAGCTTTGGAATGAAGACACGACGTGAAGGAACTCAAATGATGAAGATGATCGAGCTGCCGCTGACCATCATCAACACCACAAGGATCTCACTTCATAAAGAACAAGATATTCACGAGCATAACTCAAGGGGGAGCTTATGTTAAGGGGGAGTTTGTCAACACACTTCCTACATAAAACGGGGAGTTTGTTGGTACACTTTCTGCCTTCAAGACGTGAAGACTTTAAAGATCCTCCGACATTGAAGACTTGAAAAGACGTCAAAGATTTGAAGTCACAAAGATCGAGACAAAGCTACAGCCAGACAAAGCTACAGCCAAGGGGGAGTTTGTTGGTGCACTTGTGTCTGTACTTTGTCTGTATTTAGTCTTGATACAAAACGATGTCTTTGATGTAAGTTTGACCAAGTCAACCATCCTCCGGTTTGACTTGGCCAAACAGTTAGACTATGGTTGTAATATGGCTGGGTCGAAAGATGGGTCATCGAAGGATAGTTCAGATCCTTCGATGAGCTCGAAAGATAACATTCGAAGGATAGACCACGAAGGATACCATCCTTCGTGGTATACGTGATCCTTCGATGGGTTTCAGATCGATAGATGATCTTTCGATCATTCTATCTGATCCTTCGACCAGACATGCTGTGTCGGGTATATATACCCGTGTGTTGTGTTCACTTCAGGTTAGACACTTCATTAGAGAGCAGAAAACACACACACACTTAGAGAGAGTTTACAGAACCGATTTGTAAACATTGAGCTTGTAACAGACCTTTCATACGTATTAATACAAGAGGTGTTAATCGTTGAATCTTGTGTGTTTATCATTGTGCTTGTTCTATCTCGGTTTGCATGCTAGCTTGGATTCCACACTTGCTAGTGTGTTAGACATAACAAGGAATAAGTTAAACCTCAACCTCCGAGGGACCTACACCTTGACCAAAATCGGGTTTAATTAGTCAACTCGGGTCGAGTTTGATCTTAAAAAAATAAAACGTAATTCAGATGTCCATCATTTTTCAATAAATGAATATTAGTTTTTGAAACACTTTATTATTTGAATATTTATTTTTTATTTATATCTATATTTACGTATTTTGTATTAAATATTAATAAACTTCTGATATTTGACGTATATATAATTTCCCGAAAATAACTTCTTTATAATTTAACATGTCTGAGTACTACTCAAATACTCTCCGTCTAGGCCAAGAAGTCGCAACTCCCTACTCGACCGACCTAGGAACGCCTAACGACTTCTGGTACCATATACACGTTAAAAAAAGTATGAAATAAGTTGAGATAACTAAAAGGATTTTATAAAAGCCAACAACATAAAGTAAAACTGAAAAAACTAGGAAAAAACTAGAACCGATGATATCACCAATTATAAGTTGAGACGACTAAAAAGATTTTATTAAAACCGATGATATTACCAATTTTAAGTTGGGATGACTAAAAGGATTTTATTAAAACCGATGATATTACCAATTTTAAGTTGGGATGACTAAAAAGATTTATAAAAGCAAATATGTAACCTACCCTCCCTTTACAAAATAGTGTAGTTTTAAAACAAATAATGTCAACTTACCCTTTACAAAATAGTGTAGTTTTAAAACAAAGAGTAGTGTAACCTAGTGATATTCCCGATTACACTGCTTTAGATTACAAAAATAAAAGCCTTACTAATTTCACAGTTAAAACTTATTTTTATGGCAAAATGTAATTTAATAATCTTCACTATTAGTAATTGTACTATAATGATTAGTATTGTTAACATCATCAATGATATTCATAACTTTTACATTTGTTTGTTAAAAGACAATCCTATTTTAACAGAAAAGTAGAGTAGCTCATCCGCACCTCGTGATAATTACCACATTTATAAGACTATGATTAGTGGTTCATAAGGTGAAAATATATTTTTCGTTATGTGGTGAGGTAGTTCACCACCCCCAAATCATTACACAATTATTATTCATATTAAAAGTAAACCATAATACCGTGCATTGATTTGAAACGAGATATATGAATATTAAGGATGTCATCAATCACATTGTTAGAAAAGATTATTATTTGTCACTGAGTTATAAATGAATTATTAGATTAAAATATGCTTATTTTAACAGACACCAAATTTGCTATAAAATTATCGCACTATTTGTGTTTTAAATTGTAGAGTAAATTACAAAACTCCTCTTTTATGTTGACATCAAATTGCAATGTCATTTTTCTTTAAAAGTGACGAGATTCATACTTTATGTTTGCAAAACGTAACATTTTATATCCTTTACCCCAAACTCAGTTAATCTTAATGTTAAATCAGGGTATAATATTGGTAATTCTACTCATTTATATAGAATATCTCTAATAGTTAAAACAAAAAAGAATTAAAAAAAATACAAAAATATTAAAAAGGAATAAAATCAAATCTCTCTCATTCTCTCTCTCTCTAACCACCACTCTAACATCACCACCGCACCACCATAAAGTCATAAACAACCTTCCCTCTTCTCACTCACCACCACTCTACCCACTGTCACTCGGCCACAACCACCACCCGGCCGGGGTTAAGCACCCCTTTCTTCTTCTTTACAAACCACCATCGCCCCACCCTAATTCCCCATTTCTCTCTAATCAGAACAACAGTCTCCACCTCTTCTCCACCCCCACATCTTCGTTCACCAGTACCCACCGCCTACAACCAATCTCCACCCTCCTCCACCTTCATTCCATGGAACTAAATCGTCTCCTCCATCAAAGTCGCCGCAAATCTCCGGAATTACATAGGGGTTCAAACTTGCAACCAGGGGCGGACCCACATAGAACGGGTCGGGGTCCTTGGACCCCAATGTTTTTAAAAAATTGATAGAATCGGTATATTAAATTTTATAAGGACCCCATAAATAGAATTAGGTGGACACCATAGAAAGAAAGGGAAAGCTGGTGTAGTGGTAAACCCCTTTCTTTACCAATAAGAGATCATGGGTTCAATTCTTGTATAGCCTATTTTTTCTGTTTTTTTTTAAATCTAATTTAAACCTCTCTTACCCTACCCGAACGAGGACTGACCCGAAAATTTTAGCGTTTTGTTATGCAAATTTTAAGCACCGAAAAAATGGACTCCATAGGAAAAAAATCTTTGGTCCGCCACTGCTTGCAACCCTCGTTTGTTTCAATCAAACCTAAAGAATATGAAACCCAGCCAATCTAAGAACCCTTCTTGGGAAATAATGGGTCGGACCTGGTTTCTGGTTCTTTTCTGAGTCTTTAGATGTATGGAAGTAGTATAACAACTTCTAGTACAGGAATACTTGTTGTGGAATCAGAGAGTATATCTCCTGATGTGGGAATCAAGAAGGAATTTTGATGGGTTTTTTTTGGGCTTATTTCATCTTGAAGCAGGTACAGAAAGGAAAGTGATTTTCCATCAATTTTTTCAATTAATCTTGATGATTTTGGATCCCGTGAATTTTGGGGATTTTGTTGGTAAAAAACAAGTTTTGAAAGAAGATTGTTCAGGTGACGGCGGTTTCCAGCGTTTTTTCAGGCGGTGGTGTGTGGGAGGCGACGTGGAGGTAGAAGGTTGTGGTGATGGTGGAGGTTAGTTGCCGACGATGGTGGTTTGTAAAGAAGAAGAAAAGGGTGCTTAACCCCGGCCGGGTGGTGGTTGTGGTCGGGTGGCAGTGGTGAGTGAGAAGAGGGAAGGTTGTTTATGGTGGTGGTGTTACGTGGTGGTTAGAGAGAGAGGGGGGGGGGGGAGAGTACGTTAAGAGAGAGAGAGAGAATGAGAGAGAGATCTGATTTGTTCTTTTCAATATTTTGTTTTTTAATTTTATTTCTTTTTACTTTTAATTATTAGAGATATTCTATATAAATGAGTAGAATTACCATTGTATACCCTGATTTAACATTAAACTTTAACTGAGTTTGGGGTAAAGGACATAACATGTTACATTTTGCAAACATAAAGTATGACTCTCGTCACTTTTAAAGACAAATGACACACTTTACAGTTTGATGTCAACATAAAGGACGAGTTTTGTAATTTACTCTAAATTGTATCTTATGATTTACAACTTTTTTTGAAATGTACAAATTAGGTTTCGACAAATTAATACATCTTAAACCTAATTTTAATATTGTATAATTTATGGAGTGGGGTTATGGTTTATAAAGTATAAAATAAGAAAGTTAGATATTATGTATAGTTCTCAAAGGTGCACGCTCAAGACAAAAGGGTGAGTCTTGCGTACTAGTGCAAGACACTTTAAAAGTGAGGGTTCTTCGGACGATGCGTATAGTACAAACATACAATTTTTAGAGTTTTAGACATGTTTTTAGAATTCTTTATGACTAGTTTAGGTTATTTTAGGTTGATTCCATTGTTTAGGGCTGATACATTTGTTTCAGACTTCTTCATTAAATTTTTGGCTTAAATTTCATCGAAACTAGGTCTGAAAAATGTGTCTAGAGGCTAAAGGTAGAGCTTTTGAAGCAAAATGAAAAGTTGCGTTAAGCCTGAAATATGAGTAAAGTTTGTAAGCTAAATATGATTGCATATATGCTGAATTTCGGACCATGAATCTAATATTTTTTGCCTTTTATGAACAAAATAGCATCCCTTCTATGTTTCAAATTAGTTTCAGGAAATAAAATTACGACCCGCCGCAATGCGGCGGCAATTCTTTAGTTATAATTAAGTCGATTTAAAACCTGCACGTTATGTTGAACCTGTCAAACGGGAAAAAAATGGACGATGTAAAAACGTTCACCCACGTACACACGTACGCTGAGTCGTGTTAACTCGTAAAATTTAGAACGAAACGTAAAAACTTTAAACCAAAGACGCACATTGCGATGCGTTAAGTCACAAAATTTAGAATGAAGCATAAAGCGAAAAATTTGCGTAAAATGAATACTATAAATGACCAAAGTTGAAAGTAAAAAAAGTTGTGAGAATAGATTGCAAAAAATAAAAAAGTTTTGGGGTAAAAGTAAAAAAATCAATTTTTTTTAAAAGAGTTAACTGTCATTTTCGTCCCTGTGTTTTGGTCACTTTAGCCATTTCAGTCCATTTTTCAAAAATGCGCCATTTTCCCCCCCGACGTTCTGGAAAGGTGCCATTTCAGTCCAAAAATCATAACCCAGTTAAGTCAGTTAGTAAATAAGGACTGATTGTGTAAATTTGTAACATAAAGGACTGATTGTATATATTTGTAACACCACCACCACTAGCCCTGCCACCACCACCACTCCGCTGCCACCACCACCACCACCGCCACCACAGCCCTGCCACCGCCACCGCCACCACAGCCCTGCCACCACCACAACAGCCCTGCCACCACAGCCCTGCCACCACCACCACAGCTCTGCCACCACAGCCCTGCCACCACCGCCACCACAGCCCTGCCACCACCACCACTCCGCTGCGAACACCACCACTCTTATTAAAGTTTTAGAAACAACAAGTACACCTCTCCATTTTTCAGGGACCAATTGGGCATTTTTGTTCAAACTCCATTTTGCCTCCTCTGCGTCGAACCAACTCCCGTCCGCTCCATAGCAGCTCCGGCGAGGGCGTTTTATTTTTCCCATCGGTCAATTAATCAAGAATTAAAGTGCGTGTCTATCCTATCCATATTCCAAAGTGTAACCGAACAACATTAATGTCCAATAATAAGACCTGTGACTCTCGAATCGGTGTGTAACCGACGAACTCGAACTCATCATTTTTTTTAGTTGAAGCCTTTAATTTGCGGCGTCTTTAAGAGTGCCTGTAACAACCGAATCATGGTCATTCAAGACCCATAACCGTCGACCATTAAACACCAAATTAAATCTTTCCGTTTTCGAATCAATTCGGTATAAGTTTGAGTTCTCATCGAGCATTCAGACCCTTAGTAACTTCATTACACTTCCAATTTTTACTCGAAATAGCGCTGTAACCCGCTGTTCACTCGTCGGACTTGGCGTCGGAATCACAAGAGCTCCGGTCAGACCCGCAAACAGTTCGACAAATTTGTTTCGGGTAAATCACCTTGTGCTTTATATTATTTATTGTTCCTTATCTAGAACTCTCTGCAAACTTACTATTTCAATCTAGAATATCTATGGGTAATTTTTAGGATAAAAGGAATTAGGAATTCTTGTCACCGTTGACATCTCAGAGAGTGGTGGTGGCAGCGGAGTGGTGGTGGTGGCAGGGCTGTTGTGGTGGTGGCAGGGCTGTGGTGGCGGTGGTGGTGGTGGCAGCGGAGTGGTGGTGGTGGCAGGGCTGTTGTGGTGGTGGCAGGGCTGTGGTGGCGGTGGCAGCGGAGTGGTGGTGGTGGCAGGGCTGTGGTGGCGGTGGTGGTGGTGGTGGCAGCGGAGTGGTGGTGGTGGCAGGGCTAGTGGTGGTGGTGTTACAAATTTACACAATCAGTCCTTTATGTTACAAATTTACACAATCAGTCCTTATTTACTAACTGACTTAACTGGGTTATGATTTTTGGACTGAAATGGCACCTTTCCAGAACGTCGGGGAGGAAAATGGCGCATTTTTGAAAAATGGACTGAAATGGCCAAAGTAACCAAACCACAGGGACGAAAATGGCAGTTAACTCTTTTGAAAAACTCTCAAAGTCAAGGTTACAACAACCATATACATAACCATTTTTTCTTTGAAAACCCGCAAAGCCAAGATTACAACACATATATGCATAAATACGTTGCTTCTTTATAGTGTTTTAATAACTAAGTTGATCAATAGACGTAAAAACCTTGAACTACACATGGACGTTGTGTCGTGTTAACTCGCAAAATTACGAACAAAACGTAAAAACGTGGAACCACGCAAGCACGTTGCTCCGTGGTAACTCGTAAAATTTAGTACGAAATGTAAATCGAAAATTTGCGAAAGATGAAAAGTAGAAAAATTGTGTGGTTAAATTGTAAAAGAAGAAAAGTTTTGGCTTTAAAATGAAAAAAAATCAATTTTGCAAGTTAAATTTGCAACAAATAGAAAGAATTGGGTTGAAAAGTAAAGTTTTCATTTTTTTTTTTTTTGAAAACTACCCAAAGCCAATGGTACAACTACCCTAAGCTTAAAGATGTTGCTTATTTATAGAGTAGATAATGTTAATAGGTGTTACAAATAAACTTTACTCATCCCATCTTTTATTAAATTATTAACATTTCATCTTATGGATTAAGCAACTCTTGAAATACTAAGTTTAGCCGGTCCAGAAGATTCAAGTGTCATGTATGAGTCGGAAAGAAGGGCCTTTAGCCCCAAAACAAAATATATAATAATTTATTTTAAACAACATTTACGTTATAGGAATAAACTAATATATATATATATATATATATATATATATATATATATATATATATAGGACAAGGATAGACAAAAAACCCTATCTTTCTTAGAAAACTCTGGAAACTCAAAGCTCCCGACATTTTTTTTTTTTTGAAAAAAATAACACATGTAATATACATGTTTTTAAGACTTTTGGCCCAAAAAAATCAAAAAAGCGCCGAGTACTTTAAAAAAAAAAAAATAAACAAGTTCCAAAAACTTCGTTGACTAACATGTGTTAGACAAAAAAACGCTGAAAGTTGCTGAAACGTTTTTTTTTTTTTTTTTTTAAAACCGTTCGGCGCTTTTTTGATTTTTTTGGCCCAAAACTCTTAAAAACATGTATATTACATGTGTTATTTTTTTCAAAAAAAAAAAGTCGGGAGCTTTGAGTTTCCCGGGTTTCTTAAATATTTAGGGTTTTCTATATAGCCCAACCCTATATATATATATATATATATAGGAGAAGGTTCATTTGAGAAAAAATTTAATGTGAGAAGAAAAAGAAGAATGGGCATATTAGTAAAATACTATTTCATTTATAACTCATATCATTAATTTTTAACTCTTTAATTAATTAGTCAACTAATCATTAATTATCCTGCATATAATCTACAAAACCTACACATATCAAAATTTTCCTACATATACCCTACACATTATAGAATTTTATCCTACACAATCGAAATTTATCCTACACACCTCGAAATATATCCTACACAACTCGTAATTTATCCTACACAACTAGTAATTTATTATACACTTTAAATTAAGTTGTTTTTTTTTATTTGAAAAAAATATATATTTTGAAAAGGAGTTACAAATTTAATTTAGTTAGTTATTAAAGGGGAAGAATACAAATTAATGATTTTTGTAAGTTTACCAATATACCCTTATATTAAAATTAAATGCAAATATTAAATAAAGTAAAATGAATCATTCTTATTGGTTGAAATTTCTTCTTTTTTCTTATTAAAATTTTTTTTTTCTCATTTGAACTCTCCAATGTGTATATATATATATATATAGGGTAAGTTTCATTTCAGAACCACCTTTATTGTGAGTATCGCGAGAACTAATGTGAACACAACTGAAGAAACACTAAACTAAATGGTCGGAACCGAGATAGTTAGGGGGTTTGAATCCGCATAAAAGGTTAGCTCTCTCTCGGTTGATTCAATTGCAATGGAATTCCTTCTCCGGTGATTCTGCAAAAAAGAACACCGTTAGCCTCGTCAAGGGGAGAAGAGGGTTCTCTCCTTGACCCGACTCCGGCGTGAGAATAAGTATTGGTATCGGAGAAGATAAGTATTTGAGGACTGAGAGTAATCTGAGTTTATACCTGAACAGTTCTCTTATTTATAACCGGGAGTTTGGGAGGGAAAACCTGTTATTGAAAAGATAACGGAAAATGCTAACGCCGTAGCGTTTATTTTTTCTCCCGTTTGAGTTCTTTGATCTGACATCAATTAACCTCGATCCGATGTGAATGCACACGGATCGTGGTTTGATCTACGGCTGGGGAATCGCCACGTGGAAAGTGATTAATTGGAGATTACTCTCCAATTGCATGCCTTCGTTGTGATTTCCAGGGTTGTCTGTGGTGATGACACGTGTCCAGACGGTTATAACCGTCTGGGTGGTGCATGATTGTATTTCTTTCTAGAAGATTACTGCTGTAATCTGGTGTGACACCTTGCTGTGTGGACACAGACAAATAAATCCCAAGTCTGGGTAAGGTAATACCCAAGTCTGGATATTTAGGCGGAGGTAAAGGATTTTAACCTTTTGTGAATGGGAGAAGGCGCAAGGTTTTATGTTTTCCTTTGGGCGCGTGATGATAGATCGCTGATTTCTTCTTCCTCTTGTGAGACCGTTGCGCGGCCGCGCAAGGTCAAGAGGTTAAAAAGTTGGTTTATGGTATGGTCTCAAATCCTTTTTATGAGGTTTTTGGGACCTTACCCCTTCAAGTCCCCCCAGTCTAGTGTTGCTCTTATGCAAGTAAGTGGAGCACTAGACTTATGAGAGAAAGAGTTTTGGCGGGAATTTAGGTGGCTTGTATGGGCAGATTTCGTGATATATTTTAAAAAGGTGATTTTGCTTTTTGGAAACTGAATTTTGTAATTATGATCTAACGTCTGATGACGTCATTTTATAATAAAAAATTCAGATTTGTGAGAGCTTGATTTCTTACATCGAGATACGTAATGGCGCTTTGTCAGTCTTCATTAATGGGGATATGACCCTAGTTCCTGTAGCGCCGCTTAGATGTGATGTTTTCTGACCATTAACGATTAAGTTTTTTCTTTTTTTTTTCTGGGGTAGTGCTCCTTTATATGTACATGTGATGGGTGCATACTTGCTTTATTTTGGAAAAGATGAAAGGAAAAAGTTTCGTTCGCTCCCGGCGACTTTCAGACATCTTAGAGGTCCGTGATGCTGTTGAAGCCTTACTCCTTCTTGCTAACTCTTCGCCGTTGATGCTTACTGGGGAAGAAAATGCTGTTGTTGTTGGCCCTTCCCTGATTGCCGGTGCTGATGATAAAATCTTCCGGCCAGATAGGGTTGTTGATGCCAGTGGTGGTGTGTTGGATGCCGATGGACTGATGGCTCGTTTTCCGACTCTCCGTCCGAGTACATGTGAGTTGGTGTACCGTCTGTAGGTCCCTCGGAGGTTGAGGTTTAACCTATTCCTTGTTATGTCTAACACACTAGCAAGTGCGGAATCCAAGCTAGCATGCAAACCGAGATAGAACAAGCACAAACACAACACACAAACTTCACCGATTAACACCACTTGTATTAATACGTATGAAAGGTTCGGTTACAGCGCAATGTTTACAAATCAGTTTTGAAAACTCTCTCAGTGTGTGTGTTCTTTCTAAATGTCTCACTTTCGAACTCTATTGAAGTGAACACACAACATGGGTATTTATACCCAACACAGATCGTCTGGTCGAAGGATCAGACAGACTGATCGTAAGATCATCTGTCGACCAGGAACCCATCGAAGGATCACATATACCACGAAGGATGATATCCTTCGTGGTCTATCCTTCGAAGGTTATCTTTCGAGCTCATCGAAGGACATAAACAATCCTTCGATGACACATCCTTCGACCCAAACATCTTTCAATCATTGTCTAACTGTTTGGCCAAGTCAAACCGGAGGATGGTTGACTTGGTCAAACTTACATCAATCTTACATCAAAGACATCGTTTTGTATCAAGACAAAATACAGACAAAGTACAGACACAAGTGCACCAACAAACTCCCCCTTGGCTGTAGCTTTGTCTCGATCTTGATCTTAATTCTTGTAGGTCCCTCGTGTCTTCAAGTCTTTGACGTCGGAGAATCTTTAAAGTCTCACGTCTTGAAAGCAGAAAGTGTATCAACAAACTCCCCGTTTTATGTAGGAAGTGTGTTGACAAACTCCCCCTTAACATAAGCTCCCCCTTGAGTTATGCTCGTGAAAGTCTTGATCTTTATGAATTGAGATCCTTGTGGTGTTGATGATGGTCAGTGGCAACTCGATCATCTTCATCATTTGAGTGCCTTCACGTCGTGTCTTCATTCCGAAGCTTGTCATCGACCATGTTCTCCTTGCCTTTAGAATCTGCACATGCAAGAAATCTAAACGCGTAATGAGAACAACTGCTTGGAATATAGTAAACATAAACAAACGACACACGTGTGACCATTGTTTAAACAAACACCGTCCGACAGTTTGAAAGTTTTAACAAATTTTATCAATTTCAAATTTTAACTTTCAACACTTGCAAATTTCGACCGTTTATGAAGATTCAGTCGTTTCGGTTTTCAATCAGGTTTCAGGTAACGAAGACTCGAGATCCAACATCGTACGATCGAAAATAAGATAGAAATAAAATCTTTTTGGATTTTTGAAATTTTATATTAAAACACACCTAAAATCTTTTTGGTATTTTTGAATATTTCAAATGTAAAGACTGAAAGCAGTAAATAAATATATACAAAGATGCAGAAACTGAAAGCATTAAATAAATATTTACAGACATTCTTTTTGCGAGTTTCGAGGGTAAGAGAATCATATCAGTGTACGGTCATGCCAAAACGCTCTCGTTGTTCTGTTAATTAACATTAAGATAAGCATCCTATAACAATTATCGGTATTGTTGTCCACATAAGCTCAACTTATCAGATGTAATCATGGCGAGGGGATACGTTAAGGTATGATTTATACTTACCGACCGGTGTTCATCCACATCACGACACATTCCCGTATCAAGGTATGCACGAGGGTTCATCTTACCGGTGAGTATACCGATTATCATCTGTTTGACCGTATAAGATGTGAGATTCTCACTTATTTTGATTGAAAACAAGCCCTATGTGATAGAATCACTTATTGATGAGGAACTTGATTTTCATATGCATGAGGGCACAGGAGCAAGTCCGTGAACAGGTCAGTACTTTCGTACAGCAGAGAGACGAACTTGACTCCCGGATAAATGTGATATTTTATCACTTATTTTGTGGACATGTGATTGTTGATCACTTATTGAGGTCGAATGCAGTATGTACACGTATGTATAGTATCATGGAAGATCTAGACTTGCGTCCCCGTTATTTTTCGGTAAATGATACTGTTGATGCATTTTTAGTGTCTGTAACTAGTCTTGTTTAACGATGTATTTTGTATGGTCTTTTATTAATTATCGAGTCTGTATGTTATGTTGACCAAGTCAGATATCCTCCTATCTACTTGTGTACAACTTATTTGTCTCTTTTGATATGTAAAGTATTATGAACAATGCATGTTGCATTAAAGGGTAGTTTGGTCATTACTATGTTTATATGTTGCTGTTTGTTGCTGTGGTTAACAGAAACAACCACAACAGTTGCAGTCCTCGACGAAACAGACCTGTTTCGTCGGAACACTTCATGGCGAAACAGACCAGTGTTCAAACTTCTGTTTCGTTGAAGGTCATGACGAATCAGACCTTGATTCGTCATGTACTGGGCTGTTCCAGGCCCAATGTCTGGCCCATGTTCAGATTCGTCAAACACTTTGTGTGTTTCGTCGATATCATTGGCCCAGGGACTATATAAACAACATCTCTGTTTCATTTGAACATAGAGATGAGATATTGACCATAGTAACAAAACTCTGCCGAAATTCTGTCTGAACTGTGTTTGTATCAGTTGTAATCGGTTCTCATCCCGTTAATCAATCGAGTGTGTATCATTGATTAATCCGTTGTTATTATTGCTTTATATGTTTGATTTGGCATAGTTACGTGGATTCCGCACACGTAACCGTGTTTACTATAAACAAATGATTCGGTTCGTAATCGATCCTCAGATTTCGGGACATACAAGTGGTATCAGAGCATTGGCTCTTATCCTTGTTTAAAATCAAACTTGTTCGGTTTTTATCAAGTATTTTGTGTGTGTTTTTCTGAAAATGAGTTCTTGAAAAATTTTATTTTCTGGAAAAATATTCATAAATCTGCTGTTTTATTGTTGTTTGCTAAAGATTTTTATCAAAAACCTAAGTTAGATTGTTTGTTTATGCTTTAAACCGGGTTTTTAGTGAAAATCTAGTGTATTTTCGTGTTTCGGAAAATTATCGGTGATCGGAAAACTCATCGGAAAACTCATGTTCTTGGATGTGTTCTTGAAAATCTTCATAGTTGTTCTTATATAAACTGAGAATTTGATCTGATAATTTGATTAAAACAAGTGTTGCAACTTATAAAATAATAACTTGACTTTTGTGTAAAAGTTGATAATTGGTCACAGTCTCTGTTTCGTTGAAAATAAGATGTTTCAAACATACTTGTGTCAGTTTTTAAATATCTTGCTGTCTGGTCTTATCCTTTGACTGATCAGTAGATATTTTAAATATCTAAACCAACTGTCTCTTACCCAGTTTTGACGAAACAAGCAGCCGACGAATCACATCCGTTTCGTCGCAACATCTTTGACGAATCAAGCGCCTGTTTCGCCACAACATCTTTGACGAAACAAATTCTGTTTCGCCACAAATCACTATTATCACAAGTCTGTTTCGTCATCAGTCATTTAGACGAAACAAACCTGTTTCGTGAAATCTGTCGTCGAGAACAGATCTGTTTTACACAGAGGACTTGTAACAGCTTGCTTACTGTTTGTTTTCAAGAATTTGTGCAGGTACTATCATACATACATCAAATATGAGTTGTACTAGTCCATGGGATTGGAGTATGGACTCGAGACCACGTGAAGATCCGACTTCCGCAGCAGCGTGGGTGAAGAGTGTTTTTGGTCAACCTACTATAAGTGCCGGACAATGGGCTTTGGCATCCAATCAGAACCAAAACATTCAAAATCTTTTGATTAGCGAGAGCGAAACGGGCAGCAACAATCGCCCGCCAAAGTTGAATCATATGAACGAGTTTCCATCATGGAAAGGTCGTTTTCATACATATGTTCAAGGTCAAAGTACTGATCTTTGGAGGTGTTTCATTACTCCACGCAATGATGCTCTCGAAGTAGCAGCCTCAACTGCCGAAGGTTTTTCTAACATGCAAGAAAATGACAAGAAAGCATATGAATTTGAGAAAAAGTCGTTTGCTGTTCTTACTCAAGCACTTCACAAAGATATTTATCATCAGTTTTCTTATTGTAAGGACACGAAATCCTTATGGGATTGTTTGGTAACAAGAGGAGAAGGAAATGCAGCTTCCAGAAAGACACGGCATGATCTATTGAAGAAAGAGTTTGAGTCATTTCAGTTCTTAGAAAATGAAACTCTAAATGATATGACTACACGTTTTTATCATTTGATCAGTGAAATGTTTGCTTATAGTGTTGTTGCAAGTGAAAAGGAAGTTTGTGCACGGTTTGCTGATTCTCTACCACCAAAGTGGAGTCCATACATTGAGCTTCTAAAGCATACAGGTATTCTAGATGCTGACACTATAACTATCTATGAATTCGTACAGAAGCTGGAACATAAGAATGATGAAGAAATCCAGAAAGCAAAACGCATTGCTGCTCCTCAGAATATCGAAATGTATTGTGGTGGAGGTTTTGACCCGTCAGCTAGTCTGAGGCAACCAAAGTTACAAACGGCGTTTGTATCAAATACAAACTCTTCTCCGTTTCCTCAACAAACTCAGACTTATTCTGGAGAAGGTTTTATTCCTTTTATACCTCCAGTTTCTACTACTCAACCTCAGGCATATTCTGGAGGAGGTTTTATTCCATCCCTACCACAACCACAAGTCCAACCACAACAACAACAACAAGCTCATTATACCAACAATCCTCCAACTCCAAACCCTAACACAGTCAAAGTTGATACATCAAACCTCTCAAATGTTAGCATTGAAGTAGCAAAGGAACATATGGAACTTATTAATACCATGGTCAGTGCTTACTGCGGTTTGGTCGCAGGTCAAATTGGAAACATCAATTTAACCAACGAAGACTATCCACAAATCAACCGTGATGAAATGGAGTTGATGGATATAAAGTGGGCATTCGCAAGTGCTGTTAGAAGGGCGAAGGACTTTATGGTTCGAACAGGAAGGAGTTCTTTGGAAAGCAAACAAGATACAAAGTATGGTTTTGATAAAGAAACAGTTACATGCTTCAATTGTGGCGAAAAGGGTCACTTCAAACGTGAGTGCACTAGACCAAGCAGACAAGGCAATCAGAACCCATTCCGTAATCAGACGAGTACTTCAAATGCTAATCAAGACAATCGTGGAAAAGGGATAGTGGCTGTAAACAACACCACTAACCAGAATCAGTCTGGACCATCAAATGAAAGTCGTGCATTAACCGTACAAGCTGATGAAGGGTTTAATTGGTCTTTACAACTTGGGGAAGGTGATCAAGATAAAGGAGGAACAGCGTGTTATGCTAAGATTATCAATCACATCAAGCACGTTCATAAGGAAGAATTTTCTGATAGTGACGACAGTTCTGGTAATACCGGGAGTTCTGATGAAGAAAGTTCTACTTCGAGTTCTGAATCTGATGTGAACAAAGAAGCAAGTTCAAATCTTGATGACTTATTGAATGAAGCAGAAGAGTTGAAATGTCAGAAATCAGTTCTGATTAAGAAGGCTGAGGTAGTATCTAAAGAAATGGAAAAGTTCTTTTCTGAAGACGGATCTTTCACTTATCAGACTGCCTTTATGGCAAATGTCTCAGATTCTACAAGTCAGGTAAAATCTGAAATTCTTATCAACTGTAGAGATTGTGAGTATATGAAAAATGAATTTGATAGAATAAAGCTTCACTGTGATTCGATTCATATTCACAATCAGAGTTTAGTTGTTGAAATGGCTAAATGCAAAGAATCGAATATGGCTTTAGTTCGAAACGAAAAAGAATTTAAATCTATGATTGAAACTCTAAAGAAAAATGTTTCCGAAGTGACAAAAACTGTTTATCATAAACAAGTTAGTATAAATGATTACATTAACATTGTTGGGGAAACCAAAAAGGAACTAGCCATTGCCAAATGTGAGCATGATGCAATCAAGCAAAAATTGGAGAGTTACTCTAACTCCCGATTTGTGCTCGATCACATTATTGATGTTCAACAACTAAAGGGAAACAAGAAAGGTGTTGGGTATAAGAAGTGTCTGCCCCCTTTGAGACATGATTATGCTTATATGCCTGATGAAGAAGAAATGCCACGGTTTGAATCCAGTGTGCCTCTTGATTATGAGGAAGTTACTACTGGCCTAGGATTCAAATCGGACAATTCTCCAAGTACAAATTCTGAGCAAAAAGATTCAACATCTACGAAACAAGGTCCTCCCACCATTGAGGACTATGAGTCGTCGGATGATGAACCTGAATCAGATGTGAGTAATCAGGATAAATCACTTGACAAACTTAAAGGAGTAGAAGTTCCAATTGAGAATCATATTCTGTGTGATCCTCCTACTCCTGATGTTCAACCTGTGGTTCAACAAGTGATAGATCCTGTGTCTACCATTAAAAGTAAGATTGTTTTGTACACTTTGGTTGGTGATTCTAAAATCTATTCAGATAATGATTTTCCAATTAAAAATGTCAATCCATCATCGATTGATAATGTTTTTGAAAATAATACAAGTAAGTTTTTGGAAAAGTCGATTCCGGGAGTTATTGTGACTCAATGTAATCCAATTCCTAAGGCTGAAATCAAAAAGAAATTTGGAAATCAGAAATCACCTTCAAAGCAACAACCTGTTGCTTCTAAGGGTAAACAATCAGATCAACGAGCTAAATTGCCAAATGTTTTTAAATCAAAATTTGAAACAAAAGGAGCTCGTTATCAGAAGAAAAACAGCAATGTTAAATTTGTGGAATCGAGGGGTACAGATAAAATTGAGACTTTTGCTAACAAGTCAAACACTGATTTTGTACAAGTTAAAATTTTAAAACGTGATAGTCAAAACAATTACACTCAACATTCAAATGGGTGTGATGAAAAAGGTAGTACCTCGGGTTATACAAATCGACATCTGATCGTCGATCCATTTCTCCTAAGTTTGTTGAAAGGAGAACGTGTTTTAAATGTGGAGAGTTTGGGCACATCATCAAAGATTGTGCTAACACTCCGAAAGCGAAATTTGTTGAAAGAGCATCACCTGAATCGATTCACCCTACATGTCGTCCTGTTTCACCTAAACATGATAAAAGAACTATTAAAGAACAGGAAACGAAACAACGACATCAAAATGTGAAGAAAATAGAAAAGGCTTTAAAACCTAAGGTCAATTCTGTTCCAAGGGAACCAAGTTCACCTGTAAAACCAGAAATTTCAAAATTTGTTTACAAAACTCAATCTGGTAAACAAAAACAAACTTGGAAACCTAGGAAGGGTGAAAGTTCAGGGGGAGCTGTT
Organism: Helianthus tuberosus; assembly: GCA_030545235.1. NCBI lineage: Eukaryota > Viridiplantae > Streptophyta > Magnoliopsida > Asterales > Asteraceae > Helianthus > Helianthus tuberosus. Next base: position 35,809,284 of record CM060439.1, on the reverse strand, counting down.
CGTTTGGAAAACCATCAACAAATCGAGATCACTATTCGTGATGCTCAGGGACGACCCAAGACCACTTTGGCTTGGGTCCCCATCCTTAACTAATCATTGGATGATATGTGCAGGATGTTCCAGGAGGAATTATCAATAGTCATTGGATTGTTGATAGTGGGGCATCCAGGCACATGACGGGCGACTTACGGCTTCTATATGATGTGAGAAACATTAAAGGAGGCTATGTTGCTTTCGCTGGAGACAAAGGCGGATACATCACTGGAGAGGGAATGATCTCTAATGGTGTTGTATGTTTCGATAAGATCAATTATGTTCGTCAAATTGATCATAATCTTCTCAGTGTGTCGCAAATCTGCGATAAAAAGTTCACCGTGCATTTCGATGATGCCGGTTGTTATGTGCTTAAACCTGGTTTCAAAATTCCTGATGAATGGATTCTCTTATCGGCTCCAAGAATCAATGATCTTTATGTTCTTGATATGAGTCAAGCGATTACGACTTCTGCACAAGTCACATGTTTTGTCTCGAAAGCCACGGAGAAGGAGTCTATATCTTGGCACAGAAGAATGGGACACATTCACTTGAGAAAAATGAACCATTTGGTGAAAAACAATCTTGTGAATGGCGTGCTCGTGAGAAGTTTTCATCTACAAGATATCTGTGTTTTGTACCTGAAAGGGAAACAAACAAAGAAGTCTCACCCTTTAAAGAAAATCAACACTGTTGGCATGCCTCTCGAACGTCTTCATATGGACCTCTTTGGACCTATGAGACACAAAACAACGTTCGGAGATGTGTATTGTTTAGTAGTTACTGATGACTACTCTAGATTTTCTTGGGTAGCTTTTATGGCACACAAGAGTGATACTCCTGGCATCCTTAAGGATCTTCTTACAATGTTGGAAAATCTCTACTCGTTGAAAGTTAAGAGGATCAGAAGCGACAATGGAACTGAATTCAAAAATCGTGTTATGGATGAGTTCTGTACTTCTAAAGGCATTCTTTATGAATACAGTTCTCCTTACACTCCACAACAAAATGGTGTCGCGGAGAGGAAGAATAGGACAATAATTGAAACTGCAAGAACAATGTTGGTAGAGTCGGCGTTTCCTGTTCAGTTCTTGGCAGAGGCTGTGTCGACTGCTTGTTACACATTAAACCGAGTTCTTACTGTTAAGAGACATGGCAAGACTTGTTTCGAACTTCTACAGAAAAGGAAACCTGATCTTTCAATTCTAGAACCTTTTGGTGGTCCATGCACTATGATTGATCCGGATGGAAAGTTTGGAGCGAAAGCTATCGAGGGTTTCTTCCTTGGATATGCTACACCAAATTTTCGTGTTTGGAATTTGACTACCAAAAAGATTGAATTATGGAGTGAAGTAAGGGTTCAGAGATATACAAATCCTGTTAAAGCTCCAGGTGATCCTTGGATGTTCGATTATGATGGGCTTTTCAACTCCTTTGATCTGCCAATCTTTGATGAAGATTCCGCAGCTGCTAGAATGATATTTGATAGTGACAATGCTGCTGAGTCGTCATTAGTCAGACCTGTTGTTGTTAACTCACAAAGTTCTAATTCGTCTAACAACACAGTTCAAAATGAGGAAGTTGAAAATGCTAATGAATACAATGAGTCATCAGAAGAAGATGATGAAAATCTGAATGCGACTGAAGGCACTAAATCTCCAGTTGTTCCAGTTCAGGGTATTTCTGTTGATACTCCTCATGTGCAAGTCGATGATACTGCTGAAGGAAATGCATCCACTTCTACGCATATTCCAGGTGTAGAGTTGGTTGTTGATCTTAATATTAACAATTTGGGTGTTAATGCTCGTGTTCCTGAAAATCCTGAAATGAGGATACACGATACCCATCCACAGCAGAATATCATAGGAAATGTCCAACAAGGTGTGCAGACACGTAATCAGCTGAGAAACAACCAGAGTGCTGGTTTGTATTCAGCTATTAGAGAATCTGGTCTACAAAACGATTGGTCTTTCGCGTGTTACGTTTCACAAGAAGAACCAAAATCTTGGAAGGAAGCTTTAAAAGATAATTCGTGGGTTGAAGCCATGCAGGACGAACTGCAGCAATTTCAAAAGCTTGGTGTTTGGAAGCTTGTTGAAAAACCGGAGAATTACAAGAAAATTGGAACACGATGGGTTTATAAATGCAAGAAAGACGATCGTGGAGTTGTTATTCGCAACAAAGCGAGACTGGTTGTTCAGGGTTTTCGTCAGATTGAAGGCATTGACTACAATGAAGTTTATGCACCTGTTGCACGCCTGGAAGCTATTAGGATCTTTTTAGCTTATGCTTCTTTCAAAGGATTCAAAGTTTACCAGATGGACGTTAAAAGTGCTTTTCTTCATGGTATTGTTCAAGAAGAGGTGCATGTCGAACAACCTCCAGGTTTTGAAGATCCTATTCACCCCGATCGGGTTTGGTTGCTCAACAAAGCTCTTTATGGTCTACATCAAGCACCTAGGGCTTGGTACGCAACCTTATCAAACTATCTTCTGGAGAATGGATTTAGACGAGGTCTTATTGATTGCACACTCTTTATCAAAGAACAAGATGAAGATCTTCTGCTGGTGCAGGTATATGTTGATGATATAATATTTGGGTCTACTAATGACTCTTTGTGCAGGCAATTCGAACGTGTTATGCAAGAAAAGTTCGAAATGAGCGCTATGGGAGAGATGAATTTCTTTTTGGGCCTTCAAGTTCAACAAACAGAGTCTGGGATATTCATCCATCAGACTAAATATGTTGGTGACATTTTGAGCCGATTCCAAATGTCAGATGCAACGCCCATTGGTACCCCACTTCCGCAGAATCACGGGATTACTTCGGATTTGAAGGGAGAAAGCATCAACTCCTCGTACTATCGTGCCATAATTGGATCTCTCATGTATCTTACCGCTTCGAGGCCTGATATCATGTACCCAACATGCTTGCTAGCAAGATATCAAGCAAACCCGAAGGCTTCTCATCAGTCAGCTGTCAAAAGGATTTTACGCTATTTGAAGGGATGCCCAGACCTCGGTCTTTGGTACCCTAGGGATGATAGTTTTGAATTAATTGCATACAGTGATTTTGATTTCGGTGGTTGCAAAATCGATGGCAAATCGACAACAGCAGGATGTCAGTTCCTAGGAAATCGCCTGGTCACGTGGCAGTGCAAGAAGCAAACGTGTGTTGCTACATCAACATGTGAAGCAGAATACATTGCTGCCTCGAGTTGTTGCTCCCAAGTTCTTTGGATACAACAACAAATGCGCGACTACGGTTTAGAATTCCTATCTACTCGTATTTTTGTTGATAATAATGCTGCTTTACAGATCACTAGAAATCCTGTGCAACATTCCAAGACTAAACACATCGACATTAAATATCACTTTATCCGTGATTGTTTTGACAAGAGGTTAATCGATGTCGTTCATGTCCCCACTGATCACCAACGTGCCGACCTGTTTACAAAAGCTTTTGATAAATCACGTTTTGATTATCTACTTTTGGTCAATGGCATTAAGGTGATACCTGAGTAAACTTCTTTGGCTACTCGTTTTTGTAAATATTTTCTTTATAAACTTTGAAAATTCAAAAAGATTTTAGTTTTCGTAAACTTTGCGAATTTTAGGGGGAGATATTTCAAGAAAATACAAAAACATTGCAAAAGTTCAAAATCCAAAAAGATGTCTTTACTTTCTGTCGTTTTCGTTTGAAAAAATTAAAAAATTCAAAAACAATAGAAAATCCAAAAATGAGTTTCTTGGATAAAGGAAAATGATGAAATTCACTGGTGTGGTCGGTCAATGTGCTCAAAATGCAAAATAAAAAGAAAAATGATAAGTATCTCTACTAACGATGTATCGGTAGGCTCACAATCAGACTAAAATGTGCAGGATGATACAAACCTAACAGACTTCAAAGTCAGGTGGGAACCGCTCATTGGCATATGGTCTTAGTACCGAAATCTCGTTTGAGAGATTGCCGAGATCTGAAATATTCGGTCTTTATGCTGCTTATCATCTGGGTATCATGGTTGTATCAAACCGTAAAAATAACGGAGACGAAGTCTAAGATCTTCCATGATACTATATATACGTGTACATACTGCATTCGACCTCAATAAGTGATCAACAATCACATGTCCAAACAAAATAAGTGATAAATTATCACAGATTCTTTGCGGGAGTCAAGTTCGTCTCTCTGCTTTACGGAAGTACTGACCTGTTCACGGACTTGCTCCTGTGCCCTCATGCATCTGAAAATCAAGTTCCTCATCAATAAGTGATTCTATCACATAGGGCTTGTTTTCAATCAAAATAAGTGAGTTTCTCACATTTTTATACGGTCAAACAGATGATAATCGGTATACTCACCGGTAAGATGAATTCTCGTGCATACCTTGATACGGGAATGTGTCGTGAGTGGATTTACATCGACTTGTAAGTATAATCCTTACCGTTAATCGTATCTCTTAAATTATGATTATGTCTGATCAGTTTGAGCTTATGTGGACCACAATACTGATAATCGAGGTAGTATACTTATCCAGAGCTTTTAACAGAAATCAAAATCATGTTGACTAAGACCGTAAGCTGGTATGATTCCTTGTCCTTGAGATTCGCAAAAAGATTGCACTTGTACAGTTGTTTACTGTTTTTAACAGTTTTCCGCATTTTCATTTAGTTTACCGTGCTTTAAATTTATTTTTAGTATATTTGTGTAAAGTTCGTTTTTGATTAAGCCGAAGTTGTTGCTTGGTGTTTTCTACCGGAAGCCTGAAACCTTCTTCATAAAAATGTTCTTGCATTTGAAAATTCAAACTGAATGGAAATGTGTTCATAATCTGTTTAGACTGCAAAATCTTACCACTGTTTTGACTGCAAAATATTTCCAGCTTTTGTGTTGCTGTTTTGAAAAATATGTTGGTGAAACAGAACAGTCGACGAATCAACATAGTCGACGAATCAACATAGTCGACGAATCAGACCATAGTTGGCGAATCAAATCTGTTTCGTCAAAACAGACGACGAATCACAGGAGCCCAACTCTGTTTCGTCATGGGCTAAAAGTTTAGGCCCAAGTTCAAGCCCAAATTTCTGTTTCGCCAAGCCCATTTCAGTTTCGTCGAGTTTTCTAATTCGTCGAGACAGGGCGGAGTATATATAGGTCCCACTTGGTCACTTTTTCAAATCATCTGTTCTCATCTTCTTCACACAACCAAAAACCTATACCTACGGTTTCTCTTCCAAATCGCTCAAAACATCAGTTTTTAATCAAAATTTTACAAACTTCAAAGGTAGTAACATGTTCTGATTCACATTCCGAACACTTTGAACCGTTCGGTTTTTCATCCGAAACCCTTTGAAACCTTGTTTTCTTTGATTATATATGTGTTGTTGTTGCATGTTTTTGTGTTTGAAGGTGAAGCACCAAAATCAACATATGTCAGAGAAGATGGTACTGAATTTGCATCATTTGATGAAAATTGGATGAAAGAAAACATTGATGACATAGACGAGCACTTGAAGAATCGGAATTCGTCTGAAAAAGACACAGATGCTTTTTCTGAATGGAGAAAACAGTTTTTATCTAAAGTGTCCAAACCTGTACCTGAAAAAGCTCAAGTAGACTATTTGCAATTTGAAAAGAAGCCAAGTGGAAGGATTCTTTGCTGGATGTTTGTTCAAGATATTCACTGCATTGCTATTAAACGTGAATATGGAATTCTGTATTTCAATTCACTGCTGAGCATTCTTTCCTTGCCATTTTATGATGTCTCTGCGTTGACAAGGCTTGAGCTTAACAATCGTGCAAAATACGATGGTGCTACGTTATTTGAGCGTCTGGTGAAAGTAAACAAGAAGTCAGGCTGGAAGGATGAATCCTACAAGCCACAATTTCCTGTTTATCAACCGATCAAGTTTACTCTTGATCCGGACACCAACACTTGCAGATATAAACTTGTGTACCAGCCTCCGAGGGTAGTAGATAAAATCCCATTGATGCCTATGAAGCAGGATTTTCTTGAAGACATGGCATTGTGGTGCTACGACTCGGATACTCATGAAGCTGTAATTGTGTTTAAAGATAATCGTGCTAATTACCGAATGTTGGATCCGATGTGGATCGTCAACATGTCTGAAGCTGATATTAGGAGATTATATCGTCATGATATTTTCTATGAAGATCAAGATGCACGACAAGCTTTAAAGTTTCAGCGAGTAGCGTGTTTTTGCTACTACAGGGGTATACATTCGGGCAGTTCGTGGTCCGAACAACACTGATGGAAGATTAGAAGACCGAAGACGAGTAACAGACAAGGGGGAGTTTGTTGATGCATTTTTAGTGTCTGTAACTAGTCTTGTTTAACGATGTATTTTGTATGGTCTTTTATTAATTATCGAGTCTGTATGTTATGTTGACCAAGTCAGATATCCTCCTATCTACTTGTGTACAACTTATTTGTCTCTTTTGATATGTAAAGTATTATGAACAATGCATGTTGCATTAAAGGGTAGTTTGGTCATTACTATGTTTATATGTTGCTGTTTGTTGCTGTGGTTAACAGAAACAACCACAACAGTTGCAGTCCTCGACGAAACAGACCTGTTTCGTCGGAACACTTCATGGCGAAACAGACCAGTGTTCAAACTTCTGTTTCGTTGAAGGTCATGACGAATCAGACCTTGATTCGTCATGTACTGGGCTGTTCCAGGCCCAATGTCTGGCCCATGTTCAGATTCGTCAAACACTTTGTGTGTTTCGTCGATATCATTGGCCCAGGGACTATATAAACAACATCTCTGTTTCATTTGAACATAGAGATGAGATATTGACCATAGTAACAAAACTCTGCCGAAATTCTGTCTGAACTGTGTTTGTATCAGTTGTAATCGGTTCTCATCCCGTTAATCAATCGAGTGTGTATCATTGATTAATCCGTTGTTATTATTGCTTTATATATTTGATTTGGCATAGTTACGTGGATTCCGCACACGTAACCGTGTTTACTATAAACAAGTGATTCGGTTCGTAATCGATCCTCAGATTTCGGGACCTACAGATACAACCATGATACCCAGATGATAAGCAGCATAAAGACCGAATATTTCAGAACCTCGGCAATCTCTCAAACGAAATTTCGGTACTAAGACCATATGCCAATGAATGGTTCCCACCTGGTCTTCAGTCGATTTAAGTTTATATCACCCTGCACACTTTAAAATGATTGTGAGCCTACCGATACATCTTATATAGAGCTGCTTATCGTTTTACAGTTTAGGTTTAAAGAGGTTTAGACAGACCACTGATGTACTATCATTTTCTCTTTTGCTCGCCAGGAAACTCATTTTTGCTTTTCTATTGTTTTTGTGTTTTTGAAATTTTTCAATGTTTTTGGATTTTCAAATATTTGGATTTACTCCCCCTAAAATCAACAAACTAAGATAAATTTAAAACACAAAGGTATTTACAAAAATGATTTTCCGATGTTGGTTTTACTCTTGCTTGACCTTAATGCCGTTTACCAATAATAAATAGTCAAATCTTGATTTGTCAAATGCTTTGGTAAAAAGGTCGGCACGTTGGTCATCGGTGTGGACATAAGCAACATCGATTAGCCTTTTCTCAAAGCAATCACGTATGAAGTGATACTTAATTTCGATGTGCTTAGTCTTTGAATGCTTCACAGGATTTTTAGTGATCTGTAAGGCAGCAGAATTATCAACGTAAATAGGAGTAGTTAGGAATTCAAAACCGTAATCACGCATTTATTGTTGGATCCATAGGACTTGGGAGCAACAACTTGAGGCAGCAATGTATTCAGCTTCGCATGTTGATGTAGCGACGCACGTCTGCTTCTTGCACTGCCATGTGACTAGGCGATTTCCCAAAAACTGACATCCAGCCGTTGTGGATTTGCCGTCGATTTTGCATCCGCCAAAATCAGAATCACTGAATGCGATCAAGTCAAAATTATTATCCCTAGGGTACCGTAGACCGGTGTCCGGGTAACCCTTCAAATAACGAAAAATCCTTTTTACAGCTGCAAGATGTGAGGCCTTCGGGTTGACTTGATATCTGGCAAGCAAGCACGTTGGGTACATTATATCTGGTCTTGATGCTGTGAGGTACATAAGAGATCCGATCATCGCGCGGTAGTATGAGGGACTAGTAGCTTCACCCTTCAAGTCTGGAGTAATTCCGTGATTTTGCGGCAATGGGGTACCGATGGGCGTTGCATCAGACATCTGGAACCGGCTCAAGATGTCACCAACATATTTAGTCTGATGGATGAATATCCCAGACTCAGTTTGTTGCACTTGTAGGCCCAAAAAGAAAGTCATTTCCCCCATAGCACTCATCTCGAATTTATCCTGCATTACACGCTCGAAATCCCTACACAAAACATCATTAGTAGAACCAAAAATAATATCATCAACGTATACCTGTACCAGTAGAAGATCTCCATCTTGTTCTTTGATGAAAAGAGTACAATCGATGAGACCTCTGCGAAATCCATTCTCCAGCAGATAATTAGATAAGGTTGCGTACCAAGCTCGCGGTGCTTGATGTAGACCATATAGAGCTTTGTTGGGCAACCAAACCCGATCGGGATGGATAGGATCTTCAAAACCTGGAGGCTGTTCGACGTACACGTCTTCTACCACCACACCATGTAAGAATGCACTTTTCACGTCCATCTGGTATACCTTGAAACCTTTGAATGAGGCATAAGCCAGAAAGATCCGAATTGCTTCTAGACGTGCAACAGGTGCATACACTTCGTTGTAGTCGATCCCTTCTATCTGACGAAAACCTTGAACGACTAGCCTTGCTTTGTTTCGAATAACGACTCCACGGTCATCCTTTTTGCATTTAAACACCCAACGGGTACCAATCTTCTTGTAACCAGCAGGTTTCTCTACGAGTTTCCAGACACTTAGCTTCTGGAATTGTTGCAGTTCTTCCTGCATCGCTTCAACCCATGAGTTATCTTTCAAAGCATCTTTCCAAGTTCTTGGCTCTTCCTGTGAAACATAACACGCGAAAGACCAATCATTTTGTTGACCAGATTCTCGGATAGTTGCATACAAGCCTGCATTGTTGTTGTTTCGCAACATGTTTCTTGTTTGAACGCCACTTTGTACATTTCCGATGATGTTTTGTTGAGGATGGGTATTGTGAATCCTTGTTTCTGGATTATCTTGAACTGGAATATTTTTACCCAGATTGTTGAGATTGAGATCAACAATCAATTCAAGGCCCGGAATTGACGAAGAGGATGATGCAGTAGCTTCAGCTGTTCTAGGGACATCCACTGGAGGTGTACCTTCTGAAGTACCATGTACTGCCGTTGTTGGAGCTTCTTGATCTGCATCGAGAAATTCATCATCCTCTGAAGATTCGTTCAATTCGGTAGCATCGTGAAAATCCTCATTGTCGAAAGCATTATTGTTCACCGAAGATGGTTCTTGATTGACAAGAATTGGACGAACCAACGGTGAATCTGTTGCATTATCACTCTCGAAAAACATCCTTGCCGCAGCATTTTCTTCAACGGCTTCAACATTGATCGAATTGAAAAAGTCATCGTACTCAAACATCCAAGGCTGACCAGGACATTTGACTGGTAAAGTGTGCCTTTGTACTCTGACTTCAGACCATTCCTCAACCCTTTTAGTCTCTAGATTCCAGACTCTTAAGTTCGGGGTGGCATACCCAAGAAAATATCCATCAATTGCTCTTGCCCCAAACTTTCCATTAGGATCGATTATTGTGCACGGAGCTCCAAACGGTTCAAGATATGACAAATCTGGTTTCCGTTTGTTAATAAGCTCAAAGCAGGTCTTGTTGTGCCTTTTGACTGTAAGGACTCGGTTCAACGTATAACATGCAGAGGCCACAGCTTCAGTCCAGAATGGAATCGGCAATTGTGACTCTACCAACATAGTCCTAGCAGTCTCGATCAATGTGCGGTTTTTACGTTCAGCGACGCCATTCTGTTGAGGAGTATAAGCTGCACTAAATTCGTGAAGAATACCTTTTGAAGTGCAAAACTCCGCCATGGCATGATTTTTGAATTCAGTACCATTGTCGCTACGTATCCGCCTAACCTTCAAATTATATAGATTCTCAATCTGAATGATCAAGTTTTTGATAATACCGAAGGTTTCACTCTTATGTGCCATGAACGCCACCCACGAAAATCTTGAATAATCATCAGTTATCACGAGGCAATATTGATCATTCCTAATGCTTTTGTGCTTGACAGGACCGAACAAATCCATGTGCAAACGTTCAAGAGGAACAGCCACCGTGTTGATTTTCTTTGTAGGGTGTCGCTTCTTCGTTTGTTTTCCTTTCTGGCACGAGACACAGACGTCTTGAAGATGGAAGTTTTTAAGAGGAACACCATTCACCAATTCATTTGACACCAAATGATTCATTTTGCGTAAGTGAATGTGACCCATTCGTCTGTGCCAAGAGATTGTGTCTTTTTCTGTGGCTTTGGAAACGAAACAAGTTGCTTGTGCAGACGTTGTGATAGCATGGCTCATATCAAGGACATACAAATCATTTATCCTTGGAGCCGACAAGAGAATCCATTCTTTTGGAATTTTGAAGCTGGGTTTCAGCACATAACATCCATTTGCATCAAAGTGTACTGAGAACTGCTTATCACAAATTTGAGAAACACTAAGAAGATTGTGATCAAGTTGTTGTACGAAGTTGATCTTATCAAAACTAACAACCCCATTGGAAATCATTCCTTCACCCGTAATATATCCGCCTTTATCTCCAGCAAAAGCAACATAACCTCCTCTAATAGATTTGACGTCGTAGAGAAGCTTCATGTCGCCTGTCATGTGCCTGGATGCCCCACTATCAACAATCCAATGACTACTGATAGTTCCTCCTGGAACACCCTGCACATGAACTCACATAATTAGTTGGAGATGGGGACCCAAGCCATTGTGGTCTTGGGTCTTCCATTTTCATCAACAACAATAACCTCTATTCTTTGATGATTCGAAAATTGTGATGGTCCCCCTGAATTTGTGGTTATTTTAGGTTTCCATGTCTGTTGAAATTTACCAGTTTGATTGTTTGCAAATTTAACTTCGTGATTGTTTGAAGTTTTTGAAAATGTTGAACTTTCTGGTTTAACTGGAACCGATTGTTTTTGAACCACTTCATTTTTAAGTGCCTTTTCAACCACCTTGACTTGTTGGCGTTTCTGTTTCTTTTCCCTTTCTCTTACAAGTCGGGGATCTTGTTTTACAGACACAGATCGCTTTTGGTGATTGCGTTCATGGGGATCATCTTCTTTGGCTTTTAATTTATGAAGATACGGGCAATTTCTGACAATGTGCCCAATTGTACCACATTCAAAACATGATCTTCGTTTAACAAACCCCGAAGTATCATGTGATCGTCTTACCGATGATGAACTTTGTGATCCCGAGGTACTAGGTTTTGAACTACTTGGTTCATTCCTTTTCATCACAGTTGCTTTCTTGACAAAATCTAAATTAGATTGATTTTCAAACGTAGCAATTTTGTCCGTTCCCTTAGATTTCACAAAGTTCACATTCTTTTTCTTCTTTTGATTCGGCTTCCTTTGACTTTGAGTCGGTGTCTTACCTGTTGGTTTGGTATGATTTTGCTGTTTTTGCACTGTTGGTAATTTCTGATTCCCAAATTGTTTTCTAACTTCAGCCTTTGGGATAGGAAGGCACTGGGTTACCACAATGTGTGATCCTTTCTTACCCAAAAACTTACTTGTTGAATTTTCAAAGACTTTACTGATTAATGATTGATTTACATTCTTAATAGGAAAATCTTTGTCTGAATAGATTTTATTATCACCAATAAGAGTGTACAGCAAATCCACACTTTCTGACTCTTTTTCAGACGAGGACTCAATTGCAACAGTCTTAGCGGGTTTTGCAGGAGGATCACACAGAATATGATTCTCAAGAGGTGTGTCCTCTTCTTTTATCACCGCATCAGACTTTGCTGAATCAGTATCATCAAACTCATCATCAGAAGAATCAGCATCCTCAATCACAACTGGAGGATCCTGATTCTGTTCAGCAGTTACAAATGTATCTGCTGACACATCCGAATCTGATGATACTTCTTTCTTGTATCCGAGTCCTGCTGCAAATTCCTCAACGTCCAAAGGAACAGATGGTTCAAAATGAGTTCTATACTCCTCATCAGGCAGTGCATCAAAATTGTTTCTCACGGGTGGTGGACATTTCTTGTAACCTATGCATGTGACATCCCGTTTCTCTTTCTGAACATCAATGATGTGATCCAACACATAGCTAGAGCTCAAATAACTGTCTAACTTGAGTCGGATCGCCTCACTTTCAGTTTTGACACAAGCCATTTCCTTTTGCATTACTTCCAGACGAGTTATATACAAATTAATGTCAGTTTGTTTTCTGGAAACCATTTTAGTCAGCTCTGTTTTATCTTTCTTTAATGTTTCGATCATCGATTTAAATTCCTTTTCATGGTTTTCATAAAACATGTTGGCTTCAGTGCACTTCGAGAGATCCACGGTTAATTTCTGATTATGGATGAATGTCACATCATATTTCTCTTGCAAAGCCTCGTGTTTGCTTTGCAATTCACACCACTTATCATTCAATGAAACATGTTTGTCTTGCAAGTCAAACAAACTAGCTTGTAAAGCATCATGTTTGCCTTGCAACTCAGACATGTTTGCCTCTAAATCAGCACATTTAACATGCAATCTATCACAATTATCACAGATATCAGCAGTGGGTTCATCAACACATACCTGACTTGATGAACTGTCGACATTAGCCATAAAGGCTGAATGGAGAGAAGACGAAGAATAGGCAGCTTGATCCACCAAAATAGATCTTCTTTGAATTCTTGCTGTAGCTTCTTCCAATAGTTCATCAATATCTGCATTAATTGACGCAGTTGATGTGTCATCTTCCTGATCATTCCCTAAACTCGAGGACTCTTCATCTGAACTTCCACTGTAACCGGAGCTGTCTTCATCTTCAGAAGATTCACTACCATTGGTGGAAGATTCTCCACCACTGGCGTGTTTAAGATCCTTGACAACTTCAGCAAAACAAGCTGTTCCATCTGGAGCATCATTTCCCAACTGGATTGACCAATCACATCCTTCATCTACTTGAACCACAAGTGCATGGTTGGCATTAGATGGTCCTGCTTGACTCTGGTTGTTAACAGGCACCAGTGTGCGCTCGTTGTTCCTTACTTGGTTCTGATTTGCCCTGTTGCCTTGACCTCTGAAAGGATTTTGGTTCCCATGTTGAGATGGTCTCGTACATTCACGCTTGAAATGACCACGTTCACCACAATTGAAACACTTAACAGCCTGCTTATCAAACCCATACTTGGTGTCTTTCTTGCTCTCCAAGCTGGTTCTGCCTGTTCTTTCCATGAAATCCTTTGCTCGCCTAACAGCACTGGCAAAGGCCCACTTGATGTCCATCATCTCCATCTCCTCTTTATCAATCTTCTGATAGTCTTCTTGTGTCAGATTAATATTACCAATCTGACCTTCCACTAATCCACAGTATGCGCTCACCAAAGTGTTTAGCAGCTCCATGTGTTCCTTTGCTACTTCCACACTGACTTTAGAAAAGCTTGAGGTGTCGAGCCGTACTGTATTTGGCTTTGATTGTTGACCAGCAGATGATGTGCTTCCATAACACGCTTGCTGTTGAGGAGGAAGTGGATTCCCATACATGTCTGTTGGTACGGTAGATTGAGGAGGAAGTGGATTCCCATACATGTCTGTTGGACCAGTAGATCGAACAGGTAATGGATTTCCGAACATATCAGTTGGTCTGAGAGGTCGTTGGCTTTGTTGTTGTGGTACTGATTGAGGGACTGGTTCCAGCAGATTTCCATACATCTCTGTCTTTGGAGGGACCGGAACTTGGATAGTATTGCCATACATGTCAGTGCTAGTCACAAACGCTGTTTGAATTGGAGCATGCGAAGAAGGTTTCGTAGAAGTGCTAGAAGTTCCATAATACATTTCAGGATTTTGTGGCACTGGAACTCTTTTTGCCTTGAGAGTTTCTTCCTGATTCTTGTTTTCCAAGATTTGAACAAAGTCATTGAAGCTTGTTGTAGCTAAAGTGCCATTGTACTTCATGATTTCCAAGAAAGTATTCCATTGAGGTGGCAACGCATCTGCAAACTTTTTCACAATCTCTGCAGAAGTTGTAACAACCCCAAAATTTGCTAATTCAGTCAGCAAATGATTAAATCGACTTGTCAAATCACCTAACGACTCATTCTCCATACAAGTAAAGCCATCAAACTCTTTCTTCAGCAGTTCTTTTCTCAATTGACGTGTCGCTTCATTTCCTACGCCCCTTGTCTTCAATGCGTCCCACAACCTCTTTGTCGTCTTGTAACTGACAAATTGATGATAAATATCTTTACTCAACGCCTGAGTAAGAATGGCATATGCCTTCTTTTCCAAATCATAGACCTTCTTCTGATCTTCCGTAAGATCTGCAAACGTAGCAGCAGATGATGCGGCAACCTCTATTGTTTGATCGAAATCTGTAATGAACTGCAACCACAATTCTGTATTTTGACCAAGAACGTATGTATGAAATCTATCAATCCATCCTGGATATTCATATAAGTGCATCAACTTTGGAGGCCGATTCAAACTTCCGGTTTCGCTCTCGCTTAAGAGAATGCTTTGAATACTTGGAGTTTGATTTGATACGAATGCCCATTGACCGGTAGAAGTGGCATTAGAAGATACCGGTGCGGGAGACGGAGTACCAAAATACATGTCTGTATTTACCGGAGTATTCCATCTTGGATTCATTTTTGATCAAGGAAAAATTGTTACACCAGTCGAAGGATCTGAGATCGAAAGACCTGAAACACAAACTTGTTAGACTTAAACAAACTGGTATCGAAAGATCAACACTTGTTCGAAGGATCAACAGTGTTCGAAAGATCACTGTTGAGTTTCGAGCAATGATTTCGAAAGACTCTCCAATCGAAAGACTCTCCAATCGAAGGATCCTTGTCTTTCGAAAAAGAACTGTAGATCGAAAGATGTATGCTTCGAAATGATTCCTTGGTTCGAAGGATGATGATCTATCGAACCTCCACTGATCGAAAGATGATCTTTCGACTTCGAAGGATATCTTTCGAACTGCTCTGACACAGTTGACAAAGAGTGACAGGTTGGTGAAAAAGGGGATGGGTTGGTAGAAACTTTCGGCAGAAGGTATGGTCAGACCATGATTTTCTGCCAAAACCAGATTTGAACAAATAAAATATAACCCAAAAATGACAAACTTTATCCAGAAACCGGTCACCGGAGAAGCCGGAATATTGGCCGGAAATTACCAAACACCTCAAAAACAAGTTTTTAAGTTACCCAACCCGTCATGCAACACACCCGGTTAGTTTAGAACACGTTTTAACGTAAAGATAAGCGAGACAAACAGTAAAAAACGGCTGCAAAAACCAAGTGAGTTTTGTCCAAAACACTCCAAAGACTTGTAAAAACTCAGTTTTTAACAAGGAAAAGAGCCACGGCTCTGATACCACTTGTAGGTCCCTCGGAGGTTGAGGTTTAACCTATTCCTTGTTATGTCTAACACACTAGCAAGTGCGGAATCCAAGCTAGCATGCAAACCGAGATAGAACAAGCACAAACACAACACACAAACTTCACCGATTAACACCACTTGTATTAATACGTATGAAAGGTTCGGTTACAGCGCAATGTTTACAAATCAGTTTTGCAAACTCTCTCAGTGTGTGTGTTCTTTCTAAATGTCTCACTTTCGAACTCTATTGAAGTGAACACACAACATGGGTATTTATACCCAACACAGATCGTCTGGTCGAAGGATCAGACAGACTGATCGTAAGATCATCTGTCGACCAGGAACCCATCGAAGGATCACATATACCACGAAGGATGATATCCTTCGTGGTCTATCCTTCGAAGGTTATCTTTCGAGCTCATCGAAGGACATAAACAATCCTTCGATGACACATCCTTCGACCCAAACATCTTTCAATCATTGTCTAACTGTTTGGCCAAGTCAAACCGGAGGATGGTTGACTTGGTCAAACTTACATCAATCTTACATCAAAGACATCGTTTTGTATCAAGACAAAATACAGACAAAGTACAGACACAAGTGCACCAAGACCGTCGTCGTCGGGAAAAACCTTCGGTGAACATGGGTGAAGATGAACCTATGGTTGGTTAGGTTTGGGAGTTATCCCTTCTTTTGATTGTATATATAAGTCTGTTAGTATAAACTCATCTTTTGAAGATCACGGGTGTGATCGGTGTTAATGTCTGTTGTTTGATCATCTTGCTATCTTGTAGAAGCAAGGTTTTTTGTTTGAATATTTTAGTTTCTGGAACTAAAATTGTGAAGATCATTGTCATGATCTTATTCCTGAAGTGTTTTGTTACACTTGGTGATATATCGATAATGTTTTTACTTCATACGTGTTTGAATTACAATATGTTGCATGTTTTTAATTGTTTTTGGATAGGTAAGGCGAATGAGAGTTGGTATTGTGCTCATGTTTGAACGTTTGTCTAAAAGGCGTAGCAGCTTGCCTTGTTTTTAGACTGTTCATGAGGTATACAATGTTTGACCATATTGTTTTCGCGCGAACCCAAGAAATTACATGCAATTTGTAATAAACAGTGATATAAGTAGGAATGATGTTTGTATTGATAAGAGCGCAAGGCTTTGTGATACAAGACATAATAAAGAAAGACATTGCCTGTATATTCTTTCCGCTTTTGAAGACTTAGTTCATATGTAACACCTGCGCAACTGTTGTGCGTTCCAGGTGCGGGGGACGAGGGTCCCATCGATCCTTTTTAGGGTGTATGCCCCTTTGCCTAAGACCTCGTTAATGACGTATGGTCCTTCCCATCTTGGCGCTAATTTGCCCGGCTTTTCAGCGTTTGACGCCTCATTGTCGCGCAAGACGAAATCGCCGGGGACAAATGTGCAAACGCGGACGCGCGCATTGTAATACTTCTCGAGCTTGGATTTGTACCTTGCTTCTGTTATCGCGGCGTTCTCGCGCCTTTCTTCCAAAAGATCCAAATCCATTCTTCGCTCTTGTTCGTTGTTCTGAGTTTCCATGGCTATCATGCGAGGTGATGGTAAACCTATCTCGGCTGGAATGACGGCCTCAGATCCATAAACTAAACTGAACGGAGTCTCGCCGGTGCTAGTCTTTGGCATTGTTCGATGCGCCCAGAGGATGCTGGGAAGTTCGTCAACCCACCCTCTGCGCGCTGTCCCGAGTCGCGCTTTTATGCCGTCAACGATCTGTTTGTTTACACTTTCTACCTGTCCATTCGCTTGAGGATGCGCAACGAAGGCGAAGTTATGCTCGATCTTCATTTCTTTAAACCATTTTTGAAGATCTTCTGCGGCGAAATTTGTACCATTGTCGGAAATAATGCGCAATGGTAATCCGAATCTGCAAATGATATGTTCCCATATAAATTTGCGGATTACCATTGCTGTTGTTGAGGCCAAAGCTTTAGCCTCCACCCATTTTGTGAAGTAATCCACCGCGACGATGATGAACTTTACCGCACCTGGCGCGTCAGGAAATGGACCGATAAGATCGATGCCCCACTGTTGGAATGGCCAGGCGGAAGTAACAGGAATTAGTGGATTTTTAGGTCGGAGTGTCTTTGGTGCGTGGCGTTGACATGCCTCGCATCTTCTTAACAGGTCGACTGCGTCCATGTGCATTCCTGGCCAGTAGTATCCAGCGCTCATTATTTTTGCCACGACCATGCGCGGTCCCGCGTGTATCCCGCATAATCCTTCGTGGATTTCTCTGACAAGGTACTGGGCGTCTGTTTTGTCGACATAGCGTAGTAATGGGCCCATGAATGATTTCCGGTAGAGGACGCCATCCGCCATTTCGTAATTTACTGCCTTGTGTTGTATTTTCCGAGCTTCTGCCTTTCCTTCCGGCAACTTTCCGTGTTGAAGGTACAAGATAATCGGAGACATCCAAGATGGATCTCCCATTTCTATACGTTTACTTGCTTGAGATGAATGGAAGGGTTGGATAATACCTCTATGCGTACTTCCTTTGCTAAGTGCTGAAAGCTGGTAGCAGCTAACTTGCTTAGCGCGTCAGCATGTTTTTTCTCGCTTCTGTTTATGTGATTAACTTTGAATGTTTGAAATTGGTTGATTAACATTCGTGCTTGTTCAAGGTACAATGCCATAGCTTCTTTTGCATCGTAATTGCCATTAACTTGCTCGGCTACCAGTTTTGAATCGACGTTAGCTTCAAGATTTCTTGCCCCCATTTTCAACGCTAAGCGAAGACCTGCCAAGAAGGCTTCATATTCGGCTTCGTTATTCGTACTTCTGAAATCCAAGCGTATAGCATACGTGAGCTCGTGGTTGTCTGGGCTGATTAATCGGAGACCTGCTCCTGCTCCATCGTCATTGGAAGCACCATCTGTGTGTAAGGTCCAGACTCTGTCATCGAAAACAGGTGTTGGGTTCTGGATTGCCTCACATTCTTGTATTTTATCGATAGGAACTTCAGTGGCAAAGTCTGCTAGAACTTGCCCTTTGATTGCGGGTCTTGGTTTGTAAAAAATGTTGTAGCCTCCTAACTCAATTGCCCATTTGGCCAGTCGTCCCGCCACGTCGGGTTTGGATAAGATCTGGCCTAAGTGGTAATTGGTAAGAACTGTGATAACGTGACCCGAGAAATACCTGCGTAGGCGTCGGGATGCATGTACTAGTGCTAGGACTAGTTTTTCTATCATTGAGTACCGAGTTTCTGGGCCGGTGAGCATTTTGCTGATGTAATAGATTGGAGTTTGGATGTTCTCGCGTTCCACCATCAATACAACACCAACTGCTACTTCCGCGGCAGATAGATATAAAATTAGTGGCTCTTTTTCTTTTGGTGCTGTCAGTGTTAGCAGCTGAATTAAACATTCTTTCATTTGTTTGAATGCGGTTTCCGCTTCAGAAGTCCACTGAAAGTCGGTTTTCTTTGCGCAGTTTCGTAGCGTACTGATGAATGGATAAGACTTTGCTGCGTGGTTAGCCAGAAATCTGTTTAAAGCCGCTAGGCGTCCGGCGAGCCTTTGCATTTCTTTAACTGTTGCGGGTGACGGCATTAGCTGAATAGCCTGCACTTTTTCTGGATTTACTTTAAAACCATCTTTTGTGACGATGAATCCCAAAAATTTTCCTTCTTCCATGCCGAAGGAGCATTTAGTTGGGTTAAGTTTTAGGCTTACGCTGCGCAAGGAATCGAATGTGCGCTGAATATTGTCAAGCATTATGCCTTCTTCATGGCTCATAATGACGAGGTCATCCATGTATACCTCGACAGTCTTGCCAATATCATCTTTGAAAATTGTGTCCATTAGGCGTTGATAAGTTGCGCCTGCGTTGCGCAGGCCGAACGGCATTTTAGTGTAACAGAAAATGCCTTTATCTGTGCGGAACGCCGTTTTGTCTTCGTCTTCTTCTTTCATCTGGACCTGATGATAACCCTTGTAACAGTCAAGAAAACATTTCCATCTGAATGATGCTAGAGAGTCGACTTTCTTGTCTATCTCTGGAAGCGCGTAGCAATCTTTTGGGCATGCTTTATTCAGGTCTTTGAAGTCGACGCACATTCTCCATCCGCCGCTATGTTTTTGTACCATTACTGGGTTGGCTACCCATGTATGGTATTTTACTTCGCGCAAGATTCCCGCATTAAGTAACTCTGCTACTTGCTCGTCCATTGCTTTTGCTTTTTCTTCACTGAAACTGCGCCTTCCCTGAGCAACAGGTTCTACTGATGGTTTGATGTTTAGACAATGTTGTGCGATGTCGCGTGGGACTCCAGTCATGTCTGCTGGGCACCAGGCAAATATATCTTTGTTGTCAGACAATAATTCTTTCAGTTGTATGCGTGTTGCTGGTGAAATGGCTGGTCCTAGCAGAATGGTCTGCTCTGGGTACTCGTTGTTTAGAACCCATTTCTCTGGTTCATTTGGTGCCGAGGGTTTGACTACCTTTGCTGGTGGTTCCTCGTCTACGAACATGACTTCTTTGCTTGAATAGAGTATTGCAACTCCAGTTTCTGTCGGAAATCCACAAGCAGCATGTGGAATGGAAGTGATCATGCTAAATTCCCTTTGTGACCTTCTCCCGAGCAAGACATCATGACGTGATGTTGCCGGCATGACCATGAAATTGACTGTAACTGTTCGTGAGTGCTCGCCATCAGATAAGGTCACCGGGAAAACAATCTGCCCTAATGGGAATACAGCTTCATTACAGAATCCGGTGAGGGGAAAATCGACCGGCTCTAAACGTGCTTTATCTTCTGGATCGAGTTGTTTAAAGCACTGTTCGTATATGATGTCCATCGAGCTTCCTGGATCTATGAACATATAGTCGGTTCGGTAATGACCGAAAATACCAGTGATAATCACTGGTCGTTCTTCCTGAGGGCCCCCAGGAACAACAGGGAACACAACTTGCTGTTCTCTCCAGTGTTGATCATAGTTTCGTTTATTTGGTCTCCGCGATGGACCTCCCTGAATCATGTGTATTTGTTTTTTATAACTGTTATATTGGCTGGATCGGATGTCCCCTCTATGTGGTGTTGGTGGGTCCAATACTGTGGTATTAATTACTTTTCCAGATCTGATGTTTGACAAATCAGATCTGGCGATTTGAATAACGATTGTGTTTAAAGCAGCTTGGCATCTGCTAAACCAATGTTCTGGATATTCTTCTAGTTGTAAATTGTTTCCGACGTCTGGTCGAGGACCAGGTTGCCGGTGAGATAATGAATTTTCTGCCATGTGTAAAAACAGAAAATGGAATGAACTGAATCGAAACGAGATAGAAACTAGAAAAACTGAGAAAACGGTGGGCGCCAATGAAGAAACACTAAACTAAATGGTCGGAACCGAGATAGTTAGGGGGTTTGAATCCGCATAAAAGGTTAGCTCTCTCTCGGTTGATTCAGTTGCAATGGAATTCCTTCTCCGGTGATTCTGCAAAAAAGAACACTGTTAGCCTCGTCAAGGGGAGAAGAGGGTTCTCTCCCTGACCCGACTCCGGCGTGAGAATAAGTATTGGTATCGGAGAAGATAAGTATTTGAGGAGTGAGAGTAATCTGAGTTTATACCTGAACAGTTCTCTTATTTATAACCGGGAGTTTGGGAGGGAAAACCTGTTATTGAAAAGATAACGGAAAATGCTAACGCCGTAGCGGTTATTTTTTCTCCCGTTTGAGTTCTTTGATCTGACGTCAATTAACCTCGATCCGATGTGAATGCACACGGATCGTGGTTTGATCTACGGCTGGGGAATCGCCACGTGGAAAGTGATTAATTGGAGATTACTCTCCAATTGCATGCCTTCGTTGTGATTTCCAGGGTTGTCTGTGGTGATGACACGTGTCCAGACGGTTATAACCGTCTGGGTGGTGCATGATTGTATTTCTTTCTAGAAGATTACTGCTGTAATCTGGTGTGACACCTTGCTGTGTAGACACAGACAAATAAATCCCAAGTCTGGGTAAGGTAATACCCAAGTCTGGATATTTAGGCGGAGGTAAAGGATTTTAACCTTTTGTGAATGGGAGAAGGCGCAAGGTTTTATGTTTTCCTTTGGGCGCGTGATGATAGATCGCTGATTTCTTCTTCCTCTTGTGAGACCGTTGCGCGGCCGCGCAAGGTCAAGAGGTTAAAAAGTTGGTTTATGGTATGGTCTCAAATCCTTTTTATGAGGTTTTTGGGACCTTACCCCTTCAACAACAAAAAAACCTAACTCTCCCCCCCCCCCCCCCCACCCCACTCAAAAAAAAAAAAACCTAACCCCCCCCCCCCCCAACCTAAATGCTAAAAACTAACCCCCACCCCACCCCCCCCCCCCCCAAAAAAAACTAAAAAACACACAATTTTTTTAATATTTTTTACTTAAAAATCGCTACTTTTAGTAGCAAATCTTTATTAATTTATATTTTTAATAACGAAATATAGCGAATTTTAAGTAAAAACTAATTAAAAAAATTGTGTTTTTTTAGCTATTTTTAGGTATTTTTTGTTGTGTTCACATTAATTCTCGCTGTTCTCGCAATAAAGGGTGGTTACTAACGGATCCTTCTCATATATATATATATATATATATATATATATATATAGGGTTAGGTTAACATACATTAAGTGTTATCGTACATCACGTACACGAAGCAGGGAACCTTCGGATCCGGCCTTAATCACGCATGGGACACAAAAAACACGCATGGGATCAGTTTTGTAAGATAATCACGCATTGGAACATTATTACGCACGTTCATTTGATGAAAACTTGGTGATAATCACGCATGGACCCTAATTACGCACGTTCTATTTTGGTGTCGTACGTTAATGTAGGTTAAGGCTTTTTGTACATTATACTTTCTCTCTCTATATATATATATATAGAGAGAGAAAGTATAATGTACAAAACTGCTTATCATACATTATCGTACGCGACAATACACACAACATGCGTGATTATTATTTTTGCCATTTATAACGTGCGTGATTAACTACCCATGCGTGATTATCACCTCTCATGCGTGATTATCACAAAAAAACTGCTCCCCATGCGTTATTAGGGCTCCATGCGTTACTTTTACCCAGATCTGATGGCTGCGGCTGTCGCGTACATGAAGTACGATAAGGTGTCTTGTATGTTAACCGCACTCTATATATATATATATGTATATATATATATATATATATATATATATATATATATATATATATATAAGGGTAAGATCGAATAAAAAGTTTATTTTGCCTAAATAGGATGAGAAGAAATCTTAACCATTCATTTTTCAAATCAATGGTTAAGATGAAAGTGTAGGAGAAAAGAGGAGTACAAGGGTATCTTAGAAAAATCCTATTTATGGACTTTCTTTCTCCACATGCAAGGCATATGCACATTTTACCCCTATTTTTTAATCGTTCATAACTTTTTTATATGACATTATTTTTTCATAAAAATTTCACCATAAAATCGAGCGTCTTTTGATCTTTATTTTGAGTATCATATTGCTATATAAAATATGAAGACTAAAAAAACCCACTAAAATGTGTTGTATTTCTATGTTGCATAACATTTTTTTGTTCTGGATTTTTTTACTAAATTTTTGTGCTAAATTTTTTGTGCTACATTTTTTTACTGAATTTTTACATGCTATATTTTTTTGTACTAGATTTTTTTGTGCTATATTTTTTTGTACTAGATTTTTTGTGCTATATTTTTTTGTTGTATTTTTAAAAAACAAAAGGGGTGCCACATGTCATTTTCACTCCTATTTATAAGGACCAAAATGCTCTTCATTCCTACTTATTAGGAGTGCCACATGTCATTATCACAATCCTTCTTAGGTTACTTAGGCAAAATCCACTTTTTAGTTGATCATTCCCATATATATATATATATATATATATAGAAAGTATAATGTACAAAACTGCTTATCATACATTATCGTACGCGACAATACACACAACATGCATGATTATTTTTTTTGCCATTTATAACGTGCGTGATTAACTACCCATGCGTGATTATCACCTCTCATGCGTGATTATCACAAAAAAACTGCTCCCCATGCGTTATTAGGGCTCCATGCGTTATTTTTACCCAGATCTGATGGCTGCGGCTGTCGCGTACGTGAAGTACGATAAGGTGTATTGTATGTTAACCGCACTCTATATATATATATATATATATATAGGGGAGGGTTTAAATGAGAACGCTAAATATTGTGAGAACCGTGAGAACAAATGAAAAAATCGCTAGAACTTGGTCAAAAACAATTCAAATTCAAAAAAATTTTCTACACTCATCATTATTATTCGAATACAATGTTATAAATTTAATTTACACGTTTAAATTTATGTGAATTCGTAAAAAAAGAAAATTTACACATGTGTAAGTTTGCCATTTACACATGTGTAAATCTGTTATATTTACACATGTGTAAAAAATCTAAAAAGAGTGATTTTGAAAGTAGAAATGAATTATTTGATATTATAAATTCTTTTTTTGATGTTGTATTTTAATTACAATGAGGTTTGTATTAAAAAAAAATGGTTTTGATTGGTTTTTTTGTTCGTTCTCACGGTTCTCGCAATATTTAGCGTTCTCAAGATAACCCTCCCCTATATATATATATATATATATATATATATATATATATATATGGTCGGGATTTAGAGAAAATGGTAGAAAGTGAACGGTGAGAACGCTTATGGATCGTCAGATCAAAACAATCTATGGATTAGATTGGCGCGGTGGCGTTTTCGTAAATAACATCAATTTTATTACGTGGACACGCTTCATTAAGAGTAAAAGGGTCTTTTGACTTCTCCACACAAAACGCCATCTCATGAAATAAAACGCCAAAAACAAAAATCACACACCATTCTAAGTAAAAACGTCATTAGATATAAAACGCCAAACTTAATTATAGTAAAATCCCGCCTAAAAAACCGCAAAAAAAATTCTATATATACAACATCTCAGACCTTCAATTAAAAACACACACAAAAACCCAAACGTCATATTTAATATATCTCATTCGCCTTAGAAATGCCAAAAAACCCAAACTTCAAATATCTTCTAACCCGAAACGTTTTTTTGAAATTCATTTTGGTTGTCTGAAAGATTTCGCTCCATGAAATGGACTAAATCCGTAAGTGAGAATATTGTCCGTTTCATTGAGTAAAATCTTATTGACTTATCCTCAACTTCCATCCAATTTATAAAGCCAAAACATACAAAAACATTATTGGGGTTTGTTGTCAATAAAGTTTAGCTGTATGGGGTGGACAACATTGTCAGTTATCTTTTGTCACGACCCCCGACCCCAGCCTGAACGGAATCGGGAGCCGCGAACAGCCAAGTGGTACCGGTGGTTATTTTGAAAAATATTGCAGCGGAAATTTCTTCAGAATCGTGAGTTAGGAAAAATATTAGAGTTTAGAAACACCGGATTTTATTTATTAAATAGATGAGATAAAACCATGTTTTTACAAAGGTAGCTTTAATATGGGATAACCCGAATACATAAAATAACTTTTCTTAATTTAATTTAATTGATAAAATAAGCCACTTCTGTAAGCCTTGTTGGTGCTGCATCCAACTCTAATTCCGATCTACGGTAATTACCTGAAACGCGTTTTAAAAAGGTTTTGTCAGCTGGAAATACTGGTGAGTTCATTCATTTTTGTACAAAAACATATTTGTTATAATTCACAGCATTAAGAGTTTTTACATTTGCTTCTTTAAGATTGGTAAAGACTTAATCACTGCAAAGTATAACTAGAAAATAGTGTTATAAGTTACAGTATTAAGAGCGATTACAATGTTTATATATATCAACCATCTACCCACGGTATTTATCACTCGACCAGCTATTGGCTATCTCGTTGTCCAATGGTGTATGTGATTATAGTCATATCACCCCTTGGCTAACCCGTTGTCCAATGGTGACGGTTATCAAGTAATGTATACAAAACCCCACATACCGGCTGTAATTTGGTGACTACAAAGACTTAATCCCTGTAATTATAACTTTGAAAGTAAACATGATTTTGAAATCAAATTTTATAAAAAGAGAATGACTCACATTATAAGCATGCAGATTTATACGGGCAGAGTTTAGCCTACTGGTTATCCTTGTAACCTAATGCACACGAACTCGGTAAGTAACTAATACAACATTTACGATAACTCACGAGATTAAAACCTTCACAACGAATGACAAAGTGCAATACTTAAACATCCATCGGATTCGCAACGAATGACAGAGTCTACCCCGAGTTTGGGTGGCACTCAAACATCCTGTCGGATTCACGACTAATGACAAAGTATAGCATTTAAACATCCTGTCGGATAGTTTCAATCGATCGGATATTGAATCGTAGCAGCGATCGAGTTAATACCCGGTATTGTAGCAGCGCCTCACTAATTTGAGAGTAATATACGAACAAAATTATAAAGAGTTTGAAAGTTTCGTCGACACCATCGAACTGCTCAGGAGCCAAGCTATTTATAGCTGAAATTGGGTTCTCTCGCGGCCCGCGTAAGCCTCCGGCCAAACCTTACGCGGCCCGCTTGGAAGTGTGGATCAGATCGGAGGTTGCTGAATCACCGGTGGTCGCGACACGTGGCCTTCATGCATATCTGGAGACCTACAAGCTGTCGCGGCCCGCGTGACCTCCCGCCTTTTCTTTACGCGGCCCGCGAGAAGACCACAAATCTTGATTTCTTGATTTTTGATATGGATTGGGGTTTCAGGGGTCCGGGTTTTTACTTATGGTTTGATTTGGGACATTTTTTACTATAATTATATTACAAAGAAAAAGGGAATAAAATAGTGAGAAAAGAGAATGGACCCACTTTGTAACTTTAGGGTTCAACTAGAAAGCCTCCTCGTACAAATTTTGGGTAAAACTTATGAGCTATTTAGAATATATATATATATATATATATACTCGTTTTAAGTATAGTACCCCTAATTCAACCTTGTCCCTATGTCACGATACAGAACCCCAATGAACTTAGTTAGGCAGAGCCTTGACATGCGTTATGGGGCTCAGATCAATCGGAAAGGGTAGCGGTGATCGGGAGTTAAAACACTTAAAACAGGACAAGCCTTTAGATATTAATTGGCTTAATATTTAAAAAGAAAAGAAATAAAAGAATAATAAGAAGAGGCGACAATATGGATTTTAGCAATTTCAATTGTTGAGATGAATTCCTATTTATACTGCCATACTTACAAGACACGTACACCAGTTTTATTCTTATACGAACACCTAGAAAATTCATTTAATGTTTTGGTGTGCTACGTGGGATCTAACTTTTCATTGGAGTAAATTTATTTATGAGTAAACTGCCATTTTGGTCCCTGTGGTTTAGGCACTTTTGCTATTTTAGTCCAAATCTCAAACTTTTTAAATCTGGGTCCCTGTGGTTTCACTTTTATTGTCATTTTAGTCCAAAATTAAGAGTAAACTGCCATTTTGGTCCCTGTGGTTTCACTTTTATTGCCATTTTACTCCAAATCTCAAACTTTTTGGAACAGTTAAAAAAAGGAGGATTTTGAATTTTGGACTAAAATGGCAATAAAGATGAAACCACAGGGACCCAGATTTAAAAAGTTTGAGATTTGGACTAAAATGGCAAAAATGCCCAAACCACAGGGACCAAAATGGCAGTTTACTCTTTATTTATTTATTATTTATATTTATATATATTATATAAAAAATGGGACACGTAGATAATTACATGCACACCATTTTCGAAATTCACGTATATTTTCTAAATTTTCATTTTAGTTATTATTATTTTATTCTTATAATTAATTCACCTGCTTCACTTATTTGGCGCGTATAACTTCTAAAATATGACGTTTTACAAAACAATAAACATGTCTTTAGAATGAGAATAATTTTATCTACAATTTGAACAAAGTTTCATTAAAAATGGAGTAGGTTCAAAATACAATGTTTTTTATATTTTAAATATTATACGGTTCCTAGGCCCGTCTAGGTACTTCATATTTCTAACAGTCTACTTACCCGTAATATACCTGTCTAATAATATAAGTTTTTATAGACTTTTATTTTATTAGAGAGGTCACCCATATACAGGCCAATTAATGAGTATAATAATTCAACCAAAAATAGTTTTTAAACTATTTGGGGCGAATAATTATATTAAAAATAAACTAGTTACTAGTGGTAAATAAATTTAACCAAACCTAAAATTCTTATATGATAAAAATAGGAATGTTAAATCCTCCTCACCTTGTTTTAAATCTCGTCCTCGAGATTTGGGCTACGATGTCTTTTAAAGTTATGTCATGTTTTAGTCAATAAAAACAATATTAAGGTAAATGACACCGAATTAAAACATCAAATTTTGTGAATACGAGTTGTACAATAAATAGGATTCAATGGTTCAACTGAATCAATTCAAGAAATTGATGTCAAACGAATGAGATGAAATGATATAATTTTCAAGGTGACTAGGTTCAAGCCAAAAGAGATATATGATCAATAGATGTTTAAATTGAATGTTTACAAGTTGTGAATGATTTTTAGAATAAACAAAATTTATTGTCAAAGGAAAAATTACTTTGATTGTTAACTGAGGAAGACTTAGAATCGACAAGTTCAAAATGAAATAAAAGCATGAAAATGATTTGTCAAATATTGAATTATGAGATGAGAAAAATCAATGGGTTGATATTTATCGAATTACAAGGATACACCGATATACAACAGAGTTTAGTGTATCATTGTCTTAACACATAGTTGTATTAAGACTATTTTAAATGAGGAGTTAAACGAAAGATATACGTGGTTTTAAATGATTCGTATGATTATGATTAGCCCAAGCTACAAGTTTATATCGACGCCACAAGGTGTTGTAGTAATTGAAATAATAATAGCGGTGACTGGACGAGTTCACCGTGTTTTAAATTAAATGAAAGTTCAGCGAAGTAAGTTCGAATGTTTGTTTCAAATAAATCTAGTAGGATTTTCAATTGAAATTGAAACAATTGAATAATATTTTTCAATTGAAGATGATAAAGCAATAATTATCATGAAAGGCTCGATTGATGCTGTAAGAACTATTAAGAGATACGCTGAAATATGATATGAATTTGTGTATCATTATCTTAGCACACGATTGTGTTAAGATTGTTTTTATAGGATAAAACAACGAAGCAGATTTAATATAAATAGATAAATAATTAAATCCGTATATGATGTGTGCAAACGAGATTAACACAAGATTAAAATTTGTGAAAACATCACCACAAGGTGATCGTGATCAAAGAAACGATTCAATGAAGTTGAAGATCAAACAAGCATGTTATATTTCAAGAGAATTGAAGTGCTTGTTGGAATTATTTCGAATATGATGGCTTCAATTCATCATATGGGACTTTGAATTGAATACGTAATGCGAGCAAGTTCAAACAGTTGAACTTGGTTTAAACAAAACGAGTTTTAATAAGAAAGTTCGGACATGGTCACAACAAAAACCATGTATGCCAAAGAAAATTGAGTTTTTCAAGAAATTCATTGACTCGATATCAAAGAGTCATTGTTTAGCAATAATGCGGTTTCACAGTGCCAAAAATCAAGTATAGCGAAATGATATTTGGATAAAACAACAAATTGGAATGAAGCCCTCCAATGGTCTTCATAAGTCAAATGAACCACATGCGCAACAAACAGTGCATGTGTTACGTGTGGATTTATTAAGAAATGAAATAGATCAATATTCGCTACTATGAAAGAAATCCTCATGGTATGATGACCATTAGGGGAAGTAAAAATGTAAAAGTCTATTCACTATGTGCAGAGGTCTGAAAAAGGAATTTAAGAATTTGATCTGGAATTTCGTGTGATAACCGTTGTTAAGTGACGTTATCATGGAATGTCGAATATTGCATATTTTGTCGTTAATGAAATAGGGGAATTGTACCGATATGTGACTTCTTTTGCAGTGCCGATAATTATGACTCTGATTTAGACTGTGCACCGATGGTTGTGAAATCTTGTTCCAATGTACCTCAGTGAGATTCATGTCGTTTGTAGGATCACGTGGTAAAGTGCCGCTTTTTGATCAGTAGTTCTCCCACTGCTGGGATGAGCATTGTTGTTTTCGTTCCCAATCATATTTTCAAAAGGCCTTGCTTCGAAAGTCGTGTGTGATATACTTCGACGATTGTGGACGTATAATTTAATTTTCATGTGTTTTCTTGTGCACTAGCACAACATTACATGCTTCTTACTTGCGTTAATAGTCTATGGTAATGCATTTGGAAATTCTTATACTCTGGATGGTGTCCCAACTTAAAAGGGTTTCTATTGTTTATATTGTCGCACGAGTTACGAGGTAGATAATCAAACGAAATAATGTTTGATATCGGAATTAAAGAGATTCCTGATAAAGAAATCTAGATTTATTATTGACACATTTGCTTGTGCTTTATTCCAAATTGTCAATCCTTATGGTTTTTGGATTTCCTTATAGATATACATATCTATATAATCATATATTTCACATGCTGTAATATACATACCTTTTATATGGTCCATTTAACAGATTCTTATTTCCAAAAAAATAAGTCAGATATCAAGTCATGATACTATTTAGGGAAATCTTTACACTTATTTGACATATTATATACCTTCTTACCCGGTTCTAGCCGGAGAGGTAACCCCGTTATATCCGGACAAGCTGGAGAGTCTGCTACACCATACCTAGTCTTGCCGGAGAAAAATTTAGATTTTCCCATAAATGGATCTTTCTTAATTCATGATTTAGAAAGTGCATTATGACTTTCAACAAAGACTAAGCAAATTAGTCTTCACATGACATATCATATTCTAGAACAAAGTAGTAATAATTAGGGAAATCTCTTAACGATTATTTCTTATTTATTATACTTACAATGTTCTATTTATTATTTTCACGGCATTCCAAAACCCATTACACTTTATTTACACAAGTATTTAGCTTAGCTTATACTAAGGCATCTTTTCTTAAGTTCAAGTCTAGAGGCTATCATGTGTGCTACCAGTTAATAGCAATCTCCTAACTCTTTTATATAATCTTAGGTATTATTATCACAACACCTATAGGCTTAAATTAGTGGCTCTGATACTGATGTGCGGTAAAGTGTTATATATATTAGGTGTATATTTTAAGCCCCTTTAACACTTATTTTTAGCCAAGTTTTAAATTTATAAAACACGATATTTTACTAACACTAAACACACATATGGGCAAGTGCACCCATCGTGAGTGTAGTATAGTGTTGGCAAGATACCGAGGTCGTCCAAGGACACAAGAGCTTTTAGTACCGGTTTATCCTCAACGTCTAATCAAAATAAAAAGTTTAGAAAAATGTTTTTAAACTAAGAAAAATAAAAACTAACTAAAATACAGAAAATAAAAATAAAAATAAAACAGATAGACAAGATGAATCACTTGGTTCCGACTCGTATCTAGTATAACCTTTGATTATTTCCGCACTTTTGCACATAGTTAAGAGATTATCTTAGTTATTGTAGTAGGCCCCTCTTTTGAAGGTGACGTTACCCTCACCCCAGTAGTTTGAGTCAGCAAGGATACAATCCTAAAAGGGTGGATTATTGGAAGATAATTAATTAAGTTATTAATGCAAATTATGGTAGGCCCCGCTTTTGGCGGTGACGTTACCCTCGACTAAGTAGTCTGAGTCAGCAGGGATACAGTCCTAAATAGCTGGGTTATAGTATTAATAGTAGTTAACTTATGAGGGGATCAAAGAGTTTGGACCCCCTCCATCCAATACCATGAAGCATTGAAGGATGTCCTACTAAAATTGACCCAGGTCCATTGCAGGACCTCTAAACGCTGAACAATGGCAAGACCGTTACCAAACCGTTCCCTTAACCCCCGACCAGGTAGCCAACATACCTCCATATAGACCGTGGAGATATGAATGGTGAAAATCTTTTATTTTATATAGACAGTAAAATAATGCCAAGACACCACGGACAAACGATAAGGAAAGATCACCTTCAACATAAGCAACTAGTTATTAAAGTCTTTAATACAAAACCAAATAAAAAGTGCAAAAGATTAGAAATAAAAAGTATTAAACTAGACACTTTGTCTTCACCAAGTGATGTAAGAGACTTAGGCAAACATGGCCTTGATTGTCAAGAACTCTTACGATCAATCCTGGATCCCGAGACGACTTACACACTCTACGATGGACAATGGATGATGGTGGTGGATGATGGTGTTATGGTGGTGGTGGGTGGTGGATGAAGTGTGAGAAAGGTGGTGTGCCATGGGATGAGTTGAAATGAAACCAAGCACTCCTATTTATAGGCTGAACAGAAGGCTGGGCACGGCCCCGTGTCCGCTGGACACGCCCCCGTGCCTGTCTGACACTCTCTCTCTTCATTAATTGTAATTCGCAATTACAATTAATGCGCCTGCTGTACTTTCGCCACGCCCCCGTGTTCACTGGACACGGCCCAGTGGTGGGCAATAGAAGCTTCTACAGGTTTGTCTTTAGTGCCAGGGCTGTCCATCCTGAGCACTGCCCCGTGCTGAGCTGGGCATGCCTCGTGTCGGGCTGGGCACGCCCCGTGCTCAGCTGGGCACAGCCCCATGCTCAGCTTTCTTCTTGTTTTTGCTTTGGGAGATGCTGTTGAGGGGGGTCGGGCATGCCACGTTTGTTCCTTTTCTTGTATTTATGCTAGATTTAGCTGCCTTTTGCTTCTTTTGTTAATTTGAGCTCATTTAATCCTGAAAATACAAAAGGAAGACAAAAGCACACTTTTTCCAACATTAGTACTAAAAAGGGTTAGTTTTATGCCTCATTTGATGAAATTTATATGTTACATTTTGAACACATCAAATACCCCCACACTTGAATCTTTGCTTGTCCTCAAGCAAAACTCTTTAATATGTGGCTATTTACACTCCCAAATGGAATGGGTAGAAAAGAAGGTTTTGGTCTTGTCATAGAGTGTCAGGATTTACAAGATTCTTTATTTAATTTTATTTTTATTTATTTACAATCCTATTCGTCATGATTTATTTAAAACTTTTCATAAGATAAATTACTTATTAGGGCATAACATGCCTCTTTAAAATTCTATTTATATACGAGTTCACATACCTCACGGGGATCACTCAACACTCGGCCGAAGATGTATTTTAGTGAATCACTCGAGAGCGGCACGGAACTTACTCCTACCATAGGCTTGCCAAGCAATCAATCCTCCTCCTTTTTAACTATATACCTTTGTAAACATCAAGAGTACTTTTTGGGTGAAGGGTTAGGCTTGGGTTAAAGGTAGGTGGTTGGGTTAGTGGTTAGTGGTTAGTAGAAAGGGCGAAAAAGCGTAACAAGCGTCGGTTTTCGAAAGACTTTTTATTTTTGCAATTTTTTTTTATCTTGATGAAGCCAGTATTCAAACAAAGTTATTTTTGATGAACTTGCTTGTTCATTTATTTTGCTTCATCATCACCACTTTTTTTTTTTTGAAAAGTCATACGAAAAATTGAGCTTGTTACTAAAACAAAAGGTGAAAAATAAAAAGGGTTTAGGTGGGTGAAAAGGTGTTTGGTTTGGGTTAAGAAATGAAAAGGTTTAGGCTCAAAGGGGCTAACTAGGGGGATTTTTGGGTAGGTGGTAAAAAAAAAGAAAAAATAGTGGTGTAGAAATAAAAAAGGGTTAGTCCTAATGCCTCCATCATTTACTTACTCGGGTTTAAGTTGGTAAGGACCAGGAATGTATCGTCATGGCAAGTTCTAGAGTCGTAAGAACCAAGCGGCTATTCACACAAGAAATGAAAAATGAGCATTTAGTCAAATGATATGTAAGTGTATGCTCAATAAAGGCTCAAAACTCACTTTTGTGGGAATGAGTTTTTATGTGATCAAGTATATATAATCAAATTTTAACTAAGCTTGTCATGTCTTTTCATAATTTTCTTATGTTGGTTCTTTTTGTCACGACGCTATCGGTTGTAAATTTGTAAAAATATAACCTTTTCAGAATTTTGAAATTCCCAAATTAAACCTAGACAAGTAAAAAAAAAATTGAAAAAATTTTTTTTTGAAAAAATTTGGGGTGATTAGCGGTTCGAATAGAGTTTTGTGTAAGGCTTGTTATTAGGACTTGCAAGATTCAAGGTTTTAGCATCCCCCCACACTTAAATTACACATTGTCCTCAATGTGTCCTAAAAATAAGTTTTTAGGCTGATTAAATGTGTAAAAATGGGTTAAAAACAAGATTGGTACTGGGTTGCTGAACACGGGGTGGTGTTGGCTGAGCACGGCCCAGTGTCCAGACTGCCAGTACCAAAAGTAAACAGAAGGCTGGGCATGGGGGCGTGTCCAGTGAGCACGGCCCCGTGTCCAGGTACCTGAACTGGGCATTTTCTACAGAACCTTGGGCACGGGGCGTGTTGGGGTGAGCACGGCCCCGTGCTGAACTTGCTGTAATGAAGAAAAATCATCGGGAGGCTCTGTTTTTGTGTATGGGGTGTTGGTTCAAGCTTCCCTTATCATCCTTCACCATCCCGAGTGTGTTTTATTCCTGAAAATTTAAAACTAAACTAGAAAACATAAAGGTTAATCTAAACTAAACTACAGATAGTTCCGCGGAATGCCTCCGTGGTGCGCCACGTTTATAAGGGTCCTTGGCTAGACCCACCTTATCAGGTGGTTCTGGCTCATCTTCAATTAGGGGGTCATCATTGCCGAATGGATATTTCATTGATCGCTCAAGATCGACACTCTTTTTAAATGCCCCTAATTGAAGAGGTAGATTGTTGAACTTCCGTTTTTTCAAAGCTTTGTGAGTTTTTACAAATGGTCGCCCCAACACTAGAGGAGCGTCATCGAGGATGACAAAGTCGGTCAGGATTACCATTTGATTTGTTTGAACCAAGACATCTTCAACTATACCGATTGATTTTATTACTTGCCGATTGGATAGAAAAATGGGTATTTGAAGTGGAGAAAAATCACTAATACTTAATTTTTCGAAAATGTAATTAGGCATTATGTTAACACAAAGATCTTTATCGATTGTAACGTTACTAATAAATGAATTTTGAAAGAAACATGGAACCGGTGTAATGTTAATTTCAAATGGGTCTTCTTTTATTAGCGAAGTTTGATCATTAGTTAACTTAACACTCACTGTTTCGTCAATTTTAGTGTTAGTGTTTAACTCTTTTAAAAACTTAGCATGAGTGGGTACTAAACAATGATTTTCAAAAGAAGGTGACAAGAGATTAATTTCTTCAAAATTAGACTCTTCTTGAATTTTAACGTTGTCGGACTCACCTATTTCGTTGTTTAACTCATGTGTCAGTTTTTCACATAATTGTTCTTCCATTTTTACAGTTTCAGTTATCTCTTCCTTTTTTAATTCTTCTCTTGCGCGGGACTCCTCTTCCCTTGCGCGAGCTTCTTTTATACATCGATCGATAACTCTTATGTGTTCTAATATCCTATCGGTTACTTCGGTTATAGAAAAAGAGTCGGTATTTTCTAAGCTTGAATCCGGTTGTTCGACCCTTTGTTCCTCATAATACCCATATGAAGTCGATGGTTCGCACCATTGTTCTTCATTGTAAGCATATGATGGATAAGGTTCGTAATTTTGTTCTTCATAATACTTATATGAGGTGGGTTGTTCATGCCATGGTTCCTCATAGTAAGTATACGAAGGTGGTGGCTCATATCTTGGTTCCTCAAAGTATGAGTATGAAGGCTCATACCTTGGTTCATCAAAATATGAATATGAGGGAGGAGGTTCATACCTTTGATCTTCATAGGATGCGTATGAAGTTGATGGCTCGTACCTGGGCTCCTCATAGTAGGTGTATGAATTGGATGGTTGATATGAGCGATTATTTTGAACCGATCGTGAGTTACGACAATTAGTGCAATAATTACCCATATAATCATCCTCCTCATAGGTGTAGTTGTAACCTCCTGAGTATTGATCCATAAGAATCACTCAGCAGACCACAACCGAGTCTCGAGATCAGAAAACAAAAAGAAACACAGAAACAGAGGCTGCACACGGCCCCGTGTTCAGTGGACACGGCCCTGTGTTCAGAATCTGTATCTGGGCGTTTTAATTAAATTTACTGATTTCGTTGAGCACGGGGCGTGTTCAGTGAGCATGGCCCGTGTTCAAGCTTCTGTTACTGGGTGTTTTATGAAAAATATGCAGCACGGCCCCGTGTTCAGCGAGCACGGCCCGTGTTCAACCTCTTGTAAATGCAAAACTAAACTAAAATGCAGAAAAATGTGGTCCCGTTTTGAAAAGGTTTTGAAAAACTGATTAGGCCGTCGATTTTAAGCTTTCCTAAAATCCTTGTGTCCCCGGCAACGGCGCCAAAAACTTGATGTGCGGTAAAGTGTTATATATATTAGGTGTATATTTTAAGCCCCTTTAACACTTATTTTTAGCCAAGTTTTAAATTTATAAAACACGATATTTTACTAACACTAAACACACATATGGGCAAGTGCACCCATCGTGAGCGTAGTATAGTGTTAGCAAGATACCGAGGTCGTCCAAGAACACAAGAGCTTTTAGTACCGGTTTATCCTCAACGTCTAATCAAAATAAAAAGTTTAGAAAAATGTTTTTAAACTAAGAAAAATAAAAACTAACTAAAATGCTGAAAATAAAAAGTTTATAATTAATTCATCTGCTTCACTTATTTGGCGCGTATAACTTCTAAAATATGACGTTTTACAAAACAATAAACATGTCTTTAGAATGAGAATAATTTTATCTACAGTTTGAACAAAGTTTCATTAAAAATGGAGTAGGTTCAAAATACAATGTTTTTTATATTTTAAATATTATACGGTTCCTAGGCCCGTCTAGGTACTTCATATTTCTAACAGTCTACTTACCCGTAATATACCTGTCTAATAATATAAGTTTTTATAGACTTTTATTTTATTAGAGAGGTCACCCATATACAGGCCAATTAATGAGTATAATAATTCAACCAAAAATAGTTTTTAAACTATTTGGGGCGAATAATTATATTAAAAATAAACTAGTTACTAGTGGTAAATAAATTTAAACAAACCTAAAATTCTTATATGATAAAAATAGGAATGTTAAATCCTCCTCACCTTGTTTTAAATCTCGTCCTCGAGATTTGGGCTACGATGTCTTTTACAGTTATGTCATGTCTTAGTCAATAAAAACAATATTAAGGTAAATGACACCGAATTAAAACATCAAATTTTGTGAATACGAGTTGTACAATAAATAGGATTCAATGGTTCAACTGAATCAATTCAAGAAATTGATGTAAAACGAATGAGATGAAATGATATAATTTTCAAGGTGACTAGGTTCAAGCCAAAAGAGATATATGATCAATAGATGTTTAAATTGAATGTTTACAAGTTGTGAATGATTTTTAGAATAAACAAAATTTATTGTCAAAGGAAAAATTACTTTGATTGTTAACTGAGGAAGACTTAGAATCGACAAGTTCAAAATGAAATAAAAGCATGAAAATGATTTGTCAAATATTGAATTATGAGATGAGAAAAATCAATGGGTTGATATTTATCAAATTACAAGGATACACCGATATACAACAGAGTTTAGTGTATCATTGTCTTAACACATAGTTGTATTAAGACTATTTTAAATGAGGAGTCAAACGAAAGATATACGTGGTTTTAAATGATTCGTATGATTATGATTAGCCCAAGCTACAAGTTTATATCGACGCCACAAGGTGTTGTAGTAATTGAAATAATAATAGCGGTGACTGGACGAGTTCACCGTGTTTTAAATTAAATGAAAGTTCAGCGAAGTAAGTTCGAATGTTTGTTTCAAATAAATCTAGTAGGATTTTCAATTGAAATTGAAACAATTGAATAATATTTTTCAATTGAAGATGATAAAGCAATAAT
Organism: Helianthus tuberosus; assembly: GCA_030545235.1. Taxonomy (NCBI): domain Eukaryota; kingdom Viridiplantae; phylum Streptophyta; class Magnoliopsida; order Asterales; family Asteraceae; genus Helianthus; species Helianthus tuberosus. Next base: position 35,771,649 of record CM060439.1, on the reverse strand, counting down.
TATCATGAAAGGCTCGATTGATGCTGTAAGAACTATTAAGAGATACATTGAAATATGATATGAATTTGTGTATCATTATCTTAGCACACGATTGTGTTAAGATTGTTTTTATAGGATAAAACAACGAAGCCGATTTAATATAAATAGATAAATAATTAAATCCGTATATGATGTGTGCAAACGAGATTAACACAAGCTTAAAATTTGTGAAAACGTCACCACAAGGTGATCGTGATCAAAGAAACGATTCAATGAAGTTGAAGATCAAACAAGCATGTTATATTTCAAGAGAATTGAAGTGCTTGTTGGAATTATTTCAAATATGATGGCTTCAATTCATCATATGGGACTTTGAATTGAATACGTAATGCGAGCAAGTTCAAACAGTTGAACTTGGTTTAAACAAAACGAGTTTTAATAAGAAAGTTCGGACATGGTCACAACAAAAACCTTGTATGCCAAAGAAAATTGAGTTTTTCAAGAAATTCATTGACTCGATATCAAAGAGTCATTGTTTAGCAATAATGCGGTTTCACAGTGCCAAAAATCAAGTATAGCGAAATGATATTTGGATAAAACAACAAATTGGAATGAAGCCCTCCAATGGTCTTCATAAGTCAAATGAACCACATGCGCAACAAACAGTGCATGTGTTACGTGTGGATTTATTAAGAAATGAAATAGATCAATATTCGCTACTATGAAAGAAATCCTCATGGTATGATGACCATTAGGGGAAGTAAAAATGTAAAAGTCTATTCACTATGTGCAGAGGTCTGAAAAAGGAATTTAAGATTTTGATCTGGAATTTCGTGTGATAACCGTTGTTAAGTGACGTTATCATGGAATGTCGAATATTGCATATTTTGTCGTCAATGAAATAGGGGAATTGTACTGATATGTGACTTCTTTTGCAGTGCCGATAATTATGACTCTGATTTAGACTGTGCACCGATGGTTGTGAAATCTTGTTCCAATGTACCTCAGTGAGATTCTTGTCGTTTGTAGGATCACGTGGCAAAGGGCCGCTTTTTTATCAGTAGTTCTCCCACTGCTGGGATGAGCATTGTTGTTTTCGTTCCCAATCATATTTTCAAAAGGCCTTGCTTCGAAAGTCGTGTGTGATATACTTCGACGATTGTGGACGTATAATTTAATTTTCATGTGTTTTCTTGTGCACTAGCACAACTTTACATGCTTCTTACTTGCGTTAATAGTCTATGGTAACGCATTTGGAAATTCTTATACTCTGGATGGTGTCCCAACTTAAAAGGGTTTCTATTGTTTATATTGTCGTACGAGTTACGAGGTAGATAATCAAACGAAATAATGTTTGATATCGGAATTAAAGAGATTCCTGATAAAGAAATCTAGATTTATTATTGACACATATGCTTGTGCTTTATTCCAAATTGTCAATCCTTATGGTTTTTGGATTTCCTTATAGATATACATATCTATATAATCATATATTTCACATGCTGTAATATACATACCTTTTATATGGTCCATTTAACAGATTCTTATTTCCAAAAAAATAAGTCAGATATCAAGTCATGATACTATTTAGGGAAATCTTTACACTTATTTGACATATTATATACCTTGTTACCCGGTTCTAGCCGGAGAGGTAACCCCGTTATATCCGGACAAGCTGGAGAGTCTGCTACACCATACCCAGTCTTGCCGGAGAAAAATTTAGATTTTGCCATAAATAGATCTTTCTTAATTCATGATTTAGAAAGTGCATTATGACTTTCAACAAAGACTAAGCAAATTAGTCTTCACATGACATATCATATTCTAGAACAAAGTAGTAATAATTAGGGAAATCTCTTAACTGTTATTTCTTATTTATTATACTTACAATGTTCTATTTATTATTTTCACGGCATACCAAAACCCATTACACTTTATTTACACAAGTATTTAGCTTAGCTTATACTAAGGCATCTTTTCTTAAGTTCAAGTCTAGAGGCTATCATGTGTGCTACCAGTTAATAGCAATCTCCTAACTCTTTTATATAATCTTAGGTATTATTATCACAACACCTATAGGCTTAAATTAGTGGCTCTGATACTGATGTGCGGTAAAGTGTTATATATATATTAGGTGTATATTTTAAGCCCCTTTAACACTTATTTTTAGCCAAGTTTTAAATTTATAAAACACGATATTTTACTAACACTAAACACACATATGGGCAAGTGCACCCATCGTGAGCGTAGTATAGTGTTGGCAAGATACCGAGGTCGTCCAAGGACACCAGAGCTTTTATTACCGGTTTATCCTCAACGTCTAATCAAAATAAAAAGTTTAGAAAAATGTTTTTAAACTAAGAAAAATAAAAACTAACTAAAATGCTGATAAAACAGATAGACAAGATGAATCACTTGGTTCCGACTCGTATCTAGTATAACCTTTGATTATTTCCGCACTTTTGCACATAGTTAAGAGATTATCTTAGTTATTGTAGTAGGCCCCTCTTTTGAAGGTGACGTTACCCTCACCCCAGTAGTTTGAGTCAGCAAGGATACAATCCTAAAAGGGTGGATTATTGGAAGATAATTAATTAAGTTATTAATGCAAATTATGGTAGGCCCTGCTTTTGGCGGTGACGTTACCCTCGACTAAGTAGTCTGAGTCAGCAGGGATACAGTCCTAAATTGCCGGGTTATAGTATTAATAGTAGTTAACTTATGAGGGGATCAAAGAGTTTGGACCCCCTCCATCCAATACCATGAAGCATTGAAGGATATCCTACTAAAATTGACCCAGGTCCATTGCAGGACCTCTAAACGCTGAACAATGGCAAGACCTTTACCAAACCGTTCCCTTAACCCCCGACCAGGTAGCCAACATACCTCCATGTAGACCGTGGAGATATGAATGGTGAAAATCTTTTATTTTATATAGACAGTAAAATAATGCCAAGACACCACGGACAAACGATAAGGAAAGATCACCTTCAACATAAGCAACTAGTTATTAAAGTCTTTAATACAAAACCAAATAAAAAGTGCAAAAGATTAGAAATAAAAAGTATTAAACTAGACACTTTGTCTTCACCAAGTGATGTAAGAGACTTAGGCAAACATGGCCTTGATTGTCAAGAACTCTTACGATCAATCTTGGATCCCGAGACGACTTACACACTCAACGATGGACAATGGATGATGGTGGTGGATGATGGTGTTATGGTGGTGGTGGGTGGTGGATGAAGTGTGAGAGATGTGGTGTGCCAAGGGATGAGTTGAAATGAAACCAAGCACTCCTATTTATAGGCTGAACAGAAGGCTGGGCACGGCCCCGTGTCCGCTGGACACGCCCCCATGCCTGTCTGACACTCTCTCTCTTCATTAATTGTAATTCGCAATTACAATTAATGCGCCTGCTGTACTTTCGCCACGCCCCCGTGTTCACTGGACACGGCCCCGTGGTGGGCAATAGAAGCTTCTACAGGTTTGTCTTTAGTGCCAGGGCTGTCCATCCTGAGCACTGCCCCGTGCTGAGCTGGGCACGCCTCGTGTCAGGCTGGGCACGCCCCGTTCTCAGCTGGGCACAGCCCCATGCTCAGCTTTCTTCTTGTTTTTGCTTTGGGAGATGCTGTTGAGGGGGGTCGGGCATGCCACGTTTGTTCCTTTTCTTGTATTTATGCAAGATTTAGCTGCCTTTTTGCTTCTTTTGTTAATTCGAGCTCATTTAATCCTGAAAATACAAAAGGAAGACAAAAGCACACTTTTTCCAACATTAGTACTAAAAAGGGTTAGTTTTATGCCTCATTTGATGAAATTTATATGTTACATTTTGAACACATCAAATACCCCCACACTTGAATCTTTGCTTGTCCTCAAGCAAAACTCTTTAATATGTGGCTATTTACACTCCCAAATGGAATGGGTAGAAAAGAAGGTTTTGGTCTTGTCATAGAGTGTCGGGATTTTCAAGATTCTTTATTTAATTTTATTTTTATTTATTTACAATCCTATTCGTCATGATTTATTTAAAACTTTTCATAAGATAAATTACTTATTAGGGCATAACATGCCTCTTTAAAATTCTATTTATATACGAGTTCACATACCGCACGGGGATCACTCAACAAATGGTGAAAAATAAAAAGGGTTTAGGTGGGTGAAAAGGTGTTTGGTTTGGGTTAAGAAATGAAAAGGTTTACGCTCAAAGGGGCTAACTAGGGGGATTTTTGGGTAGGTGGTAAAAAAAAAGAAAAAATAGTGGTGTAGAAATAAAAAGGGTTAGTCCTAATGCCTCCATCATTTACTTACTCGGGTTTAAGTTGGTAAGGACCGGGAATGTATCGTCATGGCAAGTTCTAGAGTCGTAAGAATCAAGCGGCTATTCACACAAGAAACGAAAAATGAGCATTTAGTCAAATGATATGTAAGTGTATGTTCAATAAAGGCTCAAAACTCACTTTTGTGGGAATGGGTTTTTATGTGATCAAGTATATATAATCAATTTTTAACTAAGCTTGTCATGCCTTTTCATAATTTTCTTATGTTGGTTCTTTTTGTCACGACGCTATCGGTTGTAAATTTGTAAAAATATAACCTTTTTAGAATTTTGAAATTCTCAAATTAAACCTAGACAAGTAAAAAAAAATTGAAATTTTTTTTTTTTTTGAAAAAATTTGGGGTGATTAGCGGTTCCAATAGAGTTTTGTGTAAGGCTTGTTATTAGGACTTGCAAGATTCAAGGTTTTAGCATCCCCCCCCCCCCACACTTAAATTACACATTGTCCTCAATGTGTCCTAAAAATAAGTTTTTAGGCTGATTAAATGTGTAAAAATGGGTTAAAAACAAGATTTTATGGTACTGGGTAGCCGAACACGGGGTGGTGTTGGCTGAGCACGGCCCAGTGTCCAGACTGCCAGTACCAAAAGTAAACAGAAGGCTGGGCACGGGGGCGTGTCCAGTGAGCACGGCCCCGTGTCCAGGTACCTGAACTGGGCATTTTCTACAGAACCTTGGGCACGGGGCGTGTTGGGGTGAGCACGGCCCCGTGCTGAACTTGCTGTAATGAAGAAAAATCATCGGGAGGCTCTGTTTTTGTGTATGGGGTGTTGGTTCAAGCTTCCCTTATCATCCTTCACCATCCCGAGTGTGTTTTATTCCTGAAAATTAAAAACTAAACTAGAAAACATAAAGGTTAATCTAAACTAAACTACAGATAGTTCCGCGGAATGCCTCCGTGGTGCGCCACGTTTATAAGGGTCCTTGGCTAGACCCACTTTATCAGGTGGTTCTGGCTCATCTTCAATTAGGGGGTCGTCATTGCCGAATGGATATTTCATTGATCGCTCAAGATCGACACTCTTTTTAAATGCCCCTAATTGAAGAGGTAGATTGTTGAACTTCCGGTTTTTCAAAGCTTCGTGAGTTTTTACAAACGGTCGCCCCAACACTAGAGGAGCGTCATCGAGGATGACAAAGTCGGTCGGGATTACCATTTGATTTGTTTGAACCAAGACATCTTCAACTATACCGATTGATTTTATTACTTGCCGATTGGATAGAAAAGTGGGTATTTGAGGTGGAGAAAAATCACTAATACTTAATTTTTCGAAAATGTAATTAGGCATTATGTTAACACAAAGATCTTTATCGATTGTAACGTTACTAATAAATGAATTTTGAAAGAAACATGGAACCGGTGTAATGTTAATTTCAAATGGGTCTTCTTTTATTAGCGAAGTTTGATCATTAGTTAACTTAACACTCACCGTTTCGTCAATTTTAGTGTTAGTGTTTAACTCTTTTAAAAACTTAGCATGAGTGGGTACTAAACAATGATTTTCAAAAGAAGGTGACAAGAGATTAATTTCTTCAAAATTAGACTCTTCTTGAATTTTAACGTTGTCGGACTCACCTATTTCGTTGTTTAACTCATGTGACGGTTTTTCACTTATTTGTTCTTCCATTTTTACATTTTCAGTTATCTCTTCCTTTTTTAATTCTTCTCTTGCGCGGGACTCCTTTTCCCTTGCGCGAGCTTCTTTTATACATCGATCGATAACTCTTATGTGTTCTAATATCCTATCGGTTACTTCGGTTATAGAAAAAGAGTCGGTATTTTCTAAGCTTGAATCCGGTTGTTCGACCCTTTGTTCCTCATAATACCCATATGAAGTCGATGGTTCGCACCATTGTTCTTCATTGTAAGCATATGATGGATAAGGTTCGTAATTTTGTTCTTCACAATACTCATATGAGGTGGGTTGTTCATGCCATGGTTCCTCATAGTAAGTATACGAAGGTGGTGGCTCATATCTTGGTTCCTCAAAGTATGAGTATGAAGGCTCATACCTTGGTTCATCAAAATATGAATATGAGGGAGGAGGTTCATACCTTTGATCTTCATAGGATGTGTATGAAGTTGATGGCTCGTACCTGGGCTCCTCATAGTAGGTGTATGAATTGGATGGTTGATATGAGCGATTATTTTGAACCGATCGTGAGTTACGACAATTAGTGCAATAATTACCCCTATAATCATCCTCCTCATAGGTGTAGTTGTAACTTCCTGAGTATTGATCCATAAGAATCACTCAGCAGACCACAACCGAGTCTCGAGATCAGAAAACAAAAAGAAAAACGGAAACAGAGGCTGGACACGGCCCCGTGTTCAGTGGACACGGCCCCGTGTTCAGAATCTATATCTGGGCGTTTTAATTAAATTTACTGATTTCGTTGAGCACGGGGCGTGTTCAGTGAGCACGGCCCGTGTTCAAGCTTCTGTTACTGGGTGTTTTATGAAAAATATGCAGCACGGCCCCGTGTTCAGCGAGCACGGCCCGTGTTCAACCTCTTGTAAATGCAAAACTAAACTAAAATGCAGAAAAATGTTGGCCCGTTTTGAAAAGGTTTTGAAAAACTGATTAGGCCGTCGATTTTAAGCTTTCCTAAAATCCTTGTGTCCCCGGCAACGGCGCCAAAAACTTGATGTGCGGTAAAGTGTTATATATATATTAGGTGTATATTTTAAGCCCCTTTAACACTTATTTTTAGCCAAGTTTTAAATTTATAAAACACGATATTTTACAAACACTAAACACACATATGGGCAAGTGCACCCATCGTGAGCGTAGTATAGTGTTGGCAAGATACCGAGGTCGTCCAAGGACACAAGAGCTTTTAGTACCGGTTTATCCTCAACGTCTAATCAAAATAAAAAGTTTAGAAAAATGTTTTTAAACTAAGAAAAATAAAAACTAACTAAAATGCTGAAAATAAAAATAAAAATAAAACAGATAGACAAGATGAATCACTTGGTTCCGACTCGTATCTAGTATAACCTTTGATTATTTCCGCACTTTTGCACATAGTTAAGAGATTATCTTAGTTATTGTAGTAGGCCCCTCTTTTGAAGGTGACGTTACCCTCACCCCAGTAGTTTGAGTCAGCAAGGATACAATCATAAAATGGTGGATTATTGGAAGATAATTAATTAAGTTATTAATGCAAATTATGGTAGGCCCCGCTTTTGGCGGTGACGTTACCCTCGACTAAGTAGTCTGAGTCAGCAGGGATACAGTCCTAAATAGCCGGGTTATAGTATTAATAGTAGTTAACTTATGAGGGGATCAAAGAGTTTGGACCCCCGCCATCCAATACCATGAAGCATTGAAGGAGGTCCTACTAGAATTGACCCAGGTCCATTGCAGGACCTCTAAACGCTGAACAATGGCAAGACCTTTACCAAACCGTTCCCTTAACCCCCGACTAGGTAGCCAACATACCTCCATATAGACCGTGGAGATATGAATGGTGAAAATCTTTTATTTTATATAGACAGTAAAATAATGCCAAGACACCACGGACAAACGATAAGGAAAGAACACCTTTAACATAAGCAACTAGTTATTAAAGTCATTAATACAAAACTAAATAAAAAGTGCAAAAGATTAGAAATAAAAAGTATTAAACTAGACACTTTGTCTTCACCAAGTGATGTAAGAGACTTAGGCAAACATGGCCTTGATTGTCAAGAACTCTTACGATCAATCTTGGATCCCGAGACGACTTACACACTCTACGATGGACAATGGATGATGGTGGTGGATGATGGTGTTATGGTGGTGGTGGGTGGTGGATGAAGTGTGAGAGAGGTGGTGTGCCAAGGGATGAGTTGAAATGAAACCAAGCACTCCTATTTATAGGCTGAACAGAAGGCTGGGCACGGCCCCGTGTCCGCTGGACACGCCCTCGTGCCTGTCTGACACTCTCTCTCTTCATTAATTGTAATTCGCAATTACAATTAATGCGCCTGCTGTACTTTCGCCACGCCCCCGTGTTCACTGGACACGGCCCCGTGGTGGGCAATAGAAGCTTCTACAGGTTTGTCTTTAGTGCCAGGGCTGTCCATCCTGAGCACTGCCCCGTGCTGAGCTGGGCACGCCTCGTGTAGGGCTGGCCACGCCCCGTGCTCAGCTGGGCACAGCCCCATGCTCAGCTTTCTTCTTGTTTTTGCTTTGGGAGATGCAGTTGAGGGGGGTCGGGCATGCCACGTTTGTTCCTTTTCTTGTATTTATGCTAGATTTAGCTGCCTTTTTGCTTCTTTTGTTAATTTGAGCTCATTTAATCCTGAAAATACAAAAGGAAGACAAAAGCACACTTTTTCCAACATTAGTACTAAAAAAGGGTTAGTTTTATGCCTCATTTGATGAAATTTATATGTTACATTTTGAACACATCAGATACCACCTTCTGTCACGACCCCCGACCCCAGCCTGGACGGAATCGGGAGCCGCGAACAGCCAAGTGGTACCGGTGGTTATTTTTAAAAATATTGCAGCAGAAATTTCATCAGGACCGTGAGTTAGGAAAAATATCAGAGTTTAGAAACACCGGATTTTATTTATTAAATAGATGGGATAAAACCCATGTTTTTACAAAGGTAGCTTTAATATGGGATAACCCGAATACATTAAATAACTTTTCTTAATTTAATTTAATTGATAAAATAAGCCACTTCTTTAAGCCTTGTTGGTGTTGCATCCAACTCTAATTCCGATCTACTGTAATTACTTGAAACGCGTTTTAAAAAGGTTTTGTCAGCAGGAAATACTGGTGAGTTCATTCATTTTTGTACAAAAACATATTTGTTATAATTGACAGCATTAAGAGTTTTTACATTTGCTTCTTTAAGATTGGCAAAGACTTAATCACTGCAAAGTATAACTAGAAAACAGTGTTATAAGTTACAGTATTAAGAGCGATTGCAATGTTTATATATATCAACCATCTACCCACGGTATTTATCACTCGACCACCTATTGACTATCTCGTTGTCCAATGGTGTCTGTGATTATAGTCATATCACCCCTTGGCTAACCCGTTGTCCAATGGTGACGGTTATCAAGTAAAGTATACAAAACCCCACATACCGGCTGTAATTTGGTGACTACAAAGACTTAATCCCTTTAATTATAACTTTGAAAGTAAACATGATTTTGAAATCAAATTTTATAAAAAGAGAATGACTCACATTATAAGCATGCAGATTTATACGGGTAGAGTTTAGCCTACTGGTTAGCCTTGTAACTTAGTGCACACGAACTCGGTAAGTAACTAATACAGCATTTACGATAACTCACGAGATTAAAACCTTCACAACGAATGACAAAGTGCAATACTTAAACATCCATCGGATTCGCAACGAATGACAGAGTCTACCCCGAGTTTGGGTGGCACTCAAACATCCTGTCGGATTCACGACTAATAACAAAGTATAGCATTTAAACATCCTGTCGGATAGTTTCAATCGATCGGATATTGAATCGTAGCAGCGATCGAGTTAATACCCGGTATTGTAGCAGCGCCTCACTAATTTGAGAGTAATATACGAACAGAATTATAAAGAGTTTGAAAGTTTCGTCGACACCATCGAACTGCTCAGGAGCCAAGCTATTTATAGCTGAAATAGGGTTCTCTCGCGGCCTGCGTATGCCTCCGGCCAAACCTTACGCGGCCCGCTTGGAAGTGTGGATCAGATCGGAGGTTGCTGATTCACCGGTGGTCGCGACACGTGGCCTTTATGCATATCCGGATACCTACAAGCTGTCGCAGCCCGCGTGGCCTCCCGCCTTTTCTTTACGCGGCCCGCGAGAAGACCACAAGTCTTGATTTCTTGATTTTTGATATGGATTGGGGTTTCAGGGGTCCGGGTTTTTACTTATGGTTTGATTTGGGACATTTTTTACTATAATTATATTACAAAGAAAAAGGGAATAAAATAGTGAGAAAAGAGAATGGACCCACTTTGTAACTTTAGGGTTCAACTAGAAAGCCTCCTGATACAAATTTTTGGTTTAACTTTTGAGCTATTTAACATATATATATATATATATATATATATCTGTACTCGTTTTAAGTATAGTACCTCTAATTCAACCTTGTCCCTATGTCACGAGACAGAATCACAATGAACTTAGTCAGGCAGAGCCTTGACATGCGTTATGGGGCTCAGATCAATCGGAAATGATAGCGGTGATCGGGAGTTAAAACACTTAAAACAGGACAAACCTTTAGATATTAATTGGCTTAATATTTAAAAAGAAAAGAAATAAAAGAATAATAAGAAGAGGCGACAGTATGGATTTTAGCAATTTCAATTTTTGAGATGAATTCCTATTTATACTACCATACTTACAAGACACGTACACCAGTTTTATTCTTATACGAACACCTAGAAAATTCATTTAATGTTTTGGTGTGCTACGTGGTATCTAACTTTTCATTGGAGTAAATTTATTTATTTATTATTTATATTTATATATATTATATAAAAAATGGGACACGTAGAGAATTACATGCACACCATTTTCCAAATTCATGACACGTATATTTTCTAAATTTTCATTTTAGTTATTATTATTTTATTCTTATAATTAATTCACTTGCTTCACTTATTTGGCGCGTATAACTTCTAAAATATGACGTTTTACAAAACAATAAATATGTCTTTAGAATGAGAATAATTTTATCTACAGTTTGAACCAAGTTTCATTAAAAATGGAGTAGGTTCAAAATACAATGTATTTTTATATTTGAGTAAACTGCCATTTTGGTCCCTGTGGTTTGGCCAGTTTTGCCATTTTAGTCCAAAATCTCAAACTTATTACATCTAGGTCCCTGTGGTTTGCATTTTATTGCCATTTTAGTCCAAAAGCAAAGTTAGGTCAGGTTTCTAAAAAAAACCCTGATTTTTGTCCTTTTCCTCAGTTTTGTGAAGGGCTTTTAGTCATTTTGCCCACCCAGCCACCCCCACCCCTCTTTCCTTTTCTTCTCTCTTTCCCCTTCTGATCATCAATATCCTGAAACCCTAGGCTCATAGTTCAAAATCACAAAATCTATGCCACCCTCTTCCTCAAATCTCCACTTCATAATTCTTCCTCAAATCTCCATTTCACCTAAATCCCTATCAAGTTTTAACAAAGAGAGGCTCAAATCTGTTAAAGTAGGGCTGCTACGGCTATGTTGTTTGAGAACAACACCACCACTGTCATCTCTACTAAGGTTTACATCCTTTGTCCTTGTCTCACCGGCACCGTCATCGCTTTCTCCGGCTGCCAGAAACTCCGATTCATCAACACAACTCACAAGATAACAACATCGCTTCTGCGATTAACCTCCTTGATTCTGCTCTTGCTTTATAGCCGACGTATGAACCGGCTTCAAAACTGAAAGCTACGGCTCTGCTTCATCTCAGAATGTTCAATGAAGTTGCAGACATGATTCAGGATTATATTCCGAGCATGAACTCTGAATAGGTATGTTGATCGGTTGTTTGTGGTGGTGGTGGTTGAATAGATCGGACAGATTTAAGGATTTGGGGATTTGGATTGTATGTGTAATGTGTGTGCTTTTAGTAAAACAAACTGAGATTGACCATATTCAAAATATCCAGGTTATCCATGGATGCCCCTGTTTGAAAAAATAAAACATTTCAACTACATGGGTTATAAAAATACAAACTTTGGATCGTTTATGACTTCTTGATTTTAATTTTAAGAACATATAACTTGATATATACAAAAGATCAGAGGCTGTTTCAGTTGTTAGGAAATCTTTAATAAATACCCACATATTTCCTTCATTACTGTTTCAGTTGTGTTACTTTGGTTTGATTTGTTTAGAGATTACTTCAGGTGGTTTGATTTGTTTATAAATTTGTGTTACTTTGATTGAATTCCTAATAATTATGTATTGTCTTCTAATCAATTTTATGTTACTTATTCTAGTTGCAGATACATATGAATTCCTAATAATTCTACAGTTGTAAGTCCTATATTGTTTGTTTGCAAATTCATTATTCTTGATTACATTGTTTCGTAATTTTTGTTGCTAATTTATTGGCAGATTAATATGGATAATTTGAATGAATCTGTTGTGTATCATGATAAGGAGAGAGGAGAGAGGGGTGGGGGGTGGGGGTGGACAGGTGGGCAAAATGACCAAAATACCCTTCACTAAATTAAAGAAAAGGACAAAAAGGGTCATTAAATCAGTCAAAATTCAGAGATTTTGAGTTTTGGACTAAAATGGCAATAAAATGCAAACCACGGGGACCCAGATGTAATAAGTTTGAGATTTGGACTAAAATGGCAAAACTGGCCAAACCACAGGGACCAAAATGGCAGTTTACTCTTTATATTTTAATTATTATACGGTTCCTAGGCCCGTCTAGGTACTTCATATTTCTAACAGTCGACTTACCCGTGATATACCTGTCTAATAATATAAGTTTTTATTGACTTTTATTTTATTAGAGAGGTCACCCATATACAGGCCAATTAATGAGTATAATAATTCAACCAAAAATAGTTTTTAAACTATTTGGGTCGAATAATTATATTAAAAATAAACTAGTTACTAGTGGTAAATAAATTTAAACAAACCTAAAATTCTTATATGATAAAAATAGGAATGTTACATCTTTCTTAACCGAGGATTAACAATGTTGTCCATCTCATACAGCAAAACATTATTGATTTTAGCATGATCAAATTTTGAGGTTTAAGGTGCTTTTATTTGGTGGCGTTCTATTTATCGGTAAAACGCCAAAAAAGTTAAAAAAATCAAACATCGTTCATTGGAAAATTCAAGATTGTTGGCTGAAGGGTCTAAACTCAATAACATTTTGCTGCATGAGATGGACAAATATTCAAGAAAAAAATGCTGATGTCAGAGTTTGTGCTTCCAAACAGCCACAAAAAAACTACTTGAAAAACAAAAAAAACAAAATGAATCATACGAAAGTCGAACCAGCCAGTTAAGATGATTTAAAAAAGAATAAAGAGACTAGTAATAGTGAAGATTTGGAAGATCAGTTGTTTATATATTCTTTTTTTTATTTTCTTTTTCAGTTGATTGTTATATAATAAAAACGCCAAAACAGGCAAAATGCTTGTTTAAACGCTATCATCCCGTAAAACGCCCCCAAAAACTCTCAAACTATAATAAAATTCCTTTGAAAAAGTATTATAAAAAACCCCAAAAATAAAATAAAAATAAAAAGCAAACTTGAAAATGTAACTAGAAACAGTAATTACAAAACAGTAAAAATAAAGAGACGGAAAATTTATTATATTAGAATCTAAAACGTCAAACTTGAAAGACGAGACGTGTTACAGACTTCAGAGAAAAAAGTTTATCAAAAACAATAATTACAAACAGTAACTGAAACGACGATTATTTTATTATAAAAATGCACCGCCTAACCTACGCCGCCACAAGAAATCCTATAAAATAATAACTCTCAACAACTTCCATTTAATCAAACAAAAAAACAAACGCCAAAATACTACTAAATACCACTCACTGCAAAACGCCAAAAAATCAAAAAAATCAAAGATGGCTAATATGCTATCTTGGATATTCAGGATTGTTAGCTGAGAGTAGTAACTCAGAAAGATTTTGCTGCATGAGATGGACAATTCTAGGGATGAGCTTTTTTTCCCAAATACCTGTACTCGTACCCGTTCCTGTACCCGTACCGATTTTAGGTATTTGGTACATGTATCGGTACCCAGTTTTATTGATTTTGGTATTCGGTACTTTCGGTATTGGTACGGGTACGAGTACGGGTAAAAACGGGTACTGGTACCGAATTCTATGTATACCTTTAAAAGTTTTTTTGTATTATGTTTTAGTGTACTCGTATTGATTTTACCTATTTGGTACGTACCCGTATCGTATTGGTACTCGTATCGTATTGGTACTCGTACCAATTTTACCTATCTGGTACTCGTACTATATTGGTACTCATGTCAATTTTACCTATTTAGTACTCGTACAAGTGCTCAAAAAGTAAATAAAAACAAAATGGTACCAAGCGGGTATTGTACCGAAAATACCCGTACCGTACCTATATATTTGGTACGGTATTTGGTACCTAGTTTTGTTCAAATTCGGTACCGGTATTTTCGGTACTGGTACGGGTACTGTACCAATCCCATCCCTAGACAATTCTACAAAAAAAGATACTGATGACAATCGAATGTCATTTTGTGTTCTTTGTTCTTGAATAAGGCTTGGATAAGGAAAAGAGATCAATGACATTGAAGAGTGCCATGATTATAAAGATGAAGATGACGATGACGATGAAGAAAAAGCGAAAAACCCACCCACACGTCATAGATCTATGTACCCAAACATTCACAAAAAGCGCACTTCAACAGACGAGCAGGCAAAATAATCAAACCGATAGGTTTGTTAAGTTTTACATAAAACGTCATATATTTTGTGACAGTTCTTGTCACACCCCAACCGATGGCGGAAACATCGGGATGAGACGAACAAATTGCTCAAAACAACATAACACTAAATGTGACAATATGAATTAAATCATTTTATTAAACTAAAGAATAATACATTGTTTCAAATAGTAAACATAAATTCAAACATTGTTTAATTGCTAAAATGGGTATCTAAAGCCATCCTAGCTTGTTTCTTGAGTCTTGTACTAATCAACCTGCAACATGTATTAAAATAAAATCAACAAAATATGTTGGCGAGTATACAAGTTTGATACATAGCATAATAAAATGTTTGAAGTTGCTCATATCCAACGTGAATAACATGATTACACATTAATAGTATATACTCGAAACGATGTTACTCTATGTGTCCAAACCAAAGATTAACGCAATTAAAGTGCCAATCCCAAAAGTATAACGGGAGGTTTTAACATAGATTAACCTAACAAGACCCGCGAGAATAACGGGAGGGGCGTTTCTCAACCTATAGCGCTACCATTGTTAGGGGAGGCTTGCAAAGTTAATGAACACATAGTTATGAGAGTTTACAATAGCATAACATGTATAACATATATCAAATGTACCACGTGCAATTTGGATAGAGTGTGCATAAAGCTGTTTGAAGTGAATAATATGATTGATATAGAATACATATTGCACCCAAAAGTGTTAAAATGGAAAATGGATCATGTATCCTCACATTGGTTGCGTTGCGATTTCTTATAAGAACGCACGAGTAAGAGATGTGGATTCCAAGAATGCGAGTATGATGATTATCCTAGAAATTAAAATAATGATCTTGTTATATAAGTTTTCTAATATTTAAGGTTTATAAGTAGGTTAATTTGGGATTACTAGGGTGTAAGATGTATTGATTAATTATATAAAATAACATTGAATAAAAGTGTTGTATTCAGATTTTAATTTATAAAAACCACCTTTTAGCAGTTTCATCTTTTGAATTCGTTTTCATTAGTTGTTTTGATAAACAAACTTATCCTTAATTTAATATAACTACAAAAAAAAAAAGAACAACAAGAGAAGAGGTATATCGAACTGCTTCCCCTTTTATCTTTTTATTTTGGTCAAGCAAACTGAGTTTGATTTATATATATTGATTATAATAAAATAAATAAAAAAAGGCAGCGATGAATCCGGATCAAACTCGGGTTCAACCGATTAGAGACGGTTGCTTAACCACTAGACTGCGCCAAGTTTTGCGTTACACAAAGATTCATTTTCATTTTAAACAAGTGTTCAGGGTTACCATCTTCTTCAAAAATACCGAAACGACCAAACTGTTATGTTTTGATTTAGTTTGTAAACTCATAAATTTTTAGTTGTTTGACCAATGTATAGAGTTAAAGTGATATATGTAACAACTGATGATTAAACGAAAAACAAAAAAGCGACAAGAACGTATACCGAACGCGTAACAACTCGAGGCTGACGTATCTCCGGCGAGTCTCCGTTTGATCTCTTTTGAACTCCGGCGGTTGCAGTTTACTCTGGTGAGTTCCGGGTTTCTCCGACAGGGTGCGGGTTGTGCGAACTAGGTGGTGAAGGTGTGTCAAAACGGTGATGAGGGTCTCGGTTTATATAACCTTCGCACGACTCGTAAACTATGGAAACAAGTTATGATTGATTTATATGTGTATTATAAACAAGTCCAGATTCGTGATTCGCGTATAAACAGAAACGCGGTAATGATTGACAAATCATGTTCGTGATTGAGGTTAAAAACGGAAACGCGTAAATTAGTCCCGTAGAATCAGTAATCGAGAAAAAGGAAACTTCCAAATTTGATTTGTACGCGTTTTGGTTAGAAAAAGAGTCTAGGTTCTTTCTTATGTAAACATGGCAATTCATATCAACAAGAAATTAGGAACGGAAGGAAACAAAAAAATGGAGAACCACTCTCTCGCTGGTCAACTGTTGTGGCGGCAAAAAGGGTTTCAAAAGGGCGAGTTAATCGCGTGTTAATAAGGAAATATTTAATAAATTTGTGTCAAAGGAGGCTGTAGTCGAGTGGTTTGTTTGTTGTATGTTGAGCGAGTGAACCCGTTTCAAGTCCCGTAGTAACCGTTTTGATCCTTTATTTTTAAATTAAAGTTTCCAATATTTACAAGTTTACCCTCTTCACTTATATTAACAGGACAAACTTGGTTGTTAACCTTAATTAACTTAAAATCTCATAACAACTAACCAAACAATTAACAAGGTTAACTCTAAGAGTAAAAGAATAAAGCTTTTAATTCTAATGGTAATTAATTAATAAATTAACTTAAATAAAGTAAATAAATAACGATTTTTTTATAAACGGGTTAAATTAACGATATTCTTCAACGATTTATTTATTTCGCGAAAATTTCCGAGGTTTAAAGTTTAGGATCCGTATTTTAAGACGGGTCGATTTTGACGGGTGTTACAGTTCTTGTACTATTAAAGAAGCAGTGAAGATTGTGAAGAGAGAAAAGGATGAAAAATGTGAGAACGGTGAGAACGCTTATGAATCGTCCGATCAAAACAATCTATGGACTAGATTGGCGCGGTGGCGTTTTCGTAAATAACACGAATTCTATTGAGTCGACGCGCTTCATTAAGGGTAAAAAGATCTTTACGCTTCTATACCAAAACGCCAACTAATGAATAAAACGCCATTACTGGCCAAAACGTATCCCTATATAAACAAAACATTCTCATACATAAGAACACACCTCCCCCCAACCTGAAAACGCCATATCTCTACTATTTAACATTCATCTTAAAAGCCAAAAATTCCATTCATCTTAGAAAACGCCAAATCTCTCAAATATCAAAAATTTCCAAAAAAATGGACTTTTCTTTCAGATACACTATTTCCTCAGAAAAACGCCAAAAATGCCAAAAATCGTTTCTTGTATATTCAATATTGTTCTACGCGAAGTTTCGGAGAATGCATTCTTTCCTGAGGTGCTGCGACTCAAATAACATTTTGCTGAATGAGATGGACAAAACTTCAAGAAAAAGATACTGGGGTCAGACTAATGTCAGTTTTTGTGTTTTGTTATTGATAAATATTGTAATGGCATGAATAGACGAATGACACTGATGAGTGGTTTGAAGATACATATTCAAAGAAAAAACTCATGTCATATTGTCTTTCCAAACGGCCAAAAAAACACAAGCATGACAAAGCCAAACCGCCAGTGAACATGTTTCAAAGAAGAAAGAGACTGACGACAGCGAAGATTTGAAAGATGAATTGTTTCTATTTATTTCTTTAATTTTCTTTTTTCGGTTGTTTGTTATGTATTTTTCAACTTAGAATAAAAAAATATGTATTAATAAAACGCGAAAAGTCATAATTATTGTGAAACGCCATAATGCAGTAAACACCAAAAACTCCCAACCTATAATAAAAGTAATTTGGAGAAGTATTATTAAAAGCTAAAAAAATGAAAAAAAAACGCCAAAAACTACTTATAGCCATTAAAAACCGCCAAACTTGGAAGATGGAATGTCTAAGACCATAAAAACTCATAAAAACCTGAACAAAAACAGTACAAAATACACACAATAACTGAAAAGACGGCTACTTTGTTAATATCATCTATTTATAAATAAAACTCCCGCCTAAACTACGCGCCAAAAACATCCTATAAGAGAGACGTCTTTCACAATCAACTGATTACACCACCAAAAAAACAAACGCCATCTTTCCAACAAACCGTTCACTTTAAAACGCCAAAAAAGACACTTAAAAAAGCCACAGATGCGGAACCTCATTTCTTCTATATTGAGTATTGTTCTGAATGAAGTTTCACTGAATTGATTCTACTCTGAGGTGGGTATCTCTATAAGCTTTTGCTGAATGAGATGGAAAATTTTTCATGAAAAAACAAAGAAAAAAAGACTTTTACCATTTAATGAAGACGGGCGTTATGAAGGAAAATAAGGATCTACATAAGGTATTCAAAACAGGTTCAAAACGCCAAAAAGGTTAAAGTAGAAGAGGCTGATGACAGTGAAGATTTGCAAGAGAAATTAGATTATAATTTTTATTTTTTTTCAATTTCTATTGTTTGTTATCTAATTCCCTGATTTTATTATCTAATTCTCTACGAACAAAAAAATTAATATAAAACGCCAAAAACACCAAAACAACTGATAATGTGAAAACTGAGAGAACGGATGCTAGCAAAGCACGATGTTGCTATAAAACGCCAAAAACACCAAACAATGTATTACTGAAAAATCAACACTAATTCACCGATGAAATTGAACGAAACAGTAATTGCTAAACAGTAAAATGAAGAGACGGTAACATTATTGCCAAACATTTATTATATTAAAAGCCACTACATGGAAAACTGAATTTATTTATCTTTTCAAAACGCCATAATTGTCTGTTAAATTATAGACCTGTATCCTACTTGATATAATAAACATCAAGAAAATTACTGATGTTTTTTACATCATAGACATGCATCCTGATTTAAAAAACAATAAAAACGCCAAGCAATAATTAAAACGCCAAAATATTTAATATGATCCTGATTTACAAACAATAAAACGCGGCGTATTTATTAAACGCCAAAAAATGGAAACGGGATGTGACACGCGTTTAAAAAAAGAAATATGAAAGGACAAAAAAGCCCTCCGCCCTTCTCTATACCACGGGACACGTGTTGGGCCAGGATGCGTTCTCACACTTTTGAGCGTTTTCTCTTGATCCCGTTTCTATATATATATATATATATATATATGATGGGGTTCTATATACATACATACGGTGACGGAACTATCAGATTTAAACAACATAATCAAAATCAATCGATATTGTTTTCTATAGGTCCCCATATTTTGAAGCTATATGGAAATTAGTTTATTTTCAACACTTCAAAAAAAACATACTAGGTTTAGTTGTTTTCATAATTTATAGAGTTAATTGCCAAAATCGTCCCTAAGGTTTGAGCATGTTTGCCATTTTCGTCCAAAATGACACTTTTGTACCATTTTGCCCCCCACGTTTGTAACTTTTTGCCATTTTCATCCAAAATACCTAACCAAGTTACTTTATACCGTCTGATGGGGTATTTTTGAAATTTCTCAATGATAAGGGGTAACTTTTAACTATTTTCTAACTCTTAGTGTAACACCCCGGAAATATAAAACTTTATAATTCTAATTATAAAGTTTAAATAAACAAGAATATTATTTAACTAGGAAATTATAACCTAGTTAACTACAAGTCTAGAAATAACTTGAAATAGGGTTAACATAACCAAACTATATGTTGAACAAAAGTGGAGGGGCCTAAGTTGTAAAAATTGAAACTATATTATTATTATTTTTAATAAAAAAAACCTAACACCCCATTTTGGAGATGTCTGGTCGTACAGAAGCAGGCAGGGGCGATTCCCCACTCCCAAAACCCTAAACATCACTAAACTCTCAAATTGAAGGCTCAATCCAAGCTGAAATCGAAATTAGAGCATAGATTAGTGATCCTCATTGCAAGGGGATTATCAGGTATGTAAAATTTGATGAAAACTCTCAACTCGAAATTCTCATGAAATTGGGATAATCTGAAATTCATGGTTGCATGTTGGTTTTATGATGAATTAGGAACAATATAGTGTCTAGGAACAAACCCTAGACAAATACAAGTCGAAATCATGTGAAATTTTAGTAAAATCCATGAACACCATTGTACGTGATTAGTGGGTTATGTAGAACTTGATAAACAATAGGAAATTGGGTGTTGTTTTAGTGTAATTTGACAATTGTGAAGTGACTTCAGAATTTTAGAAGCTAACAATTGTGTAAAAAGGGTTGATTGATGTGAAATTCGGGCTAGATGATAAACTAGGGATTTGCTAAATAATCATGTAAAATTATGCCCTTAAAGTGTTTGTTGAAATGCCTCAAAGAAGGCTCGAAACTGGAATTTTATAGTTAAAACACCTAATTGTAATGTTTTGGCTATTATGCAAAATGTGATTAAAAAGAGTTCTAAATGTGATATAATTGAACTCTATAGGAAAGGATACCGGAACGTCGAGTGGACAAGCCGGTGGTGATTTGCGGTTGAAGGGCGTGCACTAAAGGTATGTAACTTGACCCGTTACATTCAAAGAATTGTTGTTAAATTTTGCGAAGTCTCATTTTAGGTTAAATATGGTGTCGTTTGTAGCGACTATGATCGTTACTTGAATTAATAGTCTAAGAGTGACAAGGACTCGTTTGGTAGTCATCATATTGGAGGATTCCATAAGATGAGCCAAACGGATCGATTAGTTGTGTAAATTATTGTTCTAGTGTTTTAGAGAGCTAAGAAGGCAATGACAATCACGAGAGCATTAAGCCATGAGATTGGTAAAGAAATGCGAGTGATAATAAGCCCCGGATGTTGGGAATAAAGTGTCATAAGTTTACTAGCTAAATAGTAGTAAATTGTGTGAAGTTGAAATGGGTCGAATAAATGCATAACGACACATAGTCTTTCTGTCCGTAAGTTAAACTTTTAGTATGACTATCGTAATAGGCACGTTGGTAATGAATTTACAGACGTATAGGAAAAAAAATCACTAAAAACGGACTTACGAATCATAAGTTATGACAATTCTAAGTTGGGACTTGATTAAACTTTGAGATGGGTATGTACAGCATCAGTTAAAGAACATTATGTGAAAAACAAGGCTAGGCGTGACGCCTAGGCCCTTGGCGTCACGCGACGCCCCTAAATCTCAAAATTGAAAAACCCATTTCACAAGATCCAATTTTGACCTAGACCCACCTCACAAAATTCATTCTTTCTCATAAAAAAGATCCCAATTTAGCTCTGCAGCACTTCAAATGGACAACAAGAAAAGGGGTTGTGTCAGATAAGACCTTTGATGTGTTCCAAAGAACATTATGGGACTGCTAAGAAGTTGATTAGTAAATGTGTTTTAGAGAGTTTGGATCCTAGCCCAAGTGAGTTTGTTTCCCAGGTTGTTGATGTTGCAGAGAGGTTTCAATTTGATCAGATTTCAAATTCTAGGGTTGTTAATTACTTGTTGTGTAGTTTTGTTCGATCGTGTCGGTTCGAATTAGGAGAGGGGTGGCTCAGTCGTGTTGCAACTTGGTGAGAATAGGAAGGGTTGCGGCGGTGGAGAGGGTGATCGGAGGATCGGATGGTTGGCGGTGGGTTGAGGACGGTGGACATGGATTTTGACGGTGGAATCAACTGATATATATATATATATATATATATATATATATATATATATATATATATATATATATATATATATATATATGACATAATTACAAATTACCCCCTTAACATTGAAAATTTTCAAAAATACCCCATCAGACGGTATAAAGTAACTTGGTTAGGCATTTGGATGAAAATGGCAAGAAGTTACAAACGTGGGGGGCAAAATGGTACAAAAGTTTTATTTTGGACGAAAATGGCAAACATACCCAAACCTCAGGGACGATTTTGGAAATTAACTCTAATTTATATTTAAAAGAACGTTTTTATGTAATGACAAATGGCCTCTTAATTCCATCTTTACAACACCACATTTATCCGATGTTAAATTTAAATGCAACCTCATTCTTAGTAAAATTTGTATTAGAATAAAACCAATGTATTCAAGTTTTTTTAATAAAAAGTAAACTAGAAATTATTCTCTGTGTTGCGGGGACCGTTTTTAATATGTGATCTGGGCGTACTGATTTTTTTATTTTTTTGAATTGCCTTTTAAAAGAAAATAACGAGCGGTTACACTTCAAATCCTTATGATATTTTCAAAGTTGTTTGAGAAAATCAATTGTAATCGGATCTCATGGTGTATTAATACGGTTGAACCTAAATCTTACCACAAATTTGTATTTATTAATCATAGTAGGATATTATGGATTGTTTCAAGTCAAACTTTTCAATTAATTATAGACTTTTAGTAAACATAAACACGACTTTCATAAAAGTTAATTCTATTTATTATTCATTTTAATATTAATTTTAAAATAAGGGTGTTACCTTAAAAAATGAAATTAATTAAATAAATACATAATTCATTAAAATTACAACTATATTAATTTAGATTTTTATGTAAAACTCGTATGAATTCATTAGATAACATCACATTCCACATAGTTACGAAAAAGGTATGTTATCAAATGTTGAGTTCACGTGGACGTATGCAAACAAATAGTGTGACCCATCATGTTTTATTTGATTTTTAGTGTTTCTTGTACGTAGAAACTCGATAAATTAATACTCGATTATTTAATAAACTTTCTAAGATAATATTTTTTGCCGGTCCCGACTCGGGGATAGGGTGCTAAATTAATAATTCGCTAAAATTATTAGATAATACATTTTTGATAATTTCTTTAGACCTCATATAAAATATAAATTAATAATTCCTTATATATAGCATATTGCATGAATGATTTATGATGGTTTCTTGAAAAATGACTCAATTGTCTTTTGTTTTTTGTTGAAATCAATTTCCCCTTGAATCTCGTCTCTAATTTTCCTTAGCATGGTAAGAACTTCTGGTGTTGTTTTCTCATAGCTCAACAAGAAATTGTTCAATGTGATTGCCGCTTTAATAGCTTCGTTTCGCGAAGGGTGCTCCATTGTAGAGCATTCTTCATCTTCTTCATCGATATCATCTTTATTAATTCCAATAACGCTTTCAATAATTTCTTCATCAGTCAACAACTGTGCAACTACATTTTCTTCTGGGTGAGTCAGAACATCTTCAACATCCATTGCATTGCGATAACCCAACTCTTTGATCAAATTCTGGAGTTCTTAAGTGCTTTCACCACCTTCATCTGAGTTCTCAAAAGTCATGTTATCTGTTGATCGAAGTTTACAATGACGAAAGCAGTTCGCAATTGTATTTGCACGAACATCCATAGTCCATGCTGAAATTGCAAGATTCATTGCATCTAATACATTTATTTTTGCTGGATTTGGAACCCCTAATTCATAACCCTCCAAAAGACTTCTATAAAATCGATGACGATAATGCATCTTAAAAGCTCGTATGATCCCCGCGTCACAAGGTTGAATTTTTTAAGTTGTGTTTGGTGGCAAAAAAAATAATTCAACATTTCGTAATCCTTCAATAATTTTTGGATGAGCAGGGCAATTATCCACAATCAAGAGAATTTTTCTTCCAACCATTTTTTTATCAAGTTAGCGAACATATTCTTCAAATAACACACCAGTCATCCAAGGTCGTTTGTTAGCACGGTACTCACAGTTCAGACTGTTCAAGTTTACATTCTTGAAGCACCTTGGTTTAGCATATTTCCCAATAATCCATAAAGGAAGTTTTTCCGAACCATCCTCATTACAGCAAATAGCAACAGTTAGTCTTTCCTTGTCTTGTTTTTTCCCTTCAAGCTGCATTGTTGCAAGGGAATGATCCGGTTGAAGTCATGTTGTGTGTATGATTTGTTTGTGTTAACCTATTTTGATCTTGTATTTAAATAGAAAATATTTTTAATGTCCATAAAGTGATAGATTGAACACAAGAAGCATAATAAGGTGGGAGATTGAAGGTTTCTTTCAAATTGGGTCATTCATTTGATATACATGCATTGTATACAATAATTAAGTGGAAGCTTGAAATGTGTTTGTAAACTAAGTATTCTACTATAAATTAATAAAATATTAATTAATATATAAATTAATAATTATTAATTTATCGATTAATTAATAACTCTTTTAATTAATAAATTTTGGTGGTCCCAAGTGTATTATTTTATAGAGTTTCTACTGTAATTCTTGTTTTTCTTATTTATAAAAAATTTTATTCAGTTATTAGTATTTTGTTTCGAAAATATGTAAACTTTTTATATATTCATTTATACAAAGTTAATAAGTTAATATATTATTATAATAAACGGGTAAATTGATTATACAAAATAAATGTAAACAAAAGCCAAAGGACGTAGTTTGTGATGATATTGATAGTTAACTAGTGGTTTTTTTTGCACTTTATGACTCACATTCAATTAGTATTATTCCGGTTCGTAATACAATTTCTAAAATATTAGCACTCGATATAACAATTGAAAGAGTATGCCTAAGAGGATATCGACACGTGTCTTTTTACATCCATAAAAAACAATGAAAATGTATACTGGTACCAGTTCGGATAATACTGATACCGGTATTAGTCACACCTCCAAAATACCACATGCGAATTTCACCGCGAGGCGTGTGACATACCAAGATCTAGCCACTAATCATGTCGAACTAATAGTAATTAGTAATAAACACAAACATCATGTCCAACATGAATAGTGCATTTCAATAATAAACGTTTCAACAATGTATACGTTCAGCGGAAGCAATTGTAAACGTTTTGATCATATGAAAACAAACTGTTTAAAAAGCATAACATTCATTGTTCATTAAGCAACACGTCTCATGACACTCTTCGCTCCTCAGACTGCAAGTTCCCAGAGGCAGGGAATATGTCACAGAATAGTAACCAAGTTTTAAAAGTGTTCTAATTAGGTCACTCATATTGTTTTTGTCCCAATTAGATAACTTAACATTCAAATCGAGTCATATCCTTTTTTCTATGTGTCAAGAAAAAAATAAAGAATAAGATGTTGGGGTCGGATTATTTTAATATATGAAATTATATTTATTAAAAATAAAAACACTTTAATTACATTAAAAATTAAAAAAACATGTTACAATCCACGTCATCACTCAAAGTTAGCATCAAATAAAAGGGGAAAAAAACAAAAATCCACATCACTATGGTTACTTATGAAATGGATGAAAAAAACCCTTAATTTTAATGAAAAATGAATGTTGAGTGACCTGATTAGAACACTTTTGAAACTTGAGTGAACTAATTGGAACAATTTTAAAATTTGGTTACTATTCTACAAAGTTACCCCTCCCAGGCATGATGTATCTAACGACATGCAAGCATACAGAAAAGTGTGTCAACATAAAGTTTGCAAGTTAATGTACATTAAGTGTAAGTGTTTAATAAACTCGGTACCGATTGACTGTTTTGTTTGTTTAACGTTAATCATGTAAGTGTTTAGTTTAAAGACATGTTATGAATAATAAACTCGGTACCAATTGATTGTTCTGTTTGTTGTGCCCTCATCAATGTCTATCACCATTGTTCAAAGTGTTTAAGGTCATTAGTTCACGCCCGGCTCCCAGCACGGTGTGAGGTTTGTCAAGTCTAATATCGCTATCAACTAATACACTGTTGCCTCCCAGGCAACTAGCTCGTTAGTAAGTTGGGACTTTCGTGATAAAGTTTGAGTTTATTAACCAACATCGAATTTAAACTACAACATTTTAAAAGTATTCCTCCCAGGAATATTAGTTTGTTTGTCACCCCCCCCCCCTGCAGGACGCATGCTTGTCAAAGAGTAGTGAACTCACCCTAGAAAATATGGTTTTTGACACCGCATATTCGGTAGCAAAACGGTAGCAATTACTCTATTGCCACCATTTTGTAACCGAAAATGCGGTTGCAAAAACACCAGTGTCAATTGCCTTATTGCCACCAAATAGGCACCACTTTTATACTTTGCTACCAAATTTTTATCCACCACAAAAACGGTCAAAATTATTTGTGACCGCTCCATGTTTGCTACTCGATGGCCTTGTTTGCTACCAAGTTGTGACGATTTTTTTGCCACCATTTTGGTACCATTTAGCCACCGATGTTGCCTCCATTTAGCCACCGTTTTCATTGAAAATTTGCCACCATTTAATGACATATTTTCTACCATTTCATTAAAATATTTGCTACCATAGCGGTTTCTCTATTCCAAGATTTTCCATTTTCCATGCTTTTTTCATCATAATACATTTCTATAATATTACAAATTTATATAAAATAATCAAATAAAATTACAAAATCCCAAAAGTATATAAACATTCTAATATAAATGCCAACTAAAACATCAAATTACCGAAATTATCCTAGTATAATAAACATCAAAACATTCAAAACCAAGTGTTTATAGCCTATCTTCGAACCATAGTGGTTAACATAGCTTCAATTTGTGACATCCTATTGAGCATGACATCTTTGTCCACCTTATTTTTTTTCTTTTTCAGCCAACAAGCCCGCAATAACTCCATTTAACCTTTCTTTTTCTTCATCCTTTTCCTTAACGAGCTCCTTGATATCCAAGTTCGACTTTTCAATCTACAAAACAAACAATGAACAAAATAAAGAAGTCAGAATCAAAGGAAACGTATAAATTCACACAACCGGACGAAAGAAGTCATGTATTGGTAAGAAATAAGGCGCCTATGGCCATTGTTGACCTATTTAATGGCGTGCTTCCTTTCCTTCAATGTGATTGCTTTCGCATCGCATGAGCTAACAATTCACGTCCTCCTGATGCGAGCAAGATTCACTAGTATTGATATTGTTAGCCACTCGTAAACATTTTAAAGCATCTGAAAGTAAACCACCCTCCACTTCCTAATGAAGTTCAAACTCTCAAATAGTCCCACGAATCCAACAACGAAACCGGTGCCCATGCCAAAATAAAACCACAAGCCTTCATCATCATCATCATGACCTTCATCTTCACCAACATGATTATATGATGAATTGTTTCCTTTGCAACTCCTTGATACCGGTGGCCCACGTAGTCTGTTGTCCCCTTCATAAATAGAGGAATACTAACAGAAACAACCACTGCAATATGAGTATAAGATTGAACAGGGATGACCTCCAAAAGTATAAGATTGGCTGCTACTTGGGCAACCATGTGTCCTGCTACAGTGACAAATGAACCCGGAATTATGCTAAACTTTTCTTTGTAGCAACATCTGTAGAATCCAAAAGGTTCCAAGGAATTAAACACCTTTTCAAAACCAAGATAATTATACTAAAAATTGGAAAAAAAAAACATGAAAGAACGTATACCTATGTTGTGTGTTGTCATGCTTGGTCTACTAGGTCCGTGACCTTTGCCACGGAGGCTGACATATCTTCCGCCACTAAACTTACCTCTCCATCCACTCCGTCTCCTATCAACATCAAAGCTATGTCTGGATTCTATACGCTCACCTTTTTCCATAGCCTCCTCCACAGTTACCGTCCAAGCACCAACCTCAGATCCATCGCTTTATTGACAAAGGGCCATCTTAGATAGATTTGCCTTTTAATCAAAAATACAAAAAAAAAGTTACAACGCTCTAAAACCTCTTTTAAATTCACAAGTTGCCAAACACTTTAAAATCTGATTATATGCATACTACAACTTCAAACAATAACTACAATCCAATGTTAAAAGCATTATTACGTTAAAAAGATATTTAAACACCTCATAAACATACCATCATATACTTGAAGCGTAATAATGTGGCATGAACGCACGGTTAATACATTAACTAGTAAAAAGTTTGATGATATCTTTTGACCAATTTGTTATGGATATATCTCTCATATCATTCATACCTCCTGAGTCTTAGTAACTTCAGTTGTGCTAGATTCATCTCTAATGGCAACCCTAACTTCAGTGATTTCATGAACATCTTTGAAGAAATTCTTCCTATGGCATCAATTAACTGTCAAAAATTATACATATACAATATAATTGCAAAAGCTTAGTGTCAAAAATACTTGCACATAATCTTCTTCCATTGAAAAGCATAGGTGGCCCATAAACATGGTTTTGGATGTTGTCGCTTGAGGACTAAATGGGGTTTGAGGCGGAAACATTTAGAATGTACTACTGCAATCAAAATTAAATCCAAACAGAAGAGTAACCATTTTATTTTTCCTCTACGGCTCTTCATCATCAGATAAAAACAAAACAAAACACAACAAGACAGGGGAAAATAGTATATATTTCTATAGCTTTTCTTAACCAGGGTCGCTGAAGCAAAACCCCTTTTAACAGCACCAGATGCCGATTTGTTGGGTTCGGTTGCCACATTAACATAATTTTGAATATAAACATTTTTTTGTTAATATTGTATGTATATAAGTATAATGCATTACTTAGAAAGAGTATTGTACTTTATATAAAGTGTTCTGTTATACAAAGACAAAGGGTCCAATAAAACTATGGTGATAAACTAAATGTAAAACAACATACATATTTTTTTAATTATTCTTTTCCGTTGACATTTGGTCTTGGTGACGACAAATATTAACAATGAACAGCCTTTTTCTTCATAATATTTTTTTTCCAAACAGGCTCATCCACGCCACCATTTTGATCATGGTTGACTACAACATTTAGCCGGTTTGTAATTCCATTTATCAAGAACAAAAAACCTTAAGTGTGAGTGTAAAATAAACTTTACCAAATTATACAGCACTTACCCCCAAAACCCTAAATCAATCACCAATAATAACTCTAATTATGTGAGCAAATGAGATTAAAAATGTAAATCTTGTCAGAAACGTGCGGCCGCAAACCAGTATCAGTGGTATCGTTGTTTATCAATTTGACAGCGGAATTTACATCAGGACCGTAGTTAGGAAATATTCTATCAGAGTAAAATACCACATTTTTATAATATTAAATACATGAGAAATTCCCAAGTTTCTATTACAAACATGTTTATTGGGATAAACCCTATCTATATATATATTAATAAATGAGATGATTTAGGCCATTTGTCTTTGAATGGTGGAGCCATTTTGCTTATGTGGCATCCATTGGTTTAGTGAAGGTTGATTTTGGGAGGGAATTCATGTAATTTCTTTGTAAACAAAGCAATTTTGACAAAACACAAATCAAAATATGAATTCCACGCGGGATCCAGATTGCTTGGGTGGGTATTTCCGGGTTTCCCAAATAACCCAACTTTAATATAGATCATATATATAGTTTTGATTGAATTATTGTTCATAATATTCATCACACGGACAACCTCTTTATCTCTCTTGTCTCTCTTCTGCCTAACTTCTCCGATCATAATCTTCAACGAAGAAACCTTTACAAATCTAAGGTAAACTACATCATCTAACAGAAATACTGTGTATGTGATTTTGTTCGATCGTTTAGGATAGTTTTTTTGTTCAAAACCCTTTCGGCTGATTTGCATTATTTTTTTTTTGTTCTTTTTTTGTAGATCATTCCACTTATTCTGCAGGTATATAACCAAGATTAGATTGTTATGTATTTTAAATCTTTAATCGCAATATTTTTTGATCATTTATATGTATTTTTTGTGTTGTTGATGATTATTTAAGTTTGTCCGATTATAATGTTTATGAATGGATCTATTCTTTGATGTCTTCAAAAGTGATGTTCATACTGATTTCTACTATTTGGTTTTTGTTTTTTAATGATAAACCCTAATTTTTTTCAACTGCAAGAGTCTGAATCTTCCTCGAAGAGCAAGAGGTGAGTATAATTTTATCGTTGTTTTTGTGTTTTTTAATTCGGTATAATTTTAGGTTTCATTGTTTATGCTGATGTGTATAATTTTGTAATTTTTTTTTTGCAAATCTAACTATGATATTTTTTAAAATTTGAATTTTTGGGTTGTTTTTAATAAATTTTGTACTGTTTTAATATGTATTAATTACAATCCATCAAACATTTTGTTATTTCCTTAAATTTTAGTATTATATGGTTTACCTAAATTAAGGTATCTCTTTCTATAAATAAATGGTGGAGCAATTTTGCTTCGCAAGGTTAGACTTTCCTAATAAGTTTTCTTAATTTACGGGATTGGATGTTAGTGATTTGATTTTCAGAATTTAAATTTTAAATTGTAAATTTTAAATTTTGAAGTCAATCATTATTTTAAATTTAAATTTTGAAGTCAACCATTAATGTAAATCTTCCATTTTTTTGTTGTTCAAGATGTTTAATTCGGTTAGAATTAAAAGGGTTTGGAAATAAAAGGTTTGGAGTTTAGGTTTTCAGTTTAGATCTACGTTAATTAAAAGATTCTACCTTTTTTTTGCAATAGGTGTTTCGCTTTCTTTAAAGTAAATCCTTCAGTTGAGGTATCACTTGGGTATAAATCCTTCATCTATTTTTTATCTTTCTTGAAAGCAAATGGGATGTTGTAACCGGACTTTTGTTTGTTTCTTTTGTATCAGTCAGGTATTTTTTTGTTCTTTTTTATTCTTTTTTGCAAGTGAACACGACCAGAGGCAAACTAATAGTGTTTCAGTAAGCTTATAAATTTTCCATAGAGAAGAAACGAAGGGAGAAGCATTCTTAGAGGTATGCTTAAGAACACCGTTTGATTCTTGGTCATATGTATCACTATTGGCTTTAGGACACTTCTAATATCGTCTCGAGAAAAGACAAAAGGTATATATTCAAACAATATTCAATTATAAAAACATTATTGAACAATTTATAACGTTAATAAATAATGTGTTTTTTCAGCATTTGGTGCATAAAGATTGATTATTATTATTATTATTAATTTTTTACTTAATGGTGTGGCTAGGGTGATTTACTAATCAAGTGGTGGCTCAAGTGGATGATTCTACCATGTTTGCTGGGTACGTGTCAAGATTTATGGGTAGTTTAATATATTGTTTGATTCGAGTTATAAAGCGAAAGGTATGGTTTATTAGGTTTATTTTGAGTTTTGATCTTTCTCCCACTTTATTCAATTGGATATTTTAAACTTCGCTATCTGAGCTTTTTTGGACTCAGTGACTTGAGATTTTGGGTTTTTAGGTCCGCTGGGTTACCTGGGGGATTACATTTGAGCTTTTGGTGAAATATGGTTTAAATCAAGATGATAGAACCTGCCATAAAGATAAAAAAAAGTTATAAATACCTCCTCGCGTATGTGATGCGTGCGTGTTCACCTCTGGTCTCCGTCTCTCGCCTCGGTTCCAAGGACCCTATTTCAGTATGCAGTTTTCTGATCTGATCAAAGGTGCAATTACCGACCAGATCGAGTATCCATGTAAGCAGTCTCCATCTTAGCTCATTAACTCCATCTGATCTGAAATTTTAGGATTTTGGTGATGTTTAACTATTCTATGTGTATTGTTTCCTTGCTCTTTATTTGCCAAATTTGATTCATGTTTTGAGGATTTTTTTGTTTTGATAGCTGCTGACAGTATACATTGATCTATTTCAGGTATGGGAATGGATCATAACATGTTGAGAGTTCGTCTTCGTGAAGCAGGATTTGATGAAAAATCGATTAAACGAAGGGATAATGGTTCATTAGTCGCTCATATTGCTAAACTTGAAACTCAGGTTGTTATTCTTTTCCACGTTGTTGACAACTGTATGGTTTTGTTAATTGGATTCAGTTGTTAGGACTGATGATCAATTTTTTTTACTTGCTCAAGATTTTATTCTTAAGCAACATACTGACTAATTAGCTCTTAAAAATGTTGACTAGAGGTGGAGATGGTCAAATGAATGATTTAGTCTGCTGTTATTATCATTGGAACCGCGATTGGTTTAAACGTGGTAAATGGAGTTAGTTGAGCCAGTCCTCAGAGTGTTGTCATAACCGAAAGGTAACCTTAAACAGGTACGTTTTATAATTTTTTATGATAGTTTTTTAGTTGCGAATGTTTCAAATTTTGAAGAAATTGATCCGTAGAATTGATCGATTTACTTCGAATGCTACTCAATTAAGAGCATTAAAAGTCTGACCCAAATTAAGCAGACAACTAATTTTGTTTTTGTCTTTTTTTTTTTTTTTTTTTGCAGATTACTTCTTTGGTTGTGAAGATAGTGTGATTTTGGAATAAGAAGTCTGGGCTGAGATTCGTTTCGTTTAAGTCTCTCGACTGCGGCTTCTTCTGAGGTTCGTTTCGATTGTAATGGGTACATGCTAATGACGAATTTATGATAAAATTGTTAGGGTTCTATGATTTTTGGTTGAGAGTTTGGATTTGGGCGCACAAATATTTTTATCAAGAAGATTTTACAGTTTTACACCTTCATGGTGTCCCTTTGTTTAGTATATTTTATGTCGTATGATATTTTAGAATAAAAAAGAAATTACAAACAACAAATAGTGGTTGGATGCAACTTGGTCGATTTCATTTGGGTTTGATTAAGTTTTTGTCTTGACCTACTTCAATGGTATTCATTCTTGATTTATGTCTGAGTTTCTTTATTTGTTTATAAAATCTTAATCTTCTTTATGAAACAAATTGATAAGGTTCTACTAAATCCAAACATGTATTTTTTGGTTGATGTTTTTTGGTGTAGCTGATGTGGGTGGGGCAAGGTTCCATGGCTTGGTTGTAACTCCGTCGTTCCACCGCGTCAAGAGGTAGTCGTTTTCACGTGGTCACGGATTTGCAAATGAGTGGGATTTGCCATCTCCTGCGTTAGTTGCAGATCCGTCACACACGTACATACACTGCGTTTCTCTCTGTTATTCTGATCTTAATCGTCGCCCCCTATTATTTTGCTCTTAATCGCAAAGGTATGTTTAGAACCATTAAACCTTTTCTGTTACTTTGGATATTTAGATTTTTTATGTGGGCATCAATGTGTACATTATGTAGGTAGCTCCAATCGATGAGTAGCAGACCAAAATAATATTTGCAAGTCTCCTTTTCCTCAACAGATTTAGCATATTATAGATTTGCTTATGTTCTATCAATGGTTAGGCAAAAAAAATAAGAGTTGCTAATTTCTACACATTTAGCGGGTCAATTTATGTTTTATTTTATTGTTCCAATGTAGAAAATTAGCTAGAAATGATGGGTTAACAGTTGCTTAATGTGTATTCATATGATTTTAGTGCTCTTAATTATCTTATTTTAACAAAATTAAATTTAGGGGTAAGTGATGTTAGTTAATTACAAAATTAGGGCTCTTACGTTTGTGAGGTACCTTACTTTTTTTGCTTAGTTATTTCGGATACATGTTCAGTATATAGTAGAAACTGTGGCATCGTGAATAGTGACTTTATTGCATTTTTTTCATTGTTGTCCTACTTACATACAATTTCAGTTGTATTTTCTTTGCTGAAATAGTAATCAAGGTGATAGTGCAATTAGATGTTGAACTGTTGGAGCCACTTCTAATCCTCTGCGCATGCAACCTTCAACTTTTTATTTTTTTTATTTATAGTCGTTTATTTACAGAGACATGCCTGTTTCTTTCGTAACACGTATCTACAAATGATGGTACATAAAAGCCTATATTCATACGGACACATATCACACAGTCAAATGCATGAAGATAAGAACTGCATTTTTAAGTTTGCTGATGAAACACAGTCACGGAATTGAAGCAACTTAGTTTGGACTATTAACAACTTATCATTTGTTTATGGCTGTTTTCTAGATTTGATTCACTTGCTTTACATGTTTGAGTTGTTGCTATTTTGATATGGCTGTATGCGTGTGGTGGATATTTCGGATTTCAACATTTTGACTTATATGCCTATTATACATAACTTATTGGTAATCTGTGATTTATTTTCTTTTTCACTGGTATCACGGAATTCGGATTCTTGAAGTCATGCATTATTTGTGGAATTTAAGCTATTTAGTTGATTTATGTTTGCGTTTTTTTGTGAGAGAAGTCAAATGATTTTGTTACTTTTCTTCATCTGATAGTGCGGTTTTGTGATAGGACTGCAAGTTGCCCCTTTCATTAATCTTAGTGTTAGTGTATAAGTAAATGATTCCAAACTGCTTGAAATTTCCACAGGTCCCAAATTGTCACTCATAAGAAAATTATTCATATAAATAGATTTTGCCCTCGACATAAATTGTTTTGTGTTTTCTATCTTAATTTGTGTTTCTATTGTAGTATACGACGCTGTTGACATTTTCTGGATCTTATAAGGACCGAGGAAGTGGAGGAGGTAGGGGTTTGGGTACTACAAGTTGTAGGGGGTCTATGGTGAGGCCAAGTTTAGACACGGACAATCTTATATAGTTGTTCCACGGTTTGGATTCATTGAAACTCGAGCTTAATCGATTGGAAATTGAAGTCACATGTGATTAATGCAAAATGATTTGTTGGATTAATTGAATCTTTTTTGTTTTTGAATGTTGATATTGTTTGTTCTTCTGCAGATTATGATCGAGAACCGAGTGAATCACAATCTTAGATAGATCTTAAATTATATGTCTACATAAGAAAAAAATGATTGAAAACTATAACTTTAATGTCATTGTGGGTTTTTACTGGTTAATGGCCTTCGAAGTTGCTCAACTGCTCATTTAATTAGTTGATGGTTGCATAGGTGTTCACGTGTGGAATACATTATTTGATTTATATACTTCATAATATAGATGGAAGGGATTATATAGAATTTAGATTGTTAACTTATATAGCCACCAACTATCTTACCTCCACCAACAGATTCTCATGTATTTTCCATTGAGTAATGTATATTAATGTTTCATGGATTATTTTTTTTAACAAACTGAGCCATTTGGGTTGGATTTGTAGTTTACTTTTTTTCATGTTTATATATTAGTGTTAGTTGGTTTTGTTTTTTGTTATAGCTGATGTAAGTGTCATTGTATCATAATATAAGAATCCAAACATGTATTTTTTTGTTATAGCTGATGTGGGTGGGGCAAGGTTAGGAATAGGTATGAGTCGGGTCAAAACAGTTTGATTTAGAGTGTAGAGTAACAGTGAGGTATTGTCTATACGTGTATACAAATTTTTAAAAAATAATCCGTTATACTAAAAAATATACATGATTAATATACATTCTTGCTTTTGTATGTTTTTATGGCTCTTTACAACAAGAAAAAGTTTAAGAAATCGAATAAAAAATTTATGGTGGAGAAAATGGAAAGATGATACTTTAGATGTTAAAAGTGTTATTTTTATACTTTTATTTGTTCTAAATATAATTTTCCTACCCGGAAAATTTTCGGGTTATAACCTAGTTTTGTTGAAATAAAACATCTTCTTTATTTAGGTAAATTTTATAGCCACTTTTTCAAGCCTTCAGTGCTGTCCAGTTGGCTTCTAATTGGCTTTCACATTTTGTTACCTGAAACGTGTTTAAAAACATTTTATCAACAAGAAATACTGGCGAGTGAATCCCAATTTAATCAAGAAAAGTTTTATCCTTTTACAGCATTGAGGGCAATCTAGCAATTACATTTGTTTACATCTACTTTAATTACCACCCACTATACTGTCAATCCTGACTGGTGGTAATGTTACTACTCACAGTGTAGTAACAAATTTTGTATACAAAACCCCAACATACCGACGATAATTGTAGAATCACAAATACTCAATTACTGTGAAATATAATTTAAAACATTGAGGTTTTGTAAAAACAGTTTGCAAAAAGGATATTACTCACATTGCTACTTTAGGTATTTTCCCTTTGACTTCCTGGTTATAATCTATTAATTAAACAACGCACATGCGTTAGTATAATAACCCAATTTACATTAGTTATACCTTCCCCGAGACATAAACTCCAACGACTGAGTCAGGCAGAGCCTCGACATGCGTTACGGAGCACTAGATCAATCGGGCAGCGTATCTAATACGTAACCGGGGGTTGTGATACTTACATCAAGGCAGAGCTTTGCTATTTTAGTGGGTATAACACCCGAGCATTATAATTTCTATGTAAAAATTGAGAGAGAAAGATCGAAAATGAACGGTTTGGACTGAAGGCCAACGACCTCTATTTATAGGGTCTGATCGACCATTTGTCGCGCCCCGCGAGAGCCGAAGACAAAGTCTTCGTGGCCCGCGAGCTAGGCAGGGTAGACCCTAGCCTTGGCCAATCACCGGCTAGGCTTGACACGCACATGCCACGTGGCGGCTCAGGGAGCGGCCTGGTGGCCCAGCTGTCGCACCTCGCGACTGAGGTAGCCATGGGCTTCGCGCCCCACGAGCGCCCTTTACATCTTGATTTTCTTTATTTTTGTTAAATTAAATGTATTTTAGGCCCATTTTTCGTATACGGGGTGTATTTTAGGACGTATAGGGGTGTTATCAGTATTTTAGGAGGGTTATTGTATCCCCCGCGCCTTGTTTTAGAACTCGTCCTCGAGATCTACTGGAACAGGTGTGGATATTTCCTCAGTATCTCTGATTTAAGCTCCCAAGTGTATTCTGGTCCTCTCTTGGAATCCCATTTCACTTTGACTAGAACTACTCTCTTATGTTTGAGATTGTTGATCTTTCTGTCTTCAATCTGTAGAGGCTTCTCTACAAACTTAAGTTTCTCATTTACCTCTATGTCCTTAGGCGGTACTACTAATGATTCATCGGCTAAGCACTTTTTTATATTACATATATGAAATACATCATGTATTCCTGCCATTTCCTCTGGCAGTTGTAGCTGATAAGCTACTGGTCCTAATCTTCTAATAATCTCAAAGGGTCCAACATACCTGGGGCTTAGTTTTCCTATTTGATTAATCTTACCACTCATTTCCAAGGAGAAACTTTTAATAATACTTTATCTCCTACTTGAAATTCCAACGGTTTTCACCTGTTATCAGCATAACTCTTTTGTTGATCGTGTGCGGGTTTTAGTCTTTCCTTGACTTGAATAATCTTGTCCGTTGTTTCTTGTACGATCTCTGGTCCCGACAATTGCTTTTCTCCAATTTCTGCCCAACAGACTGGAGTTCGGCAGTTTCGTCCATAAAGTGCTTCGAATGGTGCAGCATTAATGCTGGTATGATAATTGTTATTGTAAGAAAATTCTATTAATGGTAAATGATCATCCCAATTTCCTCCGAAATCAATTACACAAGCCCTGAGCATGTCTTCCATTGTCTGAATTGTCCTTTCGCTTTGTCCATCCGTTTGAGGATGATAAGCGGTGCTTAGATTTAGCTTAGTTCCCATTGCTTTTGGAAACTTGTCCAAAAATGAGAAGTAAAATGGCTATTTCTATCAGAAACAATAGATAAAGGAATTCCATGTAATGAAACTATTTCATTTACATATAACTTGGCTAACTGTTCCATACTGAAGGTTTCCTTCATCGGTAAGAATGAGCAGACTTGGTTAACCTATCTACACTCACACAGATTGTATCGTTACCTTTTCATGTCTTGGGTAATTTGGTAACAAAGTCCATTGTTGTCAATTCCCATTTCCATATTGCCATTTCTAATTGCTGCAATAAACCTAAGGGTTTCTAATGTTCAGCTTTAACCTGTGAACAGGTTAGACACTTGGCAACATAAGCTGCTATATACTTTTTCATTCCTATCCACCAGAAATTCTTTCTTAAGTCTTGATACATTTTATCACTTCGGATGTATCGTATACTTAGACTTATGGGCTTCTTCTAATATTCGGTGGCGTAGGTTTCCTTGTTTAGGTATCCAAATTCTTTTCTTATGGAATCTCCAAATTCCATTTGTTCCTTGTTCTAATTCCTTAATCATTCCTTTCAATTTTTCAGTATCATCATTGATTACTGATTCTTGTACTTTTCTAATTTTCTCATTTAAATCTATCTGCAGATTTAATTTAAAAGAACGTACTTTTCTAGGTTTCTCATGATACTTTCGAGTTAAAGCATCGGCTACTACATTCGCCTTTCCTGAATGGTACTGGATATTACAATCATAATCACTAAGAATTTCCGTCTAGCGCCTTTGTCTCATATTCAACTCCTTTTGCCCAAAAACATGTCGTAAACTCTTATGATCAGTAAAAATGGTAAACATACTATCGTAAAGATAATGTCACCAAATTTTCAGTGCAAAAATTATGGCTCCTAATTCTAAATCCTGGGTTGAATAGTTTTCTTCATGATTCTTAAGTTGTCTAGACGTATAGGCTATAACCTTTTGACGTTGCATCAACACACATCCATAACCTAACTTAGAAGCATCACAATAGACTACAAAGTCTCCAGTTCCTTCTGCTAACGCTAGTATGGGTGCGTTGGTTAATCTTTGCTTAAGAATTTTAAAGGCTTCTTCTTGTTTTGGTCCCCATTCAAACTTAACAGACTTACAGGTCAGTTTGGTTAAGGGAATGACTATTCTAGAAAAATCTCGGATAAATCATCTATAATAACCGACCAGTCCTAGAAAACTTCTAACCTCCGTTGGTGACTCAGGGACTTTCCATTAGTAATCGCCTTGATTTTTGTAGGATCCACATGGATTCCTTCATGATTAACTAAATGTCCAAGGAATTGCACTTCTTCTAACCAAAACTCACATTTCGAGAATTTAGCATAAAGCTTTTCTTTTCTCAATAATGTAAGAAGTGCAATGTGATGCGTTGCATGTTCCTCTTTACTCTTAGAATAAATGAGAATATCATCTATAAAGACAATTATGAATTTATCCAGATATGGTTTACATATTCTGGTCATCATGTCCATAAATGCAGCTGGGGCATTGGTTAAACCAAATGGCATGACGGTAAATTCATAATGGCCATACCTTGTTCTGAAGGCGGTCTTAGGAATGTCCTCTTCCTGTACCTTTAATTGATGATATCGTGAACGTAAGTCGATCTTTGAAAAGAATCGAGCTCCTTGTAGTTGATCAAACAGATCATCGATTCTTGGTAATGGGTACCGATTTTTAATCGTGTCCTTATTCAACTCTCGGTAATCAATGCACATATGCATTGACCCGTCTTTCTTCTTGACAAATAAGATAGGTGTTCCCCATGGCGATGAACTTGGCTGTATGAATCCTTTCTCCAGAAGTTCGTCCAACTGTTTCTTTAACTCTTGCATTTCTGTTGGTGCCAAACGGTAAGGTGCCTTGGCAATTGGTGCTGTCCCTGGTAGCAGATGAAATCTAAATTCAACTTCTCTATCCGGCGGTAGTCCTAGTAGCTCTTCTGGAAACACATCTGAGAACCGAGATACTACGAAAATATCTATCAATTCCTTTCCTTTAGTGTTAATGATTATGGAAATCATATACACTAGTGATCCTTTTCTTGCATAACTGGCTGTTTTCATCACAGAGATGAATTTCGTGGATCTAGATGGCTTATCTCCTTTAATTGTGATCTTTCCACCCTTTAGTGAATTTACTTGGATTGACTTTTGATCACATAGAATACTGGTTTTATTGGCTACTAACCAATCCTTTCCTAATATGTAACACCCTAGTTACTAATTAACGATTTTGTATGTAATTACCAACAATTAGATGTGTAGTTAAGACAACACATATTATAAAAAATACGGGTTTATTAAAACTTTTACAAATCATAAGTTATTCTACATAACGTGATCAATTTCGTTGTTTAAAATTTACAACGTGGCAAAGTGCGGAAGCGTGTATCTTTATCGTGTTCGGTTCTTCGTTGAGCTTGATCGTCTTCCGGCATCCAAAAGTACCTATATTCCATAAACATGAAATACTTTAGTCATACGGGGTTTAAAACGTGTCTAAACGAATCCGGGAATTTAAACTAAATAAAATATACTTTGTTTCTGGGTCCACTGTAACTTACGGTGACACCGTAAGTTACGGTAGCCCCTGAAAGTCTATCCTTCCACCGTAACTCAGTATGTAACCATCGTAATCATATCAGCTCCACCGTAACTTACGGTGGCATGACTAAATCAAGTATACGCAATCATATGTCTTTTTCTGGATTAATAATGACATTATTAATGTGCAGCGATTTTCTATACAGCTGCTGTAATTGACCATTATGACCCATTCAAAGTCCGAACTAGATTAACATGTTCAAAGATGGATCGTAGAAAACTTCAATACCTTCGCAAGCATATAAGGTACACCTTCTAACGAATTTTCTATGATTTTATATGATTTTTATAAAATCAGCATAGCAACTATATTTTCATTTTTCAAACAGCTTTCAAGGTTTTGAACAGCTGTTTAATTCATTCTTTTGGCCTATTTAACAACCACATTTGTTTCTTATGATTGAAAACAGTAAAAATTTACTTCATAAGCTTTCCGAAAAGGTATAGAACACCCAAATCGGATAAACGGTTGATTTTATATGATTTTTTTAAGATTAGTCGAAATCCGTTTAAAAAGCTGCGGAAATCATGTTTAGGGTCATTTTAAATTCGAACCAAACCATCAAATGCAACCCATTTCCATGGCTAAAACCTTTATTAAACTCTTGGTAATGGTTAGAAACCTATAACAAATATAATGACCATCGTCCGTAACATTTGGTTTACCTATTAAGGTAACCAAAAACTTATTTTAGACTTCGTTTAACTCTCATTAGCCTTACATTTAAATGAGAGTTATCTTATTATGCGTACCTGGCTCGGATCATTACATTGACCCATTTAAGTACCTTGCCTCAATATCTACTAAGTAATAGCGATGTAAATATCCACTCGATATTTATTTCTGAAATCAAACAACTCATCAAACCATTAGTCGATATTGTCAAAAAGTGATATTTTCACCTTTTGACCCGTTGGTCTAAATGACCGATAATATTGGCGAGATAAAGCTTATTGCCATCTCGTCTACACGACTCGTTCCGATTTACACCGCACGGTCGTTTTAACTATAATTCACCTCTTAACGCTTTTTGGCCTAATAAGGCTTACGAAATATGTATCTTTCAAAACCAATAATTATTGTCAACAAGTGTCCAAATTTCAATTTTACCCTTATTGGTTATCTTGTTCCGTACGACTACACGCCGGAAACACCATATCTCAACTTTCCATTTGTCTTGTTCGAAATCAAAACAACAAAAGGACACTCTAAACTATATGACTAGTGTAAGCTATACTTACCTTGCATCCATGCCACGCTTTTCTTTCCGTACGCGCTCCGTTTGACCCGCTTCATCCACAAGCTTCCACCTAGCTTGTTAGGCGTCAAACTATCATCATATTTCATAAGATGGTTAATTTAGTCATTGTTAATCATAACTATTCCATCTTACGTATTTTTCTATCAAATTTATCATTCGGTCTTACTAATGGTTGGTTTAACTACTAAAAGTCAAACGCCCCTTAGCATATAAATGCACATTCAAGCTCTATCTATCAATTAGTAGCTAACATGATCTTATACACTTAGTTACATGAACGTGGCTACCAAATTTCATCACAACATTCAAAATCCATTTCAATCATGTATGAACAAGTTCCCAAATCACTAAATTTGTTTGAGTGCCTTGTTTCTATTATCCAATATGATGATTTTAAACATAAACTTATCATCATCCTTACTATTATATCAAAACCTACTTCCTAGTTTACTTGTTAATCACATACAAGTGATATTACTTCAAGTTCTTCATAATTTCATCATATCTAACTAGTAAGCCGCGATTTCATTTAGGCATTTCATATCAATGAAAATTGGCTGTTTTTGGTGACTTGTTTAACCTGTTTACAAGTCTTCAAAAATTATGATTTTCTTATGTGGCGTACCGCTCGGAGGGTTAGCCCTTGAGTTAAAATTTCAAGATCTAACTCTTTACCAAAAATTCGTGAAAATTCATTTACTAAGCTGCAATCAGATTCGTCACTTCTGACTGCAGCTTACGGAAAAATTCATTAAAAATTCCTCGTTTATCCGATTGACGAAATTCCAATTGGCGATTCTTTTAATCGCTTAAAACTTTCTACAGTAAGAATTTGAGATCATAACTCAATTCCTAAATTGAGTTATGACATTCGTGATGGGCTGCAATTTCTGCCAGAAAACGCAGCTTGAACCTTTGATACGGAAAAATTCATAAAACGCTCGATTTTCGTCGAAAAAATGCGATTCCAGTGGGGTTTTAAAGATATTTCCTGGAATTACATTCTAGACTCAAGAAACACATTATTTTATCACTTTTTGTTCAGGTTACAGTCAATACAAATCGGCTGTAAATTCTGATCAAGAATCGTTTGAATTCAGCTTTCAATTTAAGCTTGTTCTTGACATCATAACACTATTTTTTTTTTTTGCAATCAAAACCCTAAAAACATCTCATACATGAATTTAGTATCAACAAAAACTTGAGCTAAGCATGATTTCAACATATACTTGTCTAGGGCTTACTCCTAGACACTATATTGTTCCTATTCCATGCAATTAACAAACATGCATCATAAATTTTCAGATTTCCCAATTTCATGAGATTTTCAAGCTAAGAATTTTCATTAAATTTTACATACCTTTTAATCCTCTTGTGATGAGGATCAATAATCCATGCTTTAATTTCGATTTTGGACTGAATTGGACCTTCAATTTGCAAGTTTAGTGAAGTTCTAGGGTTTTGAAGAGTGGGGATCGACCTGCTCTCTTCTTTGATCGACCAGACACCTCTAATTGGGGTGTTTGGTTTATTTTTATTTGTTTTATTAAATTCTAGTTTCAAGTTTTACAACTTAGGTCCCTCCACTTTAGTTTCTATAATAACTTTGGTTAATTTTAACCCTATTATAAGTTATTTCTAAACTATTAGCTAACTAGGTTAAAATCCCTAGTTAGCAAATTCTTGTTTATTTAAGAATCCTAATATTCACCGGGTTTCTTTTACCACTAAAGGTAAATTACCCGTCTTTTAGTATAAACGTGGTTTGATTACCAAACCCGTTTTCGGGGTGTTACATAATACAATATAAAATCCAACCAGATTTATTGGGTAAAGATTAGCAATACAATTATGGTTTGAAATTTGTGTTCTTGCTCCCTACAAGATTTCAGTGATCCTAGTGGACTATCCATTTGCTGCCATTTGCTGTCTCTACTAGACGAGTTGTTGAAGTTTAGTTAATGGTTGATTGAGAAGTTTGCAAAATGAAGTATTGATAAAACTTTGGTTTGCACCAGAGTCAAATAATACTTTAGCAAAAACATCATTAACTAAAAACGTACCGGCAATCACGTCCGGAATCATCTTTGCTTCTTCGGTTGTAAGAACAAATGCTCTAGCATTCTTAGTAGTCTTGTTGTTCATGGCTAGAGCTAGTTTCGGACAGTTCAGCTTAATATGACCTTTTTTCCACAATTAAAGCATACTCAATTACTGGGTTTCTTCCTACAGTCTTCTTCTTTGTGTCATGGTATCTTGCAGAAATTGTAGTATGTGGAGCATCTTCCTGAATGCTTCTTTTTACAAGCCTTACAATAAGGTGGAGAAGTAGAACCTACATTTCTCCCACGGTTGGAATTACCGTAGCGAAATTCCTGGGTAAGCTTTTGAACTAGGTTATTCCTCTGGTTTTCTTCTTGTGTATGTACTAGTTCATCAGTCAAGGTATTTGCTAGTTCTATAGCTTCTTCTATAGTTTGTGGTCTAGCTGCCTTGACTACGTGTCTGATCTCACTGATTAATCCCCAGATGTAACGGGAGATTAATACGGGTTCTGGTGAAGCTAAGGTTTGCACTATTCTAGCATATTCGAAGAATACGGTAGTGTAACCCTTACAGTCTACTCCAGTCATTCTATGGTTTAAAAACTTATTAGCTATCTGTT
This sequence comes from Helianthus tuberosus, assembly GCA_030545235.1. Lineage (NCBI taxonomy): Eukaryota > Viridiplantae > Streptophyta > Magnoliopsida > Asterales > Asteraceae > Helianthus > Helianthus tuberosus. The sequence goes on along the minus strand of CM060439.1, from coordinate 35,727,536 downwards.
CTTTTTCATTGGGAGGACAAAATTTCCTTTCAACGATATTCTTAAACTCATTCCATTCCATATTATAGACTCTGTCACCCCCTCTAGAGTGGAGAATAGTGTTCCACAATTCTAGAGCTTCCTTCCATATTATAGACTCTGTCGCAACCCCCGGCCCCTAATTACTTGGGAACGGGCGGCCGCGAACCAATATCAGTGGTATCGGTGTTTATCAATTTGGCAGCGGAATTTACATCAGGACCGTAGTTAGGAAATATTTTATCAGAGTAAAATACCACATTTTTATAATATTAAATACATGAGAAATTCCCAAGTTTCCATTACAAACATGTTTATGGGGATAAACCCTATTTTATTGAAATAAAACATCTTCTTTATTTAGGTAACTTTTATAGCCGCTTTTCCAAGCCTTCAGTGCTGTCCAGCTGCCTTCTAATTGGCTTTCACATTTTGTTACCTGAAACGCGTTTAAAAACATTTTATCAGCAAGAAATACTGGCGAGTGAATCCCAATTTAATCAAGAAAAGTTTTATCCTTTTACTGCATTGAGGGCAATCCAGCAATTACATTTGTTTACATCTGCTTTAATTACAACCCACGGTACTGTCAATTCTGACTAGTGGTAATGTTACCACTCACAGTGTAGTAACAAATTTTGTATACAAAACCCCAACATACCGACGATAATTGTAGAATCACAAATACTCAATTACTGTGAAATATAATTTAAAATATTAAGGTTTTGTAAAAACATTTTGCAAAAAGGTTTACAAAAAGGAGATTACTCACATTGCTACTTTAGGTATTTTCTCTGTGACTTCCTAGTTATAATCTATTAATTAAACAATGCACACGCGTTAGTATAATAACCCAATTTACATTAGTTATACCCTCCCCGAGACAGAAACTCCAACGACTAAGTCAGGCAGAGCCTCGACATGCGTTACGGAGCACTAGATCAATCGGGCAGCGTATCTAATACGGAATCGGGGGTTATGATACTTACATCGAGGCAGAGCTTTGCTATTTTAGTGGGTATAACACCCGAGTATTATAATTTTATGTAGAAATTGAGAGAGAAAGATCGAAAATGAACCGTTTGGACTGAAGGCCAACGACCTCTATTTATAGGGTCTGATCGACCATTTGTCGCGCCCCGCGAGAGCCGAAGACAAAGTCCTCGCGACTTGCGAGCTAGGTAGGGTAGACCCTTGCCTTGGCCAATCACCGGCTAGGCTTGACACGCACATGCCACGTGGCGGCTCTGGGAGCGGCCTGGTGGCCCAGCTGCCCCGCGACTGAGGTAGCCAAACACTTACCTTTGATTAAATCTAGATGGATTAAAGATCAAAGATTGATGATTCGATATTCGTGATGTGCAGCCAAAATGATTAGAGAAGGTTTAGGGAATTGTCGTCTGATTGAAATTGAGTTTATGGGAAGTTTAGGGTTATAGTAGTTATTTAGAGTTTCACTGTTAACTCTAAACACCCCTTAACTAGTTAACTTTCACACACATCACATAACATCTTGTAATTTACAACTAAAGCATATAATTCACATATTTGTCATGCAATACTTAAGTTTCGTATAAATCGTCGTTTATAATTATTATTCGTGTTAGTCACCAATGTTCGAGAGTTATCATGTGTGTGTCCCGGTAATTCTCAGAATTACCAAAGTAGACTCATTTAACTAACCCTAGTTAAATGCAGTGCTATCAATGTATGACTATGTTAATTGTGGTTAGGTTAGAGTATTAACCTGAAATTTCGGGTTGTCACAATATCGCTGTTATTCAACGAAATCGTATTCGTTTGTCACCGTCACCACACTAGTAGGAACGTCGGAGAAAAAAAGAATACCGGTACTAATTTTGTTTAGACGGTATCGGTTCGGTTCGTTACGGTAAAGAACAAAAAAATAAAGTATATTTCACGTGTTCCCTTTTTAATAATTCTTTTATCGAAAGTTAGAATTAATTAAGCATGTCGCAACCCGATATTTGGAATTTTATAAACAATATGGTAAAGATGGTCATTTAGCATATTAATAAAAGTAAAGCGTGAGGCAAGAAATTGCCATGGTGTTGAAATTAGTTTTTAACATCTGAATTTTCCAACCACTTTAATTAGTTTTTCTTTTTAATCTAAAAATTATAAATTGTTTTTACGTTTAGTTAAATTAAATACCCTCTTTCAATACAATCGTATCTGTGTTTAAAACATTTTGGCATTATTAGTTAACCTGTATCCCTGTGGACACGAACTCTACTTCCACTCATCCTGGTAGTTTTCTTATTATTTTGTTTGCTGGATTTGACACGCAACAACGTTTCTGATTTTATCAATTGTACATTTACTATTAATAACTTACTTTTGAGAAAAAAATATATTGAGGCGTTATAAAAAAGGTATGTTACTAAAAACAACAAAAAACCGTTTTATGTTCTAATAAAAAAAATCTAAACTAAAACCAAAATTAATTAAATAGGGATGAATAATGCACTTATAAGGTAGATATAGGTAAAAAATATATGAAGTAAAACAAAACAACATTAAATAATATAGAATAATGAGAAGGCTCGTGCGTTACAGTAGATATGTCTGTTTTGTCGCCTTGTAGTTGTTGTTGGGTTTTCTGGTGTCTGTATGACGTTTGTGGGCGACAACATTTTTATAGAAATTGTTGGTGCAGTTGTCTGTCGACTTCATCTTCGTTCGAGTCTTAGATTAGAACTGATAGATCAGGGCATGTAATATGAGAAAATATCAGATTTTAGGGTGTTTAAGTTGGGATTTCGTTTGAACATGCTAGTTCGCTTGAAAGTGATAAACATCATTTCAAGCGAAATCAACATAAGTCATTTCGCTTGAAATGACAAGTGTCACTCTCAAGCGAAACCCTAAGCCCTATATATATCCTTGAAGCGAGTTCAGTTGGGGAGGTTCTTGTTTTCCGACGCCGAGGTGCTGTCGAGGTGTCTCCGAGTCTGTAAACGAGTTTTGAGCAATACAAGAGACAGTTAATAGTGTTTCTAGTGTTATACCAGCTAAACAAAGACAGAATCAATGAATTCCGCCTCTGATTCTGTCTGAGCACTCTTCTGATCGACTCGTTAGGTCGTAACACGATCCTACAATTGGTATCAGAGCTCAGGAGGAAGAGTTCTTACCGTTTAGCTCGTTTTCGCTGGAAATTTCTGACTTCTACACCTTCTTTTCAAAATTAATCAAGTTTTCATGGTTAAAATGGACTGATTTTCACATATAGTGTGCGAAACATTAAATTAACAAATCCTTGAAAGAATCAGACCTAAAATCGACTTAAAACTTGATCAATTTTGCAAAAATCAGATCGAATTGATGATGTCAGCACATTTCAAGCGAACTCAGCAGTTTGATTTCGCTTGAAAACGAGGTTTTGCTTGAGTTTTTGACCTCATTTCGCTTGAAATTGAGGTTTCGCTTGAAAAGTTGTTGACATTTCAAGCGAAACACCTTACTTCGCTTGAAAAGGTGCTAGTTCGCTTGAATCATCAAGCGAAATCTGTCATTTCGCTTCAACATACTATCTCGCTTTAATCTTTGATCTCGCTTGAAGTGTATGTGCAGGTCATTTCGCTTGAAGACATAATTTCGCTTGAAAGTGTGTTTGTGTGAAATTTGTCGGGACTGTTTGTAAAATGGCAATGATGTTTGATGAAAAAGAAAATGATCATATTGAACGATTAAATGATGGATATGGTTGGTATAGTAGTTATGAACAAGATGATAAAAGGATTTGGATTATGCGACTTGAAAATTTTATGTGTAAAAAGAATGAGACATTGGAGGAGTTGGAAAGCAGATTTAACTATTTACTGGACAAGTTGAAAATATATGAGATAAAGTTGACAGATGCTGAAAAAGTATCAAAGCTTGCAGATGCATTACCTGCAAAATGGGATGATATTTTGAAAAATCTAAAATTGAATTGTAGTTTCTCTGGGTTCTCAAAATTACGTCCATCAGAGCTTTTCAAAAAGCTCAAAACACACAGTTATGAAAATGATAATAAGAAAAGAGAATTGATGGACAAAATAAAAAGAAACTTAGAGAACATAAGTTTGAATGTAGTTGTTGAAATAGATAAAAGAATATGTGTGTGTCTTGCTGCAAAAAATGTCATGAACTATGACATTAAGAGGGGTTGTTATATTGATAAGAATGCGAATCCTCTTGATTTCATTAAAATTTTTTGTGCAGGAACATTCTGGAAAGAGACAGAGAAAATTTCAAAGAATGAAGAATCTGAGAAGTTTGAATCTTCGATTTCTGAATCAGTATGCTCTAAATGTGAAAAATTTGAAGCTGATAATGTCAAACTCTTGAAGGATGCGGAAAGTTTGACATTGGAAGTAAAAAAGATGAAGGATGAGAAGAAATCTGATGATAAACAGATTCTTGTTTTGCAAGAGAATTGTGAGAAGCTGAAATCTAAAAATGTTAAACTGTTAAGTGATTTGAACAGTTTGACATTAGAAGACAAATGTAACACCCGTTCTTATAAATTAAAGGTTTAACATATCATTTACGTAAAACAATCATGTAATTAAGATTACATATGCATTGAAAATTTCGGGTTTATTAAAAACTTTTACAATTTAAAAGTGATACAACATAAAGTGGTTTATTTCGTCGTTAGAGAATATCGACAAAACAACGTTGCGGAAGCTTTGTTAAACGTGTGTTCGGTTCTTGCACGATACTTGATCTTCATCCGGGACTCTCGACATTCACCTGTGATCAAAACCAACTTAAAGGTCAGTTTTGATAATTAAATAACCAATATAACAAGGAAATTAGGAAAATCCAACATTTATATCTTGATCCACAAACGATTAATTGAATTCTGGCCTCCACCGTAACTTACGGTGGCACCGTAAGTTACGGTGGCCCCTGCATTCAGACATTCCATTTTGCCGTTTATTGACACGAAAACTTTCGTATCTTTCAATCCGCTCATCCGTTTGACCTACCGTTTCTTCATACATGTTTGTAATTTGATCCCCCATCATATGGAGTTAAAATCCTACATCCAACATAAGAAATTTTGAGACTTCTAAGCCTTTGACTCGTTACCTTTTCACTGAATTTTAACCCGTTTATGCATTTTATCAAACAAACGTATTTATTTGATTCCTATATCTCATACACTTCTTCAAATTAATGTTACCTACTATGTTAGGTTCTAATCATAGGTTTATTACACAATTTAAACCCGTTTCCGCTCGTATGCTTATTTTGACCCGTTAAGGGTATTTTAAGCACTTTAAAGCTTGAAATCGCTTTCATTCCTTTCTAGCATTGTAGTTCTACATTTCTTATCTAGTAATCTCCCACTACAACTATATATGTATTGGGTTTAATGTGAATATCTATATGTTCCGAGTTTTACCCCTCGGATTACCATTTTACGGCAAAGACTCGTATAAAGCCCTTCGACCCAAGAATTTACGTCCTTCACTACCTATACTCATTCTAAGTATATATTTAATCATAAAGCTTATTTCTGAACCACCTTTAAGGGTCGTTCGTCCGAATTAGCTTACAAGGGCAATTTGGTCAATCTTCATCCTTCTTTAACTACAAGGGTCCTTTAAATACTTGATTGACCCAAAACCAACCCTTTTAACTATAATCTTATTTATAAACCCATTTGCTTCTAAAACACCATGAACATAATTCAATTTATTCGGTTTACCTTAAAGATAACCAAATATCTACACTTTAACATTGTCTAATTCTTATAGAACTCCAAATTCTACATGATGAGTTGTGTTATTATACATACCTGGCTCGGATCAATATATTGACCCGTTTCAATACCTTGCCTTAGTAACCGCTAAGCAATAGCGATATACTTATCCATTTGCTATTTATTCCTATAACATGTAACTCGACAAACCATTAGACAATATTGTCAAAGGGTGATAATTTCACCTTTTGACCCGTTTATTTACCTAGTGATCTTCATCACTTCATGTAAATGCCAATTTCATGTATTAGGCTAATTTAAAGTCTACTAGCTAGAATACGGAATCAAGCATAACGTAACGGAATCGTAGTTACGTACCTTTTAAGCACTCTTTTTAAACGCGTATTTCCACCGGCTTGTCCACTTGACGATCCGGATTCCTTGCCTAAAGAGTTCAATTCACAATCCGTTTAGAACCCTTTCACAAGCTTTAACGCATAATTCTCTAAAATGATCAAATCTGCGTTTTTACTCAACTTTTAACATTTTAACCCTCATTTAGGCGTTTCATCAAACACCTAGCGGGTCAGATTTCTACATGATCAAAACCAAGCTCATGACTTGAGTTTATCACCCTAATTAACTTCAATTAGACTATATACACATATTTTAACACCATCATATCAGAAATCCTTTTCAATGACCCGTATTACACTAGAATAATCATTCTAAACCCTAGTGTTTACTAGTTTCCCCATAAAGCCCATGAATCACCTTCAATGTGTTCATGAGATTTCCCGGAATTAGCCATGATTTCACATGTTATTGTCTAGGTTTTACTTCTAGACACTATATCAACCCAAATAGCAAACATGCAACATAAATTTTCAGATTTCCCAATTTCATGAGAATTTCAAGTTGAGAGTTTTCATCAAATTTTACATACCTTGTAATCCTCTTGTGATGAGGATCAATAATCTATGCTCTAATTTCGATTTCAACTTGAATTGAGCCTTCAATTTGAGAGTTTAGTGAGTTGTTAGGGTTTTGAGAGTGGGTCGCCCTCCTCTTCCTGTTGATCGAATCAGACACCTAAATGGTGTTTTATATATATATATATTTTTTATTAAACTTAGTAATATAAGTTTAGATTTTAACAACATAGGCCCCTCCACTTTTATTTAGTTGATAACTTGATGTTTTGTTCTTTCATTTAATTACAAGACTTGTACTAGGTTATTTACTTCCTAGTTACTTTATCCTGTTCACAACCCGTTTTGTTTTTAAGTCCCGTTAAATCTCGGGCCTTTTATATACTTTGCTTTCTCAAAGCATTTCTCATCTTTTTAATAAATATCAGATTTACCTATTTAAATCCTAAATCTTACCGGGTAAGTTTTACCACTAACTGTATTTTTACCCGTCTTTACTATTAACGAGGTTTGATTACCAAACCCGTTTTCGGGGTGTTACAACAAAAGTTTGAAAGAAAAAGAAAAATTAAAGATTGAAAAAGATTTTCAAAGTCAAATGAAGATTTTAGAAGATGAAAAATCTGTTATTTTTAAAAATAATCTTGAAAAACAGATTGAAATAAATACTCATCTTCAGAAAATCATTCGGGTTGAAAATGAAGCTGAAATTGCTCAGAATAAAATTGACGAGCTTGAAAAGAAATTGAAAGGTTTTGAAAAACCAGATTATACTTGTCCAAAACCGATTAATTCAATTCCAATAAGTGACAATGTCACAAACTTTGACAAAATCAAAGTTGAAGATTGTGATGAGAAAACTTATGATGAAATTGAGAAAAGAAAAATATTTTTGAAATTAAATGAAATGTTTAAAGAAACTGTTCTACATTCTACTGAAAAAGGTGAATGCTCAACGCAAAAACCTGTAGAGAAGAATGTGGAACAAAAACAAAAGGATAAAAAACTGAAAAATGTTCAAAAAGAAAATAAAAGCTCATCAGTTCAATCATCCAATCATGATAAAAAAACCACAAAAATTGGAAAATCAAAACTCAAAAACTGTTGGTAATAAGTGATGCAGGTTTGACCACAGTGCTCAAAAGCCAAATCCAGAAAACAAGAGGAGCAAGGATTATCACCAAGCCAAACATTGCTATGATCTGAATGTTTGGACTAAAGATGGTGATTGGTACGATAACAGAGTGTGTTTCAGATGCGGTTATCAAGGACATATTGCTGTTAACTGCCAAAGTTGGAGTTATGAACGGAGGAGATGCTATAATTGCCAAATCATAGGTCATATTACCAAAGATTGCCCAATGAGATCAATTGGAAGATCGAGGGCTGAATCTCAGAAAATGGCAAAGAAACCAGTCAATGTCAAGCCCAAAGAACAGAAAGTTCAAGAACCTAAAGTTCAAGAACAGAAAGTTCTAGAAAAGAAAGTAAAGCTTTCGCAGGGGCAAAAAGACAGACTGAGGAAAAAGAGGAAGAAGGCCAGGGAGTATCTAGAGAAGATTTTGTCCTCGGATACAACTGGTAAAATAGATAAAAGTTCTGATAAATCGTCTTGCTCGCCAAAGAATAACAAATCAAGCAAAACGAATTCATCAGATACAAATCCGAGGACAAAGGAGAGAGTAAAGAAAAAGAAAGAGAAGGCAGTTAATCAAGAGATTAACAAATCTGGTGATGAATTTGTTTCTCCGGAAATAAAGGAGCTAGTTGTGGGCGATGAATCTGACGCATCAAAGTCAGACAAGCCATGTTCAGGCAATGAATCTGGTGTGGTTAAGCCAGAAGAGCCATGTGTTGAGGTAAAAAATGAGAATTCTGGTCTAACAATGGATGATGCAAATTTTCCACCATTGTTGAACAAGAATTAAAAAACACCCAAGGACCGTCAGGCTTGGGTGAGTCTGTTTAAATAGAAAAACCTGACTTGCCGGAGCTCCCAGGTTGGTAAGTGTGGAGTAGGTATTGGCATATTTCTTGAGAAATTCACGAAAGTGATTTCGTCATACATGTGGTAAATCAGGGACATTAAGTTGTACTTGATTTTCTACAAGTGATTGTGATTGAAGAAAACAATGTGATGAAACCCAGAATTTGTGAAATGACACGCAAAACTAATTTTCCGGAAAAACCATTTTGATTAAAATAAACTTAAGTGTTTTGAAATCACTATGGGAAAATAGTTTGTTGTCAGGGGGAGTTCTGATTGTTTAAGTCAAGTGAATGGAGAATTGAAGTGATTCTCATCATGTTGTCACATTTCTTGTACAGCTTGTTTTCAAATTTTCCCAGAAAATCAAAATTGAGACATATTTTGATTTTAGGGGGGAGTAAAAATTAAAAAAAAAATTAGAAATTTTGAAAAATTCCAAAAACATTGAAAAATTCAAAAATGAGTTTTGTTGTGAAAAGGAGGAAATGATAGTAGATCAGTTAGACTATCACAGCATGCTAAAGAAATGTAAAGTCTAAAGTGATACACGGTCTCACTAAAGATGTGACGATAGGCTCAGCTAGACTAGTAGATTTGCAATAACGATACAAACCTAAAATGAAAAAGCCTAATTCTAGTGGGAAACATGGTCGAAAGCATAGTACTTAGTTTTGTCCTTCTTGATTGTGTGCCTACTTAGTAATCGCTGATTGTCGAAAGACATAAAACCGGTTAAGTCTATGAACTTTCACAACTTGCTGAAAAGTCGCTGTGATTGTGCATTTTATTTTGCAAAGATTTAAACTTGTTTTATTTCTTTATTTTGTTTAAGCATTGGACATCCTATGCGTATACGTGAGTATCGAACTGGATGTTATTGCCTAAACATTCTGCTTTATTTTCTTTGGTGTTTCGTTTAAGCTTTGGATCACCTTTGCGTATACGGGAGTATCGACCTGGTGGTTAAAGCCTAAACAAATTCAACTTGTTTTATTTTCTTATTTTGTTTAAACATTGGACTTTCTCTGCGTATACGGAAGTATCGACCTGATTGTTAATGTTTAAACATTCTGCTTTGTTTTCGCATAATTCACAGTTGATAAAAGTTTAAAGGCATTACTTGAGTCAGTGTATTGCATGATGAGGGGATATGCTGAGATCGTGGGATCCATAAGAATTTAGTGCAAAATTAATATATCTTAACGTATTGGTAAGCATCTCGAAAGTTTTTAGATTGAGTTTAATTGGACAAATATATCGTCAATCTACGTGAATCGTTTAGAACTGAAAATGTTTAAAGCTTAACGGTGCTAGTGATTGGTCACATAAACTGATATGATCCTCTTTCGCAAACTCATAAAAATATTGTTTGTATATATTTCTTTACTGCATTTTATTTCTGTTATATTTTAAAATATAAAAAGATTTTAGTGTGTTTTAGCATAAATTTTGAAAAACAAAAAAAAATTTAGACAACTGATGTTGGAGAACTGATATTCAAAATTTCAAGTGGTAAACAAGATGAACTGGTTTGGAAGTTTGTGTACTAAATTGAAAAATTTTGTTTTTAAGAAAGAAGTTGAGATTAGTTAATCAGGGTCATTAATTTGAACTTGATAGAACTATTTCTAGTAAGTTTTTCTTATTGATTTAAGTAAAAACTTATGTTTTGTTGATAATTGTGTAGGTGTTGAGCTGATCAAGAGATAAAACCAGGATTTGATTTCTAAGGCAATAACTAATTCCAGACTGAAAATCCCAGCTTGATGAAAGGGGGAGTCTGACAAGGTTAGAGCTAGAGAAAAGATCCGGTTACATGATTCCAGGAGAAATTCCTGAAGAAGACTGATCAAGATTGAAGTGTCGTCATGATGAAGACTCTCACTAAAGATTCCGTCAACATTCAAGGGGGAGTCTGTTGGTGCAGTTGTTTGTCGACTTCATCTTCGTTCGAGTCTTAGATTAGAACTGATAGATCAGGGCTTGTAATATGAGAAAATATCAGATTTTAGGGTGTTTAAGTTGGGGTTTCGTTTAAACATGCTAGTTCGCTTGAAAGTGATAAACATCATTTCAAGCGAAATCAACATAAGTCATTTCGCTTGAAATGACAAGTGTCACTCTAAAGCGAAACCCTAAGCCCTATATATAGCCTTGAAGCGAGTTCAGTTGGGGAGGTTCTTGTTTTCCGACGCCGAGGTGCTGTCGAGGTGTCTCCGATTCTGTAAACGAGTTTTGAGCAATACAAGAGATAGTTAATAGTGTTTCTAGTGTTATACCAGCTAAACAAAGACAGAATCAATGAATTCCGCCTCTGATTCTGTCTGAGCACTCTTCTAATCGACTCGTTAGGTCGTAACACGATCCTACAGAAATAAAATGTGAAAATACAATATTAATCTCCCATCACCATCAAACACTAATAAATCCATTACCATCTTATAGTACCAGATTTAGTGGAAAGATTAACCCTTGTGCAGACAATCAAACATGTAGTTTTTAAGTTTTTCCTTAATCGTAAAAATTCATATCAATATTTTTTTTTTCAAAATAGATATATACCTAAACTTTTTCCATCTAAGCACATGTTCGATACAATAATGATAGATTTATTATTTAGTGGTGATTAATGATGCTTTTGTTTTGGTGTTTCTTTGGTGTCATATAGTCTATATATTAAATATGGACAAAAACTTAAAATATAATTTTAATATTCATCTTATAATTTGCTTGCAACATTACAAAAACATATATACATTCTTCCCAACGAAAGTACCTTATGCAGAATATGAAATAAGATTCTAATTAATGGCTATTATAGGTTTCGATGTGTTCATCCGATGACTAACTACTAGGTAATTTTTTTGACACGAGACAAAGACATTGCGTTTGAAAATTACCTTCATATATGAATTTTAGAGAGCAAGGGGTAGAAATGGAAGAACATGGAAAAAATATGTGAATTTGATGTAAATTTGTTCTTGACCTTTGGTATTCCATCTTAAAAATTTGTGCAAATTACCATAAGGATAGAAAACCTAGTTTCTTTAACAGATATAGCAGGCCCGCCTCCGAAAATCACAAAAAAAAAAAAAAAAAATTGGCCCTGTTCGAGATAAAACAATTTGGGCCAAATTCGCAAATCTTCATATAATATAAACTCATCAATCATTCAATCAAATATATAAATACTAAAAACCCATAATACTACGATAATTGTTATGAAATAGATAAAACAAATTAACAAAAATAGTGTAGCAAAAATATCAAATTATCGAACCTATTTTCTAAGCGAACAGTGTGGTTTTTCTAGCGTTTTTATGGCCGTAGAGGTGTTTAACCAAAAACATTCATTCAATCACACGAAGTTTTATACTATATGAAATCAGAATCACATATTAATATATTATGAAATCAAAAACGTATAAAATCAAAAAAATATGAAATCAAAAACGTATGAAATCAAAAACATATGATCTGATCGACGTTTCTTTTCCTTGTGCAATACCGACGTTTTGTTACTCTGGTCTAGCAGACCCTTATTTTTGTTTACTAGTCACTTAGGCTTGTTAATTAGGCCATTTTTTAAAAACTTTTAAACATGCCTTATTTAAAAAACTTTGGGTCTTTTAAGCAGACACTTATTTATACAAACATCCAGATTTTATTTTAATCATATATATATATATATAAAATTTTAATAATTTTCCAGGCCCTATATTGATTTAAGCTCTGACCGTAGGCACCTCTCGCACCCCTTAATAACCGGCCCTGAGATATAGATATAGATTATTTAAAAGCATTGCAACTATGTCTAAGTGTTTATCATAAGGGTGGAAGGGATATATTTCACTTTATCACATTTATCACAGTATCACACTCATTCATCTAATTTTCATTTGACTTCTAACTTTATTACATTCCATCAAATTTTTACATTCATACTTGAAACACCCGTCACATTCATCACTAAGTTTTTTCGTTTTTAAGTAAAATATAAAAAATCAATATTTTTTTAATTAAAATAAAATATGAAAGACAAATAAATAAAAACTGCATTAAACTACAATTAAAAAAGTACAATAAAAATTAAACTAGATAACGTAAATTTTATAAATAAAAAAATCCGGCCGAAAACATGAAAAAGAAAAGAAACATAAAAGTTATCGGACCAATTCCATTTCACATAAGCGTTTTATGAGAATCGACTTGTATGGTTTGGGATCGTTTTCATGCGGTTCACTCATAACTTTCAAATTCTTCTTCTATATTTTTTGCAAGCGTTTCACATATGCATTATCTTTTTTGAATTTTGATTCTGGCAACATCTTGTGCCGTTCTCTATTATCTTCCAATTCCAACATGTTTGTCGACTTGACATCGGTCATGGCAGCCGCCCAACCTTCTTTCTCTTTACTTGTTAATGACTCGACACTTTCCTTCCATTGTGGCCTTGTTGGTGTTGTGTCGTCGGTTGGGTCGTCATTTAAATTAATATCGGGAATGTTGCTTGATAACCCATCCGTTGAGGTTGTGAAATTTCCTGACTTGAATGTTCTTTTATCTTTTTTGGGTATGACCACGAGTACTCATTGTGACATCAAGATCCATCAATGGAATGGGAATCCATTTGCAAGATTCCTCGTAATCTCCCATGCCGGCAACTGGGAAAACCCTTTTCTTGTGTAGAGTTTTGCGTATTCGTTTAGGGTATCCTTGATGATATTCGTCTTATTCTATCCACTTAGGCCAAATGTGAAACTAATATAATTAAAAAAATATAGGATTAATAAAATAGTTTTTGTACATTGCAAACACTGAATCAACTCATTTTTTATTTAAACTGTCATTTTCACGTGAGTTGATCCATGTTTTGGGTATATCCACCGAGTAGTTTTCCAAAATGTAAGATAACTCGTTTCCATAAGTGTTCGTTTGATTGTTAATTTCCAAATTTTTTTTGTCCTCACAAATATATAAGATAGCCTTATCTAAGGCTACCTCTTCATCTTGTGTCTAATTTTAATATCCCCCGTGTTTGTTTGTTTATTGCCCCATCTCCCACGAATAGCTTACACTTGTATTTCTTCCTTTTGATCTTCATCTCGTCTCCTTGTGGCTCTTCTTCTTCTTCGTAGTTTTCGTACGAATAAGGATCACGAACCAGGTTACGAAATGGAATATTTTGGTATTGTGGGCTAGGCTTGCGATATGTGAAATGCTATGTAGCACGGAAACGGGTACGGGACTGGGGTACGAGGACGATACGTGTACGAGGAACGAAAAAACATAAAAATCCTAGATACGGGTATGGCAAAGGTACGACAAAATAGAATATAAAAAAATAAAAATATATTACACAAAGTCCAAAATCATAAATCATCATTTGTCATTTTAACATATTTGTTCAAGAGACAAACTTGCATTCACCCAAAGCATTCAACTTACTAAGTTTTAACATACTTATTTTAACATATCATAATCAAACCATCACATGATAATTCAATCGTCGTTCGAAAATACATCGCCGGTTAGTCAAAGTGGAAATCTCGTTCAAGTTTACATGGAAGGTCCATAACACTTGTGAACTTCAAAGTTTGGTGAAAGTTTAAACTCTAAATAAAATAAGATACGTCCCCGAAACGTCGAATTGCCGTCCCCACAATCCCGGAAACATCTCACTGTCGTCCTCAATTTCCCATAAACGTTTGCGGGACGTCCCCATGCCGTCCCCGTCCCCGAGACGAGTACTCAATGGTCCTAGCCGTCCCCGTGCTTCATAGGTGAAAGGGTTGTCATCCACTGGGTCTGGAGATAAATTGTAATGTCTAGTTGCGACTTGGGTTGGGAGAAGTATTGTGGATATTGGATGGAAACGGTTGGGTTAGAAACGGTTGTGTGGATATCAATATCGGTTCTTCTAGTAAACGTAATCTATCGGGTTCGCCTAGATTCGCACGAACCTTCATCCTATATTTTTTCTTCGTAGCTGACGCTTTTTTGCTTGAATCTTCCATTTGGTAATTCTTTTTTAATATTATTATTACTGAAATGTGGGTGTTGTATTGTGTTTTTGAGTGATGAAGAGTGTGTAAAAATGTAAAGGACTGGATATATTTATAAGTATAAAAATTGATTTTTTTTAAATCATTGAACGATCATATGATCGTTTGACAACGGTCGCCCTTAGGCTTTGGCCTGATGGTTAAGAGGAATTATCTCTTATGGGAAGACCAAAGTCCAATCCTTAGGAGGTGTAACTAGTATATGATTTATAAGGGAGAAAAAGTTTATCCATTAAAAAAAAATATGACAACGGTCATCTCCAATCCCATCCTCTTTCAACGCCCCTGATGTGCATCACAAAGAACTTCATCGCCTTCGTGAAAAGACCGTGGTGTTTCACAATCATCATGGCCGCGAAATTTGTTTCACGGGCGCCCCGTGTACCGTAACTAACTAAATATCCTAACTAATTAAAATATGTATAGAAGTTATTGTTCACTCTCGATATTTGTGACACATTTTAACAAAACTTTTTGATATTTGACCCATATCCTCCAATTACTTCACATGCCATCCACATAGTGACTAATTCAAAATAAAAAGTTTTGTCATCAAATAAGTAAAAGAGTTAATTGCCAAAATCGTCCCTGACGTTTGGGCAGGTTTACCATTTTCGTCCAAAATGATACTTTTGTACCAAATTGTACTCAACGTTTGTAACTTTTTGTCATTTTCATCCAAACCACTAACTTAGTTTTTTTTTTGTTAAGTTGATGATAATTGAATGAAACTGCCAAATATAAAATCACAGGGAAGATTTTGGCAATTTACTCAAACTCTTTTAAATTTCTTTTATTTAATTAATTTTGATACATATATAATAAAAAAGAATATACATGCAATTTTTATATGAAAAAAATAATAGCTTTGTCACATAATTTTTATAAATTTTCATCTAACAACTAACTAAATTAATTTTTCTATTAAGGCGAAGGATGTTTATAAACTAAGACATAAATTAATTTCAATATTTTATATAGATCAGTTTTATAAAAATAAAATCTACTTAAACCTCTAAATTTTATAAAACTATAATGCTGGAGACCTTATTGAAAAAAAGGTAAAATAAAAAAAATCTTATCATATGTACCAAGTTTGTAATTCATCTTCTACTCTTTTAAATTCGCTCCTAAGGAAAAACAGAAGCCAGTGCCCCCTCCTCATCAAACAACGTATCGTTACGAAACCTTAAAATTACCCACCAAATTGTAATTATAATGCTATGAACCAAAAGTTTCTTTACTCAAGCCACTCATAATAAGTATTAGTTAGTTACCCTCATAATCCTAATTAAATAAATATTTTATTTCTACCAAAATATTTCCTAGGTGCTCAACAAATTTAAAAAATATGTAACATTTTACAATTTTTTTCTATCTCTACAACTGATAAATACTAAAAGTTGTAATCGATTGTTATGTGTTGTACACCAATGACGTTTTCTCTTTATACAACTGATTTATATAAAGAAACTGTAAATTAATTCCTGTCTTAACTTATAAAATTTAAAACATCATTCACCTTAACAAAAAAAATAAATTGAGTTAGTGATTTGGATGAAAATTTATAAAAATTATGTGACAAAACTATTAATTTTTTTTTTCTAAAAACTCCATATACATTCTTTTTTAATTATATATGTAACAAAAATAATTAAATAAAAGAAATTAAAAAGGGTTTGAGTAAATTGAGAAAATCATCCCTGTGGTTTTATATTTGTTAGTTTCATCCAAATATCCTCAAGTTAACATAAAAAATAAATTAAATTAGTTATTTGGATGAAAATGACAAAAACTTACAAATGTTGGGGGTAATTTGATACAAAAGAGTTATTTTTGACGAAAATTACAAACGTACCCAAACCTCAGGGACGATTTTGACAATTAACTCTAACTAAAAATTTTCTTGTAGTTCTAAAGTTGTTTTTAAATATATTATATATATAATAATTACAAGAAAAAATCATTTAAAGGTTAATATAGTATTCATAGTAGTTCTATTTTATAATATATAATGAGTGGGATTACTCGTGTTCCACGACATGCCTATGAAAATTCAGTGAGTATCATTCGGCTTGTTATGATACCCGCACTCGTTATAAAAACCGAAAGAAAAAACCCAAATATATAAAGTTATAATATGCTCAAACGGATAATGATACATCAATCGAAAATCATAAAAAATATCATTTTAGTATAGCGATATTGTTATCGATGTTTGGTCGGTGTGGTGCGACAGGGTATCGACACAATACTGACACTTAAAAATTAAACACAGTTTTTTTAATACAATTTTGTTGTCAACAAAATTTATAAAGAACTAAACATAACCTTATATTTAATTTTTAAAAAGTTCAAGAGCACAAGTTATCAAAAGAAAACAAAATTTATAGGCAAATTGGAAATAAATAATCCCACCTTTTTAACTTTGGACAATAATAATCCCAAGTCAGTTATTAGCTGATAATAATCTGAACTGGTCAATTGTTTTTTTTTTAAATAGTCCGCCGTTAAAATAGCTTAACAGAGTTAAGTTTGTTTTTCCAAATTACAAACCGATGTTTTAGGGTTTTTGATCAGAACGAGGATATGAGTCGATTGATGTAAAACTTACCTCAAAATACTGCCCTCAACCCACGAAAACTGTGCTTCAACTCGGGTGTTTAAATTTCAATTAAGAAAAATCAGGCCATTTCGAGCACAATTTCAAGGTAAATTTTACATCAATCGATTCGTATCCCCGTTCTAATCAAAAGCCCTAAAACATCGGTTTGTAATTCGGAAAATAACTTAACCCCGTTAAGCTATTTTAACGGCGGACTACTTTACAAAAAAAAAAATGTCCAGTTCGGATTATTATCGGCTAATAACTGACTTGAGATTATTATCGGCCACAATTAAAAAGGTGAGATTATTTATTTCCAATTTGCCAAATTTATAAAGAACTAACCACAACCTTATTTAGATTTTTAAAAGTTCAAGAGCACGGGTTATCAAAAGAAAAACAAATTAAATAGATTAAAAATGTATATTATTTGTATTATAAGGTGTTTTAGAAATACTAAATGGTAGTGCAAGGGGTTTAAAAAATTACATTGTAAGTACAGAAATTCATTATTCTAATAATGAAAATACAATAAAAAATCAAGCTATAGTAAATCCTGTTTGTTTTTATATTAAATCAACCTATTGTAGATCCTCCTTGTTTTTAATTTAGATATAACGTGTAATGATTTTTATATAAAAGCAGTGGTAAATTTTCAGCTTTTAAATATGTGCGGAAAGTTAAAAAAAAAAAATCACGGGGAGTTGGGTCCATTCCCCCCAATTGGCATTTTCTATCTCGAACTCGAAGGCCCGAATAATATTAACTACTCATGTTTTTTATGAGTTATCAACTTGTATTCTTTTCGAATCCAGAAAATGGCATTTAGAAAACGTACAAGATATGCCCTTGTAGATTACAATCCCTTCTATATTCTAGTTTTGTGGCATGGAGAATAAAGAGTGTCAAACAAAGTTCCCCACAATCACATGCACCCAAAGACATCCCTGCAAACTAAAAGTCATTAATAAATGTAAAGAAGTGCATAAACTTGTAGCAACGTCCCAACAATTTTGGTTATGGCACACATTTAAAAGCACCATCATGCCTCAGCTATTTAAATGTATAGATCGATGAATGGAATCAAAAGTAGCGAATCCAGTATTTTATTCTAATAGGTTTTTTTTTGTTAAATTCTCTTTAATTCTCACTAATTTTTTCTAAATTCTATAAGGTTCTCACTATTTTTTTTCATTTTTCCAAACGTACTGGGTTCCTGAGAACCCACAAATGTGAGTTGGATCCGTCCCTGGAAATCAACCAAGTGTACGTATTCCTTAATCAGGGCCGGCTCCATAGATATAACAACCTAGGCACGGGCCTAGGGCCCCAAGATAATAATAATAATAATAATAATAATAATAATAATAATAATAATAATAATAATAATAATAATATAATGCACAATAACAATATATTTATATAAATGTTAAAAGACAATGTCGGTGACCAATAGAATTAATGTGCCAACCGACTTGGGTTTTACTTTAAGTAACTTAAAAATGCGTTTTGGTATGTAATTTGGATTTGGTCCAGATGGTTAGTATTTTTCTAGGCCTAACCGTTGACATGAGTTAGAATTTGCTTGGTCTCTTCGGGCAGATTTTTCATTGTGCTTCTTTTAGTGTATGCTTTTGTTTTATTTTCCGTGACTCTACAACGGTATAATCGACGTAAATTTAGTTTGGAAATAAGTCAGGATTTGTTTATCTTTTTTTGTATTTTCTTTTATTATGCAAGTTTTTTTGGTGAATTCGCAACGGTATAACAGACATGGGCGGATCTTAGTGGAGCCGTGGCAGGGCCACTGCCCTGACAAGTTTTTCGGCCGTAGTGCTAATTTTCCGCATTTCGATCGAAATTTCGTATATATACTATGTTCGGCCCTGACAAGTTTTTCGGCCGTAGTGCTAATTTTAGTGCACGTGTCTTTCGGCCCTGGCAGGTTCAACGGGCAAGATTCGTCACTGATAACAGACATAAATTTAGTTTGGAAACGAGTCGGGTTGATTATAGTTTATGCATTATATCGCCACGTATGACGCCGCCACAACGCGTGGCGGGTAAAAGACTAGTTAACTAATTGATGAACACAAGTATCTCATTTTCACCTTATACCGAAAACATCCCATTTCAACCAACCTCGTTTTAATCCATTAACCTACCTTGATCATGATTGTGTTGACTTTACACATGCTAAAACCTACATTAACCAACTACTTTTCGGTCATTCTAAGATCACTAAAGGAACATCAAGAATCAAGTCCCATTACAAGTGTTTATGTGTCCTTTTATTCAGATAAGGAATTAATATATATGGTTATATTGTGCTTATTTGCTTTAGTCAACATGTAGCATAGTCACATTGTGCATTCCACTATTCAAATATTCAGATTTATGATTTGATGTTACATGAGACAAGTAACGACAAGGTTACGATCGAAAGTAACCATGCATACCATCGCCATTTCAGAAATTATCCTAATGCATGGATCGAATCTCCCATCACCAACTAAAAACATGTATAAATACACTATAATGGGGATCAAACTATACACAATCCAACCTTTGTTCATTCATAGTGAAACTCCAAAAGCCTTAATCATCATACATATAAATATGACCACGGTGGCAAGTCTGTTGTCTGAGAATCCAGTTGTGGTATTCAGCAAAACAACATGTTGTATAAGCCACTCGATCGTAGAACTCATAAGAAAATTCGGGGCTAACCCTATGATATATGAGCTTGATGAGCTTCCTAGTGGGAGTAGAATAGAAAGAGAGTTGATAGAGTTTGGATGCAACCCTAGTGTGCCTGCTGTGTTCATAGGGAAGAAGCTTATTGGTGGTGCTAATGAGCTGATCAGCCTTAATTTGCAAAGCAAGCTTAGACCACTACTCATCAATGCTAATGCTATATGGATGTAGGGTGTATTGGAAGAAAGTTTAACAATATACCAACTCTACAGGTTTAGCATATCTACTATACTAAAGTCTTTTGTAATCTCGGGTACTACATAGGATCTTTATTAAGTTAAGAATAATTTCAAGTAGTGTAAGGTTTAAATGCCTATGGCATGTACTTGGTAATGTATTAATGAAGCCTGCTTTTGTAAACAAGTTCAGAGGGATGTATTTCTAATGAGTTGTGTATTTGTAAGTTCAAATTAATGGATAAATTATAGAATTGGAAAAATAAGATTACCTAAAAACAAAACATATCAACTGCATTCGATGGGTATAAAATGGCCTAATGTATAATGCATAGATGAAACTAGCTCTGGTACCAATAGTTGAAAACTAATCACGATAAGATTAGTAACATACTAACATTGAAATTGAAAACAATGAAATGAAAGAATGGGTTACAAATGATTTATTTAAAGAATACTATAGAAAATGAAAAGCTTTTAAGAACCTTTTCTTCTAACCTCTTAATTAAATACTTTTAACTATTTGCAACAGAAAACTAAAGAAAATAATAGAGAGTTGCCAACTTAGCCCCTACACTATTAGACTTGAACCAAATTAATATTTTGTGTTATGCAATCCATTTTAACAACATAGAAAAAGAGAACACACAAATTAACCCATGGCATAATATCTAGTACTTCAAATTAAAAAAAAAAAATCATGGATACTTCGGCCCTTCCAACATTTTCATTTCCACATGTTCTATGTCGATTGCGAAGCACTTTCCAGTGTGCATCCAGTAATCCGCCGCACGTGCATTCCCGGGCTTAGACACTGCAAAATTGGCCCTTTGTTTCCTAAGCTCCTCAGTTGACATCTTAAACTTGTTATCCCTCACGCGCACCAACTCCGGCTTTATAACGCCCATGTTTACTACTTGTGGTGACATCATTAGAGCGGGCGCGCCAAGGGGAAGCCTGTCGCCTGCACCGCACTCACAATCAGTTAACTCCCACAATAATGTTTCAAGATTTACTAAGGTTAACTCCAACAATTACAATGTTACAAGATTTAACAGGGCACCAATATAACAGAACCCCACAAATCTACACAATCTTTTTAGTAATGGTATAGTTATTATGTTTATCATATTAAAAAGTACAGGCATAGACGATCTGTACACGAGAAGCAAAACACTACTAGAAAAACGAGTATCACCCACAGATATTTACCTCTATCCACTTGCCAAGTGCACCAAAACTTTCCATAAGTATGCGCAATGTTTTCAAGCTCGGACTTTTGAATCATCTCCGGAACACCTGGATTCACCCACATTCCCGAGGTCACCTGGACCAGATAATTATTCAACATAGGAATACATGTGTTTCGTTTGTTTCAAACAAGGGCGGAACAAAGGAGGGGTCAAAAGGGTCCGCTGATCGTGGTAACCAAAATTTGTTGAATTTTTATATATGTAATCAGAGTTTTTTTTTAAAAAAAAAGAAAATTTACACCCATTATTTATAGCTATTATAGAAGACAAAACGATGAAACTGACTAAAAAGTTTTGGTTTCGCAATTTGTAATAGATAATAAAATTATATATACATATAATATGAGATTAGGAGCAGGTTAACACAGTAGTCTTGATCTTTTTAAGTCAATTTAAAGCTCCCCCAACGTCCTTGGTGGTTGGTACAACCAGAAAAAACAATGCAAATAAAAAACCTCATGATCATGCGAATGCCACAACTTCTGTTCTTCATGTGGCAAAGTATCAAAGATCCTATCAGACACAATGTATTCCACACCTACACAATTGTCACACTTTAATTAATCACATTTCCTTTATCCACACAAACATAAATCAAATCTCATATATGTGATCTTAGTATCACCTATGGCCCAATTCACCGACAGATTGCCGATAACTGTTGTGGTCTCGGGTGCTTGTGCTACGGATTACCACAAATACCTTATTCGTGGTAGGCAATATTAAATAATTTAAAAAAAATAATAATATTGTATCCTATATATTTCAAGAGCATGACAGGGAATAGCAAGCCTGACATTTCTCCATTGACCCGAACAATTTACGATTTTACACTCAATTCAAAGTTATTATTTTGCTCCCAGTTTAAAATTAAAGTATTGCCATAGTTGTACCTTTTAGCAAATTACGATTTTACCCCTAGTCAAAATTACGATTTTCCGTCAAGTTCAAAATTACAGTCTTGCTATCGTTTTTGCTTTTGACAAATTATGATTTTACCTCAATCAAAATTATGATTTCACAGGTCAAAAGTATAGTCTTGCCATCTTTTTAGCACTTGCTCATTGGTACTGACAAATTATAGTTTTGCCCCGACCTTAAAATTACACTCTTGCCATCGTTTTAGTTTTTTTTTTCTAGTAAAACTATGATAATTTTCTGTTTTAATTGGTTGATAAATATTTGGCCTAGCATCCCGCAACGCGGTTGCGGGCGGGGCGTAAAACTAGTTGATGTAAAAATCCCTAAAAATGAAAATAAACTATTAAATACAAAATACTGAAAAATAAAAATAAATAATAAAATAAGGCCGTCGAGTCAATATAGTTGAATTTTTATGTATAAAATTTGAGGTAGGATTCCCGAGTTATAACTGTAAGCGGCAGTGTTTTCAGACCCAGACCGGGAACCGGAGGTTGCGCCGGTCTGGGTCATGGTATCGGGCTGTAATTGAACCGGAGTTGAACCGGTGACCCGGCGGTTGGACCGGGAAATCGGCCGGTCGGACCGGTTTTTGAAAGGGTTTGACCGTTTTTTTATATTTTTTCAGATTTAACCCTATTAATTTTTATAATATTTATGATACCTTCCGATACTTACGTCCGGTCGGACCATTGAACCGGTAAGAAGACCGGTTCAACATCCGATCCGGTTATATTTTGAAATATTATGGTTCCGTGACTGTATATTTTAAAAACGAAGCATATACATATATATTATATACCTATAAGATGAGCGGAGGAGTCATTGGAGTCATAAACAGCAGATTGAAGGAAATCTTGATTGACTCGGGTAATATAATGATGAGCTTCGATCTGGCGACTCATGTCATGTCCATAAACGGCAAAAGTGCAAACATGTTGGCTCATTTGTTTGATGGGTTTTAACGTTTGTAGCATCTGAGCACTTTTGTCAATAACTTGATGCCCCACCGTCATGGGTTTTCCCGGTGGGACTGATCCGTCTCCCACCGGCATCGAATCTGGAGCTTTATCACTAGAAGCCATTGAAGCTAACTTTGTTTTTTGTTCTTCGTTTGGTTTGATAATTTTGGAGTTGATTATTAGGTTGGTTGTGTTTGATGTTGTTTGTGAGGGGTTGATAGGACGACATGTGTCGTTGATGATGACTTTGTCAATGTGCATGTTTGCTACGTGTAGGTATATGAGTTATTCTTTCCTAAAAAAAGAAAGTAGAAAAGAGTTATCTTATTCATAGGACTTGTTCCAAACTTCCAAATGAAAGTCACCTTTGCAAAATGATGAAGTTAGTTAGTAAAAATTAAAGTAACCTTCTTAAAATAATTTTAAGTTAATTAGTAAAGTTGGAAGTATGTCTTTTTGTAACATAGTATATAGGCTAGGGATAATCCGAACTAGGAGTTTATTTTTTTTAGTTAAGGAGGACAACACCTTCAGTAAATTTATTACTAAAATAAAAAATATTTATAACCAAAGACAAAGGACCTCACAAAAAACCGAAACCACGGTCCCATACTCAAACTATACAATCACCAAAACAAAACATCAAACCCAATACAGAACTCAACTAAAAAAAAAAACAAAACATCAAAACTATACCAAGTCAAAAACTATAAGACCAAAACCAACATAAATTCTTCAAAACCACAGACTTCAAAACGGACTAGCCGATCCCAAATCGCCATGCCCCAAACTACTAGGAGTTTATTACTTTTTATATGTAGCGTGTATTATGATTTTTTTTTTAATTGGCATCAGTGACTTTTAAACAATGACTAGAAATTTTATTAAGGTCACTTCGAAAGTATAAATATGAGATGCTGCATTTGAAAAATATATTAAAATGAAAAGAAAAAACGTAACGAATTTATGTAAAATTTAAGTTGATCTTTATTAATTAGAGTAAACTGCAATTTTACACCCTGAGGTTAGGGGTCATTGGCATGTCTACACTACAAGAAAAGACCACTTTTACCGGCGACACCTTTAGCGGCGACAGGCCAGCTGTCGCCGCTGTTGGTCGATCCGCGTCAAACCCAAACCCCAGCCGTTGATCATTATTCTGATCTAACGGTTGGGGATTAAAGAGGTAATACCGGCGACGGATTAGGGTTAATAGCGGCGACACCCTTTCTCCGCTAAAGGTAGGTGTCCCACTTTAATCCCCAGCCACACAAATCTTATCCTGGTTAACCCTGGTTAACCTAATAGCGGCGACAAAGGAACCAGTAGCGGCGACAGGCCGTCGCCGGTAAAAGTGTTTCCGTAAAAAGACTATACAGCGCCATTTCTTCCCTCCTCCTTCACTTTTCCCCCCAAACTCTTCATCTACCGCCGGAGAACCGAGTTTTTTGCCCAAATCGGTGAGTTTAACTTATTTTTTTTGTTAAATCTATTCTCTATTTTGTTATTTACATGTTATAGGCTTTAATCTTTGCTCGTTTTTGTGTATATTTGTGTTTATGGAAGAATATTCGGATCACCACCATCTCTTCTCCGGTCACCACCGAAACTTCTCCGGCACCACCTCGTCTCAGCGGTCTTAGTCTACTTGAAACCTGAAAAAAACGGTTAGTTTTATATGTATTTTTTTTAAAGTTTAGAAATTCTATAATTTTTGGTTTAGGATGTAAATATGTTGGTGAAAATGTGTATGTTAGTATGTATAATTTTGACGATTTATGTTAGTATGTATAATTCTAAAATGTGTATGTTAGTATGTATAATTTTTAGTTTAGGATGTAAATATGTTTAGAAATTGTATAATTTTGACGATTTATGTTAGTATGTATAATTCTAAAATATGTATGTTAGTATGTATAATGTAGGTGTATTTGAAA
Organism: Helianthus tuberosus; assembly: GCA_030545235.1. Lineage (NCBI taxonomy): Eukaryota > Viridiplantae > Streptophyta > Magnoliopsida > Asterales > Asteraceae > Helianthus > Helianthus tuberosus. The sequence continues at coordinate 35,702,198 of CM060439.1, read as the reverse complement.
AAAAATGAGTATATGAAAGTCTATTTATTTGTGTATGTAGGTGTATGTAAGCATGTATGTAGGTGTATGTAAGCATGTATGTGGGTATGTAAGTGTTTGAATGAATGTATTTATGTAGGTGTATGTTAGTATGTTGGTGAAAAATGTGTATGTTAGTATGTATGTTTGTATAAAGTATGCAAATGTGTATATAAGGATGAATGTTTGTATGTCAAATGTATAATGTATGTGTATTTGGAGAAAATGAGTATATGAAAGTCTATGTATTTGTGTATGTAGGTGTATGTAAGCATGTATGTGGGTATGTAAGTGTATGAATGAATGTATGTATGTAGGTGTAAGTGTATAAATTTTATGGTTTTGATCAAAATGTGTGTTTGTTTATGTGTAGGTTTGAAAAAAATGTTAAAGTTTGATAATTTGTATATTTGTGTTTAGGTTTTAAAACATTTATATTTAAATTTGACAAATATATATTAGTTAGGAAATGCCCTCTTTATATTAAAATCATCATTTAAAACATAACGAACATAGAAAATACCCGCCAAAATTGAAATCATCATTTCAAACATAACGAGCTAAGAAAACACCCAATCGAAATTGAAATCATGATTTAAAACATAACGTTCCGCCCAAAATTTAAAATAATCATTAAGAACATAACAAGCTTAAAAAACTGTGCCCGTGTTTGAATTAATCATTTTAAACATAGCGAGCTTAGAAATACCCGCCCGAAATTGATTTAGAAATTAATTTCGGGTTGTCCCCGTTTATCTTGGGACTGCTTTTTGAATACTTTATCTCATTTAGGATGTGAATGTGTATTACATGATTGTTTGTTTAAGAAGGATTCGGTTATCATTTTCTCTTTGCTCCTCGGGTATATATATCATTAAATATATACTTGGGAGCTAAGAGGAAATGCTGCCGAATTTTTCTTAAACGAACAATCATGTAATACACATTCACATATGAGATAAAGTGTTCAAAAAGTGGGTTTAGCAGCCTACCCTTGTCTTGTTAATCCTAAATTAGATTTTCTTTCAGTTGCATAATGCCTATCGATAAAAGTTGGATTGATTCCCCACGTCATTCACCTCAATACAAGCAAGGACTCGAGTCATTTATCGAGATGTGTGAAAGAGTGATAAAAAACCACGATGAAGTTTGATGTCCGTGTACCAAATGTAAAAATTCCAGCTTGTTATCTATGGCAGAAATGAAATACCATTTGCGTATTAACAGTTTTTGGAAGGAATACACGAAGTGGACCTATCACAGGGCCACAACTCCAATTGCAGAAGTAAACGATGTTGCGCCACAAGACGGTATGGTAAACGTTATTGAAGACATTAGGGGGGAGCGTATGGAAGAAGATACATACCTTAACCAAGAGAACTCGAATGGAGATAGTAGCGGTGTTGTTGATGATTTTGAAGACCTGGTAAAGGAAGCTGAAACAGAATTATATCCTGGGTGTACTAAGTTTTCTTCTATCGACTTTTTAGCAAAGCTTTTGAATATAAAGGATACGTACCATTTTCAAAATGAAGGAGTAGATCGACTCCCCTCGTTGTTGCGAGAGTCAATGCCAGAAGGCAACAAGATTCCCCCTTCGTATTATGTAGCTAAGAAGACATTTAAGAAGATTGGTTTGGCATATGAGATGATAGATGTGTGCACAAATGATTGTGCTCTCTTTTGGAAAGAAAACGAGTCCTTGCAAAATTGTCCCGTTTGTAATGAGAGTCGATGGGTCGATAAAGACACAAAAGGCACGAAGGTGGCTCGTAAGGTGTTACGATACTTTCCTTTGACGCCTAGACTACGACGTTTGTATTGTTCAAGGCACACAGCGAAAGATATGATATGGCATAGTACCGGACGATCGGAAGATGGGACTATGCGTCATCCAGTTGATGGATCTGCATGGCAAGACTTTGATAAAAAGTACCCAAACTTCGCGATGGAGCCACGAAATGTTCGCTTAGGGCTTGCAGCTGACGGTTTTAATCCCTTTATCAACGGTAGTGGATCCTCGACTCATAGCACGTGGCCGGTTATACTCACCACATATAATCTGCCTCCCTGGCTATGCATGCGAGAGTCCACATTCATGTTGACCTTGTTGATTCCTGGCCCTAAATCACCGGGGAAAGACATGGACGTTTTCCTTAGACCGTTAGTGGATGAGCTTAAGCAATTGTGGCAGACAGGTGTACGTACTAAAGACGCAGCAACAAACACATACTTCACAATGAAGGCGGCGTTGTTATGGACCATAAATGACTTTCCAGCCCGTAGTAGTCTATCAGGTTGGAGCGGACAAGGCTACATGGCATGCCCAACATGTAACCAAGACACTCCTTCAATACGTGTAACTGGTAAATGTGCTTATGTTGGTCATCGCCGGTTCTTAGATGCCAACCATCCTTGGAGAACAAGTCTCGACTTTAACGGGGGACCCGAGACCCTCCGAGACAGTTTAGCCCAGCTGACATAGAAGCTCAACTCGGTCGTTTATTTAATCGTCTACCAGGCAAGCATCCAGATTTTGGAGGTGGGAGGATAACCCGGTTAGATTTCGAGTTGAACTGGTCCAAAAGAAGCATATTTTTTGACCTTGAGTATTGGTCTTCTCTGCAGCTGAAACATAACTTAGATGTAATGCATATAGAGAAAAATGTGTGCGACAGCTTGCTCGGTACTCTTCTAATGAACGATAAGAGCAAAGACACGCCAAATGCGCGGTCCGACTTGGAAAAACTAAACATTCGGCCGACACAATGGCTGAAACAATCGGGTGGCAAGTTCTTAAGTCCCCACCCAAAGTACTCATTCAAGTCCGATGATCGAAAACTTTTTTGTCAGTTTATAAAAAATGTTAAATTACCAGATGGGTTTGGATCTAATATCAGTAAGAGGGTGACAGATAACAATGCTAACATTACCGGGTTGAAATCTCATGACTGTCATATCCTCATGCAACGTTTGATACCGATTGGGGTTAGAGGGCTTTTGACTAAAGATACATCTACACCAATAGTAGACCTTTGTATGTTCTTTAAGCAACTTTGCTCTAGAACACTATCGGTGGATGATATGAAGAAAGCAAAGGATGACATTGTTACCATCTTATGCAAGTTAGAGATGATCTATCCACCTGCGTTTTTTGACATTATGGTTCATTTACTTGTGCATTTACCTGATGAAGCGATTGCGGGAGGTCCAGTAGCTTTTAGATGGATGTATCCATTTGAAAGGTACATGAAAAAACTAAAGAACTATGTCAAAAACCCGGCAAGGCCTAAAGGTTGTATAGCTGAACGTTATGTGTTTGAAGAAGCTCTAACATTTTGTTCAATGTACCTTAAAGATGTTCAGACTAAGTTCAATCGCCCAGATAGAAACGCTGATGTCGTTGTTGAAAAAAGAAAGTTATGGGTGTTTGAGTCCAAATGTCGTCCTGTTGGCGCAACAAAGGACAAATATCTATCATTCATCGAAAAAAGCAAGATGGAATGGTTTGTCCTCGAAAATTGCGCAAAAGTTAGGGAGTACATGAAGTGAGTGCTTCTATCTTTAACTTTTCATAATCTGTTAATTCGTATTTTTCATTCCTTTCTTATATTTGTCATCAATGTAGTGAATTCAAACATACACATCCCCAAGATGATCTTAAAACCAAATTTCCGGGATGGTTTCTCCATAAGGTATAATACATATATAACACTCATTACTCTACACTTGCTAGGTAATACATATATAACAAACATTATTACTCTATATTTGTTAGGCACATTCGATGAAAACACAAAATTCTCCAGAATTCCACCCGGAGTTGTATGCTCTTTCAATTTGTGCGAAAATGACTGCATACACTTACACTGCTTGCATAGTCAACGGTGTTAGGTTTAAGACACTTGAACGTGATGCAAAATGCACAACACAAAACTCTGGGGTGGAAGTGGTTGGAGAGAACGGTGTGAAATTTTATGGCCAATTAGAAGAAACTATTGAGTTGCGTTATACAAATAATTATTCCACTGTCCTATTTCGGTGCAAGTGGTTTGATACTCGAAAGGGTGTAAACCATGACAATAATATCACCAGTATAAGCACTGAACGTGAATGGGACAAAGACGATCAACTCATATTTGCTTCGCAAGCCAAACAAGTGTTCTTCATCCAAGAAACGTCTCGAAACCAAAAAAACAAACATAGGTGGGTAGTCGAAAATGTTAATCATCGAAGAATTTGGGATCGGCCATTAAGTGATGATGACCGCGTCAATAAGGTTCAAAATGTTGACAAAGGCTTAGAAGATAATGACATTGTCGACAACAACTCTTCATCTGACTGTCCACTTGTCATTGACTTGACCCAATACTTTCAAATTGGATCTTCTCATGTTACTGCGGGTGAGCCTTCAATTGAAGTTGATCCCACAACGGCTACCGTCGATGAAGTGTTTGAGGTCGAGACTGATTGTGATGAGGTCGAGGCTGATTATGATGAGGATGATCCCGATTATGTGGAGTCTGACTAAAAGAAAAGTTATTGTAATTTATATTGATTTGTAATTGATAAACACTTGTTTGAAATATTTATTTGAATTTGAGTTACCGTTGTTGTACTTTCGCTTAATTTGTATTAGATACACATGCTGTAACATTTGTAACTTTATAGGGATTATGTTTTCGATATTATTGATGTTCGCGTATCTGATGGCTGATGTGGTCCCTGGGGACATGGGGGTGACGGCGCTGGTGATCCACCGATTCCTCCTGGCGGATTTCGTGGCACACACGAGACAGACGGTAAGTCTTTTACTAAATTATTTTGTAGTCCTTATATTTTTTATATTATAAATGTTGTTACTAATTATTTTTGTTTTAATTGCAGCGGTTCCCCCGAAGAGGGTTAGGGGGAAAGCTAAAAACGAGAAACTTCGGCGTCTAGTAAAAGCGGGGGGGGGGGGGGGCCTGTATCGCTTACCTTTGACAGACAGGTCACGTTTACCCCTGTTGGTAAATCACGAGACATGTTTTCAAGGGAGGCCGGCATCTATATGTGGCGGACCATCCCGTTTGATAAAATTGGATGGGATAATGTTGAACAACATTACAAGGATGCTGTCATGAACCACTTACGGGTAAATAAGTTATCAAATATTTAAGCACATGCAAATCTAATTTATATATGATATTTTAACTTTTTTATTTAATTTGTAGGAAAATTTCAATTTTGATGAAGTGGAACGTGATATAGAGGCCAAAAACTTGAAGGGTGGTATTAGGAGTGTGCTTATGAAGCGGTACAATGACCGCAAGTATGAAGCTAGACAATTATTTGATAGCGAGAGAGGTTACGATGATCTTGAGAGTGCAATGGCATACCATCCCAAGGATATGCCCTATGAAAACTGGTTGAGAACCATCGAAGGTTTCCGGCAAGAACAATATATTAAAAAAAGCAAGGCCAACACACTAGT